>OZ024740.1:44880869-44970869 GCA_964016885.1 Eledone cirrhosa
ATTAATTCATGTAAGACATGAAGTATTAAATATAAAGTTTAAAATTATGGGGAAAAGTCAGTTCATCGCTGAACAGTACAGTGTGCAATTACCACATTATACATTACATGGTTCTAGAAAACAACTGAAATATTTTTTAATATATGTATAATATTAGTGTGAATTAGACTTTCTTTGAAATATGTCTCTATGATAATGTGTTTGTTTGTGTGAATATGTGCGCGTGTATAATGGGCTGGAAATATGTGGGAAATAACTAGACATTACGTCGATCCATTTTATTTCGAAAGTCAAATATATTTTTTGTATATATATATATATATATATATATATATATATGGCATAAGGTGAAACAATTGTTCTCGGTATGGTGAACTAACTGTTGTGTTACTACTTCTACCAAACTCGTCCCATGGACTGAGTGCTCTACCACTACGGATATTACCTTACAGTGTTCTACCTCTATCTCTCTATATATATATATACATTACTCCATATATCTCTGCCATAAACAAGACATCAACAATAAAACCAGACACTGAAAGCGAGTGAAACTATTTCAAATTAAACTCACCAACTGTAGATTCAACTCCAGACGGTTTTTCTAAACAAAAGTTAAAATTAAGTACAATAAACACGTTGCACAATTATGTTTTTAAAATGCACATTTGGATCTATAGTTGTTCAGATGTTTACGTATATGAATATAGATTTATATATTTGTATTATAATACGTTTCTTACACGGATAATATTTATTGACATTTATTACAAAATAATTACGAAAATTATTTAATTCAGAAATATTTCCTAAAATAAATTATTTATGGACCATAAAGCTGTTAATAATATTCCGTAAAGATACAGTAGTACAATATATTTCGACGTTGCCTTTCAGGCAAGTACTGGTGTTGATGTAATCAATTTATCACCCACTCTAAAAGCCTTATTCAAACATTATCAATATTTGTGAACCGTTGTAGCTATGCCAAAGATGCTTACCTATGCGAGATTCGGTCTGGGTAACAATTTCTGTGAAATTAACAATGGAATCAATTAACGTTTGATGTTATCAATTCATTAAATAAATCTTAAATTTTCTAATTTCAGTAAAATTTATTAGTGTATCAATGCAGAAATATGCATCAATACACTTTCATGTCAATTACTTAAGTATTACAATATACGAAAAATTATATAAATATTTAATACTTTATCTCATACAATATTCGTTACATTTTAATGTTTAATAAAGAATACTTCTAATAAGCATCCTACTTAAAATAAACTTTAGTGAAATAATAATTGTTACAAAATTACTCGTTATAATATTGATAATAGAGTTATTATCTATTTTTATGTGCTCAAATGAATATACACTTACCAACTGTGGCTTCGGCCTCAGTAGGTTGTTCTGAATATGGAAGAAAGGATGTCATCAGATTTAACACCACGTACAAACAATATCGGATATATGTAGAAACATGAAGAGCTGTTTGTCTGCTATAGCTTATATATATTTTGCAGGGTATTGTTCAGTACTATATAAATCTAATACGTTACGTAATATTTAATTTTACAATTTCAAATATGTAGGGAGATTTGAAGGTTACTCTTGTTAGTAACCGATGGAAAGTAGATTGTCCGTGGTTGACAAAAAAATCAGTTTTAAATGTTTTATTTATATTCTCCAATAATATTTGTAAAGAAATACTTAACATTCATGTAATAAGATATTTTATTATAATCATATTATTAATATTATTAGATAATTCAGTAATCAATCGCAGAAACAAAATATATAAACACACCGCCCTGTTCTAGGAAATAGAAGACCGCTCACCTTTAGGACGCTCTTCTTGTGCCACAATATCTGTGAAATTAAATGAAGGAAATTGCAGCTAGATCTGACTTTACGTTTTTATTAATATATAACTAACGACAATATTTCGTCTAACATAAAAATGGTCGTTGAATACATTAGTATCACCAATACACGTCACATTTGTGAGTAACCCGTTTTCTTTTCAATTTAGTCAAAGATTCTTATATTTCGAACACATTGAAATCATATAAAAAAAACATTCATTCCAAACATTATTGCAATATAGAAAATGCATTTATTATGAAAACAAATTTGTTTCAAGTATTAACACATCCTGATCCAACAAAACAAATCTATTATAATGAAAAGACAAGACTAATTATAGATGCATTACACGACGAGAACTTACGCTTTATCATACGAAAAGACGTACACAAAAAGACATATAAACATTTCTGAAACTATATTAATAAGTGTGTTATTATTTTACTCACTCAGCATGCTGTTATGCTGTTGCAGTAATATATATGCTATATTACAATGGCGCATATATTTTCTCCCTGAGGTGAGATGAGCTCCACCAGGTTTAGAAAATGCTTAAAATCCGCCGTTTGCCACTTCGGCACACCTACGACTCCGTCAGGTGTTACGGGTACATACATATATTTACTACATTCTCAAAACCTCAGTCAACAGAGTAATGGGTATATGTGTTTTTATTCCCTAGTTATTACATAAGCTTTAGAAATTTCACCACTTCAATAAAACCCACACAATATTTCAGATATGCATCAAAAATTATTTACAGAACAGCTATTCGTACCCGACGACGTAGAATACAAGAAACTACACGAAAACATACGAAGACACCATAATAACACGTAGCGACATGTAGAAGCCATTGGAGAATAAACACTCACCAACTGTAGATTCCACCTCAGAGCGAGTTTCTAGTGAAAACATAAAGGTAAATATATATCCCCATCAATTAGATCATACGGAAGGTAACGCAGATATACAGTAAAGGTATCAAGAAAGCATTATATACCTATCATTTACATTATAAAGAAGAAAGGAGAACAAACAGGAAATATATGGAGGTAGAATGGATTATTTCTTTCGGGCTTTCCAAATCATATATATTAGGTAAATAAAATCTTTGTTTCCTCAAATTTAAAACAATTATGAACTCAAACTGGACTCTACTGCGTAAATGTAGCTGAATTATAAAATATAATTATATTTCAGTAAACGTATAACGCAGAAAATTTAGTTGCTTTGTTGATAATTTTAAGTGCAAAGAACAATTTTGCAGTTGCTTACCTGTACGAGTTATTTTTTCTGTAACCACCTCTGTGGAATTAAGGAAATATTTAATTAAAATTTCAACGTAAAGTTTATTATTGAATGTACTACTATTTCATGATTATAATAGAACTCCGTTTTAACGCTCATTTTTTATGAACCAATATATTTAAATGTATATAGATATTTATTAATAACTTAGTATATATTTGTGTATGACTTTATATACATGTATGTTTGATATATTTTCCCCAATAGAGAGAGTCGGTTTCTAACAGAAACAATACTCTTCTACTGGAATTTAGACAACATATACGAAGTAAATGTTCACGCGAGTATGTGTGTGCAGGTATGCGGGCTGTTGCATGTGGAGATCTGTATGTTTTGAGTTATATGTGTAAACGTGCATATGTTTCATACATGTATGTGCAGTTATTACGTGCCGAATTTCTGAAATGTTTTACACATTTTTGCTGATACATTAATGGACTATACTTCCTAAATAACCGTGCCCCCTCTGGTTCTGTGAAGCCCAGCTTCTAAAGATTTGTACTGAGGTAGTTAGTGACATATATCAGAGCTCAAATCATCAGAAGTACAAATCTAAAAGTATAATCAGGATGGATTATCTGCAGATTCCTCATTAGTTCAGCAAAACTTTTCGCTAATCATTAGTATTATATTGACATCTGCTGCACGACTGATTTCTCCTACTATTCATACCTTCTTTGTTATGTCCCCTATCGCTATGACTGATCTGTTACGTTTGCATTTTATTGGGGTTTTGAGTAGAACATTCAACTAATACTCTTCCATATTATGCATGCGAATGTTCGCAACATCATTAACTTATGTTTATTCTCAAGGCTATCTTTTCTATGGATTGCATTTTATAGTATTTTGGCCACTAAATCATGCCTCATAGGTATATTGCACCGTGATGTCTTTAGATAGCTGTTTATGATCTGGGTGACATTTTCGATGTTTATTCCACACAGTCTGCATATGTTGTTACTTATTGGTGTTATCGCTATCTCTTTTCTGTATTACAAATGTTGTTGTTATTTCACCTTGAATTGCAATAGCATCTGTTTCAATGAGAGCTAATATACGGGTGGTTGGTCTAAAATAGACAACTTTGCTTATTTATATTATTCTCACTTTAAAGCTTTCTGGCAACATAGCCATGCATGATTCTTGAGTTGATAATTTATGCAGCATTTCATCCATGGATCAATTTTGGTATTGCTGTAAAATTCCACTAGGTTTGAGCTTTTGGTTGTCGTGAAAGGAACATTTCCGAAGGAGCTCCTTCCCAACTTCCATGATATTATCTGCCTCATGTAGACAGACCTTTTCAATCAATGGGCTTCTACGTTTGGTGGTTCGTAGGTATTGTCGAAGGGATATGATTCGACACCCAAATGCTGTTTGGACTGATTTTAAGCCTCTACTTCCCTGTTTACGTTTCAGGTGGAGGCAGCTAATGTAACTTGATTTGGAAATTTCCGGTGTCAGTTAGAACTTTTCGAGTTTTAATATCAATGGCTCGAAACTCATCTAGCGTCCAGTCAAATAGTTCAAATATTGGTGTTATCACAGGCACAGTAAACACATGTATGTATGTTACCAACACTGCAAGACATTTTAGATTATTGGATGGGCTAAAAAGCCACATTTGATCGCAACACTGTTAATTATTAATATATAAGTGTTTTTGTTTTCTTTTAAATTTTTTTTTTGTTTTTTGTTTTTTGTTTTTTGTTTTTTGTTTTTTGTTTTTTGTTTTTTGTTTTTTGTTTTTTGTTTTTTGTTTTTTGTTTTTTTGTTTTTTGTTTTTTGTTTTTTGTTTTTTTGTTTCTTTGACGTGCAATGGTCATACTCGATAACGAGGGCACGATAGCGTGTGTTTATGTAGCCGTCCTACAGTATGCAATAGTGAACGTCTAACAATTTGAATGATGTGAAATGCCTATAAGTTGTGTCCTATGTGTATGTTTCTGCATCTAGAAGTGTGTGTTTGTTTCGATCTGTAGATATGTGCGTGTCATTTCTATATTATACGTGTGCGCCGGTATGATGAAAATTATAATTTCCTTCTTTTAAATCGAAGTAAACATTAATTAGACGACGTATTTGTCTTCATTTACATGAATTTATTAATGTAAATTATGTTATCTAATACAACCGTATTTTTGTATGCTATAAATTTGGACAATATTTAAAAGACAAGTATAGACGAAATAAAAGGTTAATAAAACAATCCGCAGCAGAAAAAACCAAAATACAGTTTACACAAGTGAACTCAAATTAGAAGAGAATAAATAATTCAAACATAATAAAATTCATGAAGAAAAGGTGCGAAGAAATTATACAATATGACAGACAAGTTTTTTAAGTGCCAACATTACGAGATCACATTGTTGTGTTGTTTTTACTTTCTGTTAGACATGAAATATTAACATTTAATTTTAAATGTTAGTAACATTGAGTTCCTCGCTGTGCAGGCCATACTATTATCCCTTTGTTATGGTTGCCATAGATCTAACAAAGATATGGTTCACGCTATGTATAAAAAAAAACATATATATAGTTTCGCTGTGAGCATTGCCAGCTGTAACCATATAATATTCTTAGTAACCTGTTTAAGAGAACTATACTTGTATTTCAGCAGCCGATTACTTACCCCGAGATATTGAAGTATCAATGGCAGTGAGATTCTATGTATATGTATTATGCATAAACATTTGGTATATGAGCTTGTATACATCTTTATCACGGTATATATTTTATGTTATGACAAGGGAAATAGTGTCTGACATATGCGTATTTGTGTGAATCAAACTTTGTTTGCTGTTAATGTGTTGATGCCAGTATTTGTGTGAATATCTGTCTGAGTGATGTTCGTATAATATGTGAGAAATTGTGTAACATGTATGTCAATGTATTCGTTTTTCTTTTTTGGAAACCTCAAATATGTTAAATTTTGTGTGCAGTTATTTTCTCTGATATGGACAACCTATTATCAGTAAAATCAAACATTGAAAGCAAGTGAAATTATTTCAAATGAAAACGAAATAAAGCGAGGATAATATTATCCGTAGCTAACAAGAGAACAAACATTATACACAAGCGAACGCAAATTAAAAGATTAAAAATTCCGCAAACAATAAAATGCTTAAAGAGACAGTGTAAAGATTTATTGTGGACATGAGAATTCCTTGGTGTTTTGTTGTGTACTTCTGTTAGACATATATTTACTATAGACAACACATTAACAGTAAAACCAGACATTGAAAGCGAGTGAAATTATTTCAGATTAAACTCACCAACTGTAGATTCAATTTCAGACGGTTTTTCTGAACGAAAGTTAAAATATACATTAAGGACACTGCGCAATTATTTCAAACATAAACACCCACTATTTATTAACGTGATTAAGTACATACTTATATGATTATGTATTTGTATTTTATATGCATTTCTTATGTTGATAATATCACGAACTACGAATTTTCCAATTATATTTAACTGGAGCATGGTCATATATTATGTATGAATTAGTTTGAGAATCATTGAAGTAATTCAGAAATACTTTCAAAAAATATTATAATTAATGTACAAGGCAAATATATTATTCATTTGAATATATATATCGGTCAAATCAGGATGACTTCGTTTCAGTATTATTCATTATATATATATATATATATATATATATATATATATATATATATATATATATATAAGTAGTAACACAACAGTTAGTTCACCATACCGAGAACAATTGTTGTTCTTCCTGTTCCGTATAACCATGACCAGTCCGAGCTGAAGATCCGCATAAGGTGAAACAATTGTTCTCGGTATGGTGAACTAACTGTTGTGTTATTACTTCTACCAAACTTGTCCCATGGACTGAGTGCTCAACCACTATGGATATTACCTTCCAGTGTTCTACCGCCCCCTCTCTTTCCCCCCTCTCTCTCTCTCTCTCTCTCTCTCTCTATATATATATATATATATATATATATATATATATATATATATATATATAGAGAGAGAGAGAGAGAGAGAGAGAGAGAGATAATATATATATATATAATCGTTTTTTTTACAAAAACACTATATTAAATTGGAAATATAGGTGGAGAAGTTAAAGCAGTTCAAAGTACAGTAATTTATTATAATAAACAGTTCAAAAGGCTACGTTTCATACTTTTTTGAAAGATGTTATCAAACAAGCGTGTGTACAAAATTCTATTGTGTTAAAAATAATAATTACGCATTAAGCAAATTATTCATTAAAGTAATTACCATATACGTTTTTACATTAAATATTGATTTACGAATGTTTCATCCCCTTATTGAAACTTATAAAAATCAGTTATTTATAAGTAAAAGTCTCATTATAAACAAATTCTCCGACTGCTGATTGTTGAGCGACAGCCAGCAGTCGGATAATTTGTTTACATTTAAAATTTAAAATTTAAATCTGATATTATTTAACCTGACGTAGTAACAAATATCCTTACCTATGCGAGATTCTGTCTGGGTTACAATTTCTGTGAAATTAACAACAGAATAAATTAACAGTTGTTTCATCAATTAGTGAAATAAACAAATCTTAATGTTCCTAGTTTCATGAATTGTATCAGTAAATCGACTCGGAAGCATGTGTCAACACATTTTTTATATCATTTACCTATGTATATAACTTAATAAAACAAATAAAGTTAAATATTTAATACATTGTCGAATAATAGATTTTACATGTCTCTCTATATATATATTAAAGAAATTCATACTTATACATAATTAAACTAATTTCTATACAATATTTAATGTTACATTACTATTCATAACACTATTCAGAGTATAGTAGTCCTTTATGTAATCAAATTAACAAAGACTTACCAACTGTGGCTTCTGCTGCCTCAGTAGGTTGTTCTGAATATGGAATAAAAGTTGGAATGAGATTTATTATCATTTACAAAAATATTATATACGTAGAAACACTAATCGTCTAACTGCACTGCCATATTTTACAAGATATTTTCGAATACGCAATAAATATTTTCGCAATTTCAAATATGTAGAGACGTTTGAAGATATACGCCAATTACTAATCCAAAGAAAGTAAATTATTCATAGTAAAATAGACTAACAATATTTTATTTTAAACTTTATTCAGTTTCAAAAGTTATTTTTTGTATTATCCAATAATATTTGCACACGAACATTTGACATCTAATAGAGTGTGAGAATATTTTAACATTATTATAGAGTATTTATAGATTATTCTGGAAGCAATAATTGCAAACTCAGTTTAGAAATAGAAACTCAGATATATAGTAGTAATATCGAAAATATAATCTCGCTCACCTTTAGGACGCTCTTCTTGTGCCACAATATCTGTGAAATTTTATTAAAAAAATGTAACTAAATCTCGCGCAAAGGTATAGGTTTAACGTTAAATCAGTTAAAGTTTTAAAACGGACGTTTGAAAGTGTTATAGTTTTACTAGTGCATGCGAGATTTGAGAGAACCAAATCTTTCAATTATATAACTGAATGTTTCAATTACATTGAAATCATACAAAAGCATCAATTTAAAACATTAACGGCAACATGTATTTGCTAACCCAACATACAATGAATGAAAATAAAAACACAAAATATATCCGAGATATATTGATGAAAACATGCGATTTGTAATACTGAAATGCGAAAAGGCTACAAGACATTTATGAAACAACATTGAAACACTGACGTCATTATAATACTACATAACAAGCTATGTATACTATTGCCCTAAAATATGCTATAATATAAAATCATATACGTTCTCGACAGTATTGATTATTAAAACACACTTAATTTTATTATGAAGTTATATGAACATCAGAAGTTACTATAATAATTTAATAGATTATATAATATCATTCATATATGAATTATTGCTATATCTCTTCCTTCGTAACAGAACTACTACACAAGAACAAAAAGACACCATATGAAACTCAGCGACAAGCAGAAACAAGAAGTCATTAAATATAATCCCTCACTCACCAACTGTAGATTCCACCTCAGAACGTGTTTCTGGTGAAAACAAAAGTAAATATAAACCCCCATCAGTAACATTATATAGAATAATTGTTTCTACTTTAGGCACAAGGCCAGCAATTACCTAGTGCATTACTGGTACTTTATTTTATATAGAATAATGACTGTCAAGCACTTAAAATGTTAAGAAAGGACAGATTATTTCTGAGTCCTTTATCATTTTAAAAGAAATATAAAAACTTATTAAAACTTTCTAACTTGTAGAAAGCATTATCTTTTAATAAAGAAAACAATTCTTTGATATTTTAATCGCAGAATTCTGATATATTATATCGTTATGTTGATACATAGTAAGAGGAATAAATCTGCAAAAGCTTACCTGTACGAGTTATTTTTTCTGTTACAACCTCTGTGGAATTAACAAAGCATGTCGTTAAATATTTCAGAAGTTACTTTATAATATGCGATACTATTCGACGATAATATTCAAATATTTGTTAACATACCAATGGAATTGTGTCGTTCATTATTTTTGAAATAGGAATCGAAATAAATATACCTATATATATGCATAATATGCTACTGGTAACATGTAACTCAGTACAACCGCACACACACACACACACACCAGACTTTGGTCTGGTGAGTAAGGTACGTAGAACCCCTGCAGCTCAAAGAACAAGAGCTGTTAAAAGGGCAGATGAACTCCTCAGTTCAACGGCCATTCACCCTAACTATGGGTTAAATAGGGTCACCAACCCACAATTGGCCAAGCGTAGTGAGTATGGCTACACCCCTGAAGACATGACCAAAACCAAACAGAAAGCGGTGAAGGTCAACCAGGGAGGGGTCCCTCCAACACGAGTGAAAATGCTCTAGATAGGATAGGATATAATATATAGGATTTACAGTAGCATTAAGAGAGCGTGTAAGCATAATAATGTCTGTATACGTAAACACATACTATATATTTATATACAATAAAAATATGGGGAACCTCGTAACGAAATATTTATCTTTCTCTATTTTCACCGAAAGTACGTCACAGTGCTTTCGATACGGTGTAAAATGCGAGACAGCGCTGTTTCTCTCGATACCGATTAAGTACATGTCACTGATGAAAGATTAACAAATCTTGAAACAGTGCTCTCTGACGCTTTCGATCGCATTGTCAACTCTGTGGCATGTTCACTGGGAGAAGCAGGGGAAAATATATTTTTGTGATAGCGCGACTACACATATGTTTATTGTATATAAACACATAGTAGGTTTCCATATATATATATATATATATACATAAAAGAAAGTTTTTTCGCTCTACATGGCTGAATACAATAAATGTAATCTGAGTTTTTCGAATATTAATAATTGTTTCTACTTTAGGCACAAGGCCAGCAATTACCCAGTGCATTACTGGTACTTTATTTTATCGACCCCGTAAGGATGAAAGGCAAAGTCAACCTCGGCGGGATTTGAACTCAGATCGTAAAGGGACGTAACTATGCTGGAAAGCATGGCGTCCGACCCTCCACCGATACTGCCAATCCACCACCCTCCTGTCAGAGCTAGTGAAAATATATGCTATTGTGTATTTTTGAAAATAGCATATATTTTCACTAGCTCAGACAGTTTGGCAGGTGAACAGTGAGCTATACTGATGAAGGGTGATACCCAGAAACATTAGTGTCTGCAGTTCTGTTCACATGCCAACACAAGAGCAAGAATGAAGGGTTAATTCTACTGACATGGCTATAGAATTGAGGCTTGTTTGCATAATTGCAAACGAATCGAATGTTATTATTAATATTCGAAAAACTCAGATTACATATATATATATATATATATATATATATATATATATACATGCACACGTGTCTAAATACTTATATGCATACATATAATTACTCGCATATATAGAGGGGAAGGGAGAGACAAAGAGAAATCGATATTCCATTATTTACGAAAGTAGCTCTTAGTGATTTACAATTCACCACTTCATTGCAGAAGATAACCATGAAGTAGTATTAATACAGTCCCTCTGAAAACATTATGGGTGGTATTTGAAGAAATTAAGAATCACTACCACAACATATTATATGGTCATGTATAGCCTGGCTTTTACGAGGCACGGTCATTTCTGAGACAACGTTTTGGCCTCATCGACTTAACCTAAATTCGTGACTGTTCTAATCCGTTGAAATAAATATTTACGACTATAAAATCTGTTGCCAAGAAATTTTGGGCCGGATTATTTACATAATCATAGGGCGGTGGATTGGCAGTATCGGTAGAGGGTCGGATGCCATGCTTTCCAGCATAGTTACGTCCCTTTACGATCTGAGTTCAAATCCCGCCGAGGTTGACTTTGCCTTTCATCCTTACGGGGTCGATAAAATAAAGTACCAGTAATGCACTGGGTATTTGCTGGCCTTGTGCCTAAAGTAGAAACAATTATTTACATAATCATAAAGCTTGAGTGATTTCTCTTTGTCTCTCCCTTCCTCCCTCTATATATGCGAGTATTTATATGTATGCATATAAGTATTTAGACACGTGTGCATGTATATATATATATATATATATAAATGTAATCTGAGTTTTTCGAATATTAATAATAACATTCGGTTCGTTTGCAATTATGCAAACAAGCCTCAATTTTATAGCCATGTCAGTAGAATGAACCCTTCATTCTTGCTCTTGTGTTGGCATGTGAACAGAACCACAAATTTAGATCATTTTGTAGGGCTTTTGGTTCTGAATAAAGTACACATATTTTTAATGACTTTAAATTTGTTTCAAATTTTCTTAAAGTAAACTAAAACATATCGTTAACATGTGTATGCAGGATCATTACTAAATGGACACGTAATTGTCTCCATTAAATTGTGTTAGGTACAATGTTGTTTAATGAAAACAATATTGGACATGCTACATGTAAACCAAATCAATATCTGTCCCACTATCCGTTGCTATAACGTTGAAGATACTTCAAAGACACAAATGAACACACAATTAACAATAAGATCATCCGCTGTATACAAACCAAAACATTATACACAAGCTAAAGCATACTGAAAAATACAAATTACACTCAGAGAATAAAATACACCGAGAAAGAACAAAGAAAAAATAAAATAGTACAAACATATCTTTGTGAAAGATAGCAATACTTAGGCTGATTTTTTGTTTTTTGTTTTTGTTTGTTAATTTACATTGAACTCGATATACTAATATCTCGCTTTAAATGTTACATACTCGTTAGTATATATCTGTGTTTCATATTGTACTCATTATTACTTTCTATGTGGTATTTCACTATAAGAGAGCGCAAATTATGTTATATGCATCTTCTTCCTGTAACTCGTTTGTTTGTGAGTGTGTAAGTATTGGTAGGTACACGTGAGAAATCTTTCGTGTGGACGCGTGTGAGAAATTGCGAGAATATATACGCCTATATGTGTATGTTTTTCTTCAGACACCAAATATACTAATTATGTCGGTAGATATATATTTTTTCCTCTATTTCCCGATACAGACAACACATTGACAGTAAAACTAGACACTGAAAGCAAGTGAAATTATTTCAAATTTAACTCACCAACTGTAGATTCAACTCCAGACGGTTTTTCTGAACAAATTTAAAATGCATAATTACTAAAAGAAACACACACACATTTGGATCTATAATTGTTCACATTCTTACGGATATTGACATAGGTTTATGTATTTATATTATAATACGTTTCTTACACAAATAATGTTTATTTACAATGCAAATTCTAACCATAGTTAACTGCACAATGTCTACGGTTGTTATTTACTCTTTGAAAAATAATTCGAATCAAGAAAATCATTGAAATAATTCAGAAATATGTATTAAGAATATTATCATAAATATTTACGGAAATTGTAGGTATATTCTTTAAATATACGAAAGTACAATATATTGCAATGTTGCATTTAAGGCATCTATGTAGCTATGTCAAAGGTGCTTACCTATGCGAGATTCAGTCTGGGTGACAATTTCTGTGAAATTAATAACGGATCAATTAACGTTCGATTTCATCAATTCGTAAAATATATTTTACATTGTTTAGTTTAATTACATTTATCAGCAAATCTACACAGAAATAATTATCATTTCACTCTCATATCAATTTCCTAAGTATTAAATGATATGAAATACTATTTAATGTTAAGTATTTTGTGCATGATCGAATAAGCGGTATCTTACATATGTATCTTTATTAAATATACTTATCACAACAACAATTAACATTTATGCAATAAAGAATATTACACTACTATTAATAATATCGTTGTTCTTTACTTAATCAAAATTATCGACACTTACCAACTGTGGCTTCGGCCTCAGTAGGTTGCTCTGAAGGTGCAAGAAAAGATATCATCAGATAAAAGTAGAAACAATTTCCGATTTTGTGTTTAATAAGCAAATATTATGTTTCACAATTTAAATATGTAGAGAGGTTTCAAAGCATATTGGAGTTCTTTGAACGCAAATCAGTCATTGTAGAACAGATTGTTCGTTTATATTATCCAAGAATATGTGTACACATAATAGGGCATTTAAACATTTTCATTCTCTTACTCCAAATTTATGACGAATTTCGTAAGCGATGCGAGAAACAATAGATAATATACTTATATTTGCCTACTTTGTAATATCAAGTATAGATTGCTCACCTTTAGGACGCTCATCCTCTGTTACGATATCTGTGAAATTAAATGAATGAAGTTACAACTACATCTAACAACATTATTTCTGCTAACATATAAACATAAACATTAAAATGGGTTGAACTTTTACTAGTACACATCACGTTTGTGAGATACAAGCTATACCTTTATTACATTGAACTCGTGCAAAACGTTTCATTCTAAATATGATAATCTTTTAGACAATATTTATATTACGAACACGGCAATAGTTTGTTCAAGTATTAGCACTTGCTAATGCAACAAGCATCTATTCCGATAAACAAAAGAAACCAAACTGTATTTCACGATGAGAAAATTCCCTGTATCATACGAAAAACCTTTGAGAAAAACATGCTAAAACAACTATGACTAAATACATTATCACATAGTTATGTATACGTTTAAATCGGTAGTGGGAAACGGACATGGGAGCCTATATTATTACATTATATAAGATTTAAAAATTACTTTGAATGAAATATTTCACTAATTTGATATATATAGAACATATTTAATGTAGGTGATACTATTTGTAATATATCTATACTTTCGAAAGGAAATGACACAACATACAAAAACACCATAATACAATAGGAAAAACGTGGAAGCCTTTAGAATATAAACACTCACCAAATGCAGATTCTACCTCTGAGCGAGTTTCTAATGAAAAATAAAAGTAAATATATACCCCCATCAGTTTGATCATACACAAATTTAGATGGACAAACAGAAAATATATCGATGAAAAAGGTTTATTTCCGTGTGCATTTACAAATCATTTATTTTTAATATGCAAATTCAGTTATTTTAAAATATTAAAGTCTTATAATTTTTAGAGGGACTTTTATGGAAATGCAAATTCTTTCATATATACTCAAATTATATTATATAATCTTATTTCAGTAAACGAATATCACAGAAAGGTTAGATTTTGATATTTTTGTCTTGACATTTTATGCGTAAGGAGCTTACCTGTACGTGTTATATTTTCCGTAACCACCTCTGTGGAATTAAGGAAATATTTAGTTAAATATTTCAAAAAATACATTATTAACAGAGTGCACAACTATTTCACGTTCAAAGATTTCCGGTTGGCTGATTGGTTAAGTTTAGTTCTGGTTATTGTAAATTGTGTCCCCGTTTGGTTATCAGCTTGTGACGGTAAACTCGATCGTGTGTTAAATGAATGCGTAGTAGGATAAACCAACCAGCCGAAAATTTATAATAAATTGAAGTGAAAACCAACAGGTACATGTGTTTTTATTGGCAGCATGACCCCCGCAAAGTATTATATATATATATATATATATATATATATATATATATATATATATATATATATATATATATAGGGGAAAAGTATGACCCCGACGGCAGAGCTCAAGCCGTTTCGACGGCTATTTCAATTTGAAATAGCCGTCGAAACGGCTTAAGCGCTGCCGTCGGGGTCATACTTTTTCCCTATTTCCCACTCTACTACCCTAAGTATTGAGTACTCTGGTGCGTTAAGGTCCATCTGGTTCCTTACCACAATTCCTTTGTTATATATATATATATATATATATATATATATATATATATATACATATATATATAGAAGTGGTTACACAACAGTTAGTTGTCGATTTTTACCCGTCGATCTCAGAGACCCTGTTAAACAAAGCGTTGGACTTCGCTACCCCTTACACCACCGTCGATGGTTTAGACGGGGAAATCATCGCTCACTGCCGGAAAACCCTCCTCTTCAACGACGGAGTAGCCTGGGCAAAGAAGTCTACAAGTTCAGACCTATTCGACGTCTCCATGGGATAGTTTGACAGTGCTGACGTATATGACTTGGTTGGCCTATTTATCTTCGACATATTACGTGTTAGATTCCCGGACTTCCACACGGGAATATACCGCGACGATGGACTGACTTTATCGAGCCATACAAGTGGTCACGACCTCGCCCGGTTTAAAAAAGACTTAACTTCTACCTTCAATGAGTTAGGACTTAGGATAACAGTAGCTACCAACCTCTCTAGAGTAGATTTCTTAGACATTAATTTAGACCTTCGCACACACACCCACAGACCCTTCCATAAGCTAAACGAAAAACTTAATTACATTCACAAGGACTCATGCCACCCTCCCACTGTTTTTAGAAACTTCGTAAATAATATCAGTACTAGAATCTCAAACCTCTCCTCTAATAAGGCTATATTTGACAGGGCGGCACCCTACTATAACACGGCGTTAGCTAACAGCGGCTTGTCACTACCTATCACTTACTCTCCCACTATCAACAACAGCAATAGGAAAAGTAAGCGCAACAATAGACAAACTATCTGTTTCTCTCCTCCCTTCTCACTCAATGTTAAAACCAATGTAGGAAAAACATTTCTAGCCCTCTTAGATAGACACTTTCCCATAGGTCATAAATACCGCTCCATCTTTAACCGACACAAAGTTAAACTAGGATACTCCTGCGCTACGAAAATGAAGGCCCACATCACCAGCAGCCCTAGGAGCAACACCCCACCAGGGTGCTCTTGTCGTAAGCCCGAAGCTTGCCCCCTTCAACAGCAATGCAACACACCAGCTGTAATTCATGAAGCTGTGGTCACTTCCAACCGACCAAACCAACCACAGCAGGTCAAATCCTATGTGGGCATGGCGGAGAGCCGATTTAAGGAACGTTTCCTGAACCACCAGACGATCTTTAGGTACCCGGACAGACGTTCATCCACGAAACTCCCGAGCCACGTATGGTATCTCAAGGACTCAGGTATAGACTACTCCATTCAATGGAAATTCATCACTAAGCCCAAGCCATACGCAAGGGGAAATCCATCGTGTGGCTTATGTATTGACGAACTAATAACTATTCTAAAGAGATTATGCAATAGTGATTGCCTAAACTCGAGAAATGAATTTTTCACACGTTGTCCACACGTCACCAAACACCTATTGCATAACTACAAAGCTCCGGATTGAATCATTGTAATTTTCTTATCAACTAAAAACTTTTCGGACTTTCGCAGTTATCTCCCTTACACCTCTCGCACGCATTCTAGTATTGCCTTTGTGAAGTGACCGGTTTCTGCTCATGCGCGTTCGTACGGTTGTCCTTCCTGTTCCTATAACCATGCCCATTACGAGCTGAGGATCCGCTAAGGTGAAACAATTGTTCTCGGTATGGTGAACTAACTGTTGTGTAACCACTTCTACCTAACTCGTCCCATGGACTGAGTGCTCTACCACTACCGATATTACCTGCCGGTGTTCTACCACTATATATATATATATATATATATATATATATATATATACACTTATACGCATCTACACATACATACATACATACATACATACATACATACATACATACATACATACATACATGGTGGCTGCCAACTCGTTTTCGAGTAAGGCCACTACTTTATATCCATGTAGGAGAACCCCTACCGATGCGCTGAACGAGTGTGACTTTTTAGTCCAGCCAGCGACTTGAAAACTCTGGTACAAACACTACACTTGTGACAATTATTGACACATAGTGCTGGGCCCATGGTACCATGTGATGACAAGTGCAGAGAGATCTCCAGATATAAAGCAATGCCTGTGCCGTGAAGCTTTTATAGTGAGCAAAGACATTGCACAAAGCCAGTCCCACTCTCTTAACCAAGATTATATTTACCAAAAAGAAGAACAAGTCAACATCATTGGATACCATCAGAGTTGCAGGTGTTATATCAGAGTTTTCCTTCTCCTAACATACATACATACATACATACATACATACATACATACATACATACATACATACATACATACATGATGGCTGCCCCCTCGTTATCGAGTATGGCCATTGCACAATAAAAAAAAAAAATAAAAAAAATAAAAAATAAAATAATAATAATAATAATAATAATAATAATAATAATAATAATAATAATAAATAAATAAAAAAAAAAAAAAAAAAAGGGAAAAGATATATATATATATATATATATATACACACATATATATACACATATATATACATACACATATATATACACACACACATACATACACATACATACATATATACACACACACATACATACACATACACTCACACATATATACACACATACATTAATAACAATAATAATAATAATAATAATAATAATAATAATAATAATAGCAATAATAATAATAACGACAACAACAATAATAATATACATATTCATATATATATACACACACACGCACGCACATAAGCATATCTACACACACACACACACACACACACAAACACACGATAGCAACTAACAGTGCTGCGATCGAATGTGGCTTTTTAGCCCAGCCAATGATCTAAAATGTCTTGCACAGAGTCGGCAACCAAAACATTTACTGGGAATAGTCGGCTGTGGTTGGAGTTCGTGTACTTTTGCATGTCGCTTGAGTCCTCCTGCTGATTTACATTCTCTACCACATGTTTGGCAAGCATGATGAGTAGCATCTCCAACAGCAGCCTGGTAGTCAACCACTGGTCTTACTTTATGACTGCGAAGATGACTTTCGAGTCCAGCTTTGCTTAGGCAGAGTCTCGCACAGACGCTGCATGTCAGAAACATAGGAGGACCCTCGCCGTCTGGAAGTGCAACAGCAATACCCTTCCTCACGTCTCGCTTTACTTTCTCGTGTGCGATTCGAGATGCCTCAAAGGCAACTTTTCCCTCATATACAGTCTTTCTCCATTTATTACGATCAGCAGCAATATTTTCCCATGTATCAGCAGAGATGTTAGCGTCTTTCAGAGAGGCCTTCAAGGAATCCTTATACCTCTTTTTTGGTTTATGTGGCGGTCGTTTTCCTTTAACCAACTCTCCATAGAAGAGTTGTTTTGGTATTCTAGAATCCTTCATCCTGGCAAGGTGACCACTCCAACGGAGTCGCTGCTTAAGCACAAGAGCTTCTATACTGTCACACATAGAGCTTTCCAAAATCTCGACATCACTGATGTGGTCCCTCCAGCGAACGCCATGTATCCGTCTGAGACACATCTGATGGAAACGCTCCAATTGCTTAAGGTGGCGTCGATATGTGACCCAGGTCTCGCAGGCATAAAGAAGACAAGAGAGTACACATGCCCTGTACACCCTTACCTTTGTCCTCCTGCATATGTCTCGCCGACCCCAGAGTCGCCTCTCTAGCTTTCCGAAAGCATCACTTGCTTTCCTAATCCTAAGTGAGATTTCACTGTCAAGGTTGCCGTATCGATTGACAGTGCTTCCCAGGTAGACAAACTGATCAACCACTCCAAGTCGTTTGCCATACACATAGATGTTTGGTTCAGTGTACTGCCTACCAGGTGCAGGTTGGTACATGACGACGGTTTTCTTGAGACTGACAGTCAAACCCAGGGCAGTGCAAGCGTCAGAAAATACATTCAAAATGTGCTGCATATCACTCTCTGTGTGCGCTACAAGATCGCAATCATCTGCATACAAGAGGTCTCTTATGACTGATGTAAATACTTTTGTCTTCGCAGCAAAGCGCCTGATGTTAAATATGCTGCCTGAGGTTCGATATCGGATGTAAACACCATGCTCGCAATTCCTGAATGCAATACAGAAAACCATTGCAAAGTATATGGCAAACAGGGTCGGTGCTGGAATATCCCCCTGTTTCACTCCATTTTTTACTGAGATAGGCTCCGACATGTTACCTCCGACATTAACCCAAGCCTTCATGTCGTCATGGAAAGACCTAACTAAAGCAAGGAACTTATCAGGGCAACCAAGTTTCTGGAGAACCTTCCATAATGCATCTCTGTTGACAGTATCGAAAGCCTTTGTCAGATCGACAAAAACCTGATACAGATCCAAGCCCTGTTCAATGCACTTCTCCTGGAGCTGTCTAGCTGAGAAGATCATATCAGTAGTGCCGCGTCCAACACGAAAACCAGATTGACTTTCAGGAAGGACACAATCTGCAATGTGTGTCAGCAGACGGTCCAGAAGCACCCTACATAAAACTTTCCCCACGACAGAAAGCAATGATATACCTCTGTAGTTCCCACAATCATTCCTGTTACCCTTTCCCTTGTACAAGACCACCATTACCGCATCTCTCCAGTCCTCAGGCACGGATTCATTAGCCCATATCCTTCCAAACAGAGAGTGAAGATGTTGCAGGAGTCTCTCACCACCATATTGTAGGAGCTCAGCATGTATGCCATCCATACCTGGAGATCTTCCACTGTTCAGCTTCGAAATAGCCACTGCAACCTCCACAAGTGTCGGAGGTTCTGCGAGAGCTACTTTCACAGGACTTTCCGGAATGAGATTGAGGAAATCTTCACTGACGACAGACGGCTGATTCAAAAGATCATCAAAGTGCTCTCGCCACCTTCGTAGAATTCCCTGTGAGTCACGAAGAAGTTCTTTGCCATCCCTGCTGCGAATCGGTGTCACCAGAGAAGAAGACGGTCCATAAACCTCACGCAAGAGACTGTACAACAGCTTTGTGTTATTGCAATCAGACGCAGTTTGTATCTCACCAGCCTTCTCACTCCACCACTGATCCTTCATCTGAGAAAGACTCCGCCTAACACGTGATTTTACATCCCTGAGCTCCTCATGCAACGTATTCCTCTCCCGTGGTTTTGCCGTCAAGTACGTACATACATACATACATACATACATACATACATACATACATATATAAATATCCATTCTGTATCCGGGAGATCTCATTCTGTATATACGCCGTTTTGGCTCTGTATAGACGAACAGAATCTTGGTGCACAAAATGTCTCTGCAACTATCCGAGGGTAGTGACAAACGTACCAGAACAGTGAAATCTCAACGAGGTTTTACCGAGTACGGCTACCCTATTTATCTCACCAAACACCGATATGCCAACGCAGTATTACTTAAAAGAACAAGCAGGACACACGCCGATATAAGTAAAATATAATACCTAAAGCTGTCACATTTCAATGAGGAGATGACAGGTGCCATCTGACAAGCCATCCGTACGGAGGGCCTGAATATACAATGGCACACTCGGAACCCTCATTGACGAGACTGCTCCCTAAACACCGACCTACATACAATGATATCTGCACACTTCCTAATTGTCCTATCAACAACGCAGCAGTCTGCATGAAAGCGTATATAGTCTACAAGATCACATGTAAAACATGTAGCTCTTCGTATTCCGGAAGTACCATCCGCATGCTTCCCATACGGATCAGGCAGCACATGACGACGAGAGCTTCTGTTAAAAATCATCTGGTCGGTCAAGGTGATCAAGGTGATATATATATTTATATATAATGAAGTTGAAAATAAAAGCTTCTTCTACCCTTATGTATATATATATATAAAAAAGTGTACTCGATACTTGTGGTAGTAGAGTAGGTACATATATATATATATATATATATATATATATATATATATATATAATTTTTAGAAGTAAAAGGATCACTAATTTCTCAACAACTACCGAGGAGCAGAGAAACGAAAAAACTTCACTTAATAAGTCGTTGCGAAACAGTCTCCAACACTGTCTAGTTGTTACCAGGCATTTTTGCCCATTATAGGTCTGTTATTTTTCTTTATTTTTCTTAATTTAATATTTAAAGTTAAGGATAACAAACTATATTGATGTAGTTAGTATTTTTTCACCCTAGCAAATTTTAGTCCTTACGATTCGAACACATGTATGTTTATATTAGTGTTCATCTCTCTTGTTTATTCAATTATATATATATATATATATATATATATATATATATATATATATATATATATATATATATATATATATATAGTATGAGAATGATATGAAATTTGCTTCTTAGAGAAGACAAACAGACACATAGCAGCAGTTCTTAAAAATCTCAAGATAGTCTAAGTAAATTCTGAACCAATTCCTCCTCGAATTGGATTTTCATACTCAAGGAAAAGTTTCAACTTTCTTACAAAAAATGTGATATCTACAGCCAGCAGGTACCTCATAGGGAGAGAAAGTCTTACAATATAAAACTGACAACTATGACCACCAGACTTATTTTACCTAACCAACATAGCATACTATGCTGAAGCCAACTCGCTTTAATTGGTTAAAGAAAATATTGTTGCGAGTATAAATTATATAAATTACATAATTAAAGAACATGATTTAAAATGAATAACTTAAATGTACCAAATCATAAATTTAAATGATTCAAATATATTCTTCTGTGCTGAATAACAAACTTCAAAGATTTTGATGACTTAAAATTTGCTTATGAAAACAAAATTATGTACAACGTTTTGTAAAGTTTTGGCGGTTTTTGATTAGTAATTATTAGATACACTATGGACAGTCTGTTTGCTCACCAAAATAAATTGAAAAGTGTCTATTTTGTTATCAAACCAGCTGTATTGGTGTATGCTATAACATTTAAAATATTTGACGATACAAATTAAATGCATTAAAACCATAATAAAATAATCTGCTGCAGACAAGCAAAAAACGAAACACAAACGACGGCACGTTACATCAATACGAATTATTGAATAAAAATAAAATGCATAAGAATAAAGCGCAAAGCAAAATATATTATACGAAGAACATGTCTTTTTGAATGCCAGCATTCGAAGATAACATGAGATACTGATGTGTAGTTTCAAATGTTGGCTAACAACAATTAATTACTATGTAGTGTATGGGGCCATTATCACGTTCTATATTCAAGTTTCTACAAAGAAACTGAAATATTGTCTGATAAATACTTATTTCTTGAATCAGACTTCCTTCGAAGTGTGTTTGTTTATGTTAATGTATTAATTTGACTATGTGTGCGTTTTTATGTCTGTGATGTCTTGTGAGAAAGTGAGGGATTGTCTGAATTTATTTTTCATAAATTTTACTTGAACTTTCAAATATATTAATTATTCGTACTAGCAGAAAAACCACCCTTCGGGTGGTTTTCTGCTAGCACGTGTAGAGTGTATATTGATATTATACGCAAGTATATATGCATGTAGATATGATACATCAAATAAAATCGTAATTGACAATATACACAGAAATGGAACGAAGACTGTGTAACACTCTCTTATGTAATCAGTAACTTAATCCATGATACATTAAAAAAAGACGATATTATATATAAACTGCATTAGGAGAAAATTAGTGACAGAAATATATCAATATTTATTTAAACGATCACTAACTGGAAGTGTTGATATTTGAAAATTTTAAAGAAGGGAATCTTTAAATAAGTAATAAAATATATTTAATGAACAGCCACGAAATTTAGTAGGTAAATTATGTAATATTCTTTCATTATTTATTCAGGGCGGTGGATTGGCAGTATCGGTAGAGGGTCGTACGCCATGCTTTCCATCATAGAGTTACGTCCCTTTACGGACTGAGTTTGAATCCCGCCGAGGTTAACTTTGCCTTTCATCCTTATGGGGTCGATAAAATAAAGTACCAGTAATGCACTGGGTAATTGCTGGCCTTGTGCCAAAAGTAGAAACAATTATTTATTCAAAGTAATCCAACTTATTTTACTAAGGGGATAAACAATTATAAACCGTACGCAGTCCCACGCTTCTTACTTTATTATAGTTTAGATAGTCATAAATTTCTTCCAAATTTTCTACGACAAACAAAAAATTTGACGGTAAAGCTAAACATTGAAAGCAAGTGAACTTATTCCAAATTTAACTCACCAACTGTAGATTCAACGTCAGACGGTTTTTCTGAACGAAAGTTAAAATAAAATAAAATAAGCACGTTGCTCAATCATTTCACACGCAAATACACATACATATCTGTATTCATTCCAGTGTTTAGATATATATATATGATACCTTTAAGTTTTTGGATTTTTATACATTTCATACACCGATTAACTATATATATTTGTGTCTTTTATTTACAATTTGGCCAATATTAAGAATGAACTTTAGAATCATTGGAGGATTTTTGAAATCCTTCCTAAAAATATTATCATAAATGTACAAGGAGACTGTGAATATTATTCATTATGACTTACAAAAATAGAATATATGTATTGGGAAATCTATTGATATCACAGAACCTCAATTAGTTATATCAAATGTGCTTACCTATGCGAGATTCGGCCTGGGTAACAACTTCTGTGAAATGAACAACGAAATTAAATGACTATTGCTGTCATAAATTCAAACAAAACTTAAATTTCCTAGTTTCACTAAAACCTATTAGGGGATCTACCCACAAAACATGTTCGCCAATATACTTCCATGTGAATAATATACAATTTAATATGAAAAATATTCGAATTTTAATATTTAGTATATTGTAGAATGCAATATTTCATACATATTTCTAGTATATTTGTGATTCGCAGGTTAATTAAAATAAAATCCTTCAATACAATGATAACTGATACACTACCACAAATATATACAATGATAATAATCAAGTTATTCTGTATGTAAATAAATGAATAGACACTTACCAACTGTGGCTTCGGCCTCAGTAGGTTGTTCTAAATATGGAATAAAGATGTTGCAGTTTTACCACCACGTATAAAACATATCAGATATATGTTAAAGCATTATTTTTCTAACTATACTATAATATTTTTCTTATATATTTTTCAATGTGAAAAACTGTTTTAAACAATACACATTTACAAATATGTAGGGAAGTTTTAATATTCGAGTTGACGTTTCGAGAAAGGTGATCAGTCGTTGGAGAAAAACACATTGCAGAACATTTTTCCTTAAACTTGATTCGGATTAAAATGTTTGCTTTATATTATCAAATAATAATTGTACATGAACATTTAACAGCTATTCGTGGTAAAAAGTATCAATATATATATTTATATATATATTAAATATATATATAGATAAGTTTAGAAGCAAATGCAGACGCAATTTGTAATATAGGAATATGTGTCCTATATATAAATACCGAAAATAAAACCTCGCTCACCTTTAGGACGCTCTTCCTCTGCCACAATATCTGTGAAATGCAATGTATTAAATTACAACTAAGTTTCAGACTTTTATAAATATATAACTAATGACATTATTTCAAAAAGACAGATAAATGTTTGAATGTAATCCGATTTCCCAAGTGTACATAATTTTTCTGAGAAACTAGTTTTCTTCCAAATTATCAGAACATTAATACTTATCAAAAGCATTGAAATTATATACAAAAATCATTCGTTTCAAATATTATTGTGTTCCGTACGTTGTTTGTATAATTAAAACAGTAATATTTATCACAAATATTAGCACTCGCTAATCCCATACAGCATCCATTATGTCAAAAACAAATACCACACATCATAACTTTAGAACTATTACCAGTCAAGATTATATTCAAAAGGGACAGAAGCTAAAGAACATTAACAGCAACAACATTTAAACGACAACGTCATTTTAATAATGATTATATTGTAACATAAAGGGCGTATACTATTACTCTAACCTCTGTGTTATACAATAGCAAGTATATTCTCTACGTTCTCAATAAAATCGATAATTTCGGAGTTAATATGTGATCAATTGACTTTACCAAAACATATTACAACGATTAAAAACATTATATAACATATTGTATATATATATATACTATCCATACATATAAACCTTCCTAACATAAAAATCAATTATGAGGACAAGTATAAACAGACACCATAAGCAACTAAGCGACAAAAGGAAGCAGAAATTTATTAAGGAACAATCTCCCACTCACCAACTGCAGATTCTACCTCAGAACGTGTTTCTAGTAATAAATAAAAGCAATAAAGGTAGATATAAACCACCGTTAGTTAGATCGAGAAAATATGATTTATATTTATTAAATATATACAAGTATTACAAATTATTTCTGTATGGCGTTTTTAAAATCATTTATTTCATTAAAATATATTTGGGTTATCTCATTAAACTGTATGTAGCGGTTGCTTGAAATAAAAACAATTATTTCATCGAGAATATTTAATTAAAGTTAATGTAATGTAAGTATATTTTAGAAGCCGAAGATAATTCAGATATGTTTATGTTGATAGATAGCTAGAGTAACAATGTCCCAGTAGCTTACCTGTACGTGTTATTTGCTCCATTACAACCTCTGTGGAATTAATGAAATATGATGTTAAATATGTTTTTAGTTACTTTATAACGTAATAAGATATTTCAAACTTTATATTGAGAATTTTGAACATATAACAATAATTTACCGTTCAATAATTTTAAAGTGATAGTTTATGTATAAATAATATTTCGAATGATATTTAGAATACAACAGGCAGAAAGTAACGGATTACGACGACGCAAAGCAACTTTGAAAGATTTAGAATCAAGTCAGCATAACATTGAATGACCTAGCTTAAATGAAAACCTACTGTTCTTTTAAGAAAACAATACGGATATGTTTCCGCCTCATTACACGCCACCAACATACTAAAATATACATAAATGAGTTCTGATAAATTCATAGAAATAATCCAAGACATTTATTTACCAGAGTTTGCGGCCGATGGAGCGGC
Organism: Eledone cirrhosa; assembly: GCA_964016885.1. NCBI lineage: Eukaryota > Metazoa > Mollusca > Cephalopoda > Octopoda > Eledonidae > Eledone > Eledone cirrhosa. Next base: position 44,907,312 of record OZ024740.1, read on the forward strand.
CGTAAATATGTCCACTAAGCAAATAAGAAAATTAGACAGCTTTGATAGTACACCATTAAGGGAATGACGTACGAAAGGGTTTGTACTGACTTGATATTTTTCTCTTAGAAAGGAAAAACAATGTCATAAAACTTTTAGTAATTTAGTATATATGTACCAAACTTAACTCACGCACACATGTGTATGTGTGTGTGTGTGTGTGTGTGTGTGTGTGTGTGTGTGTGTGTGTGTGTGTGTGTGTGTGTGTGTGTGCGTAACATTGCTGGAATATATATTCATAGATTCGGGATTGTTTAATTTATTGAAAAATTACTGACACGTCATATATGAATAGAAATAAATATTTGTTACACGACGAAAATTTAGTTTACCCCCAGGGTCTACTTTTCAATTCGAGTGTGTTCTATGATAGATATCTCAAATACATAAATTTACAGGAAATAACACAATGAGAAAATCATCAGCTGAGGACAAACCAGTGTACATTACAAACAAGCAAACGCACGAATGCTTCGAACAGAATAAACATATGAGAAAAATCAAAGCAAGTTAATATAGCGCAAACAAGTCTCCTTAAGGGGTAGAGTTACTTGGCTACTTTTTCATTAAGTTTACACTAGATTTGATATACAAATATTTAGTGTAAAACGTTACGTAAAGATTAGTTCACTTCTGATATTTTCAATTAATCCTATGTTTTTACAAAACGACGCAGATTACGTGTGATATATGCATTTTGCTTCTGTAAATAAATACCTATTGCAAATGTGCAAATATGTGTGTTTATAGTTTGCATGTGTGTGCTCGTATGTGCTCATATAAAATTCTGCATGGAATTTTTGGTAAAAACTTGAAAGATAAGGTCTAGGTGTGATTTCGTGATTTATTTTCTCATTTCATATATAGCTTATTTCGGTAGTTATATATTTATCCCAATTCCTCCGCTATAGACAATACATCAACAGTAAAGCTGGACACGGAAAGCAAGTGAAATGATTTCAAATTAAACTCACCAACTGTAGATTCAACTTCAGACGGTTTTTCTGAACGAAAGTTATAATAAAGTACAATAAGCATGTGGTTCAAATATTTCACACACTAATAAACGTTTGAATCGATTTTTTACAATGTTTATGCACTTCTTACAGTAATAATATAATCTATTAACAATAAATGTTCAAACTGTATTTATCTGTGGTTTGTTTACCATCGCAATTTATATATATTACGAATTATATATTTATATATATTACGAATTATGTTAAAATTCCTTAAATTCGGAACTCTGTTCGAAATTTATTATCATATATTGACAGTAACAATTATCAATATTAACCATTAAATATTCAAAGATTATATTATATAACCCTAACAGTTAAATTTGAGGACATTGTGCGGCTATATCAAACAAGCTTACCTATGCGTGATTCGGTCTGGGTAACAATTTCTGTGAAATTAACAACGGAATCAATTAATTATTGCTTTCATTATTTCGTAATAGTCGGCTCTTGTGGCCAATAAATGAAATCAATAAATGAAATCATTATTTCGTAAAATAAACAAATCTTAAACTGTCTACATTCATTAAAATGGATCAATGGAATCTACATGACAATGTTAAGCAATACCATCTATTTCAATTAATTACTGATAATTTAATATGGAAATAGATGTTTGAAGTTTAATATTTACTGTCGTATCGAATATGGGATGTCTTACATATATATTTCTAGTAAGATAATTTATAACTTTAATGTGAATTAAAATTAAAATAACAAGTTTCAATACAGTAATAATTGTTACACTACAACTGATACTAAATATAATATTCATAATGCAGTTACTCTATTTGTATTCAAGGTAATAGACACTTACCAACTGTGGCCTCTGCCTCAGTAGGTTGTTCTGTATATGAAATAAAGGTTGGCATCAGATTTAACACCACATAAAGATATATCAGATATATGTAAATACATTATTAAGGACTGATTATCTATCCACACTATTATATTTCCATGTCATATTGTTCAATACCTAACAATTGTCTTACGAAATATTATTATTAACAATTCCGAATAAATATGGAAGTTTTAAGACATATTCCATTTAGTAACTTCTGGAAAGTATATTAGACTGTGTAGAACAAATTTATTTTAAATTTGATTAAGTTATAAAGGTATTTCTTTAAATTATCAAATACTATTTACATGTTGAATATGTAACAGTATTTCATGTCAATAATTACTTATGTTTCAATTATTATTTAGAATGCAGAGAGCAGGAAGATAATGAAATACAGGTGCTTGTCCAGCCGCTTCCTCTTTGCATCTGTCGCCGTCGAAACCTCAGGCGTCCTAGTACAGCTGACTTCCTCCGCAAATTCGGGGGAATTAGCCCCGCGAGGTGGGGTGGCTTTTGCAATGGGTGTCGCTGGCCATTGTCTGTGGGAATGCCTTTTCCATTTGTTCCGCGGGGCGCAGCCAAAACACCAGTCTGACTTAGAGTCTGTCACCCTCTCCTTTCTCGCTTTCATTGCCCTTTCCCTCCTTTTCCTCTCATTTATAGCATTTAGAGTCCTTTCCGTTGTTAGTTTATTTTTCTATATGTTTGAATAAAAATTAAATTCTCTATTATTTTATGTAATTTTATTATTGAAATGATTTATAATTTTATCCTTTAAAAATAAAATATATGAATTATTTCGAAAATAACTGCAGATACAACTAATTATATACAAACTTGGGCTTTATATTTTAATATCTAAAAATAGAACTTCGCTCACCTTTAGGGCGCTCCTCCTCAGTCACAATATCTGTGAAATGAAATGTATTAAATTGCAACTAAATTTCATGCTTTTATTATTTATTAATTAATGACAGTATTACAGCTAACACACACAAACGAACGATGGAACGTATTACAGGTCACCAGTACACATCACATTTGTGAAAAAAAATCTATCCTTTCAAATTATTGGAACATTATCATTTATCAAAGACAATGAACTTATATAAATAAAACTTTTGTTTCAATCATGATTGTATTACGTACATAGGTTATATTATGAAAGCAATAATATTTTTTACATATATTAGCTGTCGTTAATCCCACATTAAATCCATTACGTTCAAAGAAAGTATCATATATCTAAACTTTAGATCTATTACGTGACGAGCTACACAGCAATATCAGCAACAATCTTTAAACGATACTAACATTTTAATACTGATTATATTGTTATATAATAAGTATACCGTTACTCTAACATAAATGTTATATAACATTAGCGTGTATGTTCTTTACGTTCTCAATAAAAGCGATAATTTCGGAATACGTATATGTGATTTCATTACGGATTATAATCCTTTCTAAAAATGTAGAAATCAACAAGAGACGCCACGAGAATTAACAGAGACACCATATAAAGCTAAAAGAAACAAAAAAAAGCCAGAGATAATTAGAGAACAATCTCTCACTCACCAACTGTGGATTCCACCTCAGAACGTGTTTCTAATGAAAATAAAGATACGTATACACCTCCATTAGTTAGATCATCGAGAGAAAAGATTATTGATATTTACTACATATATTGAATCAATACAAATTATTTTCGTGCGTTCTTTTTGTAAATATTTTATGTCAGTACAATATATTTTAGTTGCCAAAATGATTAATGCTATAAAATTTGTATGGATCGTTTCCTTGAAATATAACAATTATTTCATTGAGAAAATTCAAATAAATTTGAAGTATGTGATGTAAGAATATTTTAATAATTTTAAAACAATTCAGTTATATTTATTTATGTTGATAGATAGCTAGCGGAACAATGTGGCAGTAGCTTACCTGTACGTGTTATCTTTTCAGTTACAACCTCTGTGAAATTAATGAAATATGTTAGTTATTTGCTAAGAAGACTTTATAAGACAATACAATATTCGTAGGAGATTATATTAATACCTGTCCCCAAATACTAACGGCAATTTACGGTTCATTTATTTCAAAACGATATCTTTAATATTTTGGAAATTGCAACACAGAAGCAAAAGAACGTCTAACAGCAATTGTTTATGATGAAGCAAAACAAATTCCAACAGTAGAGAATCAAATTATTACAAAATAGAAGGATCTAGCTTATGAGAAAACTTAATCTGCGTTAATGAATATACGGACAGGTTTCACGCTTATTACACAATCAAATCATTTAATATAAGTTCTGATTATTTTAATTAAACATTAAAAGAAAAAAATCCTTTAAAAGCAGTTTTGACCAGGATAATTTTCATCTTTACAAAATTAGGTTATATTAATATGTCAATTAGGCAAATAACAGGAATTTAGGCAACTTTGATTGATTTTATGTACAGAATGACATAGAAAATATATTTACTGAGTTGAAATTAGTCTCAAAGAGAGAAGCAAAATTAGGTTGTATATGTGAACAACTATCAACTCGCGCGCGTATCATTGTGTGTGTGTGTGTGTGTGTGTGTGTGTGTGTGTGTGTGTGTGTGTGTGTGTGTGTGTGTGTGTGTGTGTGTGTGTGTGTGTGTGTGTGTGTGTGTGTGTGTGTGTGTGTGTGTGCAGTCACTAATACACATATTGATAAACATGAATGCATACGCTATATATGAATCTACATGGTACAAGAGAAATATTGATAATACGCAGTGTTTTAAAAATGTCTATTTTCCTATTCGAATAAGTTTGTTCTATTGTTAGATACTTTGAAAGCACAAGTTTACAAGAAATAATGCGAAAGTAAAATCATCTGATGCAGACAATCCAATATATATCACATACAAGCGAACGCGCATTAGGAAAAGACGAATGCTTCAAACAGAATAGAATATATGACGTTAAAACGCAAAGCAAGTTAAATTAGCGCAAACATCTCTAAGAGGCAGAGTTTCTGGCTTCATTTTCGTTAACTCATGGTTAATATCTAATGTAAACAGTCATGTAATGTTTCATACACTTCTCATATTCTCACTTAATCCTATGTTTCTACTAGACAATGCAAATTATGTGTGATGTATGCATCTTGCCTTTTTGAATAAATCTTTGAATAAATATATGTACGTTTGTGTGTGTCGGCTGAATTGCATATTCGGGTGGGATTACGTGATATATTTTAGTCTTCTAAACTTTTACTTATTTCTGTAGTTATACATTTATTCCTATTTCTGTGCGTGTGTATGCGTCCCTGTCTGTGTGTCTCTGTTTGTGTGTGAGTATGTGTGTGTTTGTATACGTTTCTTTCAGATACTTAATATATTAACTATTTGTGTAGATATATATTTCTCATTATTTTTCTGCAAGTCAAACCTTTGACAGTAAAGCTAGACACTGAAAGTGAGCAAAATTATTTCAAATTAAACTCACCAAGAAAGTTAAAATAAAATACAATAAGGAAAATACTCAGTTATATCACACTAATACATATTTGTGTATTTATTTCTTGAATGTTTAGATATATGTTGGGTTTCAGATTCTTATACATGTTTTTACACCGTTAATATTGTTTGATAGCAACAACTATGTTTAACTGAAACATGTTTACACCTATAAATATATGTTTTGACAAATATTATGAATTAATTATAAAATCGTTGAAGTAATTCAGGAAATATTATCATAAATGTAGAAGGAAACCGTCAAAGTTTTTCCTTATAATATACGGAAAATATTTAACAGAAAACCTATAAATTATATTAATGGACCCTTTGTAGCTATATCAAATGTGCTTACCTATGCGAGATTCTGTGAAATTAACAACGGAATCAATTAACTTTTGCTTTCAAAATATCGTAAAATATAGAATTGTGAATACAATTTATCAGCAAATCTATACGGAATCCTTCATTAATATGCTCATAAAGTAATAAGAAAAATATTTACATTATATTTAATATGTGATAGAAAGCTGGATTTCATTCATATTAATTTCTATTAATGATATACTTCTTATACTGATCACATCTAAAATAAACTTCAATACAATAAAATTTGATACATTAATACTGATAATATTGTAGCTATAATTTTATGGAATGAAGCGTATAGAGACTTACCAACTGTGGCTTCGGCCTCAGTAGGTTGTTCTAAATATCGAATAAAAGATGAGCTTTACCACCACGTACAACATATATTATATAATTTGTAACACTATAGAAAACTGAATTCTAACTATACTATCACATTTTGTGTGATATTGTTGAATAATTAACATTATCTTATTTATGTTTACAGCTTCAAATATGGTATTATATTTGAACCCACATTCCAATTAGTAATTCATGGAAAGTATTCTTAATTCAGTTGGTTAATAATTCAAATACGGAATTTAATTAAAGTAACTGAAATGCATCTAATTAATTTATAATGTAATTGCCCTATATGTGATCAAATTTATAGACACTAACTAAATGTGGCTTCGGCCTCAGTAGGCTGTTCTGAATAAGTGTGCGTCCGTGTGGTGGTATTTTCTTATGAAACCTAGCGTGGGAATATGAGTGATTATTATTTTCTGGTATATTTTATTTTAGTTATTGAATACAATAAATAGTTGTATAGATTTTACGTCTTCCAATTTACCGTTACAGACAAAACAACGACAGTAAAGCCAGACACTGAAAGCGAGTGAATCTATTTCCAATTAAACTCACCAACTGTAGATTCAACTTCAGACGGTTTTTCTGCACGAAAATTTAAATAATATACAATAAGTACGTTGCTAATTTATTTAACAGAGAAATACATTTTGTAATCTTATATGATATTATATTAATGTTTACGTATTTTTCGTGAAATGATATCATTTATTAACTATAAATATTCTATATTTAACTGGTCGTATGTTTACGGTTATTATAAAACTTTTGAAAACTATGTATTCATTAATGAATCATTAAAATAATTCCGAAATATTTCGTACGATTATAATAATTATACATTAATAAGACAATCTACCAATATTAACCATTATATATACTAGAAGCTGCTTACCTATGCGAGATTCGGTCTGAGTAACAACTTCTGTGAAATTAACAATATTATCAATTATCTATTGTTTTCATCAATTCACAAAATAAACAATCCTCATATTAACTAGTTTAAGTAATATGTATCAGTTAACTTCGAGAGAAATATTTATTAATATACTTTCATCTCAATTATGTGTAACTTAATATACAACGAATTAATTAACGTCTAATATTTAGTGTTAAAGAATACGAAATTACTAATGTAGTTAATAGTATGATATTATTACTGATATATACGACAATTGATATAAATTTCAATGCTATAATTGTTGTACTACTAATAATAATATTGATAATATAGGTGGTCTATTTATATAAAATTATTCAACACTTACCAACTGTGGCTTCCGCCTCAGTAGGTTGTTCTGAATATGGAATAAAAATGTTGCATATTTGTCACCAAATACAAACAATATCAAATAGATGTAGAGGCACATGTACGAACTGATTGGCTATCTTTATTTTTCTATTTCTACTAGGTGTTGCATAATATCTTCTCTCTCGTGCAATATATATATTCAGAATCCCAAATATGTATGGGAATTTGGAAACACATTCCAATTGCATAACACACCTAAAGTGCAACGGCAAATGTAACGAAACGAATAATATTTATCTAAGCGAGATTCAATTTCAAATGATTTGTATATGCATTATAGAATGATAAGTATCGGTAGAGGGTCAGACGCCATGCTTTGCAACAAAGTGTTATGGCCCATTATGGTCTGAGTTCAAATCCCGCCGAGGTTAACTTTGCCTTTCATCCTTACGGGGTAGATAAATAAAAGCACCAGTAATGGGATAATTGCTGGCCTTGTGCCAAAAGTAGAAACAATTATAGAATTATATTTGTACATGACGTTTTAACATCCATATAAATAGTTGCAAAGAACTATGTTAGGTTTCTTCTAACTTTTTTCTGGAGCAATAGCAGAAATAATATATAATATAGAAATTCTGAACTATTAGAACTATTTCGAAATTAAAATCTTGCTCACCTTTAGGACGCTCTTCCTGTGCCACAATATCTGTGAAATTAAATTAATAAAATTGCAACTAGATCTCAGGTGTATATAGATATAATAATGTTATTTCTCCTAACCTACATATTTGAACGCGTGATTGTATTTGAGTTTTAATCATACAGATTGCACCTAAAAGAATTGATCTCAGCTTCATTAATTCGATATATGAGACATATTGAAATCGTATAAAATTATCATTGTAATCATTAGATTCGTATGGACTATGCATACATGTTAGGAGTGGCAACATATTCAAGAAGAATCAACACTCCTTGATTAAACTAGATATATTATGATGTAAGCATTACTGGAGAAGAGCAATTTTATAGATGTATTACATCATCGGATTATTCAATATTCTGACACTGAAATGCGTTGGAAGCTACTGGACACTCATAACAACATATAGTGTCGTTTTATAACTGAATATATTATGTGTTCAAAGTGATAATATTGTAACGTGAATATTATATTACACAGGCATATAACGTTTTAGATTCTGAATACAACTGGTAATTGTAAAACGACTGAACGTGAATTTGTACAGAATATATATGAATATAGTACTTTATTCTAATATATATTTACCCAATACAATAAGTTCATATAAGTCTATACACATATGCTCACAATATAATTTTCATCTAACATTATAAAATGCAAGCGATTACACAAGATTATACAACGACATCTTATGAGATTCAATGACAAGCAGAAACAAGAGATCGTCAAGAAAGAATCTCTCATTCACCTACTGAGGCGGAAGCCTCAGTAGGTTGTTCTGAATATGGAATAAAAATGTTGCAGATTTATCACAAAATACAAACAATATCAGGTATATGTAGAAACAACTTTACGAACTGCTTCCCTATCAATATTTTTTCATATCTCTACTAGGTGTTGCAAAATATTACCTAACTCTCTCTCGTTCAATATATATGTTCAACATCCCAAATATATATGGGACTTTGAGAAGATATTCCAATTCGATATTACACGGAAACTCGAACAGCCAACGTATCACAATCGAATAATATTTATTTAAACGTGATTCAATATCAAATGTTTTATATATAAATTATAGAAGGTTATTTATTTCCACTGAATGTTTAACATCCATATAATGAAGCATATAAATAGTTACAAATTACTACGGAATGTTTCTTATCATGGCACAATAGCAGACATAGTATACTCTATAGAAATTCTGAACTATTAGAATTATTTCGAAATTAGAACCTTGCTCACCTTTCGGACGCTCTTCCTCTACCACAATACCTGTGAAATTAAATTAATAAAATTGCAACTAGATCTCACGTGTATATGAGTATAGAGATAATAATGTTATTTCTTCTAACTTACATACTTGAACGTGTGATTGTATTTGAGTTTTAATTATACAAATCTTATTTAAAGGAACTCATCTCAGCTTATTTAATTCAAAATGTAAGATACATGGAAATCGTATATAAAATATCATTCCAATCAGATTCTCTAAGACAATGTATACATGTCGGGAGCGACAACATATACATGAAGAATCAGCAGTCCCTAATTAAACTAGATATATAACGGTATACAGCCCGACAACTGAAGATCGATTAAATTGGCATTACATGATCAGATTATTCAATTTTTAACACTAAAATGAGATATAAGCTACTGGACATTCATTACAACATTCAAATATCGTGATTTTATGGCTGAATAGGTTTAATACTGTGTTCCATATGCTGCTATTGTAAAATATTATATTACAATAGCATGTATCTCTCCATTCAGAGTAAAACCGGTAATTGAAAAAGGAGCGAACGTGAGTTTATACAAAATTTAAATGAATGCAATACTTAGTTCTAACATATATTTACTCAACACAAAAATGTTTTATATTATTCATATAAGTCTATAAAAATATGTTCGCAATATAATTTTCATCTAAAATATAAAATGCAAGCGATCACGCAAGATTACACAACGACATCTTATGAGATTCAACGACAAGCAGAAACAAGAATTCGTTAAGAATCAATCTCCCACTCACCAAATATAGATTCCACCTCAGAACGCGTTTCTAATGTAAAACAAAATGAAATACAATCCTATCAGTTTGACCATATAGACAATAGAACCGACACAAACAAATATATTAAGGAATAATTATCTACTGTTTTCCAAATTAGTTATTCTTCAAGAGAAATCAGTGATCCAAAATTATAAAAGCTTTATAATCTGTAAACGATCTGTGCTTGAAATGAAATTTCCTTCATGAAAAGTATTTAAATAAGGCTGAATAATTATATTTTAGCAAACGAATACCGCAAGGAATTAGAGATTTAATTACTTTATATGAAACCATATTGGAAATAATTCCATATTGGAAATAACAATTCCAATAGAGTTATTTTTTCGGTTGCAACATCTGTGAAATTAACGAAATATTTTACTATATATCGATATTTACTATAGTACCAACTCAATTAATATTTATTTACAAAGCAATTACCACTTAAATAGAGGACATCCAAATCCTAGCAGTAATTATCACTACAACATATTTCATCAAGAATGATAATAACAATAACCTCTATAGACATGACAAACCACGATATATCTTTACGAGAACACCTACTAACTAGAAGAGAACAAATGTTTCAAACGAAAATCAATGCAACATTGTGAAGCGTAAAGCAAATAAAATAGCTTAAACATCTTTTGAACGTAAGAATTACTCGGCCGGTGGTTCGGAACCTTCCATTAGACGTGATAATATAACAATTATTTGAAAGTTGTATACAAAGTTCATTGAGGTTTGGCTTGTGTATTGCGACTTTATGACATTTTATATGGTATATTTATACAAGACGACACAAATGGTTTGTGACATATATCTTATTTTCATGGTCCAGATATAGATGTATTAAGTGTGTGACGTTCTGTGCGCGCCTAATGTTGTATGCTGGTACTTGATTGAAATTGTAGGATACATTTAGTTAGCCCTAATTCCTATATGGATGGTTGCTTATTGTTTCGTATGATTCTACAGGAGGATTTAAATTATCTATCATCTTCATCTCCCTGAGAATCGTGTCATATGTATGCAACCCTGTAGTGATATTTTCATGTGAAATTTAACGTGGGAGTATGAGTGATTATTATTTTCTGGTACATTTTATTTTAGTTATTGAATACAATCATTATTTGTGTAGATTTTACGTCTTCCAATTTACCGTTACAGACAAAACAACGACAGTAAAGCCAGACACTGAAAGCGAGTGAATCTATTTCCAAATTAAACTCACCAACTGTAGATTCAACTTCAGACGGTTTTTCTGCACGAAAATTTAAATAATATACAATAAGGACGTTGCTAAATTATGTTACACAGAAATACACTCTATAATCATATATAATAACATATTTATGTTTTCGTACTTTTTCGTAAAATGATATCATTTGATTACTATAAATATACCAGCTGTATTTAACTGGTCGTATCTTTACAGTTGCTGTAAAGATCTTAAAAACTCTGTATTCATTAGTGAATAATTAAATTAATTTCGAAATATTTCGTAGAATTATAATAATTATACTTTGATAAAACAATCTACCAATATTAACCATTATATATACTAGAAGCTGCTTACCTATGCGAGATTCGGTCTGGGTAACAATTTCTGTGAAATTAACAATATTATCAATTAACTATTGTTTTCATCAATTCACAAAATAAACAATCCTCATATTAGCTAGTTTCAGCAATACGTATGAGTTAATCCAGAGAGAAATATTTATCAATCAACATTCATATCAATTATCTGTAACTTAATATTAAATGAATTAATAAACATCTAATATTTAGTGTTAAAGAATACGAAATAATATAGTTAATATTATGGTATTACTACTGATATAAATGACAATTGATATAGATTGCAATGCTATAATAGTTGCACTGGTTATAATAATATTGATAATATATTTGATTTGTTTATATATTCTATTTATATATTAAAATGTTTCAACACTTACCAACTGTGGCTTCCGCCTCAGTAGGTTGTTCTGAATATGGAATAAAAATGTTGCATATTTATCACCAAATACAAACAATATATGATAGATGTACGGACACTTTTACGAACTATTTGCGTATCATTATTTTTCTATTTCTACTAGGTGGTGCATAATATTTTCTCTCTCTCTGGCAATATATATATTCAGAAGCCCAGATAAGTATGGGACGTTGGAAACACATTCCAATTTAACACTCAAAGTGCGACAGGCAATCTAATGAAACAGATATTTATATAAACCAATTTGAAATGCTTTGTATATGCATTATAGAAGGCCATTTGCACATGAACTTTTAATATCCATATAAATATGCATATAAATAGTTACAAATAACTACGTAAAGTTTTTTCTAATGTCCTTTTTTCTGCCACAATAGCGGAAATCATATATAATATAGAAATTCTAAACTATAAAACTATTTCGAAATTAGAACCATGCTCACCTTTAGGACGCTCTTCCTGTGCCATAATATCTGTGAAATTAAATTAATAAAATTGCAACTGATCTCAGGCGTAATATAGAGGTAATAATGTTTTTTCTACTAACATAGATATTTCAACGTGTGATCGTATTTGAGATTTAATCATACAAATCGTACTTAATGGAATTGATCACAACTTATTCAATCGAAAATAAATGACACATTGAAATCGTATATAAATATCATTCCTATAAATAGATTCTTATGGACTGTTACTCTAACATATATTTACTAATGTAACTAGGTAAATATTGTTTATATATGTCTATAAATATATGCTCGCAATATGATTTTCATCTAACAATATAAAATGCAAGCGATTACACAAGATGATACAACGACATCTTATGATATTCAACGACAAGCAGAAGCAAGAAATCGTTAAGAATCAATCTCCCACTCACCAACTGTAGATTCCACCTCAGAACGTGTTTCTAGTGTAAAATAAAAGGAAAATACAATCCTCTCAGTTTGACCATATAGACAATAGAACCGACACACACAAATATATTAAGGAATTAATTAGGTACTCTTTTACAAGTTAGCTATTCTTCAATAGAAATCAATGATCCAAAATTATAAAAGCTTTATAATCTGTAAACGATCTGTGCTTGAAATGAAATTTGCTTCATGAAAAGTATTTAAATAAGGCTGAATAATTATATTTTAGCAAACGAATACCGCAAGAAATTAGAGATTAAATAACTTTATATGAAACCATATTGGAAATAACAATTCTACATTTAGCTTACCTGTACGAGTTATCTTTTCTGTTACAACCTCTGTGAAATTAACGAAATATTATATTATATATCGATATTTACTATAGTACCAACTCAATTAATATTTATTGACAAAGCAATTGCCACTTAAATAGAGGACAACCAAATCCTAGCAGTAATTATCACTACAACATATTTCATCAAGAATGATAATTACAATAACCTCTATAGACATGACAAACCACGATATATCTTTACGAGAACACGTACTAACTAGAAGAGAACAAATGTTTCAAACGAAAATTAATGCAACATTGTGAAGCGTAAAGCAAATAAAATAGCTTAAACATCTTTTGAACGTAAGAATTACTCGGCCGGTGGTTCGGAACCTTCCATTAGACGTGATAATATAACAATTATTTGAAAGTTGTATACAAAGTTCATTGAGGTCTGGCTTGTGGATTGCGACTTTATCACATTTTATATGGTATATTTATACAAGACGATACAAATGGTTTGTGACATATATCTTATTTTCATGGTCCAGATATAGATGAATTATGTGTGTGACGTTCTGCGCGCGCCTAATGTTGTATGCTGGTACTTGATTGAAATTGTAGGATACATTTAGTTAGCCCTAATTCCTATATGGATGGTTGTTTATTGTTTCGTATGATTCTACAAGAGGATTTAAATTATCTATCATCTTCATCTCCCTGAGAATCGTGTCATATGTATGCAACCGTGTAGTGTTATTTTCTTGTGAAACCTAACGTGGGAGTATGAGTGATTATTATTTTCTGGTACATTTTATTTTAGTTATTGAATACAATCATTATTTGTGTAGATTTTACGTCTTCCAATTTACCCTTACAGACAAAACAACGACAGTAAAGCCAGACACTGAAAGCGAGTGAATCTATTTCCAAATTAAACTCACCAACTGTAGATTCAACTTCAGACGGTTTTTCTGCACGAAAATTTAAATAATATACAATAAGGACGTTGCTAAATTATGTTACACAGAAATACACTCTATAATCATATATAATAACATATTTATGTTTTCGTACTTTTTCGTAAAATGATATCATTTGATTACTATAAATATACCAGCTGTATTTAACTGGTTGTATCTTTACAGTTGCTGTAAAGATCTTAAAAACTCTGTATTCATTAGTGAATAATTAAATTAATTTCGAAATATTTCGTAGAATTATAATAATTATACTTTGATAAAACAATCTACCAATATTAACCATTATATATACTAGAAGCTGCTTACCTATGCGAGATTCGGTCTGGGTAACAATTTCTGTGAAATTAACAATATTATCAATTAACTATTGTTTTCATCAATTCACAAAATAAACAATCCTCATATTAGCTAGTTTCAGCAATACGTATGAGTTAATCCAGAGAGAAATATTTATCAATCAACATTCATATCAATTATCTGTAACTTAATATTAAATGAATTAATAAACATCTAATATTTAGTGTTAAAGAATACGAAATAATATAGTTAATATTATGGTATTACTACTGATATAAATGACAATTGATATAGATTGCAATGCTATAATAGTTGCACTGGTTATAATAATATTGATAATATATTTGATTTGTTTATATATTCTATTTATATATTAAAATGTTTCAACACTTACCAACTGTGGCTTCCGCCTCAGTAGGTTGTTCTGAATATGGAATAAAAATGTTGCATATTTATCACCAAATACAAACAATATATGATAGATGTACGGACACTTTTACGAACTATTTGCGTATCATTATTTTTCTATTTCTACTAGGTGGTGCATAATATTTTCTCTCTCTCTGGCAATATATATATTCAGAAGCCCAGATAAGTATGGGACGTTGGAAACACATTCCAATTTAACACTCAAAGTGCGACAGGCAATCTAATGAAACAGATATTTATATAAACCAATTTGAAATGCTTTGTATATGCATTATAGAAGGCCATTTGCACATGAACTTTTAATATCCATATAAATATGCATATAAATAGTTACAAATAACTACGTAAAGTTTTTTCTGATGTCCTTTTTTCTGCCACAATAGCGGAAATCATATATAATATAGAAATTCTAAACTATAAAACTATTTCGAAATTAGAACCATGCTCACCTTTAGGACGCTCTTCCTGTGCCACAATATCTGTGAAATTAAATTAATAAAATTGCAACTGATCTCAGGCGTAATATAGAGGTAATAATGTTTTTTCTACTAACATAGATATTTCAACGTGTGATCGTATTTGAGATTTAATCATACAAATCGTACTTAATTGAATTGATCACAACTTATTCAATCGAAAATAAATGACACATTGAAATCGTATATAAATATCATTCCTATAAATAGATTCTTATGGGCTGTTACTCTAACATATATTTACTAATGTAACTAGGTAAATATTGTTTATATATGTCTATAAATATATGCTCGCAATATGATTTTCATCTAACAATATAAAATGCAAGCGATTACACAAGATGATACAACGACATCTTATGATATTCAACGACAAGCAGAAGCAAGAAATCGTTAAGAATCAATCTCCCACTCACCAACTGTAGATTCCACCTCAGAACGTGTTTCTAGTGTAAAATAAGAGGAAATACAATCCTATAAGTTTGACCATATAGACAATAGAACCGACACACGCAAATATATTAAGGAATTAATTAGGTACTCTTTTACAAGTTAGCTATTCTTCAATAGAAATCAATGATCCAAAATTATAAAAGCTTCATAATCTGTAAACGATCTGTGCTTGAAAGGAAATTTCCTTCATGAAAAGTATTTAAATAAGGCTGAATAATTATATTTTAGCAAACGAATACCGCAAGAAATTAGAGATTAAATAACTTTATATGAAACCATATTGGAAGTAACAATTCTACATTTAGCTTACCTGTACGAGTTATTTTTTCTGTTACAACCTCTGTGAAATTAACGAAATATTATATTATATATCGATATTTACTATAGTACCAACTCAATTAATATTTATTGACAAAGCAATTGCCAATTAAATAGAGAACAACCAAATCCTAGCAGTAATTATCACTACAACATATTTCATCAAGAATGATAATTACAATAACCTCTATAGACATGACAAACCACGATATATCTTTACGAGAACACCTACTAACTAGAAGAGAACAAATGTTTCAAACGAAAATTAATGCAACATTGTGAAGCGTAAAGCAAATAAAATAGCTTAAACATCTTTTGAACATAAGAATTACTCGGCCGGTGTTTCGGAACCTTCCATTAGACGGGATAATATAACAATTATTTGAAAGTTGTATACAAATTTCATTGAGGTCTGGCTTGTGGATTGCGACTTTATCACATTTTATATGGTATATTTATACAAGACGATACAAATGGTTTGTGACATATATCTTATTTTCATGGTCCAGATATAGATGAATTATGTGTGTGACGTTCTGCGCGCGCCTAATGTTGTATGCTGGTACTTGATTGAAATTGTAGGATACATTTAGTTAGCCCTAATTCCTATATGGATGGTTGTTTATTGTTTCGTATGATTCTACAAGAGGATTTAAATTATCTATCATCTTCATCTCCCTGAGAATCGTGTCATATGTATGCAACCGTGTAGTGTTATTTTCTTGTGAAACCTAACGTGGGAGTATGAGTGATTATTATTTTCTGGTACATTTTATTTTAGTTATTGAATACAATCATTATTTGTGTAGATTTTACGTCTTCCAATTTACCGTTACAGACAAAACAACGACAGTAAAGCCAGACACTGAAAGCGAGTGAATCTATTTCCAAATTAAACTCACCAACTGTAGATTCAACTTCAGACGGTTTTTCTGCACGAAAATTTAAATAATATACAATAAGGACGTTGCTAAATTATGTTACACAGAAATACACTCTATAATCATATATAATAACATATTTATGTTTTCGTACTTTTTCGTAAAATGATATCATTTGATTACTATAAATATACCAGCTGTATTTAACTGGTCGTATCTTTACAGTTGCTGTAAAGATCTTAAAAACTCTGTATTCATTAGTGAATAATTAAATTAATTTCGAAATATTTCGTAGAATTATAATAATTATACTTTGATAAAACAATCTACCAATATTAACCATTATATATACTAGAAGCTGCTTACCTATGCGAGATTCGGTCTGGGTAACAATTTCTGTGAAATTAACAATATTATCAATTAACTATTGTTTTCATCAATTCACAAAATAAACAATCCTCATATTAGCTAGTTTCAGCAATACGTATGAGTTAATCCAGAGAGAAATATTTATCAATCAACATTCATATCAATTATCTGTAACTTAATATTAAATGAATTAATAAACATCTAATATTTAGTGTTAAAGAATACGAAATAATATAGTTAATATTATGGTATTACTACTGATATAAATGACAATTGATATAGATTGCAATGCTATAATAGTTGCACTGGTTATAATAATATTGATAATATATTTGATTTGTTTATATATTCTATTTATATATTAAAATGTTTCAACACTTACCAACTGTGGCTTCCGCCTCAGTAGGTTGTTCTGAATATGGAATAAAAATGTTGCATATTTATCACCAAATACAAACAATATATGATAGATGTACGGACACTTTTACGAACTATTTGCGTATCATTATTTTTCTATTTCTACTAGGTGGTGCATAATATTTTCTCTCTCTCTGGCAATATATATATTCAGAAGCCCAGATAAGTATGGGACGTTGGAAACACATTCCAATTTAACACTCAAAGTGCGACAGGCAATCTAATGAAACAGATATTTATATAAACCAATTTGAAATGCTTTGTATATGCATTATATAAGGCCATTTGCACATGAACTTTTAATATCCATATAAATATGCATATAAATAGTTACAAATAACTACGTAAAGTTTTTTCTGATGTCCTTTTTTCTGCCACAATAGCGGAAATCATATATAATATAGAAATTCTAAACTATAAAACTATTTCGAAATTAGAACCATGCTCACCTTTAGGACGCTCTTCCTGTGCCACAATATCTGTGAAATTAAATTAATAAAATTGCAACTGATCTCAGGCGTAATATAGAGGTAATAATGTTTTTTCTACTAACATAGATATTTCAACGTGTGATCGTATTTGAGATTTAATCATACAAATCGTACTTAATTGAATTGATCACAACTTATTCAATCGAAAATAAATGACACATTGAAATCGTATATAAATATCATTCCTATAAATAGATTCTTATGGGCTGTTACTCTAACATATATTTACTAATGTAACTAGGTAAATATTGTTTATATATGTCTATAAATATATGCTCGCAATATGATTTTCATCTAACAATATAAAATGCAAGCGATTACACAAGATGATACAACGACATCTTATGATATTCAACGACAAGCAGAAGCAAGAAATCGTTAAGAATCAATCTCCCACTCACCAACTGTAGATTCCACCTCAGAACGTGTTTCTAGTGTAAAATAAGAGGAAATACAATCCTATAAGTTTGACCATATAGACAATAGAACCGACACACGCAAATATATTAAGGAATTAATTAGGTACTCTTTTACAAGTTAGCTATTCTTCAATAGAAATCAATGATCCAAAATTATAAAAGCTTCATAATCTGTAAACGATCTGTGCTTGAAAGGAAATTTCCTTCATGAAAAGTATTTAAATAAGGCTGAATAATTATATTTTAGCAAACGAATACCGCAAGAAATTAGAGATTAAATAACTTTATATGAAACCATATTGGAAGTAACAATTCTACATTTAGCTTACCTGTACGAGTTATTTTTTCTGTTACAACCTCTGTGAAATTAACGAAATATTATATTATATATCGATATTTACTATAGTACCAACTCAATTAATATTTATTGACAAAGCAATTGCCAATTAAATAGAGAACAACCAAATCCTAGCAGTAATTATCACTACAACATATTTCATCAAGAATGATAATTACAATAACCTCTATAGACATGACAAACCACGATATATCTTTACGAGAACACCTACTAACTAGAAGAGAACAAATGTTTCAAACGAAAATTAATGCAACATTGTGAAGCGTAAAGCAAATAAAATAGCTTAAACATCTTTTGAACATAAGAATTACTCGGCCGGTGTTTCGGAACCTTCCATTAGACGGGATAATATAACAATTATTTGAAAGTTGTATACAAATTTCATTGAGGTCTGGCTTGTGGATTGCGACTTTATCACATTTTATATGGTATATTTATACAAGACGATACAAATGGTTTGTGACATATATCTTATTTTCATGGTCCAGATATAGATGAATTATGTGTGTGACGTTCTGCGCGCGCCTAATGTTGTATGCTGGTACTTGATTGAAATTGTAAGATACATTTAGTTAGCCCTAATTCCTATATGGATGGTTGTTTATTGTTTCGTATGATTCTACAAGAGGATTTAAATTATCTATCATCTTCATCTCCCTGAGAATCGTGTCATATGTATGCAACCGTGTAGTGTTATTTTCTTGTGAAACCTAACGTGGGAGTATGAGTGATTATTATTTTCTGGTACATTTTATTTTAGTTATTGAATACAATCATTATTTGTGTAGATTTTACGTCTTCCAATTTACCGTTACAGACAAAACAACGACAGTAAAGCCAGACACTGAAAGCGAGTGAATCTATTTCCAAATTAAACTCACCAACTGTAGATTCAACTTCAGACGGTTTTTCTGCACGAAAATTTAAATAATATACAATAAGGACGTTGCTAAATTATGTTACACAGAAATACACTCTATAATCATATATAATAACATATTTATGTTTTCGTACTTTTTCGTAAAATGATATCATTTGATTACTATAAATATACCAGCTGTATTTAACTGGTCGTATCTTTACAGTTGCTGTAAAGATCTTAAAAACTCTGTATTCATTAGTGAATAATTAAATTAATTTCGAAATATTTCGTAGAATTATAATAATTATACTTTGATAAAACAATCTACCAATATTAACCATTATATATACTAGAAGCTGCTTACCTATGCGAGATTCGGTCTGGGTAACAATTTCTGTGAAATTAACAATATTATCAATTAACTATTGTTTTCATCAATTCACAAAATAAACAATCCTCATATTAGCTAGTTTCAGCAATACGTATGAGTTAATCCAGAGAGAAATATTTATCAATCAACATTCATATCAATTATCTGTAACTTAATATTAAATGAATTAATAAACATCTAATATTTAGTGTTAAAGAATACGAAATAATATAGTTAATATTATGGTATTACTACTGATATAAATGACAATTGATATAGATTGCAATGCTATAATAGTTGCACTGGTTATAATAATATTGATAATATATTTGATTTGTTTATATATTCTATTTATATATTAAAATGTTTCAACACTTACCAACTGTGGCTTCCGCCTCAGTAGGTTGTTCTGAATATGGAATAAAAATGTTGCATATTTATCACCAAATACAAACAATATATGATAGATGTACGGACACTTTTACGAACTATTTGCGTATCATTATTTTTCTATTTCTACTAGGTGGTGCATAATATTTTCTCTCTCTCTGGCAATATATATATTCAGAAGCCCAGATAAGTATGGGACGTTGGAAACACATTCCAATTTAACACTCAAAGTGCGACAGGCAATCTAATGAAACAGATATTTATATAAACCAATTTGAAATGCTTTGTATATGCATTATAGAAGGCCATTTGCACATGAACTTTTAATATCCATATAAATATGCATATAAATAGTTACAAATAACTACGTAAAGTTTTTTCTGATGTCCTTTTTTCTGCCACAATAGCGGAAATCATATATAATATAGAAATTCTAAACTATAAAACTATTTCGAAATTAGAACCATGCTCACCTTTAGGACGCTCTTCCTGTGCCACAATATCTGTGAAATTAAATTAATAAAATTGCAACTGATCTCAGGCGTAATATAGAGGTAATAATGTTTTTTCTACTAACATAGATATTTCAACGTGTGATCGTATTTGAGATTTAATCATACAAATCGTACTTAATTGAATTGATCACAACTTATTCAATCGAAAATAAATGACACATTGAAATCGTATATAAATATCATTCCTATAAATAGATTCTTATGGGCTGTTACTCTAACATATATTTACTAATGTAACTAGGTAAATATTGTTTATATATGTCTATAAATATATGCTCGCAATATGATTTTCATCTAACAATATAAAATGCAAGCGATTACACAAGATGATACAACGACATCTTATGATATTCAACGACAAGCAGAAGCAAGAAATCGTTAAGAATCAATCTCCCACTCACCAACTGTAGATTCCACCTCAGAACGTGTTTCTAGTGTAAAATAAGAGGAAATACAATCCTATAAGTTTGACCATATAGACAATAGAACCGACACACGCAAATATATTAAGGAATTAATTAGGTACTCTTTTACAAGTTAGCTATTCTTCAATAGAAATCAATGATCCAAAATTATAAAAGCTTCATAATCTGTAAACGATCTGTGCTTGAAAGGAAATTTCCTTCATGAAAAGTATTTAAATAAGGCTGAATAATTATATTTTAGCAAACGAATACCGCAAGAAATTAGAGATTAAATAACTTTATATGAAACCATATTGGAAGTAACAATTCTACATTTAGCTTACCTGTACGAGTTATTTTTTCTGTTACAACCTCTGTGAAATTAACGAAATATTATATTATATATCGATATTTACTATAGTACCAACTCAATTAATATTTATTGACAAAGCAATTGCCAATTAAATAGAGAACAACCAAATCCTAGCAGTAATTATCACTACAACATATTTCATCAAGAATGATAATTACAATAACCTCTATAGACATGACAAACCACGATATATCTTTACGAGAACACCTACTAACTAGAAGAGAACAAATGTTTCAAACGAAAATTAATGCAACATTGTGAAGCGTAAAGCAAATAAAATAGCTTAAACATCTTTTGAACATAAGAATTACTCGGCCGGTGTTTCGGAACCTTCCATTAGACGGGATAATATAACAATTATTTGAAAGTTGTATACAAATTTCATTGAGGTCTGGCTTGTGGATTGCGACTTTATCACATTTTATATGGTATATTTATACAAGACGATACAAATGGTTTGTGACATATATCTTATTTTCATGGTCCAGATATAGATGAATTATGTGTGTGACGTTCTGCGCGCGCCTAATGTTGTATGCTGGTACTTGATTGAAATTGTAGGATACATTTAGTTAGCCCTAATTCCTATATGGATGGTTGTTTATTGTTTCGTATGATTCTACAAGAGGATTTAAATTATCTATCATCTTCATCTCCCTGAGAATCGTGTCATATGTATGCAACCGTGTAGTGTTATTTTCTTGTGAAACCTAACGTGGGAGTATGAGTGATTATTATTTTCTGGTACATTTTATTTTAGTTATTGAATACAATCATTATTTGTGTAGATTTTACGTCTTCCAATTTACCGTTACAGACAAAACAACGACAGTAAAGCCAGACACTGAAAGCGAGTGAATCTATTTCCAAATTAAACTCACCAACTGTAGATTCAACTTCAGACGGTTTTTCTGCACGAAAATTTAAATAATATACAATAAGGACGTTGCTAAATTATGTTACACAGAAATACACTCTATAATCATATATAATAACATATTTATGTTTTCGTACTTTTTCGTAAAATGATATCATTTGATTACTATAAATATACCAGCTGTATTTAACTGGTCGTATCTTTACAGTTGCTGTAAAGATCTTAAAAACTCTGTATTCATTAGTGAATAATTAAATTAATTTCGAAATATTTCGTAGAATTATAATAATTATACTTTGATAAAACAATCTACCAATATTAACCATTATATATACTAGAAGCTGCTTACCTATGCGAGATTCGGTCTGGGTAACAATTTCTGTGAAATTAACAATATTATCAATTAACTATTGTTTTCATCAATTCACAAAATAAACAATCCTCATATTAGCTAGTTTCAGCAATACGTATGAGTTAATCCAGAGAGAAATATTTATCAATCAACATTCATATCAATTATCTGTAACTTAATATTAAATGAATTAATAAACATCTAATATTTAGTGTTAAAGAATACGAAATAATATAGTTAATATTATGGTATTACTACTGATATAAATGACAATTGATATAGATTGCAATGCTATAATAGTTGCACTGGTTATAATAATATTGATAATATATTTGATTTGTTTATATATTCTATTTATATATTAAAATGTTTCAACACTTACCAACTGTGGCTTCCGCCTCAGTAGGTTGTTCTGAATATGGAATAAAAATGTTGCATATTTATCACCAAATACAAACAATATATGATAGATGTACGGACACTTTTACGAACTATTTGCGTATCATTATTTTTCTATTTCTACTAGGTGGTGCATAATATTTTCTCTCTCTCTGGCAATATATATATTCAGAAGCCCAGATAAGTATGGGACGTTGGAAACACATTCCAATTTAACACTCAAAGTGCGACAGGCAATCTAATGAAACAGATATTTATATAAACCAATTTGAAATGCTTTGTATATGCATTATAGAAGGCCATTTGCACATGAACTTTTAATATCCATATAAATACGCATATAAATAGTTACAAATAACTACGTAAAGTTTTTTCTAATGTCCTTTTTTCTGCCACAATAGCGGAAATCATATATAATATAGAAATTCTAAACTATAAAACTATTTCGAAATTAGAACCATGCTCACCTTTAGGACGCTCTTCCTGTGCCACAATATCTGTGAAATTAAATTAATAAAATTGCAACTGATCTCAGGCGTAATATAGAGGTAATAATGTTTTTTCTACTAACATAGATATTTCAACGTGTGATCGTATTTGAGATTTAATCATACAAATCGTACTTAATGGAATTGATCACAACTTATTCAATCGAAAATAAATGACACATTGAAATCGTATATAAATATCATTCCTATAAATAGATTCTTATGGACTGTTACTCTAACATATATTTACTAATGTAACTAGGTAAATATTGTTTATATATGTCTATAAATATATGCTCGCAATATGATTTTCATCTAACAATATAAAATGCAAGCGATTACACAAGATGATACAACGACATCTTATGATATTCAACGACAAGCAGAAGCAAGAAATCGTTAAGAATCAATCTCCCACTCACCAACTGTAGATTCCACCTCAGAACGTGTTTCTAGTGTAAAATAAAAGGAAAATACAATCCTCTCAGTTTGACCATATAGACAATAGAACCGACACACACAAATATATTAAGGAATTAATTAGGTACTCTTTTACAAGTTAGCTATTCTTCAATAGAAATCAATGATCCAAAATTATAAAAGCTTCATAATCTGTAAACGATCTGTGCTTGAAAGGAAATTTCCTTCATGAAAAGTATTTAAATAAGGCTGAATAATTATATTTTAGCAAACGAATACTGCAAGAAATTAGAGATTAAATAACTTTATATGAAACCATATTGGAAGTAACAATTCTACATTTAGCTTACCTGTACGAGTTATTTTTTCTGTTACAACCTCTGTGAAATTAACGAAATATTATATTATATATCGATATTTACTATAGTACCAACTCAATTAATATTTATTGACAAAGCAATTGCCAATTAAATAGAGAACAACCAAATCCTAGCAGTAATTATCACTACAACATATTTCATCAAGAATGATAATTACAATAACCTCTATAGACATGACAAACCACGATATATCTTTACGAGAACACCTACTAACTAGAAGAGAACAAATGTTTCAAACGAAAATTAATGCAACATTGTGAAGCGTAAAGCAAATAAAATAGCTTAAACATCTTTTGAACATAAGAATTACTCGGCCGGTGTTTCGGAACCTTCCATTAGACGGGATAATATAACAATTATTTGAAAGTTGTATACAAATTTCATTGAGGTCTGGCTTGTGGATTGCGACTTTATCACATTTTATATGGTATATTTATACAAGACGATACAAATGGTTTGTGACATATATCTTATTTTCATGGTCCAGATATAGATGAATTATGTGTGTGACGTTCTGCGCGCGCCTAATGTTGTATGCTGGTACTTGATTGAAATTGTAGGATACATTTAGTTAGCCCTAATTCCTATATGGATGGTTGTTTATTGTTTCGTATGATTCTACAAGAGGATTTAAATTATCTATCATCTTCATCTCCCTGAGAATCGTGTCATATGTATGCAACCGTGTAGTGTTATTTTCTTGTGAAACCTAACGTGGGAGTATGAGTGATTATTATTTTCTGGTACATTTTATTTTAGTTATTGAATACAATCATTATTTGTGTAGATTTTACGTCTTCCAATTTACCGTTACAGACAAAACAACGACAGTAAAGCCAGACACTGAAAGCGAGTGAATCTATTTCCAAATTAAACTCACCAACTGTAGATTCAACTTCAGACGGTTTTTCTGCACGAAAATTTAAATAATATACAATAAGGACGTTGCTAAATTATGTTACACAGAACTACACTCTATAATCATATATAATAACATATTTATGTTTTCGTACTTTTTCGTAAAATGATATCATTTGATTACTATAAATATACCAGCTGTATTTAACTGGTCGTATCTTTACAGTTGCTGTAAAGATCTTAAAAACTCTGTATTCATTAGTGAATAATTAAATTAATTTCGAAATATTTCGTAGAATTATAATAATTATACTTTGATAAAACAATCTACCAATATTAACCATTATATATACTAGAAGCTGCTTACCTATGCGAGATTCGGTCTGGGTAACAATTTCTGTGAAATTAACAATATTATCAATTAACTATTGTTTTCATCAATTCACAAAATAAACAATCCTCATATTAGCTAGTTTCAGCAATACGTATGAGTTAATCCAGAGAGAAATATTTATCAATCAACATTCATATCAATTATCTGTAACTTAATATTAAATGAATTAATAAACATCTAATATTTAGTGTTAAAGAATACGAAATAATATAGTTAATATTATGGTATTACTACTGATATAAATGACAATTGATATAGATTGCAATGCTATAATAGTTGCACTGGTTATAATAATATTGATAATATATTTGATTTGTTTATATATTCTATTTATATATTAAAATGTTTCAACACTTACCAACTGTGGCTTCCGCCTCAGTAGGTTGTTCTGAATATGGAATAAAAATGTTGCATATTTATCACCAAATACAAACAATATATGATAGATGTACGGACACTTTTACGAACTATTTGCGTATCATTATTTTTCTATTTCTACTAGGTGGTGCATAATATTTTCTCTCTCTCTGGCAATATATATATTCAGAAGCCCAGATAAGTATGGGACGTTGGAAACACATTCCAATTTAACACTCAAAGTGCGACAGGCAATCTAATGAAACAGATATTTATATAAACCAATTTGAAATGCTTTGTATATGCATTATAGAAGGCCATTTGCACATGAACTTTTAATATCCATATAAATATGCATATAAATAGTTACAAATAACTACGTAAAGTTTTTTCTAATGTCCTTTTTTCTGCCACAATAGCGGAAATCATATATAATATAGAAATTCTAAACTATAAAACTATTTCGAAATTAGAACCATGCTCACCTTTAGGACGCTCTTCCTGTGCCACAATATCTGTGAAATTAAATTAATAAAATTGCAACTGATCTCAGGCGTAATATAGAGGTAATAATGTTTTTTCTACTAACATAGATATTTCAACGTGTGATCGTATTTGAGATTTAATCATACAAATCGTACTTAATTGAATTGATCACAACTTATTCAATCGAAAATAAATGACACATTGAAATCGTATATAAATATCATTCCTATAAATAGATTCTTATGGGCTGTTACTCTAACATATATTTACTAATGTAACTAGGTAAATATTGTTTATATATGTCTATAAATATATGCTCGCAATATGATTTTCATCTAACAATATAAAATGCAAGCGATTACACAAGATGATACAACGACATCTTATGATATTCAACGACAAGCAGAAGCAAGAAATAGTTAAGAATCAATCTCCCACTCACCAACTGTAGATTCCACCTCAGAACGTGTTTCTAGTGTAAAATAAGAGGAAATACAATCCTATAAGTTTGACCATATAGACAATAGAACCGACACAAGCAAATATATTAAGGAATTAATTAGGTACTCTTTTACAAGTTAGCTATTCTTCAATAGAAATCAATGATCCAAAATTATAAAAGCTTCATAATCTGTAAACGATCTGTGCTTGAAAGGAAATTTCCTTCATGAAAAGTATTTAAATAAGGCTGAATAATTATATTTTAGCAAACGAATACCGCAAGAAATTAGAGATTAAATAACTTTATATGAAACCATATTGGAAGTAACAATTCTACATTTAGCTTACCTGTACGAGTTATTTTTTCTGTTACAACCTCTGTGAAATTAACGAAATATTATATTATATATCGATATTTACTATAGTACCAACTCAATTAATATTTATTGACAAAGCAATTGCCAATTAAATAGAGAACAACCAAATCCTAGCAGTAATTATCACTACAACATATTTCATCAAGAATGATAATTACAATAACCTCTATAGACATGACAAACCACGATATATCTTTACGAGAACACCTACTAACTAGAAGAGAACAAATGTTTCAAACGAAAATTAATGCAACATTGTGAAGCGTAAAGCAAATAAAATAGCTTAAACATCTTTTGAACATAAGAATTACTCGGCCGGTGTTTCGGAACCTTCCATTAGACGGGATAATATAACAATTATTTGAAAGTTGTATACAAATTTCATTGAGGTCTGGCTTGTGGATTGCGACTTTATCACATTTTATATGGTATATTTATACAAGACGACACAAATGGTTTGTGACATATATCTTATTTTCATGGTCCAGATATAGATGAATTATGTGTGTGACGTTCTGCGCGCGCCTAATGTTGTATGCTGGTACTTGATTGAAATTGTAGGATACATTTAGTTAGCCCTAATTCCTATATGGATGGTTGTTTATTGTTTCGTATGATTCTACAAGAGGATTTAAATTATCTATCATCTTCATCTCCCTGAGAATCGTGTCATATGTATGCAACCGTGTAGTGTTATTTTCTTGTGAAACCTAACGTGGGAGTATGAGTGATTATTATTTTCTGGTACATTTTATTTTAGTTATTGAATACAATCATTATTTGTGTAGATTTTACGTCTTCCAATTTACCGTTACAGACAAAACAACGACAGTAAAGCCAGACACTGAAAGCGAGTGAATCTATTTCCAAATTAAACTCACCAACTGTAGATTCAACTTCAGACGGTTTTTCTGCACGAAAATTTAAATAATATACAATAAGGACGTTGCTAAATTATGTTACACAGAAATACACTCTATAATCATATATAATAACATATTTATGTTTTCGTACTTTTTCGTAAAATGATATCATTTGATTACTATAAATATACCAGCTGTATTTAACTGGTCGTATCTTTACAGTTGCTGTAAAGATCTTAAAAACTCTGTATTCATTAGTGAATAATTAAATTAATTTCGAAATATTTCGTAGAATTATAATAATTATACTTTGATAAAACAATCTACCAATATTAACCATTATATATACTAGAAGCTGCTTACCTATGCGAGATTCGGTCTGGGTAACAATTTCTGTGAAATTAACAATATTATCAATTAACTATTGTTTTCATCAATTCACAAAATAAACAATCCTCATATTAGCTAGTTTCAGCAATACGTATGAGTTAATCCAGAGAGAAATATTTATCAATCAACATTCATATCAATTATCTGTAACTTAATATTAAATGAATTAATAAACATCTAATATTTAGTGTTAAAGAATACGAAATAATATAGTTAATATTATGGTATTACTACTGATATAAATGACAATTGATATAGATTGCAATGCTATAATAGTTGCACTGGTTATAATAATATTGATAATATATTTGATTTGTTTATATATTCTATTTATATATTAAAATGTTTCAACACTTACCAACTGTGGCTTCCGCCTCAGTAGGTTGTTCTGAATATGGAATAAAAATGTTGCATATTTATCACCAAATACAAACAATATATGATAGATGTACGGACACTTTTACGAACTATTTGCGTATCATTATTTTTCTATTTCTACTAGGTGGTGCATAATATTTTCTCTCTCTCTGGCAATATATATATTCAGAAGCCCAGATAAGTATGGGACGTTGGAAACACATTCCAATTTAACACTCAAAGTGCGACAGGCAATCTAATGAAACAGATATTTATATAAACCAATTTGAAATGCTTTGTATATGCATTATAGAAGGCCATTTGCACATGAACTTTTAATATCCATATAAATATGCATATTCAATAGTTACAAATAACTACGTAAAGTTTTTTCTAATGTCCTTTTTTCTGCCACAATAGCGGAAATCATATATAATATAGAAATTCTAAACTATAAAACTATTTCGAAATTAGAACCATGCTCACCTTTAGGACGCTCTTCCTGTGCCACAATATCTGTGAAATTAAATTAATAAAATTGCAACTGATCTCAGGCGTAATATAGAGGTAATAATTTTTTTTCTACTAACATAGATATTTCAACGTGTGATCGTATTTGAGATTTAATCATACAAATCGTACTTAATGGAATTGATCACAACTTATTCAATCGAAAATAAATGACACATTGAAATCGTATATAAATATCATTCCTATAAATAGATTCTTATGGACTGTTACTCTAACATATATTTACTAATGTAACTAGGTAAATATTGTTTATATATGTCTATAAATATATGCTCGCAATATGATTTTCATCTAACAATATAAAATGCAAGCGATTACACAAGATGATACAACGACATCTTATGATATTCAACGACAAGCAGAAGCAAGAAATCGTTAAGAATCAATCTCCCACTCACCAACTGTAGATTCCACCTCAGAACGTGTTTCTAGTGTAAAATAAAAGGAAAATACAATCCTCTCAGTTTGACCATATAGACAATAGAACCGACACACACAAATATATTAAGGAATTAATTAGGTACTCTTTTACAAGTTAGCTATTCTTCAATAGAAATCAATGATCCAAAATTATAAAAGCTTCATAATCTGTAAACGATCTGTGCTTGAAAGGAAATTTCCTTCATGAAAAGTATTTAAATAAGGCTGAATAATTATATTTTAGCAAACGAATACCGCAAGAAATTAGAGATTAAATAACTTTATATGAAACCATATTGGAAGTAACAATTCTACATTTAGCTTACCTGTACGAGTTATTTTTTCTGTTACAACCTCTGTGAAATTAACGAAATATTATATTATATATCGATATTTACTATAGTACCAACTCAATTAATATTTATTGACAAAGCAATTGCCAATTAAATAGAGAACAACCAAATCCTAGCAGTAATTATCACTACAACATATTTCATCAAGAATGATAATTACAATAACCTCTATAGACATGACAAACCACGATATATCTTTACGAGAACACCTACTAACTAGAAGAGAACAAATGTTTCAAACGAAAATTAATGCAACATTGTGAAGCGTAAAGCAAATAAAATAGCTTAAACATCTTTTGAACATAAGAATTACTCGGCCGGTGTTTCGGAACCTTCCATTAGACGGGATAATATAACAATTATTTGAAAGTTGTATACAAATTTCATTGAGGTCTGGCTTGTGGATTGCGACTTTATCACATTTTATATGGTATATTTATACAAGACGACACAAATGGTTTGTGACATATATCTTATTTTCATGGTCCAGATATAGATGAATTATGTGTGTGACGTTCTGCGCGCGCCTAATGTTGTATGCTGGTACTTGATTGAAATTGTAGGATACATTTAGTTAGCCCTAATTCCTATATGGATGGTTGTTTATTGTTTCGTATGATTCTACAAGAGGATTTAAATTATCTATCATCTTCATCTCCCTGAGAATCGTGTCATATGTATGCAACCGTGTAGTGTTATTTTCTTGTGAAACCTAACGTGGGAGTATGAGTGATTATTATTTTCTGGTACATTTTATTTTAGTTATTGAATACAATCATTATTTGTGTAGATTTTACGTCTTCCAATTTACCGTTACAGACAAAACAACGACAGTAAAGCCAGACACTGAAAGCGAGTGAATCTATTTCCAAATTAAACTCACCAACTGTAGATTCAACTTCAGACGGTTTTTCTGCACGAAAATTTAAATAATATACAATAAGGACGTTGCTAAATTATGTTACACAGAAATACACTCTATAATCATATATAATAACATATTTATGTTTTCGTACTTTTTCGTAAAATGATATCATTTGATTACTATAAATATACCAGCTGTATTTAACTGGTCGTATCTTTACAGTTGCTGTAAAGATCTTAAAAACTCTGTATTCATTAGTGAATAATTAAATTAATTTCGAAATATTTCGTAGAATTATAATAATTATACTTTGATAAAACAATCTACCAATATTAACCATTATATATACTAGAAGCTGCTTACCTATGCGAGATTCGGTCTGGGTAACAATTTCTGTGAAATTAACAATATTATCAATTAACTATTGTTTTCATCAATTCACAAAATAAACAATCCTCATATTAGCTAGTTTCAGCAATACGTATGAGTTAATCCAGAGAGAAATATTTATCAATCAACATTCATATCAATTATCTGTAACTTAATATTAAATGAATTAATAAACATCTAATATTTAGTGTTAAAGAATACGAAATAATATAGTTAATATTATGGTATTACTACTGATATAAATGACAATTGATATAGATTGCAATGCTATAATAGTTGCACTGGTTATAATAATATTGATAATATATTTGATTTGTTTATATATTCTATTTATATATTAAAATGTTTCAACACTTACCAACTGTGGCTTCCGCCTCAGTAGGTTGTTCTGAATATGGAATAAAAATGTTGCATATTTATCACCAAATACAAACAATATATGATAGATGTACGGACACTTTTACGAACTATTTGCGTATCATTATTTTTCTATTTCTACTAGGTGGTGCATATTATTTTCTCTCTCTCTGGCAATATATATATTCAGAAGCCCAGATAAGTATGGGACGTTGGAAACACATTCCAATTTAACACTCAAAGTGCGACAGGCAATCTAATGAAACAGATATTTATATAAACCAATTTGAAATGCTTTGTATATGCATTATAGAAGGCCATTTGCACATGAACTTTTAATATCCATATAAATATGCATATAAATAGTTACAAATAACTACGTAAAGTTTTTTCTAATGTCCTTTTTTCTGCCACAATAGCGGAAATCATATATAATATAGAAATTCTAAACTATAAAACTATTTCGAAATTAGAACCATGCTCACCTTTAGGACGCTCTTCCTGTGCCACAATATCTGTGAAATTAAATTAATAAAATTGCAACTGATCTCAGGCGTAATATAGAGGTAATAATTTTTTTTCTACTAACATAGATATTTCAACGTGTGATCGTATTTGAGATTTAATCATACAAATCGTACTTAATGGAATTGATCACAACTTATTCAATCGAAAATAAATGACACATTGAAATCGTATATAAATATCATTCCTATAAATAGATTCTTATGGACTGTTACTCTAACATATATTTACTAATGTAACTAGGTAAATATTGTTTATATATGTCTATAAATATATGCTCGCAATATGATTTTCATCTAACAATATAAAATGCAAGCGATTACACAAGATGATACAACGACATCTTATGATATTCAACGACAAGCAGAAGCAAGAAATCGTTAAGAATCAATCTCCCACTCACCAACTGTAGATTCCACCTCAGAACGTGTTTCTAGTGTAAAATAAAAGGAAAATACAATCCTCTCAGTTTGACCATATAGACAATAGAACCGACACACACAAATATATTAAGGAATTAATTAGGTACTCTTTTACAAGTTAGCTATTCTTCAATAGAAATCAATGATCCAAAATTATAAAAGCTTCATAATCTGTAAACGATCTGTGCTTGAAAGGAAATTTCCTTCATGAAAAGTATTTAAATAAGGCTGAATAATTATATTTTAGCAAACGAATACCGCAAGAAATTAGAGATTAAATAACTTTATATGAAACCATATTGGAAGTAACAATTCTACATTTAGCTTACCTGTACGAGTTATTTTTTCTGTTACAACCTCTGTGAAATTAACGAAATATTATATTATATATCGATATTTACTATAGTACCAACTCAATTAATATTTATTGACAAAGCAATTGCCAATTAAATAGAGAACAACCAAATCCTAGCAGTAATTATCACTACAACATATTTCATCAAGAATGATAATTACAATAACCTCTATAGACATGACAAACCACGATATATCTTTACGAGAACACCTACTAACTAGAAGAGAACAAATGTTTCAAACGAAAATTAATGCAACATTGTGAAGCGTAAAGCAAATAAAATAGCTTAAACATCTTTTGAACATAAGAATTACTCGGCCGGTGTTTCGGAACCTTCCATTAGACGGGATAATATAACAATTATTTGAAAGTTGTATACAAATTTCATTGAGGTCTGGCTTGTGGATTGCGACTTTATCACATTTTATATGGTATATTTATACAAGACGATACAAATGGTTTGTGACATATATCTTATTTTCATGGTCCAGATATAGATGAATTATGTGTGTGACGTTCTGCGCGCGCCTAATGTTGTATGCTGGTACTTGATTGAAATTGTAGGATACATTTAGTTAGCCCTAATTCCTATATGGATGGTTGTTTATTGTTTCGTATGATTCTACAAGAGGATTTAAATTATCTATCATCTTCATCTCCCTGAGAATCGTGTCATATGTATGCAACCGTGTAGTGTTATTTTCTTGTGAAACCTAACGTGGGAGTATGAGTGATTATTATTTTCTGGTACATTTTATTTTAGTTATTGAATACAATCATTATTTGTGTAGATTTTACGTCTTCCAATTTACCGTTACAGACAAAACAACGACAGTAAAGCCAGACACTGAAAGCGAGTGAATCTATTTCCAAATTAAACTCACCAACTGTAGATTCAACTTCAGACGGTTTTTCTGCACGAAAATTTAAATAATATACAATAAGGACGTTGCTAAATTATGTTACACAGAAATACACTCTATAATCATATATAATAACATATTTATGTTTTCGTACTTTTTCGTAAAATGATATCATTTGATTACTATAAATATACCAGCTGTATTTAACTGGTCGTATCTTTACAGTTGCTGTAAAGATCTTAAAAACTCTGTATTCATTAGTGAATAATTAAATTAATTTCGAAATATTTCGTAGAATTATAATAATTATACTTTGATAAAACAATCTACCAATATTAACCATTATATATACTAGAAGCTGCTTACCTATGCGAGATTCGGTCTGGGTAACAATTTCTGTGAAATTAACAATATTATCAATTAACTATTGTTTTCATCAATTCACAAAATAAACAATCCTCATATTAGCTAGTTTCAGCAATACGTATGAGTTAATCCAGAGAGAAATATTTATCAATCAACATTCATATCAATTATCTGTAACTTAATATTAAATGAATTAATAAACATCTAATATTTAGTGTTAAAGAATACGAAATAATATAGTTAATATTATGGTATTACTACTGATATAAATGACAATTGATATAGATTGCAATGCTATAATAGTTGCACTGGTTATAATAATATTGATAATATATTTGATTTGTTTATATATTCTATTTATATATTAAAATGTTTCAACACTTACCAACTGTGGCTTCCGCCTCAGTAGGTTGTTCTGAATATGGAATAAAAATGTTGCATATTTATCACCAAATACAAACAATATATGATAGATGTACGGACACTTTTACGAACTATTTGCGTATCATTATTTTTCTATTTCTACTAGGTGGTGCATAATATTTTCTCTCTCTCTGGCAATATATATATTCAGAAGCCCAGATAAGTATGGGACGTTGGAAACACATTCCAATTTAACACTCAAAGTGCGACAGGCAATCTAATGAAACAGATATTTATATAAACCAATTTGAAATGCTTTGTATATGCATTATAGAAGGCCATTTGCACATGAACTTTTAATATCCATATAAATATGCATATAAATAGTTACAAATAACTACGTAAAGTTTTTTCTGATGTCCTTTTTTCTGCCACAATAGCGGAAATCATATATAATATAGAAATTCTAAACTATAAAACTATTTCGAAATTAGAACCATGCTCACCTTTAGGACGCTCTTCCTGTGCCACAATATCTGTGAAATTAAATTAATAAAATTGCAACTGATCTCAGGCGTAATATAGAGGTAATAATGTTTTTTCTACTAACATAGATATTTCAACGTGTGATCGTATTTGAGATTTAATCATACAAATCGTACTTAATTGAATTGATCACAACTTATTCAATCGAAAATAAATGACACATTGAAATCGTATATAAATATCATTCCTATAAATAGATTCTTATGGGCTGTTACTCTAACATATATTTACTAATGTAACTAGGTAAATATTGTTTATATATGTCTATAAATATATGCTCGCAATATGATTTTCATCTAACAATATAAAATGCAAGCGATTACACAAGATGATACAACGACATCTTATGATATTCAACGACAAGCAGAAGCAAGAAATCGTTAAGAATCAATCTCCCACTCACCAACTGTAGATTCCACCTCAGAACGTGTTTCTAGTGTAAAATAAAAGGAAAATACAATCCTCTCAGTTTGACCATATAGACAATAGAACCGACACACACAAATATATTAAGGAATTAATTAGGTACTCTTTTACAAGTTAGCTATTCTTCAATAGAAATCAATGATCCAAAATTATAAAAGCTTCATAATCTGTAAACGATCTGTGCTTGAAAGGAAATTTCCTTCATGAAAAGTATTTAAATAAGGCTGAATAATTATATTTTAGCAAACGAATACCGCAAGAAATTAGAGATTAAATAACTTTATATGAAACCATATTGGAAGTAACAATTCTACATTTAGCTTACCTGTACGAGTTATTTTTTCTGTTACAACCTCTGTGAAATTAACGAAATATTATATTATATATCGATATTTACTATAGTACCAACTCAATTAATATTTATTGACAAAGCAATTGCCAATTAAATAGAGAACAACCAAATCCTAGCAGTAATTATCACTACAACATATTTCATCAAGAATGATAATTACAATAACCTCTATAGACATGACAAACCACGATATATCTTTACGAGAACACCTACTAACTAGAAGAGAACAAATGTTTCAAACGAAAATTAATGCAACATTGTGAAGCGTAAAG
The DNA here is from genome assembly GCA_964016885.1 of Eledone cirrhosa. Classification (NCBI taxonomy): domain Eukaryota; kingdom Metazoa; phylum Mollusca; class Cephalopoda; order Octopoda; family Eledonidae; genus Eledone; species Eledone cirrhosa. The sequence continues at coordinate 44,944,303 of OZ024740.1, forward strand.
CAAATAAAATAGCTTAAACATCTTTTGAACATAAGAATTACTCGGCCGGTGTTTCGGAACCTTCCATTAGACGGGATAATATAACAATTATTTGAAAGTTGTATACAAATTTCATTGAGGTCTGGCTTGTGGATTGCGACTTTATCACATTTTATATGGTATATTTATACAAGACGACACAAATGGTTTGTGACATATATCTTATTTTCATGGTCCAGATATAGATGAATTATGTGTGTGACGTTCTGCGCGCGCCTAATGTTGTATGCTGGTACTTGATTGAAATTGTAGGATACATTTAGTTAGCCCTAATTCCTATATGGATGGTTGTTTATTGTTTCGTATGATTCTACAAGAGGATTTAAATTATCTATCATCTTCATCTCCCTGAGAATCGTGTCATATGTATGCAACCGTGTAGTGTTATTTTCTTGTGAAACCTAACGTGGGAGTATGAGTGATTATTATTTTCTGGTACATTTTATTTTAGTTATTGAATACAATCATTATTTGTGTAGATTTTACGTCTTCCAATTTACCGTTACAGACAAAACAACGACAGTAAAGCCAGACACTGAAAGCGAGTGAATCTATTTCCAAATTAAACTCACCAACTGTAGATTCAACTTCAGACGGTTTTTCTGCACGAAAATTTAAATAATATACAATAAGGACGTTGCTAAATTATGTTACACAGAAATACACTCTATAATCATATATAATAACATATTTATGTTTTCGTACTTTTTCGTAAAATGATATCATTTGATTACTATAAATATACCAGCTGTATTTAACTGGTCGTATCTTTACAGTTGCTGTAAAGATCTTAAAAACTCTGTATTCATTAGTGAATAATTAAATTAATTTCGAAATATTTCGTAGAATTATAATAATTATACTTTGATAAAACAATCTACCAATATTAACCATTATATATACTAGAAGCTGCTTACCTATGCGAGATTCGGTCTGGGTAACAATTTCTGTGAAATTAACAATATTATCAATTAACTATTGTTTTCATCAATTCACAAAATAAACAATCCTCATATTAGCTAGTTTCAGCAATACGTATGAGTTAATCCAGAGAGAAATATTTATCAATCAACATTCATATCAATTATCTGTAACTTAATATTAAATGAATTAATAAACATCTAATATTTAGTGTTAAAGAATACGAAATAATATAGTTAATATTATGGTATTACTACTGATATAAATGACAATTGATATAGATTGCAATGCTATAATAGTTGCACTGGTTATAATAATATTGATAATATATTTGATTTGTTTATATATTCTATTTATATATTAAAATGTTTCAACACTTACCAACTGTGGCTTCCGCCTCAGTAGGTTGTTCTGAATATGGAATAAAAATGTTGCATATTTATCACCAAATACAAACAATATATGATAGATGTACGGACACTTTTACGAACTATTTGCGTATCATTATTTTTCTATTTCTACTAGGTGGTGCATATTATTTTCTCTCTCTCTGGCAATATATATATTCAGAAGCCCAGATAAGTATGGGACGTTGGAAACACATTCCAATTTAACACTCAAAGTGCGACAGGCAATCTAATGAAACAGATATTTATATAAACCAATTTGAAATGCTTTGTATATGCATTATAGAAGGCCATTTGCACATGAACTTTTAATATCCATATAAATATGCATATTCAATAGTTACAAATAACTACGTAAAGTTTTTTCTAATGTCCTTTTTTCTGCCACAATAGCGGAAATCATATATAATATAGAAATTCTAAACTATAAAACTATTTCGAAATTAGAACCATGCTCACCTTTAGGACGCTCTTCCTGTGCCACAATATCTGTGAAATTAAATTAATAAAATTGCAACTGATCTCAGGCGTAATATAGAGGTAATAATTTTTTTTCTACTAACATAGATATTTCAACGTGTGATCGTATTTGAGATTTAATCATACAAATCGTACTTAATGGAATTGATCACAACTTATTCAATCGAAAATAAATGACACATTGAAATCGTATATAAATATCATTCCTATAAATAGATTCTTATGGACTGTTACTCTAACATATATTTACTAATGTAACTAGGTAAATATTGTTTATATATGTCTATAAATATATGCTCGCAATATGATTTTCATCTAACAATATAAAATGCAAGCGATTACACAAGATGATACAACGACATCTTATGATATTCAACGACAAGCAGAAGCAAGAAATCGTTAAGAATCAATCTCCCACTCACCAACTGTAGATTCCACCTCAGAACGTGTTTCTAGTGTAAAATAAAAGGAAAATACAATCCTCTCAGTTTGACCATATAGACAATAGAACCGACACACACAAATATATTAAGGAATTAATTAGGTACTCTTTTACAAGTTAGCTATTCTTCAATAGAAATCAATGATCCAAAATTATAAAAGCTTCATAATCTGTAAACGATCTGTGCTTGAAAGGAAATTTCCTTCATGAAAAGTATTTAAATAAGGCTGAATAATTATATTTTAGCAAACGAATACCGCAAGAAATTAGAGATTAAATAACTTTATATGAAACCATATTGGAAGTAACAATTCTACATTTAGCTTACCTGTACGAGTTATTTTTTCTGTTACAACCTCTGTGAAATTAACGAAATATTATATTATATATCGATATTTACTATAGTACCAACTCAATTAATATTTATTGACAAAGCAATTGCCAATTAAATAGAGAACAACCAAATCCTAGCAGTAATTATCACTACAACATATTTCATCAAGAATGATAATTACAATAACCTCTATAGACATGACAAACCACGATATATCTTTACGAGAACACCTACTAACTAGAAGAGAACAAATGTTTCAAACGAAAATTAATGCAACATTGTGAAGCGTAAAGCAAATAAAATAGCTTAAACATCTTTTGAACATAAGAATTACTCGGCCGGTGTTTCGGAACCTTCCATTAGACGGGATAATATAACAATTATTTGAAAGTTGTATACAAATTTCATTGAGGTCTGGCTTGTGGATTGCGACTTTATCACATTTTATATGGTATATTTATACAAGACGATACAAATGGTTTGTGACATATATCTTATTTTCATGGTCCAGATATAGATGAATTATGTGTGTGACGTTCTGCGCGCGCCTAATGTTGTATGCTGGTACTTGATTGAAATTGTAGGATACATTTAGTTAGCCCTAATTCCTATATGGATGGTTGTTTATTGTTTCGTATGATTCTACAAGAGGATTTAAATTATCTATCATCTTCATCTCCCTGAGAATCGTGTCATATGTATGCAACCGTGTAGTGTTATTTTCTTGTGAAACCTAACGTGGGAGTATGAGTGATTATTATTTTCTGGTACATTTTATTTTAGTTATTGAATACAATCATTATTTGTGTAGATTTTACGTCTTCCAATTTACCGTTACAGACAAAACAACGACAGTAAAGCCAGACACTGAAAGCGAGTGAATCTATTTCCAAATTAAACTCACCAACTGTAGATTCAACTTCAGACGGTTTTTCTGCACGAAAATTTAAATAATATACAATAAGGACGTTGCTAAATTATGTTACACAGAAATACACTCTATAATCATATATAATAACATATTTATGTTTTCGTACTTTTTCGTAAAATGATATCATTTGATTACTATAAATATACCAGCTGTATTTAACTGGTCGTATCTTTACAGTTGCTGTAAAGATCTTAAAAACTCTGTATTCATTAGTGAATAATTAAATTAATTTCGAAATATTTCGTAGAATTATAATAATTATACTTTGATAAAACAATCTACCAATATTAACCATTATATATACTAGAAGCTGCTTACCTATGCGAGATTCGGTCTGGGTAACAATTTCTGTGAAATTAACAATATTATCAATTAACTATTGTTTTCATCAATTCACAAAATAAACAATCCTCATATTAGCTAGTTTCAGCAATACGTATGAGTTAATCCAGAGAGAAATATTTATCAATCAACATTCATATCAATTATCTGTAACTTAATATTAAATGAATTAATAAACATCTAATATTTAGTGTTAAAGAATACGAAATAATATAGTTAATATTATGGTATTACTACTGATATAAATGACAATTGATATAGATTGCAATGCTATAATAGTTGCACTGGTTATAATAATATTGATAATATATTTGATTTGTTTATATATTCTATTTATATATTAAAATGTTTCAACACTTACCAACTGTGGCTTCCGCCTCAGTAGGTTGTTCTGAATATGGAATAAAAATGTTGCATATTTATCACCAAATACAAACAATATATGATAGATGTACGGACACTTTTACGAACTATTTGCGTATCATTATTTTTCTATTTCTACTAGGTGGTGCATAATATTTTCTCTCTCTCTGGCAATATATATATTCAGAAGCCCAGATAAGTATGGGACGTTGGAAACACATTCCAATTTAACACTCAAAGTGCGACAGGCAATCTAATGAAACAGATATTTATATAAACCAATTTGAAATGCTTTGTATATGCATTATAGAAGGCCATTTGCACATGAACTTTTAATATCCATATAAATATGCATATTCAATAGTTACAAATAACTACGTAAAGTTTTTTCTAATGTCCTTTTTTCTGCCACAATAGCGGAAATCATATATAATATAGAAATTCTAAACTATAAAACTATTTCGAAATTAGAACCATGCTCACCTTTAGGACGCTCTTCCTGTGCCACAATATCTGTGAAATTAAATTAATAAAATTGCAACTGATCTCAGGCGTAATATAGAGGTAATAATTTTTTTTCTACTAACATAGATATTTCAACGTGTGATCGTATTTGAGATTTAATCATACAAATCGTACTTAATGGAATTGATCACAACTTATTCAATCGAAAATAAATGACACATTGAAATCGTATATAAATATCATTCCTATAAATAGATTCTTATGGACTGTTACTCTAACATATATTTACTAATGTAACTAGGTAAATATTGTTTATATATGTCTATAAATATATGCTCGCAATATGATTTTCATCTAACAATATAAAATGCAAGCGATTACACAAGATGATACAACGACATCTTATGATATTCAACGACAAGCAGAAGCAAGAAATCGTTAAGAATCAATCTCCCACTCACCAACTGTAGATTCCACCTCAGAACGTGTTTCTAGTGTAAAATAAAAGGAAAATACAATCCTCTCAGTTTGACCATATAGACAATAGAACCGACACACACAAATATATTAAGGAATTAATTAGGTACTCTTTTACAAGTTAGCTATTCTTCAATAGAAATCAATGATCCAAAATTATAAAAGCTTCATAATCTGTAAACGATCTGTGCTTGAAAGGAAATTTCCTTCATGAAAAGTATTTAAATAAGGCTGAATAATTATATTTTAGCAAACGAATACCGCAAGAAATTAGAGATTAAATAACTTTATATGAAACCATATTGGAAGTAACAATTCTACATTTAGCTTACCTGTACGAGTTATTTTTTCTGTTACAACCTCTGTGAAATTAACGAAATATTATATTATATATCGATATTTACTATAGTACCAACTCAATTAATATTTATTGACAAAGCAATTGCCAATTAAATAGAGAACAACCAAATCCTAGCAGTAATTATCACTACAACATATTTCATCAAGAATGATAATTACAATAACCTCTATAGACATGACAAACCACGATATATCTTTACGAGAACACCTACTAACTAGAAGAGAACAAATGTTTCAAACGAAAATTAATGCAACATTGTGAAGCGTAAAGCAAATAAAATAGCTTAAACATCTTTTGAACATAAGAATTACTCGGCCGGTGTTTCGGAACCTTCCATTAGACGGGATAATATAACAATTATTTGAAAGTTGTATACAAATTTCATTGAGGTCTGGCTTGTGGATTGCGACTTTATCACATTTTATATGGTATATTTATACAAGACGACACAAATGGTTTGTGACATATATCTTATTTTCATGGTCCAGATATAGATGAATTATGTGTGTGACGTTCTGCGCGCGCCTAATGTTGTATGCTGGTACTTGATTGAAATTGTAGGATACATTTAGTTAGCCCTAATTCCTATATGGATGGTTGTTTATTGTTTCGTATGATTCTACAAGAGGATTTAAATTATCTATCATCTTCATCTCCCTGAGAATCGTGTCATATGTATGCAACCGTGTAGTGTTATTTTCTTGTGAAACCTAACGTGGGAGTATGAGTGATTATTATTTTCTGGTACATTTTATTTTAGTTATTGAATACAATCATTATTTGTGTAGATTTTACGTCTTCCAATTTACCGTTACAGACAAAACAACGACAGTAAAGCCAGACACTGAAAGCGAGTGAATCTATTTCCAAATTAAACTCACCAACTGTAGATTCAACTTCAGACGGTTTTTCTGCACGAAAATTTAAATAATATACAATAAGGACGTTGCTAAATTATGTTACACAGAAATACACTCTATAATCATATATAATAACATATTTATGTTTTCGTACTTTTTCGTAAAATGATATCATTTGATTACTATAAATATACCAGCTGTATTTAACTGGTCGTATCTTTACAGTTGCTGTAAAGATCTTAAAAACTCTGTATTCATTAGTGAATAATTAAATTAATTTCGAAATATTTCGTAGAATTATAATAATTATACTTTGATAAAACAATCTACCAATATTAACCATTATATATACTAGAAGCTGCTTACCTATGCGAGATTCGGTCTGGGTAACAATTTCTGTGAAATTAACAATATTATCAATTAACTATTGTTTTCATCAATTCACAAAATAAACAATCCTCATATTAGCTAGTTTCAGCAATACGTATGAGTTAATCCAGAGAGAAATATTTATCAATCAACATTCATATCAATTATCTGTAACTTAATATTAAATGAATTAATAAACATCTAATATTTAGTGTTAAAGAATACGAAATAATATAGTTAATATTATGGTATTACTACTGATATAAATGACAATTGATATAGATTGCAATGCTATAATAGTTGCACTGGTTATAATAATATTGATAATATATTTGATTTGTTTATATATTCTATTTATATATTAAAATGTTTCAACACTTACCAACTGTGGCTTCCGCCTCAGTAGGTTGTTCTGAATATGGAATAAAAATGTTGCATATTTATCACCAAATACAAACAATATATGATAGATGTACGGACACTTTTACGAACTATTTGCGTATCATTATTTTTCTATTTCTACTAGGTGGTGCATATTATTTTCTCTCTCTCTGGCAATATATATATTCAGAAGCCCAGATAAGTATGGGACGTTGGAAACACATTCCAATTTAACACTCAAAGTGCGACAGGCAATCTAATGAAACAGATATTTATATAAACCAATTTGAAATGCTTTGTATATGCATTATAGAAGGCCATTTGCACATGAACTTTTAATATCCATATAAATATGCATATAAATAGTTACAAATAACTACGTAAAGTTTTTTCTAATGTCCTTTTTTCTGCCACAATAGCGGAAATCATATATAATATAGAAATTCTAAACTATAAAACTATTTCGAAATTAGAACCATGCTCACCTTTAGGACGCTCTTCCTGTGCCACAATATCTGTGAAATTAAATTAATAAAATTGCAACTGATCTCAGGCGTAATATAGAGGTAATAATTTTTTTTCTACTAACATAGATATTTCAACGTGTGATCGTATTTGAGATTTAATCATACAAATCGTACTTAATGGAATTGATCACAACTTATTCAATCGAAAATAAATGACACATTGAAATCGTATATAAATATCATTCCTATAAATAGATTCTTATGGACTGTTACTCTAACATATATTTACTAATGTAACTAGGTAAATATTGTTTATATATGTCTATAAATATATGCTCGCAATATGATTTTCATCTAACAATATAAAATGCAAGCGATTACACAAGATGATACAACGACATCTTATGATATTCAACGACAAGCAGAAGCAAGAAATCGTTAAGAATCAATCTCCCACTCACCAACTGTAGATTCCACCTCAGAACGTGTTTCTAGTGTAAAATAAAAGGAAAATACAATCCTCTCAGTTTGACCATATAGACAATAGAACCGACACACACAAATATATTAAGGAATTAATTAGGTACTCTTTTACAAGTTAGCTATTCTTCAATAGAAATCAATGATCCAAAATTATAAAAGCTTCATAATCTGTAAACGATCTGTGCTTGAAAGGAAATTTCCTTCATGAAAAGTATTTAAATAAGGCTGAATAATTATATTTTAGCAAACGAATACCGCAAGAAATTAGAGATTAAATAACTTTATATGAAACCATATTGGAAGTAACAATTCTACATTTAGCTTACCTGTACGAGTTATTTTTTCTGTTACAACCTCTGTGAAATTAACGAAATATTATATTATATATCGATATTTACTATAGTACCAACTCAATTAATATTTATTGACAAAGCAATTGCCAATTAAATAGAGAACAACCAAATCCTAGCAGTAATTATCACTACAACATATTTCATCAAGAATGATAATTACAATAACCTCTATAGACATGACAAACCACGATATATCTTTACGAGAACACCTACTAACTAGAAGAGAACAAATGTTTCAAACGAAAATTAATGCAACATTGTGAAGCGTAAAGCAAATAAAATAGCTTAAACATCTTTTGAACATAAGAATTACTCGGCCGGTGTTTCGGAACCTTCCATTAGACGGGATAATATAACAATTATTTGAAAGTTGTATACAAATTTCATTGAGGTCTGGCTTGTGGATTGCGACTTTATCACATTTTATATGGTATATTTATACAAGACGATACAAATGGTTTGTGACATATATCTTATTTTCATGGTCCAGATATAGATGAATTATGTGTGTGACGTTCTGCGCGCGCCTAATGTTGTATGCTGGTACTTGATTGAAATTGTAGGATACATTTAGTTAGCCCTAATTCCTATATGGATGGTTGTTTATTGTTTCGTATGATTCTACAAGAGGATTTAAATTATCTATCATCTTCATCTCCCTGAGAATCGTGTCATATGTATGCAACCGTGTAGTGTTATTTTCTTGTGAAACCTAACGTGGGAGTATGAGTGATTATTATTTTCTGGTACATTTTATTTTAGTTATTGAATACAATCATTATTTGTGTAGATTTTACGTCTTCCAATTTACCGTTACAGACAAAACAACGACAGTAAAGCCAGACACTGAAAGCGAGTGAATCTATTTCCAAATTAAACTCACCAACTGTAGATTCAACTTCAGACGGTTTTTCTGCACGAAAATTTAAATAATATACAATAAGGACGTTGCTAAATTATGTTACACAGAAATACACTCTATAATCATATATAATAACATATTTATGTTTTCGTACTTTTTCGTAAAATGATATCATTTGATTACTATAAATATACCAGCTGTATTTAACTGGTCGTATCTTTACAGTTGCTGTAAAGATCTTAAAAACTCTGTATTCATTAGTGAATAATTAAATTAATTTCGAAATATTTCGTAGAATTATAATAATTATACTTTGATAAAACAATCTACCAATATTAACCATTATATATACTAGAAGCTGCTTACCTATGCGAGATTCGGTCTGGGTAACAATTTCTGTGAAATTAACAATATTATCAATTAACTATTGTTTTCATCAATTCACAAAATAAACAATCCTCATATTAGCTAGTTTCAGCAATACGTATGAGTTAATCCAGAGAGAAATATTTATCAATCAACATTCATATCAATTATCTGTAACTTAATATTAAATGAATTAATAAACATCTAATATTTAGTGTTAAAGAATACGAAATAATATAGTTAATATTATGGTATTACTACTGATATAAATGACAATTGATATAGATTGCAATGCTATAATAGTTGCACTGGTTATAATAATATTGATAATATATTTGATTTGTTTATATATTCTATTTATATATTAAAATGTTTCAACACTTACCAACTGTGGCTTCCGCCTCAGTAGGTTGTTCTGAATATGGAATAAAAATGTTGCATATTTATCACCAAATACAAACAATATATGATAGATGTACGGACACTTTTACGAACTATTTGCGTATCATTATTTTTCTATTTCTACTAGGTGGTGCATAATATTTTCTCTCTCTCTGGCAATATATATATTCAGAAGCCCAGATAAGTATGGGACGTTGGAAACACATTCCAATTTAACACTCAAAGTGCGACAGGCAATCTAATGAAACAGATATTTATATAAACCAATTTGAAATGCTTTGTATATGCATTATAGAAGGCCATTTGCACATGAACTTTTAATATCCATATAAATATGCATATAAATAGTTACAAATAACTACGTAAAGTTTTTTCTAATGTCCTTTTTTCTGCCACAATAGCGGAAATCATATATAATATAGAAATTCTAAACTATAAAACTATTTCGAAATTAGAACCATGCTCACCTTTAGGACGCTCTTCCTGTGCCACAATATCTGTGAAATTAAATTAATAAAATTGCAACTGATCTCAGGCGTAATATAGAGGTAATAATTTTTTTTCTACTAACATAGATATTTCAACGTGTGATCGTATTTGAGATTTAATCATACAAATCGTACTTAATGGAATTGATCACAACTTATTCAATCGAAAATAAATGACACATTGAAATCGTATATAAATATCATTCCTATAAATAGATTCTTATGGACTGTTACTCTAACATATATTTACTAATGTAACTAGGTAAATATTGTTTATATATGTCTATAAATATATGCTCGCAATATGATTTTCATCTAACAATATAAAATGCAAGCGATTACACAAGATGATACAACGACATCTTATGATATTCAACGACAAGCAGAAGCAAGAAATCGTTAAGAATCAATCTCCCACTCACCAACTGTAGATTCCACCTCAGAACGTGTTTCTAGTGTAAAATAAAAGGAAATACAATCCTATAAGTTTGACCATATAGACAATAGAACCGACACACGCAAATATATTAAGGAATTAATTAGGTACTCTTTTACAAGTTAGCTATTCTTCAATAGAAATCAATAATCCAAAATTATAAAAGCTTCATAATCTGTAAACGATCTGTGCTTGAAAGGAAATTTCCTTCATGAAAAGTATTTAAATAAGGCTGAATAATTATATTTTAGCAAACGAATACCGCAAGAAATTAGAGATTAAATAACTTTATATGAAACCATATTGGAAGTAACAATTCTACATTTAGCTTACCTGTACGAGTTATTTTTTCTGTTACAACCTCTGTGAAATTAACGAAATATTATATTATATATCGATATTTACTATAGTACCAACTCAATTAATATTTATTGACAAAGCAATTGCCACTTAAATAGAGGACAACCAAATCCTAGCAGTAATTATCACTACAACATATTTCATCAAGAATGATAATTACAATAACCTCTATAGACATGACAAACCACGATATATCTTTACGAGAACACCCACTAACTAGAAGAGAACAAATGTTTCAAACGAAAATTAATGCAACATTGTGAAGCGTAAAGCAAATAAAATAGCTTAAACATCTTTTGAACATAAGAATTACTCGGCCGGTGTTTCGGAACCTTCCATTAGACGGGATAATATAACAATTATTTGAAAGTTGTATACAAATTTCATTGAGGTCTGGCTTGTGGATTGCGACTTTATCACATTTTATATGGTATATTTATACAAGACGACACAAATGGTTTGTGACATATATCTTATTTTCATGGTCCAGATATAGATGAATTATGTGTGTGACGTTCTGCGCGCGCCTAATGTTGTATGCTGGTACTTGATTGAAATTGTAGGATACATTTAGTTAGCCCTAATTCCTATATGGATGGTTGTTTATTGTTTCGTATGATTCTACAAGAGGATTTAAATTATCTATCATCTTCATCTCCCTGAGAATCGTGTCATATGTATGCAACCGTGTAGTGTTATTTTCTTGTGAAACCTAACGTGGGAGTATGAGTGATTATTATTTTCTGGTACATTTTATTTTAGTTATTGAATACAATCATTATTTGTGTAGATTTTACGTCTTCCAATTTACCGTTACAGACAAAACAACGACAGTAAAGCCAGACACTGAAAGCGAGTGAATCTATTTCCAAATTAAACTCACCAACTGTAGATTCTACTTCAGACGGTTTTTCTGCACGAAAATTTAAATAATATACAATAAGGACGTTGCTAAATTATGTTACACAGAAATACACTCTATAATCATATATAATAACATATTTATGTTTTCGTACTTTTTCGTAAAATGATATCATTTGATTACTATAAATATACCAGCTGTATTTAACTGGTCGTATCTTTACAGTTGCTGTAAAGATCTTAAAAACTCTGTATTCATTAGTGAATAATTAAATTAATTTCGAAATATTTCGTAGAATTATAATAATTATACTTTGATAAAACAATCTACCAATATTAACCATTATATATACTAGAAGCTGCTTACCTATGCGAGATTCGGTCTGGGTAACAATTTCTGTGAAATTAACAATATTATCAATTAACTATTGTTTTCATCAATTCACAAAATAAACAATCCTCATATTAGCTAGTTTCAGCAATACGTATGAGTTAATCCAGAGAGAAATATTTATCAATCAACATTCATATCAATTATCTGTAACTTAATATTAAATGAATTAATAAACATCTAATATTTAGCGTTAAAGAATACGAAATAATATAGTTAATATTATGGTATTACTACTGATATAAATGACAATTGATATAGATTGCAATGCTATAATAGTTGCACTGGTTATAATAATATTGATAATATATTTGATTTGTTTATATATTCTATTTATATATTAAAATGTTTCAACACTTACCAACTGTGGCTTCCGCCTCAGTAGGTTGTTCTGAATATGGAATAAAAATGTTGCATATTTATCACCAAATACAAACAATATATGATAGATGTACGGACACTTTTACGAACTATTTGCGTATCATTATTTTTCTATTTCTACTAGGTGGTGCATAATATTTTCTCTCTCTCTGGCAATATATATATTCAGAAGCCCAGATAAGTATGGGACGTTGGAAACACATTCCAATTTAACACTCAAAGTGCGACAGGCAATCTAATGAAACAGATATTTATATAAACCAATTTGAAATGCTTTGTATATGCATTATAGAAGGCCATTTGCACATGAACTTTTAATATCCATATAAATTTGCATATAAATAGTTACAAATAACTACGTAAAGTTTTTTCTAATGTCCTTTTTTCTGCCACAATAGCGGAAATCATATATAATATAAAAATTCTAAACTATAAAACTATTTCGAAATTAGAACCATGCTCACCTTTAGGACGCTCTTCCTGTGCCACAATATCTGTGAAATTAAATTAATAAAATTGCAACTGATCTCAGGCGTAATATAGAGGTAATAATGTTTTTTCTACTAACATAGATATTTCAACGTGTGATCGTATTTGAGATTTAATCATACAAATCGTACTTAATGGAATTGATCACAACTTATTCAATCGAAAATAAATGACACATTGAAATCGTATATAAATATCATTCCTATAAATAGATTCTTATGGACTGTTACTCTAACATATATTTACTAATGTAACTAGGTAAATATTGTTTATATATGTCTATAAATATATGCTCGCAATATGATTTTCATCTAACAATATAAAATGCAAGCGATTACACAAGATGATACAACGACATCTTATGATATTCAACGACAAGCAGAAGCAAGAAATCGTTAAGAATCAATCTCCCACTCACCAACTGTAGATTCCACCTCAGAACGTGTTTCTAGTGTAAAATAAAAGGAAATACAATCCTCTCAGTTTGACCATATAGACAATAGAACCGACACACACAAATATATTAAGGAATTAATTAGGTACTCTTTTACAAGTTAGCTATTCTTCAATAGAAATCAATGATCCAAAATTATAAAAGCTATATAATCTGTAAACGATCTGTGCTTGAAATGAAATTTCCTTCATGAAAAGTATTTAAATAAAGCTGAATAATTATAGTTTAGCAAATGAATACCGCAAGAAATTAGAGATTAAATAAGTTTATATGTAACCATATTGGAAATAACAATTCTACATTTAGCTTACCTGTACGAGTTATTTTTTCTGTTACAACCTCTGTGAAATTAACGAAATATTACATTATATATCGATATTTACTATAGTACCAACTCAATTAATATTTATTGACAAAGCAATTGCCACTTAAATAGAGGACAACCAAATCCTAGCAGTAATTATCACTACAACATATTTCATCAAGAATGATAATTACAATAACCTCTATAGACATGACAAACCAAGATATATCTTTACGAGAACACCTACTAACTAGAAGAGAACAAATGTTTCAAACGAAAATTAATGCAACATTGTGAAGCGTAAAGCAAATAAAATAGCTTAAACATCTTTTGAACGTAAGAATTACTCGGCCGGTAGTTCGGAACCTTCCATTAGACGTGATAATATAACAATTATTTGAAAGTTGTATACAAATTTCATTGAGGTCTGGCTTGTGGATTGCGACTTTATCACATTTTATATGGTATATTTATACAAGACGACACAAATGGTTTGTGACATATATCTTATTTTCATGGTCCAGATATAGATGAATTATGTGTGTGACGTTCTGCGCGCGCCTAATGTTGTATGCTGGTACTTGATTGAAATTGTAGGATACATTTAGTTAGCCCTAATTCCTATATGGATGGTTGTTTATTGTTTCGTATGATTCTACAAGAGGATTTAAATTATCTATCATCTTCATCTCCCTGAGAATCGTGTCATATGTATGCAACCGTGTAGTGTCATTTTCTTGTGAAACCTAACGTGGGAGTATGAGTGATTATTATTTTCTGGTACATAGGGCGGTGGATTGGCAGTATCGGTAGAGGGTCGGACGCCATGCTTTCCAGCATAGTTACGTCCCTTTACGATCTGAGTTCAAATCCCGCCGAGGTTGACTTTGCCTTTCATCCTTACGGGGTCGATAAAATAAAGTACCAGTAATGCACTGGATAATTGCTGGCCTTGTGCCTAAAGTAGAAACAATTATTTTCTGGTACATTTTATTTTAGTTATTGAATACAATCATTATTTGTGTAGATTTTACGTCTTCCAATTTACCGTTACAGACAAAACAACGACAGTAAAGCCAGACACTGAAAGCGAGTGAATCTATTTCCAAATTAAACTCACCAACTGTAGATTCTACTTCAGACGGTTTTTCTGCACGAAAATTTAAATAATATACAATAAGGACGTTGCTAAATTATGTTACACAGAAATACACTCTATAATCATATATAATAACATATTTATGTTTTCGTACTTTTTCGTAAAATGATATCATTTGATTACTATAAATATACCAGCTGTATTTAACTGGTCGTATCTTTACAGTTGCTGTAAAGATCTTAAAAACTCTGTATTCATTAGTGAATAATTAAATTAATTTCGAAATATTTCGTAGAATTATAATAATTATACTTTGATAAAACAATCTACCAATATTAACCATTATATATACTAGAAGCTGCTTACCTATGCGAGATTCGGTCTGGGTAACAATTTCTGTGAAATTAACAATATTATCAATTAACTATTGTTTTCATCAATTCACAAAATAAACAATCCTCATATTAGCTAGTTTCAGCAATACGTATGAGTTAATCCAGAGAGAAATATTTATCAATCAACATTCATATCAATTATCTGTAACTTAATATTAAATGAATTAATAAACATCTAATATTTAGTGTTAAAGAATACGAAATAATATAGTTAATATTATGGTATTACTACTGATATAAATGACAATTGATATAGATTGCAATGCTATAATAGTTGCACTGGTTATAATAATATTGATAATATATTTGATTTGTTTATATATTCTATTTATATATTAAAATGTTTCAACACTTACCAACTGTGGCTTCCGCCTCAGTAGGTTGTTCTGAATATGGAATAAAAATGTTGCATATTTATCACCAAATACAAACAATATATGATAGATGTACGGACACTTTTACGAACTATTTGCGTATCATTATTTTTCTATTTCTACTAGGTGGTGCATAATATTTTCTCTCTCTCTGGCAATATATATATTCAGAAGCCCAGATAAGTATGGGACGTTGGAAACACATTCCAATTTAACACTCAAAGTGCGACAGGCAATCTAATGAAACAGATATTTATATAAACCAATTTGAAATGCTTTGTATATGCATTATAGAAGGCCATTTGCACATGAACTTTTAATATCCATATAAATTTGCATATAAATAGTTACAAATAACTACGTAAAGTTTTTTCTAATGTCCTTTTTTCTGCCACAATAGCGGAAATCATATATAATATAAAAATTCTAAACTATAAAACTATTTCGAAATTAGAACCATGCTCACCTTTAGGACGCTCTTCCTGTGCCACAATATCTGTGAAATTAAATTAATAAAATTGCAACTGATCTCAGGCGTAATATAGAGGTAATAATGTTTTTTCTACTAACATAGATATTTCAACGTGTGATCGTATTTGAGATTTAATCATACAAATCGTACTTAATGGAATTGATCACAACTTATTCAATCGAAAATAAATGACACATTGAAATCGTATATAAATATCATTCCTATAAATAGATTCTTATGGACTGTTACTCTAACATATATTTACTAATGTAACTAGGTAAATATTGTTTATATATGTCTATAAATATATGCTCGCAATATGATTTTCATCTAACAATATAAAATGCAAGCGATTACACAAGATGATACAACGACATCTTATGATATTCAACGACAAGCAGAAGCAAGAAATCGTTAAGAATCAATCTCCCACTCACCAACTGTAGATTCCACCTCAGAACGTGTTTCTAGTGTAAAATAAAAGGAAATACAATCCTCTCAGTTTGACCATATAGACAATAGAACCGACACACACAAATATATTAAGGAATTAATTAGGTACTCTTTTACAAGTTAGCTATTCTTCAATAGAAATCAATGATCCAAAATTATAAAAGCTATATAATCTGTAAACGATCTGTGCTTGAAATGAAATTTCCTTCATGAAAAGTATTTAAATAAAGCTGAATAATTATAGTTTAGCAAATGAATACCGCAAGAAATTAGAGATTAAATAAGTTTATATGAAACCATATTGGAAATAACAATTCTACATTTAGCTTACCTGTATGAGTTATTTTTTCTGTTACAACCTCTGTGAAATTAACGAAATATTATATTATATATCGATATTTACTATAGTACCAACTCAATTAATATTTATTGACAAAGCAATTGCCACTTAAATAGAGGACAACCAAATCCTAGCAGTAATTATCACTACAACATATTTCATCAAGAATGATAATAACAATAACCTCTATAGACATGACAAACCACGATATATCTTTACGAGAACACCTACTAACTAGAAGAGAACAAATGTTTCAAACGAAAATCAATGCAACATTGTGAAGCGTAAAGCAAATAAAATAGCTTAAACATCTTTTGAACGTAAGAATTACTCGGCCGGTGGTTCGGAACCTTCCATTAGACGTGATAATATAACAATTATTTGAAAGTTGTATACAAAGTTCATTGAGGTCTGGCTTGTGGATTGCGACTTTATCACATTTTATATGGTATATTTATACAAGACGATACAAATGGTTTGTGACATATATCTTATTTTCATGGTCCAGATATAGATCTATTATGTGTGTGACGTTCTGTGCGCGCCTAATGTTGTATGCTGGTACTTGATTGAAATTGTAGGATACATTTAGTTAGCCCTAATTCGTATATGGATCGTTGCTTATTGTTTCGTATGATTCTACAGGAGGAATTTAAATTATCTATCATCTTCATCTCCCTAAGAATCGTGTCATATGTATGCAACCGTGTAGTGTTATTTTCTTGTGAAACCTAACGTGGGAGTATGAGTGATTATTATTTTCTGGTACATTTTATTTTAGTTATTGAATACAATCATTATTTGTGTAGATTTTACGTCTTCCAATTTACCGTTACAGACAAAACAACGACAGTAAAGCCAGACACTGAAAGCGAGTGAATCTATTTCCAAATTAAACTCACCAACTGTAGATTCAACTTCAGACGGTTTTTCTGCACGAAAATTTAAATAATATACAATAAGGACGTTGCTAAATTATGTTACACAGAAATACACTCTATAATCATATATATAATAACATATTTATGTTTTCGTACTTTTTCGTAACATGATATCATTTGATTACTATAAATATACCAGCTGTATTTAACTGGTCGTATGTTTACAGTTGCTGTAAAGATCTTAAAAACTCTGTATTCATTAGTGAATAATTAAATTAATTTCGAAATATTTCGTAGAATTATAATAATTATACTTTGATAAAACAATCTACCAATATTAACCATTATATATACTAGAAGCTGCTTACCTATGCGAGATTCGGTCTGGGTAACAATTTCTGTGAAATTAACAATATTATCAATTAACTATTGTTTTCATCAATTCACAAAATAAACAATCCTCATATTAGCTAGTTTCAGCAATACGTATGAGTTAATCCAGAGAGAAATATTTATCAATCAACATTCATATCAATTATCTGTAACTTAATATTAAATGAATTAATAAACATCTAATATTTAGTGTTAAAGAATACGAAATAATATAGTTAATATTATGGTATTACTACTGATATAAATGACAATTGATATAGATTGCAATGCTATAATAGTTGCACTGGTTATAATAATATTGATAATATATTTGATTTGTTTATATATTCTATTTATATATTAAAATGTTTCAACACTTACCAACTGTGGCTTCCGCCTCAGTAGGTTGTTCTGAATATGGAATAAAAATGTTGCATATTTATCACCAAATACAAACAATATATGATAGATGTACGGACACTTTTACGAACTATTTGCGTATCATTATTTTTCTATTTCTACTAGGTGGTGCATAATATTTTCTCTCTCTCTGGCAATATATATATTCAGAAGCCCAGATAAGTATGGGACGTTGGAAACACATTCCAATTTAACACTCAAAGTGCGACAGGCAATCTAATGAAACAGATATTTATATAAACCAATTTGAAATGCTTTGTATATGCATTATAGAAGGCCATTTGCACATGAACTTTTAATATCCATATAAATTTGCATATAAATAGTTACAAATAACTACGTAAAGTTTTTTCTAATGTCCTTTTTTCTGCCACAATAGCGGAAATCATATATAATATAAAAATTCTAAACTATAAAACTATTTCGAAATTAGAACCATGCTCACCTTTAGGACGCTCTTCCTGTGCCACAATATCTGTGAAATTAAATTAATAAAATTGCAACTGATCTCAGGCGTAATATAGAGGTAATAATGTTTTTTCTACTAACATAGATATTTCAACGTGTGATCGTATTTGAGATTTAATCATACAAATCGTACTTAATGGAATTGATCACAACTTATTCAATCGAAAATAAATGACACATTGAAATCGTATATAAATATCATTCCTATAAATAGATTCTTATGGACTGTTACTCTAACATATATTTACTAATGTAACTAGGTAAATATTGTTTATATATGTCTATAAATATATGCTCGCAATATGATTTTCATCTAACAATATAAAATGCAAGCGATTACACAAGATGATACAACGACATCTTATGATATTCAACGACAAGCAGAAGCAAGAAATCGTTAAGAATCAATCTCCCACTCACCAACTGTAGATTCCACCTCAGAACGTGTTTCTAGTGTAAAATAAAAGGAAATACAATCCTCTCAGTTTGACCATATAGACAATAGAACCGACACACACAAATATATTAAGGAATTAATTAGGTACTCTTTTACAAGTTAGCTATTCTTCAATAGAAATCAATGATCCAAAATTATAAAAGCTATATAATCTGTAAACGATCTGTGCTTGAAATGAAATTTCATTCATGAAAAGTATTTAAATAAAGCTGAATAATTATAGTTTAGCAAATGAATACCGCAAGAAATTAGAGATTAAATAAGTTTATATGAAACCATATTGGAAATAACAATTCTACATTTAGCTTACCTGTATGAGTTATTTTTTCTGTTACAACCTCTGTGAAATTAACGAAATATTATATTATATATCGATATTTACTATAGTACCAACTCAATTAATATTTATTGACAAAGCAATTGCCACTTAAATAGAGGACAACCAAATCCTAGCAGTAATTATCACTACAACATATTTCATCAAGAATGATAATAACAATAACCTCTATAGACATGACAAACCACGATATATCTTTACGAGAACACCTACTAACTAGAAGAGAACAAATGTTTCAAACGAAAATCAATGCAACATTGTGAAGCGTAAAGCAAATAAAATAGCTTAAACATCTTTTGAACGTAAGAATTACTCGGCCGGTGGTTCGGAACCTTCCATTAGACGTGATAATATAACAATTATTTGAAAGTTGTATACAAAGTTCATTGAGGTCTGGCTTGTGGATTGCGACTTTATCACATTTTATATGGTATATTTATACAAGACGATACAAATGGTTTGTGACATATATCTTATTTTCATGGTCCAGATATAGATCTATTATGTGTGTGACGTTCTGTGCGCGCCTAATGTTGTATGCTGGTACTTGATTGAAATTGTAGGATACATTTAGTTAGCCCTAATTCGTATATGGATCGTTGCTTATTGTTTCGTATGATTCTACAGGAGGAATTTAAATTATCTATCATCTTCATCTCCCTAAGAATCGT
Source organism: Eledone cirrhosa (assembly GCA_964016885.1). Lineage (NCBI taxonomy): Eukaryota > Metazoa > Mollusca > Cephalopoda > Octopoda > Eledonidae > Eledone > Eledone cirrhosa. The sequence goes on from OZ024740.1 coordinate 44,965,311, forward strand.
GTCATATGTATGCAACCGTGTAGTGTTATTTTCTTGTGAAACCTAACGTGGGAGTATGAGTGATTATTATTTTCTGGTACATTTTATTTTAGTTATTGAATACAATCATTATTTGTGTAGATTTTACGTCTTCCAATTTACCGTTACAGACAAAACAACGACAGTAAAGCCAGACACTGAAAGCGAGTGAATCTATTTCCAAATTAAACTCACCAACTGTAGATTCAACTTCAGACGGTTTTTCTGCACGAAAATTTAAATAATATACAATAAGGACGTTGCTAAATTATGTTACACAGAAATACACTCTATAATCATATATATAATAACATATTTATGTTTTCGTACTTTTTCGTAAAATGATATCATTTGATTACTATAAATATACCAGCTGTATTTAACTGGTCGTATGTTTACAGTTGCTGTAAAGATCTTAAAAACTCTGTATTCATTAGTGAATAATTAAATTAATTTCGAAATATTTCGTAGAATTATAATAATTACACTTTGATAAAACAATCTACCAATATTAACCAATATATATACTATAAGCTGCTTACCTATGCGAGATTCGGTCTGGGTAACAACTTCTGTGAAATTAACAATATTATCAATTAACTATTGTTTTCATCAATTCACAAAATAAACAATCCTCATATTAGCTAGTTTCAGCAATACGTATGAGTTAATCCAGAGAGAAATATTTATCAATCAACATTCATATCAATTATCTGTAACTTAATATTAAATTAATTAATAAACATCTAATATTTAGTGTTAAAGAATACGAAATAATATAGTTAATATTATGGTATTACTACTGATATAAATGACAATTGATATAGATTGCAATGCTATAATAGTTGCACTGGTCATAATAATATTGATAATATATTTGATTTGTTTATATATTCTATTTATATATTAAAATGTTTCAACACTTACCAACTGTGGCTTCCGCCTCAGTAGGTTGTTCTGAATATGGAATAAAAATGTTGCATATTTATCACCAAATACAAACAATATCAAATAGATGTAGAGGCAAATTTACGAACTGATTAGCTATCAATATTTTTCTATTTCTACTAGGTGTTGCATAATATCTTCTCTCTCGTGCAATATATATATTCAGAATCCCAAATATGTATGGGAATTTGGAAACACATTCCAATTTCATAACACACCCAAAGTGGAACAACCAATGTAACGAAACGTATATTTCTCTAAACGAAATCCAATTTCAATTGCTATTTATAAGCATTATAAAAAGCCGTTTGTACGTGAATATTTAACATCCATATAAATAAGCATATAAATAGTTACAAATACCTACGTAATTCTTTTTCTAATTTTTTCTTTTCTGGCACAATTACAGTCATAATATATAATATATAATTTCGGAACTATTAGAACTATTTCGAAATTAGAACCTGCCTCGCCTTTAGGATACTCTGCCACAATATCTGTGAAATTAAATTAATAAAATTGCAACTAGATCTCAGGTGTATATAAATATAGAGGTAATAATGTTTTTTTCTCCTAACATATATATATTTCAACGTGTGGTCGTATTTGAGTTTTACTCATACAAATCGTACTTAATGGAATTGATCACAGCTTATTCAATTGAAATAAATGACACATTGAAATCGTATATATATATCATTCCAATAATTAGATTCTGATGGACTGTTACTCTAACATATATATACTATTGTCACTAAGTAAATATTGTTTATATATGTCTATAAACATATGCTCGCAATATAATTTTCATCTAACAATATAAAATGCGAGCGATTACACAAGATTATACAACGACATCTTATGATATTCAACGACAAGCAGAAGCAAGAAATCGTTAAGAAACAATCTCTCACTCACCAACTGTAGATTCCACCTCAGAACGTGTTTCTAGTGTAAAGCAAAATGAAATACAATCCTATCAGTTTGACCATATAGACAATAGAACACACAAATATATTAAGGAATTAATTATGTACTCTTTTACAAATTAGTTATTCTTCAATAGTAATCAGTGATCCAAAATTATAAAAGCTTTATAATCTGTAAGTGATCTGTGCTTGAAATGAAATTTCTTTCATGAAAAATATTTGAATAAGGCTGAATAATTATATTTTATGAAACGAATACCGCAAGAAATTAGATATTTAATTACTTTATATGAAACCATATTGGAAAGAACAATTCTACATTTAGCTTACCTGTACGAGTTATTTTTTGTGATACATCTTCTGTGAAGTTAACGAAATAATATATTATGTATCGTTACATACTATAGTACCAACTCAACATATAGTGACAAGACAATTACTACTTAAATCGAGGACAACCAAATCCTAGCAGGAATTATCCCTACAACATATTTCATTAAGATTTATAACATTAACCTCTATAGACATGACAAATCACGATATATCTTTACGTGAACAACTACTAACTAGAAGAGAACAATGTTTCAAATGAAATAAAATGCAAACTTTTTAAGCGTAAAGCCAACAAATAATGTAAACAACTTGTGAGCGTAAAAAGTACTATATATTTATAAAAGATATCAGAAATGGTATGTGACATATATCTTATTTTCACTGTTCATATATTGATGTTTCATCTGTGTGAAGATGTACGCGCGCCTAATGTCATATAATTGTACCTAATTGAAATTACAGGAAACATTCAGCTAGCGCTGTATCGTATATTGATGGTTGCTTAATATTTCGTATGATTCTGCAGGAGGATTTAAGTAATATATCCTCTTCGTCATCTTCATGTGAATTTTGTTTTGTGCGCATCCGTGTGGAGATATTTGCATCTGAAACTTAGCGTGTGTATTTTTTTGTGTTTTTATATTATTTGTGTAGATTTATAAGTCTTCTAAATTTTCCGCAACAGACAAAACAACGACAGTAAAGCCAGACACTGAAAGCGAGTGAAATTATTGCGAATTAAACTCACCAACTGTAGATTCAACTTCAGACGGTTTTTCTGTACGAAAGTTTAAAAATATATACAATAAGTACGTTGCTAAATTATTTCACACAGAAATAAAGTTTGTATCTCTAAATAATAATACGTTTATGTTTTCGTATTTTTTGTACAATAAATTATCATTTATTAACTATATATTTTCCAGCTATATTTAACTGGTCGTATGTTTACGGTTGATATGAAGATCCTGAAAACTATGTATTCCATAGTAAATTGTTAAAATAATTCCGAAAATGTTCATAAAATTATAATAATTATACTTTGATAAAACAATCTACCAATATTAACCATTATATATACTTGTAGCTGCTTACCTATGCGAGATTCGGTCTGGGTAACAACTTCTGTGAAATCAACAACATTATCAATTAACTATTGTTTTCATCAATTCACAAATTAAACAAATCTCAAATTATGTAGTTTCACTAATATTTGAGTTAATCCCTACAAGAATATTTATCAATATACTTTCATATCAATTATGTGTAACTTCATATATAACTAATATTTAGTGATAAAGGATACGAGGATTTGCACATAGTTACTCTTTTGTTAAATATACTGATATTGATAATATATTTGATCTATTTATATGTAATTAAATTATTTAACACTTACCAACTGTGGCTTCTGCCTCAGTAGGTTGATCTGAACATGGAATGAAAGATGTCATCAGATTTACCGCCACGTACTCACAATATCATGTTTAACCACAAGAAATATTTGTTTACTTATATATTTCTTAAAACCTGCAGAATAACTTGAGCGCAGAATTTACTTGTGAACATAGTCGAATGCTATAAATACTACCGTAGACTATTGAATAAAATACCTCTATAGAGGAATACTGTTTATATGTATTTCTTTGTATTATCCAATGATATTCTTTTATGAATACATGTGATGAGATTGTCTAAATGTTTTAAAATATTTTTATAATAATATATAGATAATTTCTGAAGCAATTGTAGAGCAATATAATACAACTACACTCTATTTTAGCAGTAATTAAAGTACCGTCTTGCTCACCTTTAGGATGTTCTTCTTGTGTCGTAATATCTGTTAAATTAAACGAATATAATTACAACCGAATCTTACGCTTTTATGCATATATGACATTTTTAAATATGAACATTAGAACACATTACAAATTTAGCAACATAAAATCCATTATGATGAATGGAAAGGACTCTACGATAAATTTGAGATATATTATGTGGGGAAAGTATTCGTTATTTTACATTAAAACACATTGAAAAAGTGTTAACGCTATGGTCATTTTATTACCGACGATATTATTAAATAAATAGACTAATGTTTATAGCATAATATAAATTGCAAAACTGGTACTTGTAATACTGTTACTATTGATTTCAGTGTACGAATATTATAGGTTACTGTGATGCGTATTCAGCCAACTTATTAGATTACATGATATCAATCATATATTTATACAAATATATTTTTTAAATCGTATGTGCCAGCGTATAAAGCTCGAAAACTATAAGAGGCTTCACGAGATTATACAGTGATATCATATGGAACTCAGTGCCAAGCAGAAGCAAGAAATTATTAGGGAAACATCTCCCACTCACCAACTGTTGATTCCACTTCAGAACGTATTTCTAGTGAAAAAATGAACGTAAATATAAATGTCCATCAAATCGATTATAGATAATATATGTCTGACAAACAAAATATATTAGGAAAGAAGGCGTGTACGTTTTTAATCTTTTAATCTGTTATCTCACACAATAAAAGTTTTATAAATTGTAAATACCATTTAACAATACAGTAAATATTTCCTTGAGAATGCTTTAATAAACTGAATTACAGAATTAATAATATATTTACAAAAAGATATCGCAGAATAAATTAAGGATTTTTAAAATCTTAACATGTTATATAATGTATAGAACTATTTCGCAGTAGCTTACCTGTACGAGTTGTTGTTTCTGTTACAATCTCTGAAGAATTAAAAATGTGTAGTTAAATATTTCAGCCGTTACTGATTGTGGTGTGTGTTTGTGTCTGTCTGTGTGTGTCATCTACTTTTATGTATGTCTACAGAATTCTGTGTCATTATTTACCGAAGGACGGTTGATTGGCAGTATCGGTAGAGGGTCGGACGCCATGCTTTGACGTATAGAGGTACGGCCCTTGCCATTCTGAGTTCAAATCCCGCCGAGGTTAACTTTACCTTTCATCCTTACGGGGTCGATAAAATAAAGTACCAGTAATGCACTGGGTAAATACTGGCCTTGTGCCAAAAGTAGAAACAATTATTTACCGAAGGACGTATTGAAGACTTAATGGAATGAAACTTTTCACTCAGATTGAGAAGAAATGCAAACACTTAGAAGAAAACTTTAATGACACCCCAAAGAGTAAAACTCAAATTGTATTGAGAAATTGGGTATCAATGCAACCGAAAAATTAAATATTTATGCATGAGGCAAAACTCGAACTTCGTTAACAGGCGTAGTAAAATATTTGACAAAAATATTTACCAGTAGAAACGATTATACGACGATTTTTCGCGGGATGAAT
>OZ024740.1:44975869-45010869 GCA_964016885.1 Eledone cirrhosa
ACCAAAGTTATATTGTTTGTCATTTTAAAATGATAACATACTTTAATGCAATTATAAACTGATGTAAACCATTCCAGAAATTCAGCTTGTAATAACGGCATATACACATGTATAGACACAGAAGCATATGCACGTGTACACATAACTCAAAACTTACAGGTCCACACATGTAATAACATCCATACCTGTACTCGCACACACACAGATATACATAGGTATTTACCTATTTGATGTCTAAATTTACCTATTTGATGTCAATGAAAAGGTCTTGGTTCTATCTGAGAAACCGGTTCTACCTCTATTGATGAAAATTAATAAAATAATGTTTTCTGATTTAGGTACAAGGCCAACAATTTTGAGAGAGGAGAAAATCTATTAAATCGACTCCTGGCGGAGGAAAGGCAAAGCTAGCCTCGACGAAATTTGAATTCAGAACGTAAGGAGACGTCAGTATGCCGCAAAGCAATTTATCTGAGGCTCTACTGAAAATTTATAAAATAATTGTTTCTACTTTTAGGCACAAGGCCAGCAATTACCCAGTGCATCACTGGTACTTTATTTTATCGACCCCGTAAGGATCAAAGGCAAAGTTAACCTCCGTGGGATTTGAACTCAGAATGGCAAGGGCCGTAACTCTATGCGTCAAAGCATGGCGTCCGACTCTCTAACCAGAACATACATGGATATATATAAATATTCTTATATTTATAAAATAATTGTTTCTACTTTTGGCACAAGGCCAGCAATTATCCCAGTGTATTACTGGTACTTTATTTTATCAACCCCGTAAGGATGAAAGGCAAAGTTAACCTCGGCGAGATGTTTTCTGATTAAGGCACAAGGCCAACGATTTGGGGAGAAGAGAAAGTCGATTATATCGAGCCCAGTTCGTTACTAGTACTTTATTTTATCGACGCCGTAAAGGTGAAAGGCAACGCTAATCTCGACAGGATTTGAACTTAGAACGTAAGGAGACGTAAGTATGCTATACAGCATATAACGTACCTAAATCCTTTCAAAAGCTAGAGACTTGTTGTTCCAGTTTACTAAATGTACATAAAATATAGCTAATTTCTGGCCATTATAGTATTACTGTGTCTGCGTGCACATGTATGTCATTTCTACATTAAATCGTTTTGCCGGCATAGTTGCTTAAGGATAACGATAATTGAATAAATATGTAAATAAATATTCATAACACTACGAATAATATTTTTAATTCCATAAATTTAATGATTCCTATATTACTATTTAACTTAGCAGTAATATTTTCGTTGTATAATGTGAAATGTATTTCAATGACACAAATGCGCACGCAATAATAATAATGGTTTCTAATATAGGCACAAGGCCAGCAATTTTGGGGAAGGGGAAAGTCGATTAAATCGACCCCAGTGCGTGACTGATACTTTATTTTATCGACCCCGTAAGGATGAAAGACAAAGCTAACCGCGGCGGGATTTGAACTCAAGACATAAAAGGGCCATAACTCAATGCTGCACAGCATGGTGTCTGATTTATCATTTGGCAGTATCGGTAGATACTGCCAAATGATAAATTAGCTAGCGTAAACAAATCAATATACATTATAAAAAAACGAACGCACGTTAGATAAAAGGCAAATGTGCAAAATTGAATTAAATGCACAAATAGAAGCATAAAGCAAAAGTAAAGCAAACTTGTTTGTGATTGTTAGCATTATATGATCTCTTGTTGATTATTTCACATAAGATGTAATATTATTGTATCTAACTGAAATTGTATGTAATATTCAGTCAATGCAATGTAGTGTTTGGGGCCTTGTTACTTTGTATATCGTAGACTTTGTTCAGGTCATATTCATAATATGACCCGTACAAATTCAGTGAGTATGTGTGCGAGATTTTGTTTGTTAGAGGGGGAAGGCACTATGTATGTGTGTTTTATGTGTTTTATTTTAGATATCAAAGGTGAGATATGTGTGATTACGTGATTTATTTTAGTTACATGTAGATATAAATTCTCCTGATTTTTTCGCTATAAACAAAACATTGACCGTAATGCCAGACACTGAAAGCTGGAGGAAATTATTTCAAATTAAACTCACCAACAGTAGATTCAACTTCAGACGGTTTTTCTGAACGAAAGTTAAAATAAAGTAGAATAAGCATATTGTTCCAATATTTCATGCACAAATACACATGAGTATTTGTTCACATGCTTAGTTATTTATTGATAAATTTGCATTAAAGTAATTTCTTACATTGATACTATTAAATAACTATTAATGCGGCAAGTATATTTCACATGGGAATATAGGCATCCCTTAATTCCCCTTTGAAAAGTATTACGAATTAATTAGACGGTCTTAAAACCATGTTTCTTAATGTCCGAGAAAACTCAACAGTATTCATTGTAATATAAAGAATGTATAATTTATAGAATAAAATATCTTACAATATTAGTAATGAACCGTATGTAACTATATCAATAGTGCTTACCTATGCGAGATTCAGTCTGGGTAACAATTTCTGTGAAATTAACAACAGAATCAATTAGCTACTTTCATCAATTAGTAGAATAAATAAATCGTAAATTATCTAGTTTCAGAAATATATATCAGTGAATTTATATGGGAATATTCATCAATAAATATTCATATAAATTACTTAAGATGTATCATGACAAAAGTATTTACAATTCAATATTTATAATCCGAGATTAGATTTCTTACATATGCATTCTTAATAAGGAAGACAATTACAATTCATTTCAATACAATAATTGTTTCTACTTTTGGCACAAAGCCAGCAATTACCCAGTACATTACTGGTACTTTATTTTATCGACCTCATAAGGATGAAAGGCAAAGTTAACCTCGGTGGGATTTGAACTCAGAATGGCAATGGCTGTAACTCTATGCGTCAAAGCATGGTGTCCGACCCTCTACCGATACTGCCAATCCACCAATTTCAATACAATAATGATTGTTACACTGCTTCGTATAATAACAATATCGATAATATAGTTGTTTTGTGTATTCAAATTAATAGACACTTACCAACTGTGGCTTCGGCCTCAGTAGGTTGTTCTGAATATGGAATAAAAGATGTCATCAGATTTTACACCATGTAAACACAATATCAGATAATAGAAACTCTAGTAGGGAATGATTGATTTAATATACTTTCATAGTTTTGTGAAATATCGTTCAATAATATACAATTAATTGTCTTACGTGACATATATTTTTACTTTTTTAAATATGTGGTAGAATTTGAAGACATACTTCAGTTAGAGACATAAGAAATGTTGATCAGTCATTGTAAAACAGATCAGCAGAAATTCCGAAAGTCATTCTGTATATGATGCAATAATAATTGCACGCGAATACTTAAATATTCATGCAAACGGGGTTTCAAACATTTTCGAATTTAGTGTTTAATATATATAATCTCAGAAGCAATTGCAAAAGTAATTTATTATATAGAAACGCGAGTCATAGGAATATCTAAATAGAAACTCGCCTACCTTTAGGACGCTCTTCCTGTGTCACAATATCTGTGAAATTAATCAAATAATATTGTAATTTAATCTAACATTTTTATGAATATAAATCTGTATCAGCTAAAATATAAATATTAACTTTAGAATGATTGCAATTTTATCAGCACACGTCACAAAGAATGATTTTATTTCAGGCGCATTGAGGTAGCATGAAGTTATAAGGAAAGGGCGTATATTATGAGCGCGCCAACGTATTTCAAATCTTAACACCCACAAATTTGGCATAAAACTATTATGCTGAACATTCGTTCATCATAATAGTTTGATACACGGTGATACACGCTGCAAGATATTCACAGACGAAAAGGTTTTAGATGCCATTTATCAATATGCTATTGCATAATGTGCCTAATATGTTGTTCATGTAGTAAATATTACAATAGTTTATAAATTTCAATATTTTGAACAAAATTGTTAACTGAGGCCATTAGAAACGTGATTTCATTGCCACAATCCTTGTTTGAACATTAGATGTTATATTAATAGATATTTAACCAATACAAAATAGCTTTTGTTATCCTAAATAAATATAAATATATATATATATATATATATATATATATATATATATATATATATATATATATATATATATATATATATATATATATATATATATATATATATATATATATATATATATATATATATATATATATATATATATATACATAAATATATAATTAGTTTATTCTTTCAAACCTATGTAAACTACAAGAACCTATAGATTTAACAAAGACATCAATATTAAACTTAACGACAAGCTGAAGCAAGAAATCTTTATAGAATAATTCTTCACTCACCGGCTGTAGATTCCACTTCAGAACGTGTTTCTAGTGAAAGATGTGTATAAAAATATACCACCATCAGTAAGAGTGTGTGAGATATATGACGGGCACATAGTAAATATAAATATGGTAGTATTTTTGACAGCGTTTTTGTAAACATTTATTTTTTTAATATTTCAACCGCCCAAAGAGATACAAAGCATAAGGAATTATAGATGATCTTTACTGGAATTAACAAGTATTTCAAGAAAGATGTACAGATGAATGGCAAGTGATATATTAATTAAAATTCCGTATATAAATATCGCAAAAGAGGAATTTAAATAATTTGATGTAGATAGATAGATCAAAAAACAATTCTGCAATAGCTTACCTGTGCGAGTTACTGTCTCTGTTACGACTTCTGTGAAATTAATTAAATATTTTTCAAAAAGTATGTAATAACGGATAGGGAAATTATGAACTGGTTACCTTAGAAACATGTACATGTCTATAACATCATAATTTTGTCAATTATATATACACAAAAAAGCGAGTATGTAAATACATGTTTGTAGATACTCATATGTGTACATATGTAATCATACTTACACACACACATATATTCACACACACACACATATATATGTGTGTGGGTGTGTAAGTAAGTATGTTATATATATGTACCTATATATTAGTGGCAGTCCGTTGGTTACGACGTCGAATGTTCCAGTTGATACGATCAATCGAATAACCTGCTCGTGAAATTAACATACAAGTGCCTGAGCATATCACAAACACGCGTATCCTTAACGTAGTTTGCTGAGAGATTCATTGTGACACAGAACATGACAAGGCTGCTCCATCGAATTACAGGACCAACTCATTTTTCTGGAGTGAACTGGAGCAACATGAAATAAAGTGTCATGCTCAAGGACACAGCGCGTCACCGAAATCACGACCTTACGATCCTGAGCTAAATAACCTATCCTCAAATCCACGTGCCTTCACTCATACCTATATACATACATATATACATATATATATATATACGTACATATGTATATACATACATATGGATATACATATACATATGGATATACATATACATACCTATGAATATACATATATATACCTATGTATATACATATATATACCTATGTATATATATATATATATATATATATATATATATATATATATATAACATATATATACATATATATACATATATATATACAGACATATGTATACATATATATAGACATATACACACATATATATATATACATATACACACATATACATATACACACACACATATAAACATACACACACACACACACACACCTATATATATATATATATATATATATATATATATATATATATATATATATATATATATATATATAGGTGTGTGTGTGTGTGTGTATGTTTATATGTGTGTGTGTATATGTATATGTGTGTATATGTATATATATATATGTGTGTATATGTCTATATATATGTATACATATGTCTGTATATATATAACAAGGAAATAATATATATATATATATAATATATAATATATAATATATATATTATTTCCTTGGTCCTATTTGTCGAGTTCCACCCCACTTGGTAAGTGGATGAAGCCTGAGAACTTGTCAACCGAATTCTACCCTAAATTCATATATACACATACATGTATATATGAATTTAGGGTAGAGTTCGGTTGACAAGTTCTCAGGCTTCATTCACTTACCAAGTGGGGTGGAACTCGACAAATAGGACCAAGTAAATATTATACATACATACATATATGATGGCTGCAACTCGATTTCGAGTAATACCATCGCTTGATACTTAAGCATGAGCATCACGGGCGTGGTATTTTAGTCCTGCTAGAGACTTGCCTATGACCAGCCATGCCCTGCATCGCAAAATGTCATATCAAACGGTGCCTGTGCTTGTAGCATTTTTAAGGAAAGGCTTTGCATGGGAACAATCCCACTCTCTGAACATCGAATGCATTTACCCATTGGATGCAAATGAAGTCAGAGGTTTTATATCAGAATGACCTTCTCCTAGAGAGATGTAATGAAGACTAGGAGTCGCTCCCAAAAAGAATATATACATACATATATATATATATATATATATATATATATATATATATATATATATATATATATATATATATATATATACATATATATATTTAAAGGTTAAACAAGGTTCAATGAATAAATCAAAGAATAAAGTTTTACAATAGATTAGAAGCACTCCACAGTTATGGTTTTCCGGAGTTATTAATATTAATTCAAAATATTAACAAAATAGACATTCGTGTGATCAAGTATATTTTATTATACATATTTCAGAGGTACTGAGCTATCTTGAACAGTACGTCCTGATCAGATAAAATAAGATGATGCATGACATACAACGATTTGAAATTATTCATTCACAAAGCTATGCCCAAATGTATATTTATTTATTTATATATATATATTTGCATCATCTAATTATACGATATTTATCCACGACAATACAAATCTCCCTCCCTATGCTTTATACTATAAAAATTATTCCCCCTTGTCTCTCTATCCCTAATCAATTTCCTTTTGCCTTCGTGCATAAGATATTTCTATACTTCTAGTAACTATCTTTTTCCTCATCTGTTTCTCTGTCTTTCTTCTTTCTTCAATAATTTAAATTACTTGAATCTCTAACAGTTATGTAAATTTCTATTATATTAGTAGCTGTTTATTATTATGATTTTTATAAGCTTTCTCACACGCACCCTCTCTATTATATGTAATTTTTTCATGTCTCAATCTTAAGGTATATAAATATTGAATTTTGTCATATCTTATTCACTGCCATGACTGAATTTTAACCATCCACTTAGTCAGGGTATGTCATGCATTATCTTATTTTATCTGATGAGCACGTACTGTTAAAGATAGCTCAGTACCTCTGAAATATGTATAATAAAATATACTTGATCACACGAATGTCTATTTTTGTTAATTTTTTGAATTAATATATATATATATATATATATATATATATATATATATATATATATATATATGAAAATGTTTAACGCCGGGTTAAACATTGGGGTTAAACATTTTCCTATTACCCACTCTACTACTCTATTACCCACTCTAAGTATTGAGTACGCTGATGCGTTATGGTCCATCTGGTTCCTTACCATACTTCCTTCGTTATATATATATATATATGTATATATATATGTAAATATATGTATATATATATATATATATATGTATATATATATATGTATATATATATATATATATATATATATATATATATGTAAATATATGTATATATATATATATGTATATATATATATATGTAAATATATGTATATATATATATGTATAATATATATATATATATATATATATATATATATATATATATATATATATATATATATATATATATATATATATATATATATATATATATGTATATTGGCCTTTTAACGTATGTTGTAGCTGCTCTGGTTCGTTAGAATCTATTGACCACTTGCCACACAACATCTCGGAAGTTGTTTTTCGCTAATTTCCAATAGCCGAAATATGATTCTCGCTAATTTATATTTGCATATATATATATATATATATATATATATATATATATATATAACGAAGGAAATGTGGTAAAGAACCAGGTGGACCATAACGCACCAAAGTACTCAATACTTAGGGTAGTAGAGTGGGTAATAGGAATGAGTAGGACCCCGACGGCTGAGCTCAAGCCGTTTCGACGGCTAATTCTGGACTAAATTAGTCCAGAATTAGCCGTCGAAACGGCTTGAGCTCAGCCGCCGGGGTCCTACTCGTTCCTATATATATATATATATATATATATATATATACACGAGGATGTTTGTGATTTATCAGTTCTCTTCGCCGACATCGAAACAGAACCTTACATGTGGATATCAGCCTATATATGATAAAGATAGATACGGAGAATTTTGGAAAATGAACACTCATAGCAACAACCGGAAAATATTACTTATGCATGCGAAATAGTTGTTTTACACACATACAAACATGTGTGTGTGTGTTCATGTGTGTATAATTAGTACAATACTAATTATTTATTATATGCAAAGCCGTTATCAAGCCATTGTTTAATTTGAATATTCTATCTTATTCTCTTAAGCCACGATTAATATTTTATTCTGACAGAAATGAGTATAGTTTGATGCTAAATATACATTTTTAAACACCAGAATTGCCGATATATTACATGCAGCTTTGAGCAGCTAAATAAGAATGTGTTGTATGGTAAAACGTCCAAATGCAACGTTTCATAAAACTAAAAATGAAATATCATGACGAAAACATGTCATTTTATTATGTCGTCAGTTGATTTTCGTAAAATATAAATATTTACAATTGCAATGTTCAATTATTTTCCATTGTTTTGTGTTTCTACAACTTAACGCTGATTTCAGGTTTGATACTTCTGGATGGTGTATACTTTAGACTTGGATTGGCCAAAGCCTTGAGAGTCAAATTTTCTCGATAAAAACTACGAAAAGGCAGATCACGCCCGTGTTCTTAGTTTTAAACTTATAATTCCAGCTCGAATTCAAACCACCAATTGCTGATGTTTACAATAGAACCAAATCCCAATAGAATCGTGATATTTGGCGACTTTAATTCTGTTGTATCCATTCAGGCTAAGTCTCTGATCTGAGGGTAACTTCCTATCTTCTTTCCACCATTCTAGGAGTCCCGAAAAAAAGTTATAGGCGCTGCCATTTCTCCTCTGTATAAGTCATAATATATATGTATAGCGGTGTATGTATGTGTATGTGTGTGTGTTTTGACATATGCATGTGGTAAAACTTTGACCTATATAAAAATGGTGAATGTGGTAACAGTTGTCTCCCTCTTTAAAAATATTATCAATATATAGAGATTAAGACAAAGCGAGCAGATATAAATTATTTCACATTACACATATTAGATTATATGAGTGTTAAAATAAAATAGATGAATGCCGTTACTTGTTCGTTTCGTTCACATAAAATAATTCAATAATATTTTAGCTAGCATTTCTAAAAGCAATGGCCACAATAAACATACGTCACATATCAACACAAACATAGAATCATTTATTCAAGCTTTATGGATTACAACTTTGGCGATACAGTTATCTAAGCGGAAATACTAAAAGAAAACTAGTAGAAATACAACGGAAGCAGAAGCAAGAGAATAAATGTGAAAATACTCTCTCACTCACCAACTGTACGATTCACCTTGCCAATTCGTTCTAATCAAAAGCAAAAACGTATTATCTCTTTAGATACTTTAGAAGATTCATGAATTACAAAAATGAAAACTACGCATATGTAGAAAAATTCTATGTTAGTAAGTGGAACAAACATTACAAATAATGACAAGTGTAGACTGAAAATGGAAATCAGCGGAAAAACTTAAAGCAATATATATTAACTCAAATCCCAAAATCCATTGCTGCATAATGAGAAATAAAGATTATACAATTACATAGAGAGACTGTTAAAGTGAGAAACCTTCTCCCAGCTTCTACACAATTAATGATTATTTCACTTAGATAATTTCAAAGATACCTTGATATTATAGTAGCACAAATAAAAACTTAAGACGAAAGAATCACACATGCAAACAAATATATGTTTATGAGTGTGTATGTGTGTATAAATGCGCATGCCTGGGTGTATATTCCACTCTGTGTGTGTATATCTGGCTGTGTGTTAATAAGACCTAAGAATTCAGGTTTCTGTAATTTTTAGATGAACTGTTGATAAATACATTAGTTGTTAATGTAATTATAATGATATAGGTTTGTCCCAAAAGTAAAGGTACTGATTTCCTTATGTACGACACAGTAACGCAGCACCTCGTTGATGTATATAGGCTTGATTGAGTCAATCGTGAGTTATTGATGTTTATGTGCAGCGGTGTTTATAATCCCTGTTATGTTTGCTATGCAGGAAAATATAAAATAACGGTATGCGATCAAACTTTGCGTGAAATTTAACAAATCTGCCACCGAAGCTTCTAATTCTTTAACACAAGCTTATAGAGATGGCACTTTATCGAGACAAAGTTTTTAAGTGGCACAATGTTTTCAAAGAGGGCTGAAAAATGTTGAAGACGAACATCGTTCTAGAAGGCTAATATCATCACAAATGAAAAAAATGTGGAAGTGGTGCAGCGATGATTGCGAACGATCTCCGATTAAGTGTTATGATGATTGCAGAAGAAACGGGTTTGGATAAAAATGCAGCTCACAGAATTTTAACAGACCATTTGCATATACGAAATATGTGTGCAAAGCAAGTGCCCAAACATTTGACTGGAGTAAATACCGAACCGATTTGAAATTTGTCCGTATTTTCTAGAAAGACGCAAAATTAAACCAAATTTCTTGGATAAAGTAATAACAGGAGATGAATCATGGGTATTCGAGTAAGATCCAGAGATTAAAGGGAAAATCGGGAAGTGGCACATGACAAATTGTTCTCGTCTGAAAAAAGTACCCTTGAGCAGATCCGGGTGAAAACGATGTTTATCATTTTTTCGACAGCCGTGGTATTCAATCACAAAGAATTAATACTTGGACAAACAGTTAATCACACCTCTACAAAGATGTCTTGGAACTATTTCGAAAACGAGTCCATTGAGTCTGAAAGGACATCGCAGGAGATAACGCGTGTGCTCATACATCACTTTCAATTTCAAAGACTTTCTGCTGGGGAAAAACATTCCTACTTTTCCACATCTTCCCTACAGCCCATATTTAGCTCCGTGTGATTTATATCTCTTCCCGAAGTTGAAATCGCTGTTGAAGGGTCATCATTTTTGGACTGTGCAAAATATACAAACAAATTGTAACGTACGAGCTAAGGATACTCAGATAAAATGGAAATCGCTGAAAACTACTGTGTGACTCGCCAAGGGCCGTATTTTGAAAGAGGTTACTTGTAATCTCATGTACTAATAACATACATTTAAATAAAACCTCGGTACTCTTATTTTTGGGACAAACCATCATATAATGTCATTTTATGACACAACATGTCTGACAGGTTATTGCAGTAATATAAAGGATATATTACGAATGTTTAAATTATATGAAGCAATTATCAATATTAGCATTCATAAATAAATAAATAAAGCGTATTGAAATATCCCTGAGCATAAGAAATAAATCAGGCTGCCGAATAAGAACACATAAACCAGAAATATGTGCTGTGTGGTATAAGCGAGTAGCGATAGTAAAGATATTAAAATATTCCGTTTATTTTAAAAGCACAAAAATATAACAAGATAATTAATATACATGAAGCAAAAGTAGTTTTATATTTTTAAAGTGTTACTTTCAAATTAGACCAATGGAGTTAAGTGTTCTTCAAATGTATTATATAGAGAGAGGATTACATACGTTGACATGTGTTTATATGAACATCGTGTAAGCAGACGGACATATATAATATATATGTACATATTTACAAATTTCCCACCCAGTTAAATTCCTAAATCTACAAACGGACGGTGAAGCCAAACATAGAAAGCAATAGAGATTATTTCATACGAAACTCACCAAATATGGATTCAACCTCAGAGGATTTTTCTGAATGAAATTAAAACAAAATCCAATAACTATGTTATTCAAATATCCCATTATATATCATATATGCAAACACACACTGAGCACACGTATTCAGACTTCCAGTAATATTTACATAAATGTATATATATAAAAGGTAAATCTCAGTATGTAATTAAACCAATACATATGTATGATCGAAATGGCTTACAGAGAAGTTTTAAACATTTAAAATGGATGTGCATAAGATGTTAGAAATTTAGGGTTTCATCTTCAAAATAAAGGAGTTGTCGTTGAGGAAAGAAAGTGAGCATGATGAATAATCAACAGGATTCGCATTTAGACAACTTGGATTGATGTTATTTACCACTGAGACGGCAGTAGCCATCCCATCTGTTTGTTTACGCGGAGATCACATACACAGGCTACATTATCCAATTAACCTTTTGTAAAGATTGGTGGGGATCAGTAGCGTATCGAGGGACAAGGTGAGCAGTGTATATAATGATTACGTGTTCCTAATTATCCCTATATCCTAGTCTTAACGCTTTCGGGAGCCGAAATTTAAATGAATAGGATATAAGGAATATATAGTTAAGTAAATCGTTTGTTTAACGGGAGTATTTCGTATTATGTAATACTTAAATTCTTTGTAAACAAAATAGAATAAGTAAACAGTTTGTTGGCTACAATATTTCATAATCTTATGATTTTACATCCATGGAATAAGAACAGTAAATCCAGTAGCAGACTTCACAATACATGTTCCAACAAAGTTTGAAATCCGTAATTATTATAATATATAGCAAGTACTCTCAGGTCTAGAATAATCATCCCCCACCCACATATTTTTCTAATCTATCTCCGGCGAAATGTTATTGTAAGTGATTTATATTGATACAGCAGCTGGAGAATTTAATAATTATTTTATTTGACATTAAAAATACATTATATATGACAAAAAGGTTCATTACAAGAAATCCCATATTTACGAACGTATACTATACAATTACCGACACCCCACCCATTAATTCCACTACTACCCACTACTTGCGCCTATAAGAATGTAAGAAAACGTCCAACCTCCTGCTTATTCCAGTCCCCTATTATTTGGGACCCGAGAGTAACTCTTAGAAAATTATTGAGACAAATCTAAGAAGTCCCTTCAGAATTCTGAAGAATATCTTAGTGAAAACGTTGCTTACCTCCACGAATTACAGTATCTTTTGTCGTTTCTGTGAATTTAACCAAATTAATTATTAGATTTTTATTAAACATTATCTAATATATTAACCACATATTTACAAATTATTGTCTTTATATAATAAAGATATATTTAATTACAAATATAAATGAGAAGTGTATTTCTTCGAAGTGAATATTTTTAGAAGTATTTTTTCTATAAATTTCAACATTAAATTTATAGCAGATGAGGTACAAAATATTATTCGAATAATCAGATATATTTGTAAAACTACAGTTTATATAAACTCACCAATTTTTTCTGCTTCACGTCGATCTAGATGGAAATTAAAAACCGTGTTATATATTTCAGATGTCTCAGTTATGCGTACAGGTTTTAACAGTCAATATTTAGAATACTTTGTGGAATATTTTACGCAATCTTACTTTCTTTAGAACTTTGCAGGATAAATGCATGTATCATAAGTGTAATTAACAATAATGGAAAAGGAAAAATATATCCATCATCCACACATTGTTAGAGTAGTGCGAGATAAAAATAACTAATATTTGTTTAAATGATTACAAAAGTATTTAACCGAAATACTTTAGATTTAGAAGCTTCGATACAAGCAAAAATTTTCGAAGATGCTTACCTATCCAATATTCTGGTTCTGATGGATATTCTGTTAAATCAACCAAATGTTCGATTAAACCATTTGAATTAATATTCAAGTTAATAAAGTTGAATTTCACATCAAATAACGGTTTACGGATAAAATCTAATAGACACTTTATGTAGCACCATAGTAGTGAATATCAATTCAAATCTGTGAAAGCTTACTTCATTTAATTTATAAAACGGTATCGTATAAAGAAGTGAAATTGATTTTGATATTTACTTTTCATTAAGTTGATAGTATTAGTACCAATAATAATGGTATCAACAACAACAACAACAATAATAATAATGATAATAATAATAATAATAATAATAATAATAATAATAATAATAATAATAATAATAATAATAATAATAATGATGATGACAAGAACAGTATCGAACAAAAGATCGAAAAGCGGAGGGCAAAACAACATGTAAAAAACAAAAAGCAAGAAGTTGGAAAATAAGTAATACATTTGAGATATAGACAGTCACTGAGATTGATCCTGGTCGCCAGTCAGTTCTGGACCGGACAAATCATGGTGATCAGAGATTTGAATAGAATAGCCGAAGAAGGATCAGTAGCAAGTTGCAGAATTTCGGAGCACAGAGTCTCAAGTCACATAATTCAAAAATGTCAAGATATTTAAAAATAAGCATGGAAGACTCAAGAACGACACAAAAATAGAGTAACAGGTGCAACAGAGTAGTCCAGATAGCAAGATAATCCATATAGAGATTTAGAGGTATTATTCAATAGCTTGGGTCAGTGAAAGTGGAATGAGAGAGAAAGTGGGTGAGAAGTTGAAAACACGTGCTAGAACGCTCCACCAACCACGTTCACAAGTTGCTTCACAGAACAGGAATATGCTTGAATGATTTCAAGCTGAAATTTTATGAGTGCAGGATATTGCTTGAAAAATATAAAGATTTCAAAGTTTTCTGTCATGCACCGGTTGCATCTGCAGCTACAATCACCGTATACTCCAGTTTTAAAGAAAAGTTCTCTAACCCCCCCGTTCTTTAACTGTCAAATGTATTTTAACAGGCGATGAATTTTTTTCCCACCTTTGTGCCTAACTGTATGCACATAACTTGCGAAACGGGGTTAGCCCGATGTATGCGAAATTTACAATATACCAATTATATGAAAATAACATGCACTCTTAGAAATTATATAAATTGCTATTCCCGTCATTTAAGTACACAAGTTACGTAAAGTTACATTTCAAACTTTAATGCATTTTTAAAAGCGCAGCGCATTCATTTTGTCCCAGCAACGTTGATTACAAAACTACTACAAGAAGGAAAACACAGACATATAAAGAGACATAAACATGGGACATCAGCGGCAAGCAGAAGCAAGAAATAATTAGAGAACAATTTCTCACTCACCAACTGTGGGTTCCATGTCAGAAGGTGTTTCTAGGAAAAAGTAAAAATGAAAAGAATGAAGTTTACAGCTCACACCTATGTAGGTTTAACTGACCTCCTGAATAGGAAGTTTGTTGGGTGTTTTAATAATAGAGGCTCCAGTCCTGTCATGAAAAGTGACTTGAAATAAAGGTAAGTCAGTTAGATCATATGCAATACTGACATGCACCAAATATATTCAAGAAAACCGAATTATTTCCTTGTGTTTTATTTTTTTTTTCAAACCATATATTTAAATAAAATTTCAGTTTTCGCCAACGATGAATATGTTATTAGTAAGAGCTGATATGCACTGGAATGGAAGTTTTACTGATTATATGTTAACTGATGAGAGGCAGAGCTGGTAATTTCAATTTAATAAATATTGCGGAAACATTTTAGATTTTAATATGTTTACGTTGGTACACAGTGAAAGGAACTTTTCTGTCAACTTTGTTTTAATATAATCATATGTACGCACATACATGTACATAACCACATGAATATATCATATGTGTGTGGTTATGTGAATGTATACCTATATACATATATATGTGCATGTTTGTTTGTGTGTGTTTGTGCGTGTGCATGTGCTTGTGTGTGTGCGCGTGCGTACAGGTGAACCACTTGGAGAGGAAAATATCTGAAATCAAAGCGATACTCATTTGTCGGTAGCATTTTCTTTGAAAGATGTAGAAGTATCTTGCAGTTGAAATAGTTTCTCAGGCTTATGACTAAACATTTATCAATTGATATTAGAGATTTGCATGCAAGTAGTTCACATTTATGTCTATAATTCAATGACATGCAGATGATTCATCACCTTAAATTTGTTTTCTTTAAACCCTCTTGGGATGACGTATGCAGACATAATCAGTTTGGAACAAACAGTCATAGATCTACACATAGGCAGTGTATTTCCCTAACGTTGTTACAAAGCCTATGGACATAGACTGATTTGGGTGAACATTCCAGTGTCTTATCAGTTCTGGAAGTCTGCTTGAAACGAATGATATCTGACATATGTAGAAAACTGTCTGCATCGTAATGGAAAGGTGGAATCCCAATGGCGAGCCCACCCGTTTCAAATCAAATTGAAACGGCTGAGCTGACCGTTGGAACTATACCTCTTAACCTTATCATGCATCGAGTACTATCCTGATTTGAGATATTCCCGGTCTCGAACCGTAATCCTTCCATGTATATATATATATATATATATATATATATATATATATATATATATATATATATATATATATATATATGACTTCAATTGAACCATTCCATTATATATTCATTCAGATATTTCAAACACATAAACCAAGATGAAATAAGGAAAGAAAAAATATAATTTAATGTAGGACATTCAAAGACGCAGATATAAATGATATTTAAGTTAGAAACACACGGATTTACTACAAACAAAATATATCTATATCTATGAAAAGAAAGCGCAAAACGAATTAAAAATATTTAGTTAACTTTGCCTTTCATCCTTACGGGGTCGATAAAATAAAGTACCAGTAATGCACTGGGTAATTGCTGGCCTTGTGCCTAACGTAGAAACAATTATTATTAGATATTTGTTGGTCAATGTGTGTGTGTGTGTGTGTGTGTGTGTGTGTGTGTGTGTGTGTGTGTGTGGTTATGTGATGTGTACGAGATTGACCTCTTGTGACTGTGCGTGTGTGTGTATGTGTATGTGTGTGATATATTACCCGGTGATTCATATTGACAAGTGACAAAAGAGAAAAATATATGCGATTATAGATGTGTATGCTTTCTTTTTCAGCTGTGAAATATATCAGCCCAATACAATGTTTCAATAGTAACATATTTCTTTTTATATATCTGTTATAGCCCAGACATGAACAACTGTAGATCGAATTTCATGCGGTTTTTTTGAACGAAGGTCAAAATAAAGTACAAATGTAATATATACTTTGTAATTTCATTTATTAAGCCTCCATCTAACTCTAATTATCTGGATCATATTTAGATCTATTGTTCTGCCATTTATTGTTATTTACTAGTATTTCAAATATATTTTGATACGACATATTAACTAGGTTTCCATAAATCCAAACAAAAATGTTCAAATAGCATTCATTTGAATATACGGAATATATTAATATCTATACACAAAAATATATGAATGTATAATATATTCAAATAATATACTAGAAACCCTTAAAATATTAGGGAACCTTATTTAGCTACACTAAAGGTGTTTAATTATGCAAAACAATTTGTGTGAAATTAACGGAAGCAATCGTAAATTAAACAAATCTTGAATCATGTAGTTCAATTAGTGATTCTACGTGGAAGTATTCAAAATAGTTCCATAAATATTTCTTCAATATATCTCACAATGAATAACATAGTTTTATGTTCAATATTGATAATATACAAAACTATAACACCTCTTACATATTAAGGTAAATAATATTGCTAATATCCATTTAAATAAATATAGTAACAACAGAACTAATAATATTTTATCTACTAATTATTTATAATATCAATTAAGAGTTTCTCTATTCTTATGGAGTTGAATTAGAAGGCACTTACCAACTGTGATTTCGGCCTCAGAAGATTGTTGTGAATATGGAGTAAATAAATAGGTTATTTATGTCACGTACAAATACAACGCGATAAAGGCTACACAACATGCACACAAATATTTTCATAGACTCTCATTATACAATTATATTGGCTACCCATTAACTGTTTATCCATACTCTTTCTAATATTCCTTTCTCTTTCTTACACACTATCATTTTACTACATATACATATTAGGGGTGATTATGTCAATACGTATTTATCCAAATATTCAATTCTTGTAGCATATAATCCGCATCCCTATGGTTTATATATTATCTAAAATTCTCATCATATGCGCTTTTACTGCAATGAAGATAATATATTTGGGATGGGGCAATTAAATGGTTTTATGATATGATAATGACTATTTACATGGTAAAATATTAACCTTCATTTATAAAAAGTTAATGTCTTATAAGAATATATTTATCTATTCGTGTATGAGTGACAAATACTCACAGTAATTGCTACTTACCTCAATTCTATAAAACGGCATTCGTCCCGTCATATATACCTAAGGTGAATATTCATTACAGTATATATGTAATTACTCTCTTTAATTTAAACATTCTGTTGTATATTTCAAGGATAAATCAAGACTAAATAAAGCAAGAAATATTTGAAATGTCGATCTGTGAAGACAGTAACATCTGATAAATTAGATTGGGAAACTCACAATTTTGCAAACAAAAACTAAATAAAGCGCAGAACAAGTTAACAATATGTCCGTTATGTTACTATGAAGTCAACATAAATAGACGTCGTTTCGTAGAATTAGCACTGTCATTTTGGAATGATTTTAACATTTGAACTATGTTTGTACAGGACACAACAGATAATGTGTGGTACATGCATTACATCAGTAACAATATTTGTTACATTTGTGTAGTTGGTGTATTTGTGATATATTTATTTGTGGGGGGGGGTACTCTGTGTTTGTGTTTCTTTGTTATTCATATGAATGCAAATGAGATATTCTTATGTTTATGAATATATGTATGTGCTTGTGAAAATAGAGAGTGCAAGCGTTTCTGTTATGAAAATGTTAAACATTTACAAAGCTAATGATTTCTACCTATTTATCTACTATAATCCAAACATGAACACTGAAGTCAAACATTGAAAACGAGTGAAATTATTCTCAATTAAACTCACCAACTGTTGGTTCAATTTCCGATGACCTTTCTAAACGAAATTTAAAACAAAGTGAAATAAGCATGTTGCTTAAATTGTTTCTCACAGAGACAATATTGCGATTTATGTATTTCAAATTGATTTTACTTAAATATATTCACTAATTATATACTCACAAATATACATGGAAGCTATCAATATTAGTAATAATGAAATCCAGAAAATATAATATATATTCCAGAAATTCTCATTAGTTTTGATAAACCATTTATAGCTACACCAAAGATGCTGACCTATGCAAGATTCGCTCTGGATAACAATTTCTGTGAAATTGAAAACGGAATCAATTAATTACTGCTTTTATCAATTAGACAGATGTACAAATATTAGGTTGTAAAGATTCCATGACATTTATCAGTGAATCTACGAAGAAATTTTCATCGTGTTTCTTCCATATAAATTCCTTAAATATGACTTAATATAACTAAGAGTATTTAACGTTCAATAATTAATAGATTACATATCTTATGTATTAGTTCTCCTTCAGGTACTTACTAATATCCATTCTAAGAACAATAACAATATAATAATTGATCTAATATTACTAATGGAATTTATTTATCAAAGAAAGAATCTATATTTATAGAATCTAATTAGAAGACATTTACTACAAATAAAACAATTTAACATTCAAATGTTTTGATCCAATAGAACAGATTTGGCATATTAAGACGTGATAAGTTAACTAATACTACCAATATCCATCATAATACTACTACTGACAATAACTATAAGAATAATTGATCTACATCAGAACCTGTTTCTAATGAGTGATAAAGATAAGTATACATCCTCGTCAGTTAGATCATACAGTAAATATAATTGCTATGGTAGCAATATAGAAGAAACTGACTTGCACATCTCTTGTGTCAAAATATCTGTGACATTAATCAGCTAACATTACAATTGAATCTCACGCAAATATATATAGAAAGAAATCTAACAACGTCAACTGATATATAAATGTAATAATTGAAATGCATCTCAATTTCACCAATACGTATCTCCTGATCAATTCGTGTTTCTTTCAACACTATTCTAAATAATTGTTTCTACTTTTGGCACAAGGCCAGCAATTATTCCAGTGCATTACTGGTACTTTATTTTATCGACCCCGTAAGGATGAAAGGCAAAGTTAACCTCGGCGGGATTTGAACTCAGATCATAAAGGGAGGTAACTCTATGCTTCAAAGCATGGCGTCCGACCCTTACCGATACTGCCAATCCACCGCCCAACACTATTCTAAATAATGCACATTTCAAAGACATATACATATTAACATATTACCAAAGCAATTACCAAAGTATTTATCATAACTATATTCTATCTTGTTAACCGTTTCTATGTTGAAAACAGTAACACTTATTTAAAATATTAGCACCCCATAATCTGACATAAAAACGAAAATAAAATCAGATATATTGTTTAATATATTACATGACTAAAACATTCGCTGAAACGTTGTAAAAGCCATGGGACATGCAGAGAAAACGTTTACAAATGATAATTATTATATTAATAATTATATTATTCGTACAGAATTTATTTTTATCAATATTGTTAACGGAAAACGCTGAAATATGTTTTTACTATGACATTATGAATATTATATGTTACTCTAACACATATTTCATTAATACTAATAGGACAAACATTTCCATACATTATATTTAGCCAAACAATTTGAAACGCATTCATTCTTTCCTAGCAACGTAGAGTACATGTGACACTACAAAAATATAAAAGGAGACAAGGAAACAGCTATATTAAGCTTAGCGACTAACTGATATAACGGAGATTACAAGAAAATAAGGAGACATCTCCATTAATCTCAGCGACTAACTGGAGCAACATGGATTACAATTCAAAATAATACAAACATATACGAAGAGACATTAAAATCATCTTAGTGTCTAACCGAAGCAAGAAATCATTAAACAACAATCTCTCACTCACCAACTGTAGATTCCGCCTCAGAACGTGTTTCTAGTGAATGGTAAAGATAAATATACATATTTTATGACGAAGAAGCCCTTAGTCCCTGAGTCTGTATGTACGCGAACTCCATTATCTTACAATTTCTATTTTCAACATATATATATATGTATTTGTGGTCACGCATACACTAATATGTTTGCCCTCATGTATGTACTTACGCACACATTTTTTCACTATACAGATGCAGTTGTACATACACACACATGTACATATGTACGTATATATACACACATTTACACACATCCCCTTACTATATTTCTTTATTTTTATTTTTTATACATTTCTTGTATTATTACTTTTATTTATTTTTTGCCCGTTAAACTTTTAGCCTTTCTTGAGATTTTTCAAATATTTCACTGTTTTAAATTGCCTTGTCTGGCGAACGAAAGCGGACCTTTCTTGTATCCGTCTTATTCGGGAACCCTCTGGTAATGAGGTAATTATATTGTATTGTTTATTATACATTAAATATTTAGCTCTGTAACTTACATAGAGCACTCTTCATTCCTCTGACTTTTTCAACGTAAACTTCAACACACACACACACATATATATATATATATATATATATATATATATATTTATATATATATATGCAAGAAAACCTATCAATATTTTTGAGAAACCCTATGGAGCGATATCAAAGGTGTTTACCTATGCGAGACTCGGTCTGAGTAACAATTTCTGTGAAATTAACAATGGCATCAATTAACTATAATATTCATCAATTAGTAAAATATACAAATTTGTTATTGTTTACTTCCAGTACTATTTATTAGTTAACCTACACGGCAATATTGATCAATATAGTTTTATAATAATTACATGATTATAACTTACTATAATAACGTTATGTATCGATTAATCTTTAAATATGATTCAATGCATCAGGTCTGAAACATTACTTCATGTAAATGACTATACATATCCAATCTAATAAAATTATAAGGAAACAAATTTAGAATAATGGATCAACTAATAATGGTTTCTGATTTAGGCACAGGGGCAAACATTTCGAGGAAGGGTAAAGTCGATCAAATCGACCCCAGTGCATTACTTGTGCTTTATTTTATCGAGGCCGTAAGGACGAAAGGCAAACTTAGCCTCGGCAGGATTTGAACTCAGAATATAAAAGGCCGTAACCATCGGCCACAAAGCATGTTGTACGACATTCTATGGATACTGCCAATCCATAACCCTCTGGATCAATTGATAATAATAATAATATTATAGAATACTAATAGAGTTGCACTATTCTTATGGACTGTGATTAGAAGACATTTACCAACAGTGACTTCAGCGTCAGTGGGTTTTTCTGAATAATGGAATATATATATATATGATATTTTTGTCAGGTAAATATCAAAAATCAAGAAACGCAAAAATACTATTAAAACTTTTTGATAAGTTAAACTTTCATAATTTTGTGGGTTGAGAAGAATAAACTAAACCAGGTATTGTAACAAACTTTAAAACGATTCTGAACTATTTACTTTATTCTAGAATAGTGTGAATATATTATCTAAATACATAATTCCGGCAAAACGCTAGTTTAAATATTCGCATAAGCGTTCATACGAATGAGGGTTCTATTGTGTTTTGGAGAACCCTGCTGACGAGGAAGCGGCACGAGGTTACCGACGAAAGATACGCCGGCAAAGCCAGTGAGATCGGGGACCGGAGGGCAAGGCCGCCATACCTGACAGGTAAAGTGGTCTGTTGCCATCCAATGACGTCAAACTTGACGTTACATATCTCCTCGGCTGCTTCTCGAATACAAGTATCGAGGTCAGCTAGGAGAGATCTGTGAGTGTAGCACGGAGCGCTGCGAAGGGTATAGAGGAGCTTCGGCATGGCGAAGCAGTTCCTCAACAGAAAGAGGGCTTGGTGGCCGTCGATCAAGCCCAGTCGGCTCGTGAGAGTCTGGAGTTGTTGAAGCATGGACCTGATAGTGGAGCGGATGGCCGGCGGGTGGATCGGTGACCCGAGGATGAGGACATCCTCTTTAGGGGTCTCCTGTACCTGGTGGAGAATGGACCGCATGTCCGAGACGGAGGCTGTAAAGCTTTCAGCATATGGCTGACGTTCACCACCTCCGACTTAGCTGAGTTGACCTGGAGGCCGATTCCTGCCAGCGCAGGAACCACCGATTGTAGGTCATGGCAGACAGTCTGTACGGGCCCGCCCAACGTAGCATCATCCAGATACCAAACATTGAGAGGGGCCGTGATACTCCGGGCGATGTGGTCTATACCAAGCGCAAACAGGAGGGGTCCCAAAGGATCGCCGTTAGACCCCAGTGGCCGAAGGTATGGCCAAGAAATAATTAAAGAGTAATTTCTCACGATTTGAAGAATTTAATAGCTTAATGTCGATATACAGTATGAGGAAAGATTCTGCGAGAGCTTACCTGTACGAGTTACTTTCTCCGTTACAACTGTGAAATTAATGAAACATGCCGTTGCATATTTCAGTTGATAGTTAAAAACAGATGGCGTATTTAATTGGTGATTACATGAATATATTTATTTATTTATGAAATATTTTTCATTTATAAACGATTAGTGTAAGCCTTCATGATTATGTGAACGTTTCTATATATGTTTTTAAATTTAGGTTTAAATACATATCTATGGTATACTTTTTGTATGTAGAATATGTTCCTATAACATTAAGTATCAATAGGAAATAAAGAACATAGAAAGACAAATGTAGATCGCGAAG
Organism: Eledone cirrhosa; assembly: GCA_964016885.1. Lineage (NCBI taxonomy): Eukaryota > Metazoa > Mollusca > Cephalopoda > Octopoda > Eledonidae > Eledone > Eledone cirrhosa. Next base: position 44,999,606 of record OZ024740.1, read on the forward strand.
ACATTGACATCAGTTATATGAAAGGCAGAAACATAATAAATGCATGATGAGAAAGCGCAAAGCAAATACTCCCAAGATTTAATCTTAAAGGTCTTTATTAGACAGCTTAATAATCAATACATATAGAACACTTGATAAAAAAACTACATAGAATTCAGACCGTCATTTCGCAGCAGTTAGTCATCTTTACGACATTATATCGTTGCTTCAACATAATAGAAAGAGGTTGTTGTAATTTGTTTGAAGCATTGTGTAAGTTGTAGAAAATAGTGTTTCATTTGATGGCTATGACAATGTGGATTGTACAATAGATGTTTAAAATATGATGATTAAAATGATGTTGTTATGTTAAGCTGCATGTAGTTATAGGTTTGTATTTTCAGGATAGAACACTTACATCAACGGGTTAGGAGTAGAAGCATTCAAACAATGCCCGCTTTAAAAAGACAAATATCATACGGCTTGGTTAAGGTATTCCTACTAATGTTTAGATGAAGGGATATTTTCTTGAAATATATAGAACTATAAAGAAATCTAACTTATTGTGTTAGCCTTTGAATATGACATTATTTTCTATAATAATACATATATTATGTGCTATATATGCATCTTCATGCACTGAATCAGTATTACTTAGCAGTGTATATGTGATATTACTTGCGTTTATGTAAATAAATGTGGGTGTGAGGAGGTGTATATGTTTGTGTACAAGCATTTGCGTGTATTCAATTTAACATATGAACTCCTCTGACCGCAATGGTAAAGAATGTGGGCACGTGTGTATAATTGGTTCAGCTATAAAATATATGAAACGTTTTCGTAAGGATTTACCCTATTTCTCTACATTAGATGACGCATGAAAGAGAAGCTAAACATTAAAAGCTTGTGAAATTATTCCCAATTGAACTCATCAATGGTAGATTCAATTTCAGATGGTTTTTCTAAACAAAGGTTAAAATAACAGTTAGTAAATGGCTTAAAATGTTTTAGACAGAAAAACATTTGTCTATGATTCTTAATATATATAGATCTACGTTTTTATTACCATACTTTTGTCATACTTGTCATTTTATAATTTTATAAAGCACTAGCAGTAAAGCCCGGCGTTGCTCGGGATCGCTCAGTAGCTGTGTTAAAGTTACAATGTTAAGTTTCTTTCTTGGCTTAAAAACTGTAGTGTCTACTGTGCAGACTTGCATGTGGTGTTTTTGATTAATATTCCCTCAACCAACAATATGCCTTATGAAGTTAAGAAAACATAACGATAACCCGAATGTTATAACAAAAGAGGATGCTGGGGATAGAAACTGCACTGGTTATTTATTAACAAAGATCGAAAATGTAAACACTGCAACGCAGATAAAAACATTAGCGTAACCAAATTATCAGTTATGTCTGTCTGCACGCCTATATCACCTCTCTGCACGACTGTCTGTCTGCACGCCTATATCACCTCTCTGCACGACTGTCTGTCTGCACGCCTATATCACCTCTCTGCACGACTGTCTGTCTGCACGCCTATATCACCTCTCTGCACGACTGTCTGTCTGCACGCCTATATCACCTCTCTGCACGACTGTCTGTCTGCACGCGTATATCACCTCTCTGCACGACTGTCTGTCTGCACGACTGTCTGTCTGCACGCCTAACGACGAAATATTTGCTTGTTTTACGTAGTCTTTAAATAGACTTGTTTTCAAGTAAAAATATTGTTTTAAAATGCTTTTAAATGGAAATGAAGCAAAACGGAAGCTTAGTGTTCGAACTGATGAATTTTGCAGGTCAATATTTTGCTGGCTCGACAACTGTTCGTGTATTGTGTTAATGTCATTTTAAACGCTGAGAAAGCCAGCGTAATTTTTTACGTAAGACGCTCAATATAAACAGAACAAAGGGAAATAACTGATAACTTACGCTCAAAAATCGATACATTATATTCGATTTCGTCACATAGGGTGGGTCAATTTGAATTTTTTTTTTTTTCCGATGTCTTCGCTAGGGCTCAATGTACAAGTATAGCAATTTCGGTGCAATTCCGTGAGAGATTCTAAGAGGAGATGTGTGCCAAAAATCGATAGACAGACAGACAACCACAGTTTTATATATATAGATTTCTAAATATAGTTAACTGGAGCTGTTGTAAATCTGATATCTACTTTTTAAGTTCTTTACAAATAATTCAAATTAAATTGAAATAGACACATTTAATAGTTATATTCTCATAATTTCAAATAGAAACTATCAGTATTACTAATAAAGAACATATAATATGTATATATATATATATATATATATATATATATATATATATATATATACGAAGACCTAATATTTTTGATAAACCCTGTGTAGCTAGAGCAAAGATGCTTACCTATATGTGATTCGGTCTCGGTAATAATTTCTGTGAAATTAACAACGAAATCAATGAGTTTTCATCAATTAGTAAAATAAGCCATTCTGAAATTATTTTGTTCTGATACAATGATTTTATAAGGTATCATTGTTTAATATACCTTAATGATAATTACTTAATTATAACTTACAATGATAACGTGATACATCGTTCACTATTTAATTATTATTCAAATCACCATGTCTCGCTTATTAGATCATATTAAGATCTAAGACATCTATTTCATTGAAGATTATAATTTAAAATAGTATATCTATAATTGAAAATAACATTACTGAATAATAATGACGTTGCACTATTTTTATGGACTGTGATTAGAAGACACTTACCAACAGAAGCTTCAACCTCAGTAGGTTGTTCTGAATAAAGGAATATATAAATATTGTATTTTTCACAGGTAAATGTGGTAAAACGGATATGACACAATACAATTAAGAACTGTTTGAAAATCTGCAGTCACAATTATTTGCGTGATATTGCTCAATATTGACAAACCTTCTTGCGCATTGTAGGGCGTTAAATTAACTTACTCGTAGAAAGTATGTCTCTTATTGTATCAAACTGGAAACAATCAATTCTGAACTATTTACTTTATAATAGAAGGATGTATATTATCTAGCGTATATGATTTCTAAGCACAACTTTTCATTGATAAACTCTCATAAATGTTCTTATAAGTGTTTTTACGACAAATTTCTCATATGGACATTAGTCATCATTATAACATATATTTCCCTAATCTTAAACAGATCTTTTACCAAACAGATTCACAGCACATTTATTCTTTTCCAGCAACGTGGATTAAAACTCGAAATAATATCAGAATTATTTTAGGGAAATTCTATTATCTCTACGTCATAGCGACTAACTGAAGCAAGAAATCACTAACGAATAATCTCTCACTCATCAACTGTAGATTCCACCTCAGAACGTGTTTCTAGTGAACGAGAAGGATAAATACATAACCACGTCAATTAATGTTTTACAAAAGGTAAGACAAATAATCACTAACTATATTCATGTAGAATAGTTTATATTCATCTATTTTATCAAACCGTTATCGCTTCAGATATTTTCATAACAAACGAAAACTGTATAAAATTATAATTGAACTTTCTAGATTCGGTAAATTGTTCAGACATTATGCAAATGTGGCATAAATAGTCTTTTTAGTTATAATATAGTAAATGAATTTCACATATGATTTGTTGAATTTAATAGATTAATGTCGATATACAGTATGAGGAAAGATTCCCCAAGAGCTTACCTGTACGAGTTACTTTTTCCGTTACAACTTCTGTGAAATTAATGAAATATATCAATGAATATTTCAGTTGATAGATGGCGTATTTAATTGGCGATTGCATGAACATATTTATCTATTTATGAAATATTTGTTTCATTTATAAACGTTGAGTATATGCCATGCCGCCTTCATAATAAGATAAACATTTTTTATATTATTTATACACACACCTATATTATATATTTTACGTCGGATATGTTCCCATAAAATTAGTTTGTTCTCAACAGTTAACAATATTTCAACGACATATCCATGGGAAACAAAAGACAAACTAGAAATACTAGTGTACACCACGAAGACATTGACATCAAATGTAAGGTAGAAACGCACGAAATCATTGAAACATGATAACTGCATTAAGAGAAAGCGCAAAGCAAATCAAAACTACTTTCCAGATTTATTTCTGAAACATTTTAATAATCAATACATATTGAACACGCCGTCATTTCGTGGTTATAGGTACTGTTTCATTATAATGTTGCTTCAAAATATTGACTCATAGAGTGTATGTTGTAATTTGCTTGACGCATTGTGTAAAGTGTATGAAATAGTGTTTTGTTTGACGGTTACCACATTGGGGATTTGGTATGTTAACTTGCAATTATTTATAGGTCGTTATTTCAAGATAAAACCCTTTCATCAAAAGGTTATGAGTAGAAGCATTCAAATAATCTCCACTTTAGAAAGACAAATATCATACAACCTCATTAAGGTTCTTCAACTAATTTTTTAATGAAGGGGTATTTTCTGGAAATATATGGAACTATATAGAGATCTAACTTGCCAACAACACCATTACGTTTCTAACAATTTCCATCAATTGCATATTGTGTTAACCTCTAAATATGACATTATTTTCTATAATGAGACATATTTCATGATACATATACATCCCATGCTCTGAAGCAGTATTTATTACCTGTGTATATATCATATTACCTGTGTTTAAGTAAATTAAAGGTGAATGTGAGGAGGTGTATATGTTTGTGTACAAGCATTTGCGTGTATACAATTTAACATATGGACTCACCTGACAACAAAGAAAGTAAGTGTGCAGGTGTGTATAATTGGTTCAGCTATAAAATATATGAAACGTTTACTTAAGTATTTAACCCTATTTCTCTATTGTAGACGACACATGAAAACAGAAGCCAAACATTGAAAGCTAGTGAAATTATTCCCAATTAAACTCACCAACGGTAGATTCAATTTCAGATGGTTTTTCTGAATGAAAGTTAAAATAACATACATTTAGTAAATGGCTTAAATTGTTTCAGACAGAACAGCATTTGTGTCTATAATTCTTAAAATATATATATATATGAATATACGTTTCTGTATTTCCATAATTTGTCATACTTATCAATTTATATTTTCATAAAGCATTTCTAAATATAGTTAACTGGAGCAGTTGTAATTCTGAAATTTACTTTTTTTAAGTTCTTTACAAATAATTCAAATTAATTTGAAATAGACACATTTAATAGTGTACCATAGTTATATAAAACTGTACCCTAATTCACATATGTTCAAATAGAAACTATCAATATTATTAATAAAGTACCAGTAATGCACTGGGTAATTGCTGGCCTTGTGCCTAACGTAGAAACAATTATTAATAAGCAATATATATATATATATCATCATCATCATCATTTCATTTTACGTCCGCTTTTTCCCTGCTTGCAAGGGTGGGACGGGAACTGATTCTGGCTTGATTTCTACAGCTGGATGCCCTTCCTAACACCAACCTCATTTACAGTGAGTGGTGGGTGCTTTTTTGCCGTGGCACCTCCACGACCACTTTGCAGTGGAATGATAAGGACCCCAGTCCTATCATCTCATTTCTACAGCTGAGTGAACTGGAGCAATGTGAAATAAGGTGTCTTGCTCAAGGAAACAGCACATCACCCGGTCTGAGAATTGAACTCACAACCTTTTGATTGCAAGGCCAATGTTCTAACCACTAAGCCATGTGCCTCCAATATATATATATATATATATATATATATATATATATATATATATATATATATATATATATATATATATATATATATATATATATATATATATATATATATATATATATATATATATATATATATATATATATATATATATATATATATATATATATATATATATATATATATATATATATATATATATATATATATATATATATATATATATATATATATATATATATATATATATATATATATATTGGAGGCACATATATATATATATATATACAGGAAATCCTAATATTTTTGATAAACCCTGTATAGCTAGAAGAAAGATGTTTACCTATGCGTGGTTCGGTCTCGGTAACAATTTCTGTGAAATTAACAACGGCATCAATGAGTTTTCATCAATTAATAAAATAAAGCCATTCTTAAATTGAATTGTTCCGATGCTATCTATGAGTCATTTTACAAGGTGTCATTGATCAACATAATTTAATAATGATTACTTAATTATAACTTACTATCATAACTTCATATATCGTTCACTATTTAAATATTTTTCAAATCACCAGGTCTTGCTTATTAGATCATTTTAAGACCTAAGACCTCTATTTCTTTGCAATTAGGAAGATTATAATTTATAATAATATATCTACAATTACAAATAATATTACTGAATACAAATAACGTTGCTTTATTTTTATGGACCGTGATTAGAAGACACTTACCAACAGTGGCTTCAGCCTCAGTAGATTGTTCTGAATAAAGGAATATATAAATATTGTATTTTCGGCAGGTAAATAAAGAAAACAGATACGAAGACATACGATTATGAACTGTTTGACAATATGCAGTTACATTTATTTGTGTGATAATACTCAATATTGTCAGATCATTTTACGCGTTGTAGGGTGTTAAAGTAACTTACTCAAAAGAATCAATTTTGAACTATTTGTTTTATATTAGAATAATGTATATTATCTACGTATATGACTGTTCATTGATAAACTCTATGAGTTCTTATAAGTGTTTTTACAACGACGTTCTCATATGGACATTAAACATCATTGTAACACATATTTCCCCATTCTTAGACAGAACAAAATATCTGAAAGATAGTTTACCAAATAGATTTACATCATATTTATTTTTTTCCAGCAACGTGGATTAAAACTCGAAATAATACTAGAATTATTTTAGGGAATCTCTATTATTACTACGTCATAGGGACTAACTGAAACAAGAAATCACTAACGAATAATCTCTCACTCACCAACTGTAGATTGCACCTAAGAACGTGTTTCTAGAGAACGAGAAGGATAAATATATAACCACGTCAGTTAGCTTTTACGCAACGTAAGATGGATACAGATAATCACTAACTATATTCATGTGGATCAGATTATATTCATCTATTTTATTAAATCGTATATTTTTACAGATATTTTCCAATCATAAAAAACGAAAAACGTATTACAAATATAATTAAACTTTACTAGATTCGGTAAATCTTTCACAGAAATTATTCAAATGAGGTATAAATAACCGTTTGAGTTATAACATAGTAAATAAGTATTATAGAGGATTTGGAGACTTTAATAACTTAATATCGATATACACTATGAAGAAGGTTCTGCAAGAGCTTACCTGTACGAGTTACTTTCTCCGTTACAACTTCTTTGAAATTAATGAAATATGACGTTGAATATTTCAGTTGATAGTTCAAATCAGATGGCGTATTTAATTGGCGATTACATGAATATAATTATGTATTTATGAAATATTTCTTTTATTTGTAATCATTTATTATAAAGTGAACATTTGTGGATGTGAGTTGACATATATGTTTGTACACACACCTATATTATATTTTTGTACGTAGAATATGTTCCGATAAAATTAAACAGTCTATTCTCCAAAGTTAACAAGATTTCAAAGACTTATTAATAGGTAAAAATTGAGAAAATAGAAATACAAATATAAACCACGAAGATATTGACAACAAATGTAAGATAGAAACGGACGAAATCATTGAAACATATTAAATGCATGAAGAGAAAGCGCAAAGCAAATTTAAAATGCTTCCCAGATTAAATTCTGAAAGCTATTGTTAAACATTTTAATAATCAATACATATTGAACACTTCATACAATACTACGTAGAATTCACGCCGTCATTTCACAGCAGCTAGGCAACATTACAACTTTATATCGTTGCTTCAGCCTGATAGAAAGAGACTTGCGAAATTTGCGTGAAGCATTGTGTTAGGTGTATGAGCTAGTGATTTGTTTGAAGGCTACCACAATGTGGATTGTACAATAAATGTTTGAAATATTACGATGTTGTTGGTATGATAACCTGCAATTATTTATAGGTTGTTATTTCATCAAAAGATTAGGTGTAGAAACATTCAAACAATAGCCCTTTTATCTTGGAATGTAAGGGACTATAAACAACCGTATTATAACAACAGCACTGTTATATTTCTGGCAATTTCCATCAAATGCATATTGTTTTAATCTTTGAATATGACATTATTTTCTATAATGATTTATATAGTGTGCTATACATGCATTTCATGTACGGAATCAGCATTTATTAACAGTGTATATACGATATCACTTGTGTTTATGTGGGTGTGTGGAAGAATATATGTTTATGTGTACAATCATTTGCATGTATACGATTAAACATATGAATTCATCTGACCACAATGTGAGATAGAGTGCAGATGTGTATATTTGGTTCAGCTATGAAATATATAAAACGTTTACGTAGAAATTTATCCTTATATATCTAATGTCGACGACGCATGAAACGAGAGGCCAAACATTGAAAGCGAGTGAAATTATTCCCAATTAAACTCACCAATTGTAGATTCAATTTCAGATGGTTTTTCTGAACGAAAGTTAAAATAACATACAGTTAGTAAATGGCTTAAAATGTTTCAGACAAAACAAACATTTGTATCTATAATTCTTAAAATAAAGAATTTATTCGTGCATGTGCATATAGTTCTGTATTTTATAATATCATCCTTTTGTTATACTTAAAGGTTAAGGTCTTTATAAAAAATTTCTAAATATATTTAACTCTAAGTGAATAAATAGCAGAATTACAACTGCTAATGTTCTTTACAAATAATTCAAATTAATTTTAACACATTTAATAGTTATATTCACATATGTTTAAATAGAAACTATCAATATTACTGATAACGAATATATTATATATATATATATATATATATATATATATATATATATATATATATACATACAGAAAACTTAATATTTTTGATAAACCCTGTATAGCTAGTATAGCTAGAAGAAAGATGTTTACCTATGCGTGATTCGGTCTCGGTAACAATTTCTGTTGTGAAATTAACAACGGAATCAATGAGTTTTCATAAATTAATAAAATAAAGTCATTCCTAAATTGTATTGTTCCGATGCTATCTATGAGTCATTTTACAAGGTGTCATTGATCAACATAATTTAATAATTGTTTCTACTTTTTGGCACAAGGCCAGCAATTATCCCAGTGTATTACTGGTACTTTATTTTACATAATTTAATAATGATTACTTAATTATAACTTACTATCATAACTTCATATATCGTTCACTATTTAAATATTATTCAAATCACCAGGAATCGCTAATTAGATCATTTTAAGAACTAGGACCTCTATTTCATTGCAATTAGGAAGATTATAATTTATAATAATACATCTACAATTACAAATAATATTACTGAATACTAATAACGTTGCTCTATTTTTATGGACCGTGATTAGAAGACACTTACCAACAGTGGCTTCAGCCTCAGTAGATTGTTCTGAATGAAGGAATATATAAATATTGTATTTTCGGCAAGTAAATAAAGAAAATCAGATATGACGAAATACAATTAAGAACTGTTTAACAATATGCAGTTACAATTATTTGTGTGATATTACTCAATATTGTTAAATCTCCTTAAGCGTTGCAGGGAGTTAAAGTAACGTACTCATAGAAAGTATGTCTGCTATTGTATCAAACTCAAAAGAATCAATTCTGAATTATTTGCTTTATTTTAGAATGATGTATATTATCAAAATATGTGATTCTAAGCACGACCGTTCATTGATAAACTCTCATATGAGTTCTTATAAGTGTTCTTATGACCCATTTCTCATATGGACCTTAAGAATCATTGTAACACATATTTCCCCAAATTTAAACAGAACAAAATATCCTTCAGATATTTTAACAAAGCGATTTACAGAAAATTCATTCTTTTCAACTAACGTGGATTACAATTCTAAATAATACCAGAATATTTAAGGAAACTGCTATTATCTCTACGTCTTAGCAAATAATAATACCAGAATTTTTAAGGTAGCGCCTATTATCAAGACGTATATTGACTAACTAAAGCAAGAAATCACTAATGAATAATCTCTCACTCACCAACTATAGATTGCACCTCGGAACGTGTTTCTAGTGAATAAGAAGGATAAATATATAACCACGCCAGTTAGTATTTACGCAACGTTAGACAGATAATCACTAACTATATTCAGGTAGAACATATTATATAGATATATTTTATCAAAATGTTTATTTTTTCCAGATATTTTCCAGTCATAAAAAATGAAAAACGTATCAAAATTATAATTGAACTTCACTAGATTCGTTAATATTTTCACAGAAATTATTCAAATGTGGCATATATAGATGCTGGAATTATAATATAGTCAATAAATATCATAGACGATTTGAAGAATTTGTTAGATTAATGCCGATATACAATATGAGGAAAAATTCTGCAAGTGCTTACCTGTACGAGTTACTTTTTCTGTTACAACTTCTGTGAAATTTAATGAAATATGTCTTGAGTATTTCAGTGGATATTTCAAAACAGATAGCGTATTTAATTGACGATTACATGAAGATATTTACGTATTTATGAAATATTTTTTTCTTTTATAAACGATGAGTATGTGTATGCCTTCATGATAATATAAACGTTTATTTATGTATGTTGGTATATATGTTTATACACACACCAATACTATACTTTTGTACATCGGATATGTTCCCGTAAAATTAAACTTTCTGTTCTCTAAGTTTAACAATGATTCAAAGACATATCAATGGGAAACAAAAGAGAAACTAGAAATACTAGTGTACACCACGAAGACATTGACATCATTTTTAAAATAGAAACGCACGAAATCATTGAAACATAATAAATGCATAAAGGGAAAGCGCAAAGCAAATTAAGAAATATTTCCCAGACTTATTTCTGAAAAACATTATTAAACATCTTAATAATCAATATTACATAGAAATCACTCCGTCATTCTACAGTGGCTAAGAGTAATTATAACATTATATTGTTGCTTCAACACAATTGAAAGATGACTTCGTAATTTGTTTGATGTATGTGTAAGGTGTAGAAAATAGTGTTTTGTTTGAAGGTTAGTACAATGGTGATTGTACAATACATGCTTAAAATATGAAAATTACAATTATGTTGATATGTTAACCTTGAGGTTTTTATAGGTCTGTATTGTCAGGATAAA
>OZ024740.1:45015869-45105869 GCA_964016885.1 Eledone cirrhosa
GTAGTTTTTACATACAGTAAGGCAGACAGTCACTGTCTATATACAGGTAGAACAGATTATGCCTCAATTTTATCAGCTCTTATGTTTTTCAAATATTTTTCAGTTATCCAAAACGATGGATTTATTAAAATTATAATTGACTTTTACTATATTCGGTAAATCATTCACATACAATATGCAAGTCGGATATAAATGGACGTTTGAATTCTAACATAATAAATAGATATCGTAGACAGACGATTTGAAGTATCTAATAGCTTAATGTCGATATAAAGTATGAGGAAAGATTCTGCAAGAGCTAACCTGTACGAGTTATTTTCTCCGTTACAACTTCTGTGAAATTAATGAAATATGTCGTTGAATATTTCAATGGATAGTATTTTTAAAATGGCGTATATAAACATAAATGCATGAACGCAAGCGCAAAGCAAAATAAAAGTACTTTCTAGATTTATTTTTAAAATCATTGTTGAATATCTTAATAATAAATACATATTGAACACTTGATACAATATTACATAGATTTCTCTCCGTTATTTTACAGTGTTATCGCGCCATTATAACATTATAACGTTGTTTCAACATAATTACTCATATTGACAGAGAAGTAATTTGCTTGAAGCATTGTGTAAAGTGTGTGAAATAGTAATTTGTTTAAAGCTACCATAATGGGGATTGTACAATAAATGTTTAAAATATGATGATTACAATGTTGGTGTGTTAACCTGCAGGTATTTATAGGTCTGTATTTTCAGGATAAAAGCCTTTCATCAAGCGATTAGGAGTAGAATGTTTTAAAGCAATGACATCTTTAGAAAGACAAAAATTATACAGTCTTCTACTAATGTTTTGATGAAAGGATTTTATCTTGAAATATATGGAACTATTATACCAACAGCACTGTTACCATATTCCGAACATTTTCCGTCAAATGCAGATTGTGTTAGCCTTTAAATATTAATCTATTGCTCTATTACGTATTCCACCCGATCTTCGTGGTCATTTATTGGCAGTGTATATATGTTTATTACTTGTGTTTAATTTAGTGTTATTAGAGTGTGCGAAAGTTAAATGTGTGTGTGTTTTGTACAAGCGCGTGTGTGTATGTAATTTTAGATATGTGTTCATCTGATCACAATGGGAGAGTGAGTGTGCAGGTCTGTATATTTATTTCAGTTATGAACTATACAAAATGTTTACATAGAAATGTGTCCCTATTTATCTAATGTAGGCGAGCCATGAAATGAAAAGCCAAACACTGAAAGCTAGTAGAATTATTCTCATTTAAACTCACCAAAAGTAGTTTCGGTTTCAGATAGTTTTTCTGTACGAAAGTTAAAATAACATAGTTAGTAAATGGCTTAAATTGTTTCAGACAGAAACACATTTGTGTCTATAAAACTTAAAATATTTATGAATACTAATATAGGTCTGTGTGTTTGTATTAACAAACTTTTGGTCATACTTATCAATTTTTTTCTATATAAAGCATTTCTAAATATATTTAACATAGACTTTTGTAATTCTGCTATTTACTCAGTTAAATGTCTTTACAATGATTTCCAGTTAATTTGAATTAGACATATTTATTAATTATATTCTCAAAAATTCAAATGGTAACTATTAACATTACTAATAATATACAAAATTGTATTATTATATGCACCAGAAAACCTATTTGTGATAAACCCTGTGTAGCTATATCAAATGTGCTTACCTATGCGTGATTCGGTGTCGGTAACAATTTCTGTGAAATTAACAACGGAATCAATTAGTAAAATAAGTAATTTGTAAATTGTTTTATTTTCTGATACTATCTATCAGTGATTTTACACGTTATCATTGATCAATATAGTTTCATAATAAATAGTTAAGTATAATTTACTATAATAATGTCATAATCTTTCAATGTTTGAATAGGATTCACTACACCCTCTCTGAATTATTACTTCATAGGAAAGATTATACATATCAATTCTTGTAAAATTATAAAGAATATTATTTAGAATGACGGATCCACTAATAGTAATAACATTAATGAATAGTAATAGAGTTGCTATATTTTTATGAACTGTGATTTGAAGACACTTACCAACAGTGGCTTCAGCCTCGGTAGGTTGTTCTGAATAAAGAAATATATAAATATGGTATTTTTGTCAGGTAAATTTGGAAGACCAAGATACGCAGAAATACAATTAAGAACTATTTATCGCCCACATGTGGGATATTGCTCCATATTGTCAAATCGGCTTACGCAATATGGGGAGTAAATTACTTATAGAAAATGTGTTTGTTATTATATCAAACTCAAAGGAATCGATTCTGAACTACTTACTTTATATTAGAATGATGTATATTATCTAAATATATGTTTTGTCAACACGACGGTTCATTGTTAAATTCTCATAAGTGTTCTTTCGACGAATTTCTCATATGGACATTAAAAATCATTTTAACATATATTTCCCCAATCTTACACAGAACAAAATATCTTTCAGATATTTTACCAAGTTTATTGTTTCCCATCACGAAATATATATATCAAAATAGAAATTTTAGTGACTAACTAAAGCAAGAAATCACTAACAAATAATCTCTCACTCACCAACTGTAGATTGCACCTCAGAACGTGTTTCTGGTGAACAAGAAAGACAAATATATAACCACGTCAGTTAGTTTTTTACAAAAGGTAAGACAGATAATCACTAATTATATTCAGGTAGAACAGTTTATTAATCTATTTTATTAAAGCGTTTATTCTTCCACGTATTTTTCCTGTTATACAAGGTGATAAATGTATTAAATTTATTATTAAACTTTACTAGATTCGGTAAATCTTTCACAGTAACTATACAAATGGGGCATAAAGAAACGTTTGAGTTATGACATAGTAAATAAATATCATAGATGATTTCAAGAGTTTAATAACTTAATGTCGATATAAAATATAAGGAAGGATTCTGCAAGAGCTTACCTGTACGGGTTACTTTCTCCGTTATAACTTCTGTGGAATTAATGAAATATGTCATTGAATATTTCAGTAGATAGTTCAAAACAGATAGCGCATGTATTTAATTGGCGATTACATGAAACTATCTTTTTATTTATTTGGGAAATATGTTTTCATTTGTAAACGATGAGTATATGTATGCCCTCATGATTATGTGAACAATTGTGTATGTGTGTTGACATATATATTTATACACATGTTTTATATTTTTGTTCGCAGAATATGTTCTCATCAAATCAAATATTCTGTTCCCTTAGGTTAACAATATTTCAAAGCATTTCAATAGTTAATGAAGGATAAAATATAAATACAAATTTAAACCACGAAGACATTGACATCAGACATAAGTAAGATATAAACGCACGAAGTCATTGTAACGTAATAAATGCATGAAGTGGAAGCGCAAAGCAAATTTAAAATACTTTCCAGATTTATTTCTGAAAGTCGTTCTTAAACATTTTACTAATCAATACATATAGAAAATTTGATACAATATTACCTAGAATTCACTCCGTCATTTCGCGGTTATATGTGCTGTTATATTATAATCTTGCTTCAACATAATGACTCAGAGTGTCTTGCTTGAAGCATTGTGTAAAGTGTATGAAATAATGTTTTGTTTGAAGGCTACCACAATACGGATTGCACAATAAATGTTTAAAATGTGATGATAACAAGGATGTTAACCTGCAGGTATTTATAGGTCTGTATTTTTCATGATAAACCCTTTCATCAAAAGATTAGGGGTAGAAGGTTTTAAAACAATAGCCGCTTTAGGAAGACAAAAATTATATACCCTGATCTACTTTCTTCTACAAATATTTTGATGAAGGGATTTTATCCTGAAATATATGAAGCTATAAAGATCTGTAACGTACCAACATCACTGTTTCCATATTTCAAACATTTTCCGTCAGATGCATATTGTGATAGCCTTATTGTCACATTTAAATATGACACTATTTTCTTTAATGACTCATACTGATTGACATATATACCACTCTTCATGGTCTGAATCGGCATTTATTGGCAGTGTATATACGTTTATTACCTGTGTTTATGTTATTTTTAGGAGAGTGTGAGGAAGTGAATGGTGTGTATATTTATGCATACATGCATGTGCATGTATGCAATTTAACATATGTCCTCGTCTGACCACAATGCGAAAGTGGGTGTGCAGGTGTGTATAACATATATGAAACCTTTACGTAAAGATTACTCCCTACTGTAGACGACGCATGAAAAGAGAAGCCAAACATTGAAAGCGAGTGAAATTATTCCCAATTAAACTCACCAGATGTAGATTCAATTTCAGATGGTTTTTCTGAACGAAAGTTGAAATAACACACAATTAGTAAATGGCTTAAATTATTTCAAACAAAACTGCATTTGTGTCTATAATTCCTAAAGTATTTATGAATATGAATATAGATCTATGTGTTTGTATAATCATTCCTTTGTTATACTTATTTTATTTATTTATAAAGCATTTCTACAAATAGTTAATTGGAGCAGTTGTAATTCTGCTATTTACTTGTTTAAATGTCTTTACAAATATTTCCAATTAATTTGAATTAGACATGTTCAATAAATGCAAGTGGAAACTCTTAATATTAATAATCATAATATAAGGTCTGTATAATGTACAAGAAAACCTATTAATATTTTTGATAAACCTTGTGTAGCTATAGCAAATGTGCTTACCTATGCGAGATTCGGTCTGCGTAACAATTTCTGTGAAATTAACAACGGAATCAGTGAGCTTTCATCAATAGGTAATATATACAATTCTTTAAATCTTTAGTTCAAATATGATTTATCAGTGATTCTACACAGTATGATTGATCAATGCAGTTTCATAATAATCACTTAATTATAACTTACTGTAATAACATGATATATTGTTCAATATTTAAATAAGATACATTACACGAGGTCTGAAGTATTACCTCATGTAAAAGACTATAAATATCCATTCTAGTAAAAGTATAAAGAATAAAATATAGAATAATGGATCCACTAATAATAATCATATTACTGAATACTAATATTGTTGCTCTATGTTTAAATATGATTCAATACTCCAGGTCTGAATTATTGTTCCATTTTAAAAACTGAATCATTTATTTCATTGACATTATGAATAATTTTATTTTGTAATAATATATATATATATACAACTAAATACAATATTACTGACTACTAATAAATTAGCTTCATTTTTATGGACTATCGTTAGAAGACACTTACCAACAGTGGCTTCAGCCTCAGTAGGTTGTTCTGAATAAAGGAATATATAATATTGTATTTTTGACAGGTAAATGTGGTAAAACAAATATGAAGATATACAATTAAGAACGGTTTGACAATCTGCAGTTACAATTATTTGCGTGATATTGCTCAATATTGACAAATGTTAATTATAAGGAGTTAAAGTAACTAGAATGAATCAATTCTGGATTATTTACTTTATATTAGAATGATGTATATTATCTAAATATATTATTTCTAAGCACGATCGTTCATTGACAAATTCTCATATGAGTTCTTATAATTGTTCTTACGACGCATTTCTCATATGAACATTAAAAACATTGTAACACATATTTCCCCAATCTTAAACAGAACAAAATATCTTTCAGATATTTAGCCAAACAAATTTACAGCAAATTTATTGTTTCCCAGCAACGTAAATTACAACTTGAAATATATATATCAAAATAGGAATTTTAGAGACTAATTGAAGCAAGAAATCATTAAAGAATAATCTCTCACTCACCAACTGTAGATTGCACCTCAGAAAGTGTTTCTAGTGAATGAGTAAGATAAATATATAACCACGTCAGTTAGTTTTTACGCAACGTAAGACAGATAATCACTAACTATATTCAGGTAGAACAGATTATATTCATCTATTTTATCAAATCTAATATTTTCTAGATATGTTTCAGTTATTCAAAACCATAGACATATCAAAACTATTATTGAACTTTACAACATTTGTTAAATTTGTCACATACAATATGCAAATTGAGTATAAATGGATGTTTGTAAATATCATAGACGATTTGGAAGCTTTAATGTTGGATTACAGCACGAGGAAAGATTCTGAAAGAGCTTACCTGTACGAGTTACTTTCTCCGTTACAACTTCTGTGAAATTAATAAAATATGTCGTTGAATATTTCAGTGGATGGTTCGAAACATATGGCGTATTTAATTGGTGATTACATGAAAATGTTTATTTATTTTATATTTATTCAATCTTATACGTCTTCATTTGTAAACGATAAGTTTTAATATGCCTTCATGCGATATAGATGTGTGTGTGTGTGGGGGGGGGGGTGTTGATACACATATCTATTTATATTTTCGTACGTAGAATATTTTCCCATCCATTTAAATATTGCGTTCTTCAAACTTAACAAAATTTCAAATATATATATATATATATATATATATTAATAAACAAAGAAAAATATGGAAATGCCATTGTAGATCACGTGGTCATTAACATCAGAGATGTGTAAATTAGAAAACGCGAAAGTACTGAAGATATGATAAATTCATGACGTGAAAGCGCAAAGCAAATTATGAATAATTACACGATGTCTTTATAAAGTACCAGTAATGTACTGGGTAATTGCTGGCCTTGTGCCAAAAGTAGAAACACTTATTACTAACGGTGAATTGGCAGTATCGGTAGAGCGTCAGACACCATGCTTTACAGTACAGAGTGATGGCCCTTTACGTTCTGAGTTCAAATTCCGCCGAGGTTAACTTTGCCTTTCATCCTTACGGGGTCGATAAAATAAAGTACCAGTAATGCTTTGGGATAATTGCTGGCCTTGTGCCAAAAGTAGAAACAATTATTACTAAAGCACCAGTAATGTACTGGGTAATTGCTGGCCTTGTGCCAAATATATAATTTCAGGTAATACGCAAAAATTACTCCCTCATTTCCCAGTGTATGGCGCCATTATAACATTATAACTGTTTCAACATAATGACTTATGCAGATGGTGTTGTAGTTTACTCGAAGCTTTATGTAAAATGTATAAAATAGTGTTTAGTTTGAAGACTACCAAAATGTAAAATGCAAAATATATGTTTAACACATGGTGATAACAATGATGTCGGCATGTTGCCTTACAGGTCCGTATATTTCGGGATAAAATCATTTCATTAAATATTTAGTGGAAAATTTCGAACGACAGAAAATATACAGCTCTGACTTTGTTTCCTCTACTGAAATTAGCATTTCTCGTCCAATTCACATTGTGTTGGTCTTCAAACAAACACTATTTTCTATAATGACTCATTATGTGATATATGCACGTTAATTGTCTGAATCACCATTTGCCGGTAGTGTGTGTATGTCTATTATTTGTTGTTATGTTAGTTTTAGGGGAGAGGGAAAAAGTAAAAGAGTGTTTATGTTCGTGTACATGCATGTGCATGTCTACAATTTAACATATGATCTCGTCTGTCTAGTAGGAAAGGGAGTGTGCATGTTTGTGTATTTTTGTTTTAGATATGAAATATATCACACATTTGCGTAATTACAAATTCCTCCTTATTTATACACTGTAGATAAAGCATTAACTGAGAAGCCAAACATTGAAAGCTAGTGAAATTATTTCCAATTAAACTCACCAACTGTAGATTCAATTTCAGATGGTTTCTCTGAACAAATATGAAAATAAATTGCAATAAGTGTGCTGCTCAATTTGTTTCTATAACTTTTTTAATATTCAACTATATGAATATAGCTTAATGTATTTATATTACAATATCTTTGTTACACTTATAATTTCATCTAGTTAATAATACATCTAATTGTATTAAATGGAAGCATATTTACACCTATTTGTAAACATTTCGAATTTATTTTAATTAAATATATTTACTATGCATATCTTTAAAATTCAGCTGCAAGTTTATATTCTTAATTATACACAGAATTATATGATTATTTATACAATATTTTATCCCTAATTATACAGAAAATATATATATTCCAGAGACCCTATCAATAATTTTGATGAACCCAGTGTAGCTATATCAAATGTGCTTACCTATGCGAGATTCGGTCTGCGTAACGATTTCTGTGAAATTAACAACGAAATCAGTTAAATGTTGCTTTCATCAATTAGAACCACATACAAATATTATAATGTCTAGTATCAATAGAATATATCAATGAATCTAACCGGAGATATCCATCAGAATTATAGTTCCACAACAATATAAGTATATAAATATTTAATGATCTTGCATATTAGTTCATATTAAGGTAGATTATAATACTAATTTCCACCCTAATCAAAACAAATTAACATATTGATTAATAGAATCACTATTTCTATAGAATCTAATTTAAAGACACTTACCAACTGTGGCTTCGGCCTCAGAAGGTTGCTCTGGATAAGGAATATATAAATATGGTGTTTACAAATAATTCACGTAAAAATAGAACAAAAGATACATAGAAATACAATTAATAACTTCCATATTTGTGCGGGATGTTGCTCAACATTATCAAATTTTCTTATATTATATAGGGAAGTATAAAGAATATTACAAGTTATTCATTCACGAAAAGCAATCCAACTATTGTAGCCATACTTCACAAATATTTAAGTGAAGATTTATTAATTCTTTTTCAAATCATTACTGAAATGTTATCTATAATTTGCGAAACAATTACATCCATAATTTACAATATACAAATTCAAATACCTTTGAAGTATATTGTGACGAAAACATTAGATGAAATGTGATGACATTTCACATGAATAAGAACACTATTCTGTGCAATTAGCTTCACATTATTATGTTGCCATTACATTAATTATTATAGCATTAGTTACAGAACCTAATATGTAGTTTTTGTAGCATATAATTAATATTACTATAATATAATTTGTGTATTTTTTCAACAAATTCATTATCGTTATTTTTCATATGGTCGTTTCATTTTAATGTAACATATATTGCACCAATCATTTATCCAAACAAATTTTCAGTACATTTATTCTATTTCAGGAACGCAGATTACAAGAAACAATACAAACTACAAGGACACATCTAGATCAAGCTGAGTGACTAACTGAAGAAAGAAATCGTTATTGAATAATCTCTCTCTGTAAATTTCAACTAAAAACGTATTTTTAGTGAAAAATAGAATTGTGTGTGTGTGCGTGTGCGTGTGCGTGTGCGTGTGTGTGTGTGTGTCACTAAACATAAGACTGACCGACTAATTATATATCGAGGAAAACCATTGTTTTCATATACTCTTTGAAATCTTTTATATCCTAAATAAATATCCAAAATAATAAAAAGAAAACATTCTAAACTATATATATCTATTATTTGGAATTGATAATCTTTAAATATTTTAACACGTATCATAAATATGCATGTAAGTTCAGATTTCTTTTGATATGAGTGATATATTATTTATGTAGGGACTAAAGTACATAGGAAACGAAGTGGGTAATTTCAAACTACACACATTAAATCTGATTTTAAAATGTGGTGTTTCTGCATGAAAGTTAAAGTTCTGTTTTTGGATATTCGTGGTATTATCTACTAGCATATCTACAAGCAATGACACAGCATATTGTACGTCGCTTATTAACCCAAACATATTATCAGCATTTTTTGCGTAACGCTTATTACAAGTTAGTCAACAACATAAATCTAATTAAAAACTAATACACCGACAAGGAAAGCAGAAGCAAAACATATATAGACAATGTCTCACTCACCAACTGCAGAGACCACCTTAAAATATTTTTCTGGTGAAAGGCAGAAATAAAATATCAAATTAGATATCTTTAGAAAATACATATGTATACATTTGTACAAAATGGTTGATCCTTTAACGAAATAGTCTACTAAGATGATTCACTGTATTAAGTGGGAGACGTGTTGCTATTTAAATTATGGAAATTGCTGTCATATTAGAGAAGAGGAAATTAATTTTAACCGAATTTTTATTATAAATCAAACTCTAAATAAACAATTATATATAGATACAAGATATATAGATGTGATATTTCTAATAGTTATCAATAAATTTCTGAGGAATCAATGGCATCTTTATTTAGATATTTTAAAGACATTTTTGAAATCTGTATTGTTTTAGTATCTAACGAATAAGACATTACATTATCACAAGCATCCACATAGAGACGGAAGAATTACACATGCATATGCACATACTTGTTTTATGCGTTTAGAGGTATGTATGCATCTGTGTTAAGGTTGCGTATTCAAGAGATTGTATTTCTTTTATGAACTGATGTTAAAATTAATATATATTAGATTTTGATAATATAATACACGCAATGATATATATTAAATATCTGTTTATGATGCGGCATATCTGATAGATATTATGATATGAGGGATAAGTTAATAATGTTTAAATTATTTTAAGTAACTATTAATATAAATGGCAACATTTATCTCATAAGATTTGTAAAGCACATACACCAGACATATTTTCTATGTAGTAAATGCGCAAATGTTAAACATGTTAATGTTCTCTGATTATTTAAAAAGCACGGAAATATAGCATCATTTTTATTAATTCACATGAAGCAGAAATAGTTTTATATATTCAAAATGTTATCCACAAGCCAGATGAATGGAATTAAGATGCATCATATTTACAGAGCATCATATCCGTTGATGTGCATTTATGTGGTTATAGCGTAAGTAGTCAGACTTATATGATATAGATATACCCATTTACAGGTTACCCATCCAGTTAAATGCCCAAAACTATATACGAACAGTGAAGCCAGACATAGAAAGCAGGAGAGATTGTTTCATATGACACTCACCATATGTGGACTCTGATGCTTTTTCTGGAGGAAATTAAAATAAAATCCAATAATTATGTTACTAAAGTATCTTATACAAATACATATTGCGCACTCACATTCACACTTCCAGTAATATTTATATAAAAGTACATATGTAAGTAAACATATATATTGGTACCTATGATATATCATATTCTTATGAATTTACATCCATAAAATAAAAACAATAGGTCGAATAGTCGACTTCACAAAATATGTTTTAACAGCAAGTTTGAAAACCGTAATTATTATGTAACAAATAAATAGGAACCAAATAAAAATTAAATTTAAAATCATTGAGACAAATCTAAGAAATCCTATCGGGTTTCTGAAGTATATTTGGAGAAAACATTGCTTACCTCCACGAATTACTGTATCTCTTACAGTTTCTGTGAATGTAATCAAATTAGATATTAGATTTTTATTTGACATAATATAATATATTAACGAATTATTTACACTTTATTGTGTATATTTAGTAAGGATATATTTCTAAAATTGAGAAAGATATTTTTCCAAATAATTAATCCAAAATTACATTTTTGTTGAATTTGTTTTTAATTCCAAAACATTATATTTATATCAATTATAGTTTAAACATGTTAGCCGGATATTCTGAGGTACTTGTAAAGGTGCCATTTTATAAATAAACTCACCCATCGTTTCAGCTTCGCGTCGATCTAGATAGAAATTAAGAATTGCGTTATATAGTTCAAACGACTCTCAGTCACACTTACAAATTTTCACATTCAATACTGTATGGAATAATCTATGTGATTTTACTTTCTTTAGAACTTTGCAAGACAAATATATGCATCGTAATTATAATTGACATAATGGAGAATGGAAAATGTGTATTTATTATCTACACAATCTTAGAGTAGCATGACACAATGCAGTAAAATATGCTTAAATAATTGCGGAAATACTTAACGAAAATACGTTAGCTTTGGAAGCTTCGTTACAAGCAAAAATAAAACGTTTGATATACAATCAAAGTTTCGATATTTTTATCAGATGCTTACCTATCCAGAATTCTGGTTCTGGTGAAGATTCTGTTAAATTAACCAAATATCCAATCAAATCATTTGAAATTAAATATTAAGTTTAAAAGTTGCTTAATTTCATTACAAATAATAGTTTGTGGGTTTCAGATAAGATCAATTAGAAGTTTTATCCAGTATACATAAACTTCGACTAGCAACCAAGTAATAATCATCATATTCCCAAGATATACACATTTTTGTGTGTATAATTTTCTATAGTTATATGTGTTCCGTTTCAACAATGAATCGGTATGGACTCAATATATGTGCAATGGAAACGATAATCGGCTAACTATATATAAAATGGAATAGACATTCATGACACTGTAATGTGTTTGGCCCTATAATTTTAAAGATGGAAAACATATAATGTATGATTAGAAAACAGAAAGCAACTTTAATATATTGCAAACGTGTTTCTGAATGTCAGCATTAATAGATGTTTTGTTAGTCAACGTATATTGACCACTGGTATAATTGCACATTTTTAAGCTTGACGCCTCATTCAGTTCGTTACATCGTCATGTATTGTGACCAGTGTCACTTTATATACTACTAAAGTTGTGTATCTGACCAGTATATCTGTTCGTCTGTTCCGCAATCTAAAAGGAAGTCATCCATTATTGTGCGGCGAGAATGCTTTCTCTTATTTTACCAATACGACAAATCAATTACAATCTTTCATGGAAGACAAATAATAGAAGGTTGCGCGCGCGCGCATGAACAAGCGCACAGGCACATCTGTGTATGTGTTTACCTCTGTAGAGGGTTATGGATATACAACCAACAGAAAGTAAAAAGAATCGCGTTATCTCTGTAAAAAAATATAAGCAATGTTTGAAATAATAAATCCATGCAAAATGTATATGATTCTCAATTGATAATTGATTTATTCTCCGGGTAATCAAATATATTTTATAATTCTACAAGACACTACAAATAGCGTTTAGCATATGTATTTTTTTGTGAATCGGGTTTTGTTGTGATTGTAGGTGTATTTGTTTGTATATGTTTTAGTGAATGACGTCCAGTGATAAAATAAAAATAAATGTATGAGTGTAGATGTGCGTGTATGTGCTTTATTTTTCCGTTAAAAGTATATTAAATATTTTTTGTAGTTATGGGTTTATTTGCTATAGTCCGGAAATGAACAGTGAATTTAAACGTAGAAAGAGATGAGAATAATTTAAAATTAGACCTGAACAATTAGGAATGTTTTTTTCTGAACGAAAGTTAAAATACAACATATGTTTACTGGTCAATTATTTTTTACGCAAACAAATTTGTGTGTATGTTAATTTAAACTCTCACATATATAAATATATGTATTTATATTAAATCATTAATACTCAGATAATTTTATTTAAGTCGACAATAAAATGGCCTTGATACATATGAATTGACGTTCATTTTCTTTACAAACAATAATTTTGCTTCTGGGAATTTATAAATATCTATTTCATTATTTATTTCAGCCCTAACCTATTCTATTATAAATTTGAAGTAATTTCAAACACACAAATGAAGACGAAATAAACAATCGAAATAAACAATATGTTATCTGCGTCAAACAAACGAAGACATTATACACAAGCTCCTGCAAATTACATAATTTCGAATTCTCAATAAAGAAAAAGAAAATACAACAGAAAGCATGAAGCCAATGAAGTTTAGAGCAAAAATGTTGATTTGAAAGTGAGCATAAATCGACATCTTGTCAGTCAATTCATATTCGATATTATATGCATATGTCTAGTTTCAAATGATGTGAAAATTTCAATTTATCAATGCGTATTGCATTCGGTTTATCACCTTGTATATTTTATGTTACTACATGACAACACATGATTTGTGGTATACACATATTTTGTGTTAACCCAGGCTCATTTGTTAATGTGCATCGAAATGTGTGTACGCGTGTGTATAGGTACGTATTTCTGTGGGTGCCTGACTGTTTGTGTCCATGCACCTATCAGAAGTTAACGTGTGAATTCGTTTGAGAAATTTGGACAGAGTGTGAATTATATTTTCTTTAGCTTACAACTGTATTAAACATTTACTACAGAACGCACGTGGCAGAAAAGCCAAACAATGAAAGCTCGCCGAATTATTTCAAATTAAACTCACCAACTGTAGCTTCAATTTCAAATGGTTCTTCTGAATTAGAGTTAAAATAAAGTACAGTAAGCACATTGCTCAGTTATGCCACACATAAATACGAAATTGCATCTATGTTTGTACAAATACTTACATATATAAATACACGTTTATTTATTTGTAATATACTGCCTTTCTTACACTTATAATTTCACTTATTGTTACTACTATATTTTACAGGAACACGTTCCCGTCTGGTATTTATTCGTTGACAAATATTACGAATTAATTAGGAGAATCATGAAAATATTTCATGAATATATTATCCTAAATGTGCAAGGAAGCTATCAATATTATAGATTATGAATTTACGGAAAATGTATATTAGTAAAAGCTATGTGGCTATATTAAAGGTGCTTACCTATGCGAGATTCAGCTTGGGTAACAACTTCTGTGAAATTAACAACGGAATCAATTAAATATTGCTTTTATCAATGTATAAAATACGCAAATCTTAAATTGCATTGTTCCAACAACATTTATGAATAATCTACATGGAAATAGTTATCCGGATGATTTCGTATCAATGCTTTAAGTGTACCCTAATAACACTTTTAAAGTTCAAAATTAAATACATGTTTGTAGAGACAACGCATATTACTTTTATTCATCCTAATAAAAATAATACCAATGATAATAATAATTATAGTACAAATAATAACTCTTCCTAATTTGTTTAACTATATATGATGCTCAATTTTTATGCATTTCAATTAAAAGACACTTACCAACTGTGGCTTCCACCTCAGAAGGTTGTTCTAAATACGAAATAAAAGATGTCATCAGAATTTACACCACGGATGAATAAAAATAAAAGAAAATATATGTAAAAGCAAATCAAAAATGGTTTATTTTTTTGTATTTTCATTTGACATTTTTTCAATGTCCAATAGTATACAGAGTTCTTACGAAATGTTTATTTTCTATTTTCACAATCTCATTTATTTAGTGTAGTTTAAAGATAAATTCTTGTGAACAATTTATTGAACATTGGTCAGTAATTGTTACAAGTTGAGAAAACTTAATTTTAATTGACAGACAATTAATACATTAAGGGTATTAATGTGAATGTGACTTGAATGAATGTATACACAATATTACTTAATAAGTATAGAGAAAATCTGAAGCAATAAGAAAAGCATTCTATAACTCAGAGGCTCGAATCTATTGTGTTAAATCTGAAGATAGAGCCTTCGCTCTTCTCTAGAGTGCTCTTCCCCTCTTACAATATCTTTAAAATTAATCAAATAATGTTGCAAACGACACTCAAATTTCTATGATACATCGCTTCCAGCAATACTACAGGAAATTATAAATACAATTACAATATTGCTTGGCACATTTGCGAAAAAACAAGCTTTCAATTCACTCCATTGAAAATTGTTTATATTTCAAACGCATATTAGCATTGAAATCACATGAATAGGTAAATTTTACAATTTTGTTATTGAGCGTGCTTTAATTATTAGAACAGAAACGTTGATCTCACATTTTAGACTTTGTTACTTGTATATATAATTCTATGATGATGAATGATAAAGAATCACACAACCTATTTTTAGATGTGTGAATAGATACTGCGATGTATCACGTTTATACGCGATAAACGCTGCAAGACAAGCAAATAGCCTTCGCACGCAGTTTTATAATATTATTATATTAATAAGTCCAATATAACCGTTCTCTTAACATGTTATAGAATATATTTTCAAAAATCTCAAAGAAATTGATTTGTCATATAAACATTACAATCCTAATTAAACATTTTATGATTCAAATAGACCAGATAATATATTGAAATATTAAGCAAAGAAAATATAAAGCATAAAACCATATTTATTCTTTCCCTTCAAGGTAGAGCACAAGAAATATACAGCACTAACATATAAGAAGACATCAAACTGAGACTCAGCAACAATCAAAAGCCAGAAATCATTGAAGAATAATCTCTCACTCACCAACTGAAGATTCCACCTCGGTGCGTGTTTCTAGTAAGATAAAAGTAAGCATATGTCCCCATCAATTAGATTATATAGAAAATAAGATTGACATACACTAAATATATTGAGGTAGAATAGATTATTTTTTATCATTTCAAATGATCAACGTATTATATAATAGATGAATTTTACTAGAAGTATACGTCATAGATGGAGTGTACGTAGCCAATTTAATTACAATTTAGTAGACGAATATCTAGGACAATATAGAGTTCCTAATAGTTTTATATTGATACACAATACGGGAATGAATTCTAATATAGCTTACCTCTGCGAGTTACCTTTTCCGTTACAACTTCTGCGAAATTAACAATATATATCGTTAAATATTTTAAAAGATACTTCATTACAGTATCCACAAATATGTGGTGGTTAGATTAAAAATAATGTTTACAAAACTCTGGTGATATCGTTCGCTATTTCCAAACCTGTGTGTGTGTGTGTGTGTGTGTGTGTGTGTGTGTGTGTGTGTGTGTGTGTGTGTGTGTGTGTGTGTGTGTGTGTGTGTGTGTGTGTGTGTGTGCGCGTGTGCGCGTGTGTGCGTGCGTGTGTGTGTGAATTGGTTTTCCGCATGTCCTTCGCAAGCCATCTGTGACTGGTTAGATAACCGCTGTTGCTGTAACTTGAGATCAGTTTCAAATCGCCATCTGGTTGCGACGAAGTCCAAGTTTTTAGATGCTCAATTTGTTATGTGAACGTCAGTTCTAGTTGTGCTGCTCGTGTTAATTTTTTTGTGATATGTAGTAATGTTATCCTTATTGTTTTCATAGAGACAACATTTGTAGGCCTCTGTTGTTTTCAAGATCCTTCTTAGTAGAAGTTGGTATGAGGTGTTTAGGAAGCATGTGAAAGAGTTTATGAAAGCATACCGAGTGATATTTTCTGCGAAGATGCTGTTGGCAATAAGTAAGTCGTTGATATTTAGCAGGTGATGTATGGTTAAGACACGAACCTTTAGGAAGACCAGACTTAATAATGTCTTAAACGAGGCGAGCTGCCACAGCATATATGGCGATTCTGGTATCTGACAGGAAGCCATGGATCCAAGAATGTTGCATCCAAGACACAGTTGAATGTGCATGGGATGTATGCGTGCATGAACGGCCATGTAAATACGTGTGTGTACATGTTCCTATTTCTATATGTCATTATTGAACTAAATCTATATTAAAACATAAATCAACTTTAGATTAATGCTTATGTGATGAAAACGTTAACGACTCTTTTTATAATGCCTTATTTAGATATTCATTGTTTTACAAACAATATCTTTACTTCCATTATTATAAAAACATTTTACTTTCTAATTCAGCCCTAATTTTCTTTTCTATAATATTGTAGATATTTCAACGAGACAAATTAAGACGAAAAAGAAGCAATAGTAAAATCATCTATTGCAGACAAACGAAGACATACACCAGAAACGGAGCGTTAGAAAAGTGCAAATCCTTCAAACAGCACGTTAAGAAAGCGCAAAGCAAATTAAAAGTACTGAAAACTCGACATTTTGAAAGTCAGCAATATCAGATATCTTATTGGTAAATGCACGTTAGAACTGATATCTAGTGTAAAATGTTACTGATATTCTATGCAACACAGCGTAATGCATTGGCGTCATTATCACTTTATTTATTTTGTTTCAAGACGACACAAATAGTGTGTAGCATACGCATCTTCATTGTGTCAATGAAGCTGTTTTCTTAGTATACGTGTGTCTGGTTGTATCAGTGTGCGCGTATGGGAGATTTAGAAAGCTATGATCTGTAAGCAAATACGAAAGAAAGATTATATGCATCTGCATGTGTATGTTGATTTTTCTTAGCTATCAAATATATTACATTTGCGTAGTTTCCACCCTTTTATAACCCACACAAAACAGTGAAGCCATACATTGAAAGCAAGTGGAATTATTCCAAATCAAACTCACCAACTGTAGATTCAATTTCCGACGGTTTTTCTGAACGAAAATTAAAATAAGGTACCATAAGCTTGTTGCCTAATTATTTAAGTCACTTTGTATCTATAATTGTTAAAATGTTTATGTATATACATATATATTTTATGTATTTGTATTATAGTGCCTTCTGATGTATTTATTAATATTACATCGGCTACCTACGTTTATTTTCTGTTATTTACAAATATTACAATTTTTAGAAATATGAAATATTTCCTTCATAAACTCTCATAGACAAACTATGATTATTATTACTTTTCAAATATGGAATGTATAATATATAATCCAAAACACCTATCAATAATTTCGATGAACCCTATATAGCTATATCAAAGATGCTTACCTATGCGAGATTCTGTCTGGGTAACAATTTCTGTGAAATTAACAACAATACCAATTAACTATTGTTTTCATCAATTAGTAAAATAAACAAGTTTTATATTGACTAGTTTTAATAAAATTTATCATTGAACCAGCACGGAAATAGTAATCATGATTGTTCCATAACAATGTGTAACTTACTGTGAATAACATTATGTAATGGTCAATATTTAATATAGGATTCAATACAAGTCTTAAATATTAATTCACATTAAGATAAACAGTATTACAAATATCCTTTCTAATAAAAGAATAAGTGCAATAATATAATTATTGATATACCAATGATATTAACATTAATGTTATTGAGTTGCTGAAAATAAACTTACCAACTGTGGCTTCAGCCTCAGTAGGTTGTTCTGAATAACGAAATATATAAATATGGTGTATATGTCATGTACAAAAGGAAAGGCAAATATATAGGAATACAATTCAGAAGTGTTTGGCTGCCTACATAAATATTTTTCTTACACGTTATACGGGGATTTAAAGACAATCTGTGGTAACCCAGTTATTGTAACAAACCGACGAAGTTCAACTTTAAACAATATATTATTTAGAAATATGGTGTCCAATAATAATTACGTATTTCTGTTTTAAGTATATTTCTCTGAATGTAAATTAATTCTTTCTCGGATTAACTTTTATCTATAAGTTGAGAAACAATTAAAGAAGCAATTTATAACGTATGTCTATGATTATCGAACATAGTAACATGCTCACCTCTAGGACGCTCATCCTGTGTCACAATATCTGTTAAATTAATCAAAGGAAATGACAATAGAATGTCAGGAATTTATATATACAAATATATCTAACAACCTTATTTCCGATAATATATAAATGGTAACTTGTAACGTATTACCAGTATACATCATACTTAGGCGAAAATGGTTTTCATTCAGCTCTATTCAAATGTATGCATCGTCCGAACGTCCATACACATTTCAGTCTTCTCCCAACATCCATTACAAGCATATTTTAATTTGTTAAGTGCTTGTTTGATGAAAACAACAACATTTATTTAGAATATTTGCACTTGCTAATCCAATATAAAATCTATTGAGATGAACAAAATTATCAATCATACTTGACTAGGAAATTCAGTAAAATGCAACAAAACTAATACACAATATATTAATGTTTATATTCTTATGTACGGAATACAATATGGAGTACCCGTATAACATGTTGTAAAATTGTGTATGTATTATCTAATTTCATCACAAAATCTTTAACGGAAAAACGTGTTTTAAAACGAAGTTGTCGCATGTGTATTATATGTTACGACACCACATATTTAAGTAATCTAAATGACCAAACAATATCCCTAGGATATTTAACCAAGCAAATTTACAGCACATTCATTCTTATTCAGCTACGTAGATGGCAACAAGAAACAATACAAAAATATATAAAGAGATATCTACATCGATCTCAGCGACTAACTGAAGCAAGAAATCATTAAGGAATAATCTCCCACTCACCAACTGTAGATTCCACCTCAGAACGTGTAGTTTCTAGTGAATGATAAAGATAAATATACATCCCCGTCAGTTAGATGATTTTACAGTAAATAAAACTGACAAATACTAACTATATTCAGGTAGAACAAATTATATTAATGTATTATTTTTACATATTTTATGTTCTAGATAAGTTTCACTTATCCCAAAAGATAAGCAGATTACAAAATAATAAATGAACGTTTCTAGTCTTGATAAATCTTTCAGAGAAGATGTAAAAATGGAATAGATATAGACATTTAATTATAGTTTAGTAATAAGAAATATCGCATATATATATGAGGAATCTATCTGCAATAGCTTACCTGTACGAGTTACTTTTTCCGTTACAACTTCTGTGGAATTAATGAAATATGTTGTTGAGAGAATTTTGAAAGATACTTTATAACAGATGGTGCAAATATGTGGTGATCATATGAGGAAATTATTTACATATCTATGGTAAAATATCGAATGTCGTTCTTAATTTATTTAACGATGATAACATTTGCATAGTGTTTACGTATATTTTCACACGTGTACGTACATGTGTTTATATATTAGACACGTCTAATGATTTCGGAGCATATTCTCTCTCTCTCTCTATATATATATATATATATATATATATAGTATTAGTTATACTATTTATGGTTATGTAAATACAAAACCTTATGCAGTTATAAGTATTTTTTATACACACCCTAAATAGTGGTAGGCAGTAATGTGTTACTACCTTATTACCAGTAAGTTAAGTAGTTCAATGTAAAAACATCAGATGATTTACAGAGCAGTTATATGAAATATAAGAATCAAAGAACTGTTCAAAACATTATTGTGCTTACAGCTGTTTCCTCCAAACCGAGGTTTGGATTCTTCGGAGCAATTTATTAATGCATGGACAGTTATATGACCTCCTTTTCAGCCAAGAGACATACCGATACATATGCAAATATTGTGGGTCAACATTCAATACAGAATTTAGAGTGGCAGTACACACTTCGAGATTACATTCATATTATGAGGTACAATCAAAAATCAAAAATACAGGTTAAAATACAACATGAAGATAAGCGGTTATATAGTGAAAATGTTATATGTGTGGCAAGCATGTGCGTCTTGTTTATATAGTGTGGCAGAGAGATATGTGTGGTAGAGGCACTTAGGTAGGTAAACAAGAGTGTTAGGTTGGTAGATCTGGTGGCAAATTCTTTATATGATTGATATAGTCTGTGTGTGGAGAAATGTTGACCCACAATATTTGCATATGTATCGGTATGTCTCTTGGCTGAAAAGGAGGTCATATAACTGTCCATGCATTAATAAATTGCTCCGAAGAATCCAAACCTCGGTTTGGAGGAAACAGCTGTAAGCACAATAATGTTTTGAACAGTTCTTTGATTCTTATATTTCATATATTTATATATATATATATATATATATATATATAAATAAGAGAGAGAGAGAGAGAGAGAGAGAGAGAGAGAGAGAGAGAGAGAGAGAGAGAGAGAGAGAGAGAGAGAGAGAGAATATGCTCCGAAATCATTAGACGTGTCCGTCGAACCTGCGGGTCCAGAATCAGACAGATCCACACAATGATCGCGTCTCGAGCTGTCCGCCGGCGAAACAATTGTAACACCCAATAAATTGAGTTCAGATGCATCACTGATTTTTCGTTTTCTATATATATATATATATATATATATATATTACTGCATGTGCATGCGATACCTGTTATATATTAGAAACGGTAATCGATATGCTATATTTAATGGAGGAAAATATCAATTACACTACGTATAATGCCTTTCTCCTATCAAATTAAACAGTGTTTTGTCACGTGAAAGATATTTCAAAGATATAAACAAAGACGAAATAAAGCAAGAGATATTTCAAATGCAGACCAATAAAGACACTGACATGAAACATACGTAAGTTAGAAACCAACGAAATCAGAAAATGAAAATAATAATAACTGCACAAAGAAGCGCAAAGCAAATTGTAAGTATTTTCAATGTGTTATTGTTTAATAATGACATCATTGGGTCAATGTGCATTGGCCACTTTATTGAATTGTATCTGGTTTAATGTTACTTAGAGTTCACTCAATTTTGAATTGTATTGCAGACGTACTACAATACATAAATATTGTGTGACATATGCGTCTTGTGATTGAATCCCTCTTTGTTAGTAGTGCGTGTGCGTATGTGTGTGTGCGTGGGTGTATGTGTGTACGTGTACGTTTGTGTATTTGTCTGCATGAGAGAGAAAAAATGTTAACATGCGTTTATATATCTGTGTCTGTCAGAAGTGGTGTGAGATGTCCGAAAATGGCCTCTTGTGAGAAGGAGAGAGAGCGTATGTTTATGTATACGTGTGAAAGTTTCTGATAAGTGAGAGAGAGAGAAGAGGGATGTGTGTGGGGGGGGGTGATTATGTATGGATTGTATTTCAGCTTTAATTAATCATTTGTGTTGTTATGAATTCCCCCAATATAGTCCAGACATGAACAATGAAGCCAAACATTGAAAGCGAGAGAAATTATTCCCAATTAAACTCACCAACTGTAGATTCAATTTCTGACGGTTTTTCTGAATAAATGTTAAAATAAAGTACAATAAACACGTTGCTCGGGTTGTTTCAGAGAGAAACACATTTGTGTCTATAACTTTTTTAATATTTATGTATATGAATATAGGTTTATGTGTTTGTATTGTCACACTTACATTTTATCTTCTAAATATAGTTAACTAGAGCAGTTGTAATTCTGCTATATACTCATTTAATCTTCTTTACAAATAATTCAAATTAATTTGAATTAGACATATTTTTTATGTTCTCATAAATTCAAATGAAATTAATCAATATTACTAATAATAATAAACTAACAGTGTACGGAATGTATATAGAGGTAAATATTGATATTTTTTTATCGACACTATGTAGCTGGAGCAAAGATGCTTACCTATGCGAGACTCTGTCTGGGTAACAATCTCTGTGAAATTAACAACGGAATTAATTAACTGTTTCTTTTGTCAATTAATAAAATATACAAACTTTAAATTGTCTAATTAATTCCAATAAAATTTACCAGTGAATCAACGCGGGAATACACATTAATATAATTTTATATTAATTACTTAAGTATAATTTACTATCAATAACGTAATTTAACGTTCGATATTTAATATATGATTGAATTCGATACATCTTACATATCAAGAGATATTGTATCACTAATATCTTACTTTAAAAAACCAAATCTTTAAAATAATAATTGTTTCTACTTTTGGCACAAGGCCAGTAATTACCCTGTACATTACTGGTACTTTATTTTATCGACCCCGTAAGGATGAAAGGCAAACGTCATAATAATAATGACAATAATAATAATAATATGGTTGTTCTAATTTTTATGGAATCTACTTAGACACACTTACCATATGTGGTTTCGGCTTCAGAAGGTTGTTCTGAATATAGAATAAATTATTGAAATTAGATCCTTCTGCATTTATTAAGAGACAGAGATATGCTGAATAACAATTAAGAACTGACTGTCTACCAACTCTTTCATATTTTTTCGTAATATTGTTCAATATTATACAATATTCCTACATAATTTATATTTGCCATATCTGATATATATATATACCCGACTATAAAAATCTACTAATTTATATATATATATATATATATATGTGTGTGTATGTGTGTATGTGTATGTGTATGTGTGTGTGTGTGTATGCGTGTATGTGCGTGTGTGTGCGTGCGTGTGTGTGTGTGTGTGTGTGCGTGTGTGTGTGTGTGTGTGTGTGTGTAACCATATGCATAGTAATATGCATATACATATTTACATCTACTTTTAGTGTTAGAGTTAATTTCATAGGGCTAGAATTAACATCGGTTCTCGTGTATATTTCCATCAATAGTAGCGACAACATCGAGTGTATCAATATAAATTTGTGAAACATTTGGATGCAATGCTCATAATTCATGCTCGTAGTTCATGTATTTATTCTATTAAATCATTCTTAAACAGTTAAAATAAGGTGTGCCGAAGAAATACTGAGAAAATACTAAACGATTGACCTAAAGCTAAGGAAATCGGTTCCGAATACATATGTTTGTTAACTGAAAGATGTCTTACCTCCACGCATTACTGTTTCCGATAATGTTTCTGTGGATTCAATAAAATAAATCATATACTTTGTATTGCATTAAAATTAATGTATCGATTAAAATATTAATTGTTTCTACTTTGGGCACAAGGCCAACAATTACTCAGTACATTACTGGTACTTTATTTTATCGACCCCGTAAGGATGAAAGGCAAAGTTAACCTCGGATATTAATAACTCATATTTAGAACGCGTAGAGATGATAACTTCTTTGATTTTGCACGTAGAAACTTCACAATAAATGCGTTTCGGAAAAGATATTATAAAATATTAAACATTCTAATTAAGTGTTTTCAAAACGCATTGTTTTAACGCAGAAGCTTTGCGATAATACAATGTAATAATTGTTTCTACTTTTGGCACAAGACCAGCAATCACCCAGTACATTACTGGTACTTTACTTTATCGATCCCGTAAGGATGAAAGGCAAAGTTAACCTCGATGGGATTTGAACTCAGACCGTAAAGGGACGTAACTACGCTAGAAAGCATTGCGTCCAACCCTCTACCGATACTACCAATTCACCGCCCTAATAAAATGTAATAATGATCTTTCAAAATAGCGCAAGGTACATTTATAGTAAGATTGTATAATCTAACTTTACTATATCCCTAATACTTATGTTATCGACCCCGATTAAACTAAAGCTCAGAACAAAAAGAGACGTGACTAAATGCCGTTGGCTCTTTAGTTCATCATTTCACAGCTTCTGATCCTCCCGAGCCTTATATAACGGGAATTTCTAGAAGCCTAAAATTAATTTTAAAAACTCACCAATTTCCTCAGCATGAGGACGATCTGAATGTAAAATAGGAAAATGCAACATTTCAATTTTCATTAGATTACGTTTAGAATTTTATTCCAAAACTAACTATTTCAGATTGATGCATTTTATATTCTCTATAACGTTTCTTATTTTTAAACTAATACAAATCATAGCTATGTGGATTAGCAATTACAAATAAAATCGGGAGAAATACGAATGATATTCTCATTAATTATACAACCTTAGAATAATTTAATTCTATAACTGTATTAATTCCTTAAAAGCAGAATAGTTTTGTGTTTATTTCAAAATATATTTTCAGGTGCTTACCTGTCGAATATTCCGTTTCAACAGCAAATTCTAATAAATTAACGAATAATGTAAATAATGTGAAAATAAATAAACGTATAAATGTGTTTATACGTATAAATGTGTTTAACTTTATGCTCATGTCTCAAGTGTTGAATAACTTTATTACTATTGAATTGTGAGCTTTGAGCTTTGTGTTATTTTTTATTTCAACAAATCTAATCCTTTAACAATGGATTTGGCAAGTGTTATGGGAATTTCAATAGAGAAAGAGAGGTAACATAATAGGTATAATAATTTTACTCGAGTACATACTGGTTCGGTATAACAGAAAAATAAAGACAAACCGCAAAAGTGTTGTTGTCAAGAACTTTATGACATATATATATATATATATATATATATATATATATATATATATATATATGATAGTTCAACTATAGTAAAAAATAATTTGTCTGTAATAACTTGGGAAATTATTGCAGTATATATCCCTGAAATAGAGATATCAAGAATAGGTCGATATTTTAATGATACA
Source organism: Eledone cirrhosa (assembly GCA_964016885.1). Lineage (NCBI taxonomy): Eukaryota > Metazoa > Mollusca > Cephalopoda > Octopoda > Eledonidae > Eledone > Eledone cirrhosa. The sequence continues at coordinate 45,041,593 of OZ024740.1, forward strand.
TTCTACTGCAAAAACGAAAATTAAAATTGGAAAACGCTGTGTGTGTGGGGGGGGGGGCGTGTGATCATACAGTATCTAATACCTTACTATATTTTACAATTTATTGAGTTTTATTTTATTTGAGATTCGAAATGAAGCGTTGCTTACCTCTTGAAGACTGTTCTTGTGTCATAATATCTGGGAAATCAAATAATAGTGCAACTTAATCACAAGTGTTACTATACTGCTAGGAACAACACTTAACAGAAAATATCGAATTTGTGTAATTTACTTAAATATCGGTGTATTTCAAATGCTACGTTTAATCCTGTTCATAACTATAAGCTCTGAGATTATTCCATTTTAATAATTCGCTACCTCACTTACAAATCATACGCTAGCCATAAACGCCTACCAAATGCTACTTATGGCAGCAATTAAGTAAAGGTATGGGGCTAACTATGATCATTATTTCGTATTATAAAATCAGCACAGCGTTTATTTTCATTTGGATATTTTACTTCTCTAAAAACTGGTTTCAGGCTGTGTATAAAATTACAAAATATGAAAACTAAATAGCGTTTTAAAATATCGTTAAAGAAAGGGGTGTGACATTTTTTATTACGTACAATATCTTTTTCTAGAAAACTTATAATATATATCATTCTACAGATTTATGAAATTTTGCAGCAAACATTGCAATATTCAATGGAAACAGAGAGCAAGCTTTTTCTAACGTTGAAAACTTATTTTCAGTGTTTACATTGTATCAAAAGAAGTAAAATATAACAAAATACTAGACAGAAATATTGCGGACAAATCAAACGAAACGCAATAACGAATGACGTGGAAGCAAGACAATCGTAGATATTAATGCCTTACTCACCAACAGTAGATTCCACCTCAGATTGTGTTTCTAATGAAAGGAGAATGAAAGTATATTGTATCATATACATTATAGAAGAAATACGATAGACAAACACTTAAAATTATATCATCCTTAGAAATATTCGATTATTGGAATAATTATTTTTGTTAAAAACTTTATGAAAAAAAACATAAATATAAATATTAAGTTTCAATTGAATTCCATCAAAGTTTTCAGATGTAGTAAATGACGTAAGTTAAATATTTTATTATAAAATAGCTGGCCCGTCCCGCTGGTGTCGGGCTAGGTATACCGGCAATTTATCGTTTCAGGAATCCCCCCTACACACCAGTGCAAAGAAACTGCACGCCCTCTCAAGTCAGCGAGGGGGGGGGGGTCGGGGGGGGGACAGTTTTTAGGATTCCCCAGTTCAGCAGCCAATACGTTAAAGAAAATTGATAGTTACAACAATAAAGGCTGAACAGAGAACACATTTTTTTAACAAACAACAATTCGTACAACCATACAAGTAACAGAAATTCCAAGTAACAGAAAATATTTTAATTACATTGCTAGAGCCTCAGAATATACAATATTTTTTGTTCGGCCCTCCTGAGCAAAGATGAAGAGATTGTTTGGCGAGCTCACCCTAGAGCATCCTACATACAATTGACCATGGGAGAATCACTGATTTCGTAGCTGGTCTCGTGGAGAAGCTCTGTAGACGTTGACCTCTGGACACTCCTGTCAGGAGCAGGTAAGCTGTAGTGACTTAGAGGCCTACCACCAATCTCCAGGAAACTGTTTTCAAGACAAATGAGCGCCTCATTGAAAACGACATCGTATGTTACGTATGTATTGTGTCTGCGTCTGCGTGTCCTCAGCTAGACTTTCACGGTGGTTGTTCCACAGTGCGAGGGGGTCGGCGAGATCGCAGTTGTGCAGCATAATAGCAAAAGGTTTTCGCAGGGTGAGGTGCCAATTGCTGTCATTGTGTAACATACCACGCAACTGGCAAGCCAAACAGTAAGTGGAACATTGATGGCCATTTATGGTTCTCAAATCTTGGAAAGACTGTGGTCCTCTAAACTCGAACAGTAACAATGACGATAAGCCGTCTGTGCTTTCGTGAAATAAATAGGCTTTTGTTTTTGTGTATGCAAACATATCTGTACACGAATATATATATTAAAATAACATTAAAGTTTAAGCAAAGAATCGCTGCTTTTACCCTTAACTAAAAAGATTAAGTCAGTGAACGCAGAAGTAAATATTTCGAAAAACGTTATCTAATGCTATGTATCTATCTAAAAAGACAGACTAATAAATAGAGGGGAATGTTGTGCGACGTCATAAGAAAAAGTGAGGAATGACGTATAACCGGAAGTGTTGACATTTGAAATTTTAAAGAAGTGAATATTTAAATAACGACTTTAATCTTTTAACAAAATTCAATATACAAAAATACCCTCATTATTTTACTTGGAAACAGTTATATCTATGGTGCAAATTTGGTGCAGTTTGATCCAGTCATTTGGTGGAAAGATTGTTACCTACATACGGCCGTCAGCTTTATAGTATAAATAGAGTCAAATACTAACATGAAAACGTGATAACATTACATTTAACTATACGGACAGGTAGTTAAAAATCTGTAATATCTTACCTACGTGAGTTGCACTTTCTGATATTTCTGTGAAATTAACGAAATATTTATTTGTTTTAAAAGCGGTATAGTAAAGATATGTCTAACATTCAGTAATCATTAGCTATAAGGAAGTTTATTTACATAAATCTTAGAGAAAATGTTTTCCCCATCAATATGTTATAAAAATGTCTTTAATATATTTAGCTATAATTGTTGGCAATGATACGCAAGAGGTTCTAAAGAGGTATTTAAAATTAATGTCAATTATTCAAATTTGTTTATACAATTCATAAAATTCATTGCTCATTTGAAATCAAAATGTATAGTATATTTGCAAAATAATTGTTTCTACATTTGGCACAAGGCCAGCAACTACTAAGTACATTACTGGTACTTTATTTTATCGATCCCGTAAGGATGAAAGGCAAAGTTAACCTCGGCGGGATTTGAACTCAGATCATAAAGGGACGTAACTCTTTGCTGCGAAGTATGGCGTCCGACCCTCTACCGATACTGCCAATCCACAAATAATACTGAAAAGTCACAAATGTGATACGAATGACGACTAATTATAACCTAGTCAGTCTTTTGAATTTTTTAAGACAGAAAACAAAGACGAAACAAAAAATGAACTTTTCAAGTAAAGTCAGTTTAAAAAGCGAAAACACTAAGGTATCTTTTTGGTTAGATTATTCACAGCTGCAATGTTATGGACAATAAAGTTGAACTCAATGAAGTGTACTTGTGCTGTATACTTTATATATATAATTATTTAGCAATATAACATATTTGTATACAATATGTATAAACATGAATGGAAAAAGTCATGTTATATGGTTAGAGAGTATACTGTGTATATTGTGTATATACTGTTTACTACTTAGTGCATGTGTTGATTTTATATTGTCTTAATAGCTGAAATCATGCATGGATGTTTTAGCGAAGCAATTAAAGCAAGAATGATTAACAAACTCACCAACAGTAGCTTGAATATTAAGCGGTGTTTCTAAATCCAGAATATAATAAAATATCGATATTAAATAGTATTATAATATATAGTATAGTATAACATGTTGTTATGATAAAAATTCTTTCGAGATTTGGCCTTTGTGTCACAGATATCTTGTTGAATTTTATTTTGCTCACTTCTAAAAATGTTATTTTAAAAACGCTCAAGCATTTGCTTTTGGCCTAGAACATCAGATCACCGTCTATTCATGTATATTTGTAATTATGCGTGCATGAATATAGTTAATCTTATAGCATTTTTTAATAGTTCATCTATTTGCGATATCTGTGTTACTATTTCTGTACACATAAGCAAACTTCAATTAACGAAGTGTTCAATAATAAATTAAATTACACTGCATTGTATAGCATTAATTGATTAAAATGGTTAATATATTTCTAATATTTATATATACATTTTATGAATTTGATATAATTTGTAATGGGTTAAAAATAAACAAACTTAAGTTATGATATATAACAAGACTAATTTAATATTGCATTTATCAAGATTTTAACCATGATTTTAACATTTTTTGAAAGTTATTTTCATCAATCTATTTACCAATAAAGATCAAAATTATGTAACTTTAAATATATAAAATATTAAATTATAAATAGATAGTTTCTACGTTTTTTATCATTGTGTTTCAAAGTATGTGTCGTTTATTATAGAAATACTCTTTAAAAAGAATACGAATATGTTTTTAACTCTCCAAAGGAGTTTCAGTTTCAGAATAAGTGAATATAGATCGCATAGATATGTGAATATAGATCGCATAGATATGTAAATATAGAACGTATCAGATGGGTACGAAATATTATAAAGATAATTGTTTCTACTTTAGGCACAAGGCCAGCAATTACCCAGTGCATTACTGGTACTTAAAGATAATATTTATCTTTCAGTAAACGATTCAATTACATTTGCTGGCTTTACACTATCTTAAACACATTAAAATTATACGATTATCATATTTACATTCGTACATATCAGAAACGTGCTTTCTGGGTAACAATGTACGCAGTGCCTATCCAGACTAAAATTATAATTATTAAAGGATTTTCTAATAATAAAAACACTACTTTAACGCGTGGAATTCACTGTGTAGAATTTTGGTGTTGAACAGGCACAATACTCCTTGCCTTCCATGTTCAATGTATCCCCCCCCCCGCTCCCTCTCTCTCTATATATATATACGTTTCCTCGTTGTACAGAGTGGTGTCATTGTTTCTTTCTCGGTGTCATTGATATTTCCATTTTTCAAATTTATATCTTCCTTTGTTTTAGATGAATCGTTAATCGCAAAATCGGCACTGATGGTGTGGAAATAGTTTTTGTTCCAGAAGTCATTCCTTTCTTCAACTTGTTAATGCTGAATGTGATCGGCTACTTCTTCCCTACATTCTTGTCTCTCCACTACTTACGGTCTTCAGCTATCTTTTCCCAGACTAGCGATTGAATAGGGTCATGTTTTTCTTGGTGGAACCGAGAAATTATGCCTTGTGTAAATTCATAGTAGTGCATCTGTTTGAGTATTCTTGTGTCTAGAATACTGATCAGATGCCTTAGCCATCGAATTGCTATTTACCAATGAGGTTTGAATACTCGTGGAATTGATCATGCCAGTACATTCTTGTTTATGACAGTCATCCCATTTAACGTTCTGAATCGACCATACTTTTACTTGATGAAATCTCTTAAGTTGATCTACTTAATGATAATATGCTGTCCAAAATACATTTTAGCTTTATGCCTATCATTATTGTAACAACGAGATATATTGTTACAATAATAATATGCCTATTATTATTGTAACAACGAATATGTATTCTTGGAGAATGCTGAAAAGTGCAAGGCCTATTTTTGTTTAAACGAATATATTTTCTTAAACTTTTGCGATTTCATCCTCCAGAGGTTTGCATGTTCAACAGATTGTAAACAGTGTATTACCTCCCTCGTAAACAGGTTTTGAGGGGTTTATTTTGCTATACAAGTATGATAATCTTGCAAAGAATGCAAATTTGCTTTCTCATCAAACTTCATCAAATCAAAATCTAAATTTTAATGAAGTACAGATAGCCTATTTCTTTAAATCATTATCCTTCAAATTTTACAAAACTATTTCAATAGTGATACATAATGCCAGCGCTCATGCGCAAAATAAATCAATGCAGAAAGCGCCTATTGGAGAACTAACCCATTTAAGCACCAAGCACATTCATATAGTTTATCTGATGTCTCGATGTAATAGGCACATATATTTTCAGAGCCCCATTACACACACACACACACACACACAAACAAGCACATATGTGTGTGTGTGTGTGTGTGTGTGTGTGTGTGTGTGTGTGTGTGTGTGTGTGTGTGTGTGTGTGTGTGTGTGTATATATAATTTATTGTGTTTCTACTATTGAAACTTATCTCGCAAATAATACACCAACGAAAACTTTTCCTTATTCACTGAATTTCAAATTGCTAGAAATATTTGTTCTTACCCGTATGAGTTTGAGTTGTTTCTGTTTCTGTAACAATTTCTGAAGAACGAATCAACAAGAAAATATTTATATGGTGTAAAGAATAAGCTAAAGCGAATTAACAAATAAGCTTAAAATAAACAGCACAAAATATCAGAATACTATGGAATATATTTCACACTAAATATAATGGTTACTCTGTTTTCTTTTGTTTTTTATCATATATATTTAGGGATTTAAGGGTTGTTACGTTTATAAATAGATAACATGTAGATGCTACATACGAAATTTTCTCCGGCACTATTACGTATATAGTATACTTCTTATACGGTATATTGGGGATATTACTCTTCTGTTCTGTTTGTTGTGTTTCAGTGATAGAAAATTATTATCTTTTTTTTAATAGAAACATAATTACATTTAAAAAAACATGTTGAGTACTGATATTTGAAGTAAGTTTAATATTATGATATGTATATATCTAAGAAATACATCGTTGTGCTTTAGTTGAAGTAATCTTGTAAAGCACTTGTTTTATTTTTTTACGAAAATTATTTGAATTTTAAATAATATATCATAACCATTACAGACAAATCATGACGAGGGCATTACACCTGAATCATAAGCCGCACAGTGTGGAATGGCTGGTGCGACGTGTATCACTGGTCATTCACGCGTTTACTATCTTGTTTGCAGGGTGCAACTGATATATACGGTTCAACCAAGGATATATAGTTCCTCCCTTTTCTCCCATTTTTACGTTATTTATGTCATTATTCTATCGTATTTTAAACAGACAAAATGTATCTAATTGAATGGTGACTATATAAAGGCATAACTTAACTATTTATGTATTTTGATTGAAACAGAATCAGGGAACTGGAAATGGTAAACAATTAGCAAAGCGAACAGATATTAGATAAACGTAAAAATTGTTAATAAGCAAAACTCTTTTTACTAAGCCTGTTTACGCGAAACAAAATCATCTCTCAAATTTGATATGATAGCAAATTAATATATATTCTTGAAATGATTGAAAAGCATAATTGTTTTGGTTTCAATAATTATTTCATAAAAAGCTTATATATAGCAGAGCATAATTAAACGCCACCAATAAAGAAAAGGCACTCACCAAAAACATCTTTTGACTCGGTTTGTTCTGAACGGAAAAGGAAAATGTCATTGAATACGATATTTTCAATTACATTTTTTCAATCAGAATGTATTCTCCAATACAAAAATGCTAAATTACGGAAATAGTATTACGTTGTTGCTAATGGTGGCTGTTTATTTTGAAGAGGTTCAGATATATTTGTTGTTGACGTTCAAATTAGATTAGTAAAAGTTATTATAACTGTTTTGACAGGTCAATAAAGTCGGTGAAACTTTGAAGTAAGCAGTCAGCATTAACAATGAATATTATAACGACTCTATATATTATACAGTTTTTGCTGAGTGTGTTTATCACATAAACTCATAAAACGAACATTTATTATGATTGAAACAACAGAACGTACAAGTGTCCATTATGATTTATAATTTGAACTTTAATAAATACACATTACAGCTGTTTATAACTGAAAATAGCACGGGCACGTGTATCCTTATCATAATTGTGAAAGAGGCCTGGCGTGACATTGTATGACAAAGCTGTACTTTTGAATTATAGGTATTGTACGCCTAATGGGATTCTTGAAAGTGTCCGTCTACCCAATTACACTCAGATTTCTCCGGTCAACCCGAAGCTATGGTAAAGAACACTTGCCTAAGATAACATGCTGTGTGATAAAACCGGGATCTTATGATTGCGAGGCTTCTGTTTGCCATCTTGTGGTGGCACACGCTGGAGCCGGCTCAGCCCATTCTGAGTGAACGATGGCACAAATATGGGTAAGCATAAATACATGTAGTATGTAAATGCGGAATAAATATTCCACTAATGCCAAAATTAATTTACCGCATATCATATTCAATAGTTTTGCTAAACTTTTAGGACATCAACAGAATAGAAAGATTACAAGAAGAAACCTAATAGTGAAATAACGATACAAAATGTCACGTTTTTCAAAAGTCCACCCTTGTGTGTTTTACAGTAAAGCTATGGATTGCTAAACTGACATATTGGTTTTTCACAGTACTTCTTTAAAAAATTGAATACACCCATTGGAGGGAAATAAAGGCTGATTTTTTTCCCGGACGTAATGTAACTTCAAGCTCTTTAGGTCAATTACACTGCAAATTACAGCAAAACACATCATGACAGTTGAACATCCATTTTGTTTTCTCTATATAATCTGTTTACTGGAGAGGAATTTATCTGGTAACATTTATTAAAGAGAGGAAACTCTCCTGTCTCTAATTACCTATCACCACAGTATGTACACTTGCTGTGATTGGACCTCAGTCGGTTTCGACGACGAATATTACAATTGTTTGAACTACGGAGTAGACTGCTTGGGAAATAACGTGCAAATGATTGAGAATTCCACAGACACGTGCACCATTAACGTGCACGTTAATGGTGCACTTGCTAAATTTGTCTGTTAATTTCTCAGGGAGGTTCAATGTGACGCAGTATGTGACCAAGCTAACCTTTTGACTTAAACGTATAATACATTTTGTCCAGCTGAGTGGATTGGAGCAACTTTAAATAAAGAAACTTACTCAAGGACATAATGCACCGTCAAGAATCGTATATAAGACCCTATAACGTTTAAACCATTCGCTATTCATATAATTTCTCTTAACATTATTGGAATGAAGAGTTTGGAGACACGCCAAACAACCTAAAACAATAATGATTCAAGTAAGATAAAAATATAAAGCCTCTTTAATCGTATCTCTGATAATAAACATCATTTTATTCATATAAACCAATATAAACATCAGTTTCTTTCGTTAAAGATCTATTAGTATACACTAGATATAGTGTACACAGGTTATCAAATGTTTTCAGTTGGATTGATGTTGGCCAGGAAAATTGTTTAATTTTAATACATTTACATTAATGGTTTCTCTATCTACTCTGTTGAAATAATACTGAGAATAAAACATGATGACCGATGAGTATAACAACATGGCTTTCTTATTTCCACAACCAAATACTCAATACATTTTCAATACCAGAACTAGCACCGGAGTTGTACTATTGAGTTATGGAGGAAATTCGTTCCATTGACATTAAAACCTATTAAACCTTAAAACTAACTCGAAATTTACATAACGCGGTGATACTGAGAGGCGCTATCTCAGATGGAAGGTAAACTAAAAGGCTTAATATCATTCCTGACAACAATTTATGGTATAACACATGGTGCGTCTTCTAAATAACAGGACAAATAACATATAAATCAACCGAATATTAACATATAACGAGAATAGTGACTGCAAACCTGGAGTGAACTTTACCATAAAGTACGGAAAACCTGGTACAAATACAAAATGGCATGACAGTTCTCTAATACTTTTGAGAACAAAGTCTGAAGCCATCCATTGTTCAAAACTGATTATCTTAAACTGTTTACATTTATTGAAATATTTTCCATTATAGTTTTATATAAGAATTTTTGTTAAGTTTTGCTCCAAACACCAGCTTAATAATAGAAACGTTAGTTATATCACAAATGTATTTCAATAGAAACATAGTAACGAAAATGTTAACGGGAGCCTGGAGGATAAATATTTCTGATACAATAACAAGTTATTCATAAATTTCAGAGTTATGCCAACATTGACGTGAACTATTAGTATTTGAGGGTTTAATGACCGATACATATCGTTACATTTTGAATAGTATTCCTTCACAATATACGAGCAAGTGACAGAGTGTATCTAATTAGCAAAAGAAGCTCTTAAGCCCATCAGATACAATTAAAAACAGTGACTGCAACACTTCCTTTTAGAGGATATTACACATATATTCAGCAGATACCAGAAACTTTTATCAAGATATCATATTTTATGCTGCACAAAAAATATATAGTGTCATCTATAGGAAGAATTGCTTAGAATTAAGTATCACAAACACTACTGGTATTTAATTCGACTACATTGCACAGCACTATAAATTTCGGTGGAACAACCAACCAAAGCATTTACCAAATTCAAACACAAATGATCTGATATATATACTTATTTGTTCAGAGCCTCATTTTGGTTGTTACAGTCCCGTTTTGGTCACTGCATCCCTCTCTCCTTCGTCCGGTGTCTGTTTTATTCAATAACGTTCTCTAAATTTTGAGCTGTGCTCTTTATCCGAACCAGTGCAGTTCATTGTTCTCATTCCGTTGTCAATGCTCGGGATCTGGCCTTTATTATGCCGTTTGCTTTCTCCACTTAAAACCAAAATATGTATAAATTCACTGGCCCACAAATAGAACTAATGCACACCAGGTGAACTACACACTTGATAATCAACAATTGTGTTCATTATGCTGTTATCCCGTAGAACAATTAACTGATGGGCATTAGGAGTTTTAAACCTAATTGTGTTTTATATTTTTCAGCTTAATCTTTTTTTCTTTATTAATTATAGTCTTAGTCATGATCTCTTCTAACTACGGATTTCTTCTGGAGAGATGTCTCCGAAGGACAGACGTGCTTGTGGAAACTGTCTGATGTTGTATAGATCTCAGATCTTCTCGAATATTTTTCGACATACATCTAATATAAGGTAGACATCATGGCAAGTGTTTATTAACATCTTCCACTAGCCACAGATGATTTCTTCCTCCCCGGTGCGTGGGGACAATGTAAGCATACATAGAGAGAGAAATGTGATCTAAGTAACATTAAAACTATTACACAGCTGCAAAATAGGTTTAACCATGTAATACTTTTTATCAGTTTCCATAGCTTGTTCAGATAACATTATGCAGATTTTTAAATATTTAGTAACCGTTTTTAACATAGACACAATTCCACACATTTTTGGTGGATGATAAAGTAGATTTTATCGATCCCAGTATTGAATTGGTACTTTGTTTAATTATCCTAGCGGTATGAAGAGTACAATCTACCATTACGAGATGTTTTAAACCCTAAATATGTCCAGAAAGTTAGGACAATAGGGAATTTGATTGTATTGATCCGATTACATGACTAATACTTTATTAACGTCGACCACGAAATGATGAAAGGCAAAGTTGATCATCATGGAATTCGAACTCAAAATTTAGAGAGCCAGAACAAATACGGCAAAGCATTTATCCGACACTCTAACGAGTCTGCTAATCAAAGAACTAAAATTCAATCAAAGAACTAAATAGCGTTTTAAAATATCGTTAAAGAAAGGGGTATGACATTTTTTATTACGTACATCTTTTTCTAGAAAACTTATAATAATTATTCTACAGATTTATAAAATCTTGCAGCAAACATTGCAATATTCAATGGAAACAGAGAGCAAGCTTTTTCTAACGTTGAAAACTTATTTTCAGTGTTTACATTGTATCAAAAGAAGTAAAATATAACAAAATACTAGACAGAAATATTGCGGACAAATCAAACGAAACGCAATAACGAATGACGTGGAAGCAAGACAATCGTAGATATTAATGCCTTACTCACCAACAGTAGATTCCACCTCAGATTGTGTTTCTAATGAAAGGAGAATGAAAGTATATTGTATCATATACATTATAGAAGAAATGCGATAGACAAACACTTAAAATGATATCATCCTTAGCAATATTCGATTATTGGATATAATTATTTTTGTTAGAAACTTTATGAAAAAAAATGTATTATTAATATAAATATTAAGTTTCAATTGAATTCCATCAAAGTTTTCAGATGTAGCAAATGACGTAAGCTAAATATTTTATTATAAATAGAGTCAAATACTAACATGAACACGTGATAACATTACATATAACTATACGGATAGGTAGTTAAAAATCTGTAATATCTTACCTACGCGAGTTGCACTTTCTGATATTTCTGTGAAATTAACGAAATATTTATTTGTTTTAAAAGCGGTGTAGTAAAGATATGTCTAACATTCAGTAATCATTAGCTATAAGGAAGTTTATTTACATAAATCTTAGAGAAAATGTTTTCCCCATCAATATGTTATAAAAATGTCTTTAATATATTTAGCTATGATTGTTGGCAATGATACGCCAGAGGTTCTAAAAAACTATTTAAAAATAATGTCAATTATTCAATATTTATTTATACAATTCATAAACTTCATTGCTCATTTGAAATCACAATGTATAGTATATTTGCAAAATAATGCACAGCATCCATAATATACCCTTAGAAAATGATAAAATAATTGTTTCTACTTTCGGCACAAGGCCAGCAATTACTGGCACATTACTAGTACTTTATTTTATCGACCCCGTAAGGGTGAAAGGCAAAGTTAACGTCGCCGAGATTTAAACTCAGATCATAAAGGGCCGTAACTCTTTGCTGCAAAGTATGGCGTCCGACCCTCTGCCGATACTGCAAATCCACAAATAATACTGAAAACTCTCAAATGTGATACGAATGACGACTAATTATAACCTAGTCAGTCTTTTGAATTTTTTAAGACAGAAAACAAAGACGAAACAAAAAATGAACTTTTCAAGTAAAGTCAGTTTAAAAAGCGAAAACACTAAGGTATCTTTTTGGTTAGATTATTCACAGCTGCAATGTTATGGACAATAAAGTTGAACTCAATGAAGTGTACTTGTGCTGTATACTTTATATATATAATTATTTAGCAATATAACATATTTGTATACAATATGTATAAACATGAATGGAAAAAGTCATGTTATATGGTTAGAGAGTATACTGTGTATATTGTGTATATACTGTTTACTACTTAGTGCCTGTGTTGATTTTAAATTGTCTTAATAGCTGAAATCATGCATGGATGTTTTAGCGAAGCAATTAAAGCAAGAATGATTAACAAACTCACCAACAGTAGCTTGAATATTAAGCGGTGTTTCTAAATACAGAATATAATAAAATATCGATATTAAATAGTATTATAATATATAGTATAGTATAACATGCTGTTATGATAAAAGTTCTTTCGAGATTTGGCCTTTGTGTCACAGATATCTTGTTGAATTTTATTTTGCTCACTTCTAAAAATGTTATTTTAAAAACGCTCAAGCATTTGCTTTTGGCCTAGAACATCAGATCACCGTCTATTCATGTATATTTGTAATTATGCGTGCATGAATATAGTTAATCTTATAGCATTTTTTAATAGTTCATCTATTTGCGATATCTGTGTTACTATTTCTGTACACATAAGCAAACTTCAATTAACGAAGTGTTCAATAATAAATTAAATTACACTGCATTGTATAGCATTAATTGATTAAAATGGTTAATATATTTCTAATATTTATATATACATTTTATGAATTTGATATAATTTGTAATGGGTTAAAAATAAACAAACTTAAGTTATGATATATAACAAGACTAATTTAATATTGCATTTATCAAGATTTTAACCACGATTTTAACATTTTTTGAAAGTTAATTTCATCAATCTATTTACCAATAAAGATCAAAATTATGTAACTTTAAATATATAAAATATTAAATTATAAATAGATAGTTTCTACGTTTTTTATCATTGTGTTTCAAAGTATGTGTCGTTTATTATAGAAATACTCTTTAAAAAGAATACGAATATGTTTTTAACTCTCCAAAGGAGTTTCAGTTTCAGAATAAGTGAATATAGATCGCATAGATATGTAAATATAGAACGTATCAGATGGGTACGAAATATTATAAAGATTATTGTTTCTACTTTAGGCACAAGGCCAGCAATTACCCAGTGCATTACTGGTACTTAAAGATAATATTTATCTTTCAGTAAACGATTCAATTACATTTGCTGGCTTTACACTATCTTAAACACATTAAAATTATACGATTATCATATTTACATTCGTACATATCAGAAACGTGCTTTCTGGGTAACAATGTACGCAGTGCCTATCCAGACTAAAATTATAATTATTAAAGGATTTTCTAATAATAAAAACACTACTTTAACGCGTGGAATTCACTGTGTAGAATTTTGGTGTTGAACAGGCACAATACTCCTTGCCTTCATGTTCAATGTATCCCCCCCCCCCCCGCTCCCTCTCTCTCTATATATATATCTACGTTTCCTCGTTGTACAGAGTGGTGTCATTGTTTCTTTCTCGGTGTCATTGATATTTCCATTTTTCAAATTTATATCTTCCTTTGTTTAAGATGAATCGTTAATCGCAAAATCGGCACTGATGGTGTGGAAATAGTTTTTGTTCCAGAAGTCATTCCTTTCTTCAACTTGTTAATGCTGAATGTGATCGGCTACTTCTTCCCTACATTCTTGTCTCTCCACTACTTACGGTCTTCAGCTATCTTTTCCCAGACTAGCGATTGAATAGGGTCATGTTTTTCTTGGTGGAACCGAGAAATTATGCCTTGTGTAAATTCATAGTAGTGCATCTGTTTGAGTATTCTTGTGTCTAGAATACTGATCAGATGCCTTAGCCATCGAATTGCTATTTACCAATGAGGTTCGAATACTCGTGGAATTGATCATGCCAGTACATTCTTGTTTATGACAGTCATCCCATTTAACGTTCTGAATCGACCATACTTTTACTTGATGAAATCTCTTAAGTTGATCTACTTAATGATAATATGCTGTCCAAAATACATTTTAGCTTTATGCCTATCATTATTGTAACAACGAGATATATTGTTACAATAATAATATGCCTATTATTATTGTAACAACGAATATGTATTCTTGGAGAATGCTGAAAAGTGCAAGGCCTATTTTTGTTTAAACGAATATATTTTCTTAAACTTTTGCGATTTCATCCTCCAGAGGTTTGCATGTTCAACGGATTGTAAACAGTGTATTACCTCCCTCGTAAACAGGTTTTGAGGGGTTTATTTTGCTATACAAGTATGATAATCTTGCAAAGAATGCAAATTTGCTTTCTCATCAAACTTCATCAAATCTAAATCTAAATTTTAATGAAGTACAGATAGCCTATTTCTTTAAATCATTATCCTTCAAATTTTACAAAACTATTTCAATAGTGATACATAATGCCAGCGCTCATGCGCAAAATAAATCAATGCAGAAAGCGCCTATTAGAGAACTAACCCATTTAAGCACCAAGCACATTCATATAGTTTACCTGATGTCTCGATGTAATAGGCACATATATTTTCAGAGCCCCATTACACACACACACACACACAGGCACATATCTGTGTGTGTGTGTGTGTGTGTGTGTGTGTGTGTGTGTGTGTGTGTGTGTGTGTGTGTGTGTGTGTGTGTGTGTGTGTGTGTGTGTGTGTGTGTGTGTGTGTGTGTGTGTATATATAATTTATTGTGTTTCTACTATTGAAACTTATCTCGCAAATAATACACCAACGAAAACTTTTCCTTATTCATTGAATTTCAAATTGCTAGAAATATTTGTTCTTACCCGTATGAGTTTGAGTTGTTTCTGTTTCTGTAACAATTTCTGAAGAACGAATCAACAAGAAAATATTTATATGGTGTAAAGAATAAGCTAAAGCGAATTAACAAATAAGCTTAAAATAAACAGCACAAAATATCAGAATACTATGGAATATATTTCACACTAAATATAATGGTTACTCTGTTTTCTTTTGTTTTTTATCATATATATTTAGGGATTTAAGGGTTGTTACGTTTATAAATAGATAACATGTAGATGCTTCATACGAAATTTTCTCCGGCACTATTACGTATATAGTATACTTCTTATACGGTATATTGGGGATATTACTCTTCTGTTCTGTTTGTTGTGTTTCAGTGATAGAAAATTATTATCTTTTTTTTAATAGAAACATAATTACATTTAAAAAAACATGTTGAGTACTGATATTTGAAGTAAGTTTAATATTATGATATGTATATATCTAAGAAATACATCGTTGTGCTTTAGTTGAAGTAATCTTGTAAAGCACTTGTTTTATTTTTTTACGAAAATTATTTGAATTTTAAATAATATATCATAACCATTACAGACAAATCATGACGAGGGCATTACACCTGAATCATAAGCCGCACAGTGTGGAATGGCTGGTGCGACGTGTATCACTGGTCATTCACGCGTCATTCACGTGTATCACGCGTCATTCACGCGTTTACTATCTTGTTTGCAGGGTGCAACTGATATATACGGTTCAACCAAGGATATATAGTTCCTCCCTTTTCTCCCATTTTTACGTTATTTATGTCATTATTCTATCGTATTTTAAACAGACAAAATGTATCTAATTGAATGGTGACTATATAAAGGCATAACTTAACTATTTATGTATTTTGATTGAAACAGAATCAGGGAACTGGAAATGGTAAACAATTAGCAAAGCGAACAGATATTAGATAAACGTAAAAATTGTTAATAAGCAAAACTCTTTTTACTAAGCCTGTTTACGCGAAACAAAATCATCTCTCAAATTTGATATGATAGCAAATTAATATATATTCTTGAAATGATTGAAAAGCATAATTGTTTTGGTTTCAATAATTATTTCATAAAAAGCTTATATATAGCAGAGCATAATTAAACGCCACCAATAAAGAAAAGGCACTCACCAAAAACATCTTTTGACTCGGTTTGTTCTGAACGGAAAAGGAAAATGTCATTGAATACGATATTTTCAATTACATTTTTTCAATCAGAATGTATTCTCCAATACAAAAATGCTAAATTACGGAAATAGTATTACGTTGTTGCTAATGGTGGCTGTTTATTTTGAAGAGGTTCAGATATATTTGTTGTTGACGTTCAAATTAGATTAGTAAAAGTTATTATAACTGTTTTGACAGGTCAATAAAGTCGGTGAAACTTTGAAGTAAGCAGTCAGCATTAACAATGAATATTATAACGACTCTATATATTATACAGTTTTTGCTGAGTGTGTTTATCACATAAACTCATAAAACGAACATTTATTATGATTGAAACAACAGAACGTACAAGTGTCCATTATGATTTATAATTTGAACTTTAATAAATACACATTACAGCTGTTTATAACTGAAAATAGCACGGGCACGTGTATCCTTATCATAATTGTGAAAGAGGCCTGGCGTGACATTGTATGACAAAGCTGTACTTTTGAATTATAGGTATTGTACGCCTAATGGGATTCTTGAAAGTGTCCGTCTACCCAATTACACTCAGATTTCTCCGGTCAACCCGAAGCTATGGTAAAGAACACTTGCCTAAGATAACATGCTGTGTGATAAAACCGGGATCTTATGATTGCGAGGCTTCTGTTTGCCATCTTGTGGTGGCACACGCTGGAGCCGGCTCAGCCCATTCTGAGTGAACGATGGCACAAATATGGGTAAGCATAAATACATGTAGTATGTAAATGCGGAATAAATATTCCACTAATGCCAAAATTAATTTACCGCATATCATATTCAATAGTTTTGCTAAACTTTTAGGACATCAACAGAATAGAAAGATTACAAGAAGAAACCTAATAGTGAAATAACGATACAAAATGTCACGTTTTTCAAAAGTCCACCCTTGTGTGTTTTACAGTAAAGCTATGGATTGCTAAACTAACATATTGGTTTTTCACAGTACTTCTTTAAAAAATTGAATACACCCATTGGAGGGAAATAAAGGCTGATTTTTTTCCCGGACGTAATGTAACTTCAAGCTCTTTAGGTCAATTACACTGCAAATTACAGCAAAACACATCATGACAGTTGAACATCCATTTTGTTTTCTCTATATAATCTGTTTACTGGAGAGGAATTTATCTGGTAACATTTATTAAAGAGAGGAAACTCTCCTGTCTCTAATTACCTATCACCACAGTATGTACACTTGCTGTGATTGGACCTCAGTCGGTTTCGACGACGAATATTACAATTGTTTGAACTACGGAGTAGACTGCTTGGGAAATAACGTGCAAATGATTGAGAATTCCACAGACACGTGCACCATTAACGTGCACGTTAATGGTGCACTTGCTAAATTTGTCTGTTAATTTCTCAGGGAGGTTCAATGTGACGCAGTATGTGACCAAGCTAACCTTTTGACTTAAACGTATAATACATTTTGTCCAGCTGAGTGGATTGGAGCAACTTTAAATAAAGTAACTTACTCAAGGACATAATGCACCGTCAGGAATCGTATATAAGACCCTATAACGTTTAAACCATTCGCTATTCATATAATTTCTCTTAACATTATTGGAATGAAGAGTTTGGAGACACGCCAAACAACCTAAAACAATAATGATTCAAGTAAGATAAAAATATAAAGCCTCTTTAATCGTATCTCTGATAATAAACATCATTTTATTCATATAAACCAATATAAACATCAGTTTCTTTCGTTAAAGATCTATTAGTATACACTAGATATAGTGTACACAGGTTATCAAATGTTTTCAGTTGGATTGATGTTGGCCAGGAAAATTGTTTAATTTTAATACATTTACATTAATGGTTTCTCTATCTACTCTGTTGAAATAATACTGAGAATAAAACATGATGACCGATGAGTATAACAACATGGCTTTCTTATTTCCACAACCAAATACTCAATACATTTTCAATACCAGAACTAATACCGGAGTTGTACCATTGAGTTATGGAGGAAATTCGTTCCATTGACATTAAAACCTATTAAACCTTAAAACTAACTCGAAATTTACATAACGCGGTGATACTGAGAGGCGCTATCTCAGATGGAAGGTAAACTAAAAGGCTTAATATCATTCCTGACAACAATTGAGCGTTTTATGGTATAACACATGGTGCGTCTTCTAAATAACAGGACAAATAACATATAAATCAACCGAATATTAACATATAACGAGAATAGTGACTGCGAACCTGGAGTGAACTTTACCATAAAGTACGGAAAACCTGGTACAAATACAAAATGGCATGACAGTTCTCTAATACTTGTGAGAACAAAGTCTGAAGCCATCCATTGTTCAAAACTGATTATCTTAAACTGTTTACATTTATTGAAATATTTTCCATTATAGTTTTATATAAGAATTTTTGTTAAGTTTTGCTCCAAACACCAGCTTAATAATAGAAACGTTAGTTATATCACAAATGTATTTCAATAGAAACATAGTAACGAAAATGTTAACGGGAGCCTGGAGAATAAATATTTCTGATACAATAACAAGTTATTCATAAATTTCAGAGCTATGCCAACATTGACGTGAACTATTAGTATTTGAGGGTTTAATGACCGATACATATCGTTACATTTTGAATAGTATTCCTTCACAATATACGAGCAAGTG
This sequence comes from Eledone cirrhosa, assembly GCA_964016885.1. Classification (NCBI taxonomy): domain Eukaryota; kingdom Metazoa; phylum Mollusca; class Cephalopoda; order Octopoda; family Eledonidae; genus Eledone; species Eledone cirrhosa. The sequence goes on from OZ024740.1 coordinate 45,060,867, forward strand.
ACAGAGTGTATCTAATTAGCAAAAGAAGCTCTTAAGCCCATCAGATACAATTAAAAACAGTGACTGCAACACTTTCTTTTAGAGGATATTACACATATATTCAGCAGATACCAGAAACTTTTATCAAGATATCATATTTTATGCTGCACAAAAAATATATAGTGTCATCTATAGGAAGAATTGCTTAGAATTAAGTATCACAAACACTACTGGTATTTAATTCGACTACATTGCACAGCACTATAAATTTCGGTGGAACAACCAACCAAAGCATTTACCAAATTCAAACACAAATGATCTGATATATATACTTATTTGTTCAGAGCCTCATTTTGGTTGTTACAGTCCCGTTTTGGTCACTGCATCCCTCTCTCCTTCGTCCGGTGTCTGTTGTATTCAATAACGTTCTCTAAATTTTGAGCTGTGCTCTTTATCCGAACCAGTGCAGTTCATTGTTCTCATTCCGTTGTCAATGCTCGGGATCTGGCCTTTATTATGCCGTTTGCTTTCTCCACTTAAAACCAAAATATGTATAAATTCACTGGCCCACAAATAGAACTAATGCACACCAGGTGAACTACACACTTGATAATCAACAATTGTGTTCATTATGCTGTTATCCCGTAGAACAATTAACTGATGGGCATTAGGAGTTTTAAACCTAATTGTGTTTTATATTTTTCAGCTTAATCTTTTTTTCTTTATTAATTATAGTCTTAGTCATGATCTCTTCTAACTACAGATTTCTTCTGGAGAGATGTCTCCGAAGGACAGACGTGCTTGTGGAAACTGTCTGATGTTGTATAGATCTCAGATCTTCTCGAATATTTTTCGACATACATCTAATATAAGGTAGACATCATGGCAAGTGTTTATTAACATCTTCCACTAGCCACAGATGATTTCTTCCTCCCCGGTGCGTGGGGACAATGTAAGCATACATAGAGAGAGAAATGTGATCTAAGTAACATTAAAACTATTACACAGCTGCAAAATAGGTTTAACCATGTAATACTTTTTATCAGTTTCCATAGCTTGTTCAGATAACATTATGCAGATTTTTAAATATTTAGTAACCGTTTTTAACATAGACACAATTCCACACATTTTTGGTGGATGATAAAGTAGATTTTATCGATCCCAGTATTGAATTGGTACTTTGTTTAATTATCCTAGCGGTATGAAGAGTACAATCTACCATTACGAGATGTTTTAAACCCTAAATATGTCCAGAAAGTTAGGACAATAGGGAATTTGATTGTATTGATCCGATTACATGACTAATACTTTATTAACGTCGACCACGAAATGATGAAAGGCAAAGTTGATCATTATGGAATTCGAACTCAAAATTTAGAGAGCCAGAACAAATACGGCAAAGCATTTATCCGACACTCTAACGAGTCTGCTAATCAAAGAACTAAAATTCAATCAAAGAACTAAATAGCGTTTTAAAATATCGTTAAAGAAAGGGGTATGACATTTTTTATTACGTACATCTTTTTCTAGAAAACTTATAATAATTATTCTACAGATTTATAAAATCTTGCAGCAAACATTGCAATATTCAATGGAAACAGAGAGCAAGCTTTTTCTAACGTTGAAAACTTATTTTCAGGGTTTACATTGTATCAAAAGAAGTAAAATATAACAAAATACTAGACAGAAATATTGCGGACAAATCAAACGAAACGCAATAACGAATGACGTGGAAGCAAGACAATCGTAGATATTAATGCCTTACTCACCAACAGTAGATTCCACCTCAGATTGTGTTTCTAATGAAAGGAGAATGAAAGTATATTGTATCATATACATTATAGAAGAAATGCGATAGACAAACACTTAAAATGATATCATCCTTAGCAATATTCGATTATTGGATATAATTATTTTTGTTAGAAACTTTATGAAAAAAAATGTATTATTAATATAAATATTAAGTTTCAATTGAATTCCATCAAAGTTTTCAGATGTAGCAAATGACGTAAGCTAAATATTTTATTATAAATAGAGTCAAATACTAACATGAACACGTGATAACATTACATATAACTATACGGATAGGTAGTTAAAAATCTGTAATATCTTACCTACGCGAGTTGCACTTTCTGATATTTCTGTGAAATTAACGAAATATTTATTTGTTTTAAAAGCGGTGTAGTAAAGATATGTCTAACATTCAGTAATCATTAGCTATAAGGAAGTTTATTTACATAAATCTTAGAGAAAATGTTTTCCCCATCAATATGTTATAAAAATGTCTTTAATATATTTAGCTATGATTGTTGGCAATGATACGCCAGAGGTTCTAAAAAACTATTTAAAAATAATGTCAATTATTCAATATTTATTTATACAATTCATAAACTTCATTGCTCATTTGAAATCACAATGTATAGTATATTTGCAAAATAATGCACAGCATCCATAATATACCCTTAGAAAATGATAAAATAATTGTTTCTACTTTCGGCACAAGGCCAGCAATTACTGGCACATTACTAGTACTTTATTTTATCGACCCCGTAAGGGTGAAAGGCAAAGTTAACGTCGCCGAGATTTAAACTCAGATCATAAAGGGCCGTAACTCTTTGCTGCGAAGTATGGCGTCCGACCCTCTACCGATACTGTAAATCCACAAATAATACTGAAAACTCTCAAATGTGATACGAATGACGACTAATTATAACCTAGTCAGTCTTTTGAATTTTTTAAGACAGAAAACAAAGACGAAACAAAAAATGAACTTTTCAAGTAAAGTCAGTTTAAAAAGCGAAAACACTAAGGTATCTTTTTGGTTAGATTATTCACAGCTGCAATGTTATGGACAATAAAGTTGAACTCAATGAAGTGTACTTGTGCTGTATACTTTATATATATAATTATTTAGCAATATAACATATTTGTATACAATATGTATAAACATGAATGGAAAAAGTCATGTTATATGGTTAGAGAGTATACTGTGTATATTGTGTATATACTGTTTACTACTTAGTGCATGTGTTGATTTTATATTGTCTTAATAGCTGAAATCATGCATGGATGTTTTAGCGAAGCAATTAAAGCAAGAATGATTAACAAACTCACCAACAGTAGCTTGAATATTAAGCGGTGTTTCTAAATCCAGAATATAATAAAATATCGATATTAAATAGTATTATAATATATAGTATAGTATAACATGTTGTTATGATAAAAATTCTTTCGAGATTTGGCCTTTGTGTCACAGATATCTTGTTGAATTTTATTTTGCTCACTTCTAAAAATGTTATTTTAAAAACGCTCAAGCATTTGCTTTTGGCCTAGAACATCAGATCACCGTCTATTCATGTATATTTGTAATTATGCGTGCATGAATATAGTTAATCTTATAGCATTTTTTAATAGTTCATCTATTTGCGATATCTGTGTTACTATTTCTGTACACATAAGCAAACTTCAATTAACGAAGTGTTCAATAATAAATTAAATTACACTGCATTGTATAGCATTAATTGATTAAAATGGTTAATATATTTCTAATATTTATATATACATTTTATGAATTTGATATAATTTGTAATGGGTTAAAAATAAACAAACTTAAGTTATGATATATAACAAGACTAATTTAATATTGCATTTATCAAGATTTTAACCACGATTTTAACATTTTTTGAAAGTTAATTTCATCAATCTATTTACCAATAAAGATCAAAATTATGTAACTTTAAATATATAAAATATTAAATTATAAATAGATAGTTTCTACGTTTTTTATCATTGTGTTTCAAAGTATGTGTCGTTTATTATAGAAATACTCTTTAAAAAGAATACGAATATGTTTTTAACTCTCCAAAGGAGTTTCAGTTTCAGAATAAGTGAATATAGATCGCATAGATATGTAAATATAGAACGTATCAGATGGGTACGAAATATTATAAAGATTATTGTTTCTACTTTAGGCACAAGGCCAGCAATTACCCAGTGCATTACTGGTACTTAAAGATAATATTTATCTTTCAGTAAACGATTCAATTACATTTGCTGGCTTTACACTATCTTAAACACATTAAAATTATACGATTATCATATTTACATTCGTACATATCAGAAACGTGCTTTCTGGGTAACAATGTACGCAGTGCCTATCCAGACTAAAATTATAATTATTAAAGGATTTTCTAATAATAAAAACACTACTTTAACGCATGGAATTCACTGTGTAGAATTTTGGTGTTGAACAGGCACAATACTCCTTGCCTTCCATGTTCAATGTATTCCCCCCCCCGCTCCCTCTCTCTCTCTATATATCTACGTTTCCTCGTTGTACAGAGTGGTGTCATTGTTTCTTTCTCGGTGTCATTGATATTTCCATTTTTCAAATTTATATCTTCCTTTGTTTAAGATGAATCGTTAATCGCAAAATCGGCACTGATGGTGTGGAAATAGTTTTTGTTCCAGAAGTCATTCCTTTCTTCAACTTGTTAATGCTGAATGTGATCGGCTACTTCTTCCCTACATTCTTGTCTCTCCACTACTTACGGTCTTCAGCTATCTTTTCCCAGACTAGCGATTGAATAGGGTCATGTTTTTCTTGGTGGAACCGAGAAATTATGCCTTGTGTAAATTCATAGTAGTGCATCTGTTTGAGTATTCTTGTGTCTAGAATACTGATTAGATGCCTTAGCCATCGAATTGCTATTTACCAATGAGGTTTGAATACTCGTGGAATTGATCATGCCAGTACATTCTTGTTTATGACAGTCATCCCATTTAACGTTCTGAATCGACCATACTTTTACTTGATGAAATCTCTTAAGTTGATCTACTTAATGATAATATGCTGTCCAAAATACATTTTAGCTTTATGCCTATCATTATTGTAACAACGAGATATATTGTTACAATAATAATATGCCTATTATTATTGTAACAACGAATATGTATTCTTGGAGAATGCTGAAAAGTGCAAGGCCTATTTTTGTTTAAACGAATATATTTTCTTAAACTTTTGCGATTTCATCCTCCAGAGGTTTGCATGTTCAACAGATTGTAAACAGTGTATTACCTCCCTCGTAAACAGGTTTTGAGGGGTTTATTTTGCTATACAAGTATGATAATCTTGCAAAGAATGCAAATTTGCTTTCTCATCAAACTTCATCAAATCTAAATCTAAATATTAATGAAGTACAGATAGCCTATTTCTTTAAATCATTAACCTTCAAATTTTACAAAACTATTTCAATAGTGATACATAATGCCAGCGCTCATGCGCAAAATAAATCAATGCAGAAAGCGCCTATTGGAGAACTAACCCATTTAAGCACCAAGCACATTCATATAGTTTATCTGATGTCTCGATGTAATAGGCACATATATTTTCAGAGCCCCATTACACACACACACACACACACACACAAACAAGCACATATCTGTGTGTGTGTGTGTGTGTGTGTGTGTGTGTGTGTGTGTGTGTGTGTGTGTGTGTGTGTGTGTGTGTGTGTGTGTGTGTGTGTGTATATATAATTTATTGTGTTTCTACTATTGAAACTTATCTCGCAAATAATACACCAACGAAAACTTTTCCTTATTCACTGAATTTCAAATTGCTAGAAATATTTGTTCTTACCCGTATGAGTTTGAGTTGTTTCTGTTTCTGTAACAATTTCTGAAGAACGAATCAACAAGAAAATATTTATATGGTGTAAAGAATAAGCTAAAGCGAATTAACAAATAAGCTTAAAATAAACAGCACAAAATATCAGAATACTATGGAATATATTTCACACTAAATATAATGGTTACTCTGTTTTCTTTTGTTTTTTATCATATATATTTAGGGATTTAAGGGTTGTTACGTTTATAAATAGATAACATGTAGATGCTACATACGAAATTTTCTCCGGCACTATTACGTATATAGTATACTTCTTATACGGTTTATTGGGGATATTACTCTTCTGTTCTGTTTGTTGTGTTTCAGTGATAGAAAATTATTATCTTTTTTTTAATAGAAACATAATTACATTTAAAAAAACATGTTGAGTACTGATATTTGAAGTAAGTTTAATATTATGATATGTATATATCTAAGAAATACATCGTTGTGCTTTAGTTGAAGTAATCTTGTAAAGCACTTGTTTTATTTTTTTACGAAAATTATTTGAATTTTAAATAATATATCATAACCATTACAGACAAATCATGACGAGGGCATTACACCTGAATCATAAGCCGCACAGTGTGGAATGGCTGGTGCGACGTGTATCACTGGTCATTCACGCGTTTACTATCTTGTTTGCAGGGTGCAACTGATATATACGGTTCAACCAAGGATATATAGTTCCTCCCTTTTCTCCCATTTTTACGTTATTTATGTCATTATTCTATCGTATTTTAAACAGACAAAATGTATCTAATTGAATGGTGACTATATAAAGGCATAACTTAACTATTTATGTATTTTGATTGAAACAGAATCAGGGAACTGGAAATGGTAAACAATTAGCAAAGCGAACAGATATTAGATAAACGTAAAAATTGTTAATAAGCAAAACTCTTTTTACTAAGCCTGTTTACGCGAAACAAAATCATCTCTCAAATTTGATATGATAGCAAATTAATATATATTCTTGAAATGATTGAAAAGCATAATTGTTTTGGTTTCAATAATTATTTCATAAAAAGCTTATATATAGCAGAGCATAATTAAACGCCACCAATAAAGAAAAGGCACTCACCAAAAACATCTTTTGACTCGGTTTGTTCTGAACGGAAAAGGAAAATGTCATTGAATACGATATTTTCAATTACATTTTTTCAATCAGAATGTATTCTCCAATACAAAAATGCTAAATTACGGAAATAGTATTACGTTGTTGCTAATGGTGGCTGTTTATTTTGAAGAGGTTCAGATATATTTGTTGTTGACGTTCAAATTAGATTAGTAAAAGTTATTATAACTGTTTTGACAGGTCAATAAAGTCGGTGAAACTTTGAAGTAAGCAGTCAGCATTAACAATGAATATTATAACGACTCTATATATTATACAGTTTTTGCTGAGTGTGTTTATCACATAAACTCATAAAACGAACATTTATTATGATTGAAACAACAGAACGTACAAGTGTCCATTATGATTTATAATTTGAACTTTAATAAATACACATTACAGCTGTTTATAACTGAAAATAGCACGGGCACGTGTATCCTTATCATAATTGTGAAAGAGGCCTGGCGTGACATTGTATGACAAAGCTGTACTTTTGAATTATAGGTATTGTACGCCTAATGGGATTCTTGAAAGTGTCCGTCTACCCAATTACACTCAGATTTCTCCGGTCAACCCGAAGCTATGGTAAAGAAAACTTGCCTAAGATAACATGCTGTGTGATAAAACCGGGATCTTATGATTGCGAGGCTTCTGTTTGCCATCTTGTGGTGGCACACGCTGGAGCCGGCTCAGCCCATTCTGAGTGAACGATGGCACAAATATGGGTAAGCATAAATACATGTAGTATGTAAATGCGGAATAAATATTCCACTAATGCCAAAATTAATTTACCGCATATCATATTCAATAGTTTTGCTAAACTTTTAGGACATCAACAGAATAGAAAGATTACAAGAAGAAACCTAATAGTGAAATAACGATACAAAATGTCACGTTTTTCAAAAGTCCACCCTTGTGTGTTTTACAGTAAAGCTATGGATTGCTAAACTGACATATTGGTTTTTCACAGTACTTCTTTAAAAAATTGAATACACCCATTGGAGGGAAATAAAGGCTGATTTTTTTCCCGGACGTAATGTAACTTCAAGCTCTTTAGGTCAATTACACTGCAAATTACAGCAAAACACATCATGACAGTTGAACATCCATTTTGTTTTCTCTATATAATCTGTTTACTGGAGAGGAATTTATCTGGTAACATTTATTAAAGAGAGGAAACTCTCCTGTCTCTAATTACCTATCACCACAGTATGTACACTTGCTGTGATTGGACCTCAGTCGGTTTCGACGACGAATATTACAATTGTTTGAACTACGGAGTAGACTGCTTGGGAAATAACGTGCAAATGATTGAGAATTCCACAGACACGTGCACCATTAACGTGCACGTTAATGGTGCACTTGCTAAATTTGTCTGTTAATTTCTCAGGGAGGTTCAATGTGACGCAGTATGTGACCAAGCTAACCTTTTGACTTAAACGTATAATACATTTTGTCCAGCTGAGTGGATTGGAGCAACTTTAAATAAAGAAACTTACTCAAGGACATAATGCACCGTCAAGAATCGTATATAAGACCCTATAACGTTTAAACCATTCGCTATTCATATAATTTCTCTTAACATTATTGGAATGAAGAGTTTGGAGACACGCCAAACAACCTAAAACAATAATGATTCAAGTAAGATAAAAATATAAAGCCTCTTTAATCGTATCTCTGATAATAAACATCATTTTATTCATATAAACCAATATAAACATCAGTTTCTTTCGTTAAAGATCTATTAGTATACACTAGATATAGTGTACACAGGTTATCAAATGTTTTCAGTTGGATTGATGTTGGCCAGGAAAATTGTTTAATTTTAATACATTTACATTAATGGTTTCTCTATCTACTCTGTTGAAATAATACTGAGAATAAAACATGATGACCGATGAGTATAACAACATGGCTTTCTTATTTCCACAACCAAATACTCAATACATTTTCAATACCAGAACTAGCACCGGAGTTGTACTATTGAGTTATGGAGGAAATTCGTTCCATTGACATTAAAACCTATTAAACCTTAAAACTAACTCGAAATTTACATAACGCGGTGATACTGAGAGGCGCTATCTCAGATGGAAGGTAAACTAAAAGGCTTAATATCATTCCTGACAACAATTGAGCGTTTTATGGTATAACACATGGTGCGTCTTCTAAATAACAGGACAAATAACATATAAATCAACCGAATATTAACATATAACGAGAATAGTGACTGCAAACCTGGAGTGAACTTTACCATAAAGTACGGAAAACCTGGTACAAATACAAAATGGCATGACAGTTCTCTAATACTTTTGAGAACAAAGTCTGAAGCCATCCATTGTTCAAAACTGATTATCTTAAACTGTTTACATTTATTGAAATATTTTCCATTATAGTTTTATATAAGAATTTTTGTTAAGTTTTGCTCCAAACACCAGCTTAATAATAGAAACGTTAGTTATATCACAAATGTATTTCAATAGAAACATAGTAACGAAAATGTTAACGGGAGCCTGGAGGATAAATATTTCTGATACAATAACAAGTTATTCATAAATTTCAGAGTTATGCCAACATTGACGTGAACTATTAGTATTTGAGGGTTTAATGACCGATACATATCGTTACATTTTGAATAGTATTCCTTCACAATATACGAGCAAGTGACAGAGTGTATCTAATTAGCAAAAGAAGCTCTTAAGCCCATCAGATACAATTAAAAACAGTGACTGCAACACTTCCTTTTAGAGGATATTACACATATATTCAGCAGATACCAGAAACTTTTATCAAGATATCATATTTTATGCTGCACAAAAAATATATAGTGTCATCTATAGGAAGAATTGCTTAGAATTAAGTATCACAAACACTACTGGTATTTAATTCGACTACATTGCACAGCACTATAAATTTCGGTGGAACAACCAACCAAAGCATTTACCAAATTCAAACACAAATGATCTGATATATATACTTATTTGTTCAGAGCCTCATTTTGGTTGTTACAGTCCCGTTTTGGTCACTGCATCCCTCTCTCCTTCGTCCGGTGTCTGTTGTATTCAATAACGTTCTCTAAATTTTGAGCTGTGCTCTTTATTCGAACCAGTGCAGTTCATTGTTCTCATTCCGTTGTCAATGCTCGGGATCTGGCCTTTATTATGCCGTTTGCTTTCTCCACTTAAAACCAAAATATGTATAAATTCACTGGCCCACAAATAGAACTAATGCACACCAGGTGAACTACACACTTGATAATCAACAATTGTGTTCATTATGCTGTTATCCCGTAGAACAATTAACTGATGGGCATTAGGAGTTTTAAACCTAATTGTGTTTTATATTTTTCAGCTTAATCTTTTTTTCTTTATTAATTATAGTCTTAGTCATGATCTCTTCTAACTACGGATTTCTTCTGGAGAGATGTCTCCGAAGGACAGACCTGCTTGTGGAAACTGTCTGATGTTGTATAGATCTCAGATCTTCTCGAATATTTTTCGACATACATCTAATATAAGGTAGACATCATGGCAAGTGTTTATTAACATCTTCCACTAGCCACAGATGATTTCTTCCTCCCCGGTGCGTGGGGACAATGTAAGCATACATAGAGAGAGAAATGTGATCTAAGTAACATTAAAACTATTACACAGCTGCAAAATAGGTTTAACCGTGTAATACTTTTTATCAGTTTCCATAGCTTGTTCAGATAACATTATGCAGATTTTTAAATATTTAGTAACCGTTTTTAACATAGACACAATTCCACATATTTTTGGTGGATGATAAAGTAGATTTTATCGATCCCAGTATTGAATTGGTACTTTGTTTAATTATCCTAGCGGTATGAAGAGTACAATCTACCATTACGAGATGTTTCAAACCCTAAATATGTCCAGAAAGTTAGGACAATAGGGAATTTGATTATATTGATCCGATTACATGACTAGTACTTTATTTTCGTCGACCACGAAATGATGAAAGGCAAAGTTGATCATCATGGAATTCGAACTCAAAATTTAGAGAGCCAGAACAAATACGGCAAAGCATTTATCCGACACTCTAACGAGTCTGCCAATCAAAGAACTAAAATTAATATTTCCTAATAACCTGAAATTAGTTACAATTCAGAATATTGTAGAAAATTCAATTATATTTTTTTTTAATTCGATTTCCTTCCATGTTTGTAACCAGACGCTCCGTCCAAATGAAGATAGTTAAATACTTACGGTCGACCACAAGTCTTGATGTTGTTGAAACTTCTCCCACCACGCATTTGTATTCTCCTTTATCTTCTTCTTTGACATTGTGAATTATAAGTTTATGGATTCTCTTTTCTTTAACAATTTTAATTCGTTCGTCTGTTTTTATTTCTTTTCCGTCCTTCAACCATACAGGACTGACACCTTCTTTGTCAACTTCACAAGTAAAGGTAGCTGTTTCAGACACTCTTATTTTCTGTTCTGTCAATTTAGCGGTAAATTCTGCCTTCGGTTCTGATTCTGAGAAGTAAAATATTAATAGAAATGTTTAAATCTTATTTGCATATTTTTAGAAAGATGTTGAGTAGTATTCAATTAAGTAGAAATAGAACCGGGAGAATAGCGTTAAACGTAAACAATTTCTTAAGTTCAGGATTAGCATGCTATATATCCCAGGATTACCAGATATATTAACTGTCATACAAACTTGGAAAGTTTCGTTTTAATAAATTAATGGTTTACCTCTTATTTTATGTTGATTACTGGCAAGTGGAAATGATTAAAGATACTAATGATATTTTAATAATATATTTACAAAATCTAGTTACATAGATTTTGAGCATGTATGTACAAATGACATACAGGATAAATGCAATGAGTAACTTAATAGAAATAACTATTCACAGGGACAAATGTAGCGATCGAATCCAAGACCTTCTGGTGTGGAAAGCGAACTCCTGATTGTAGAAACATCATTGAGATAGGACACACATTGTTTGTGGGGGGTGCGTACGTGCGCTTAATTGGTACTTTTACTTTCCTTGGAAGGGTGAAAACCAAAGTCTACACTTGAGGTATTTTGAATCTCTGAACTAAAAGGGTTTAACTAGATACCACCAACCAGTTTCTCCCCTGTTCTATTGATTTTGCCTTATCATTGTCCGGTTCAGTAATAAGTAATAACGGTTTTTAATTTCAGAGATATGAGGGAAAATGAAAGTTGACTATATTGATCCCAGTATTTGTCTAGTACTTTATTTTATCAACCCTAATAGGTAAAGTTTTCCTAGACGGAATATGAACTCAAAATGTAAAGAGCCAGAACAAATACTGCAAAGCATTTGTTCTGCTGACAGTTATGTCAGTCAAGGAATTAAAATAAATATTGTTTGATAACCTGAGATTAAGGTCATTTCTGAATATCCTAAAAGATACGATTATATGCGTTTGTGTGAACGTGTGTGCTTTAATTGTATTTCTTTCAATATCTGTAACTTTAAGCTCTATCCAAATGAAGACAGTTAAATACTTACGGTCAATCACAAGTCTTGCTGTTGTTGAAACTTCTCCCACCACACATTTATATTCTCCTTTATCTTCTTCTTTGACATTGTGAATTATAAGTTTATGGATTCTCTTTTCTTTAACGATTTTAATTCGTTCGTCTGTTTTTATTTCTTTTCCGTCCTTCAACCATACAGAACTGACACCTTCTTTTTCAACTTCACATGTAAAGGTAGCTGTTTCTGTTATCCTGATTTTCTGTTCTGTTAATTTAGTGGAAAATTCTGGCTTGGGTTCTGATTCTGAGAAATAAAATATTAAAGGAAATGTTTAAAATGTATTTATATATTTTAAAAACTATATTCACTAGTACTCACCAATGTATAAATGAATCTAGAATTTTTTGTTTACTCTGTTGTTGAATGACTTACTACTTTGAAATACTATTATGTACAAAACCGCTACCTTAAAAGCATATTATTGTATTATATAATTTACGTCAGATGAAAGATGTTTCCAAATATTAGAAGTAACGTAGATGTGTAAACCCTATTAAAATATGGAAGGAACAGAAAAGTACATCACGTGATAAAATATGGAAATTTAATTTCCTATCTTTCACCATATATATATATATATTTCCATATTTTATTACGTGATGTCCATTTCTGTTTCTTTCATCCATTTTAAATAAATTTTCATTCTGACGAGCGAAGTCAGACGTCTGTGTCAGACTCGTCTGTCTTCGTGAAACCCTTGGTAAATGAAATAATTATCTTATGTTGTTTATTACATAACTAAAAAGCTCTGTAGTCTATATAGAGAACTCTCTTTTCCTTTATCTTTCCTACGGAAACACTTCATATATATATATGTATATATATGTATATATATATATATATATATATATATATATATATATATATATATATATATATATATATATACTAGCCAAATTACCCACGCCTTGCTGCGTTTCACACATTTTTTTTTTTTGTAAGAGAATGAGGATTGATTTTAAATCATTGATATAATTTATGGAGAAAAACTCTGCATTTCAATATTATTCAATGTAAAATGTAATGCATAAAAAATTGGAAAACGTTTTTTGTAATATATCAAATCAAAATTACATTATTAAATCTTATTCTTATTTTGTGTCTTGTAAATAATTTTTTTAAAAATATCAATTCAAAACTTTTGTGAATAGGCATTATATCTTGTCATTTACCTATGCCTTAAATTTCATAAAACTCGAAGGGAGAATTTTTTCAGCGGGGGGGTTGGGCCCCCGGGGAACCCTTTGATTAAAATAAAATATACTTATCCAAGTACACTGGGCATTGTAGTTTCAGAATATATATGGTTATGGGAGTCTATCTCCAAAACCATAGGAGGAGTTCGTGAACAAACAACCAACCAAACAAACAAACAGACAGAAACTACAACTTTATATATGACACTGTTAATGACAACACTAACATCTACGTATCTTTACGATTGTTTTGTGGAATAGGAGGTTAATTATATGTCTAAACGTTGCTAGTGTTCCGATGATTCCAAACAAAAGTTTGGAAGAAACGATCGTCAGCAATGAAATGTTCTGAACATAGTTTTGATTATTCTGTAATTTATATATATATATATATATATATATACATTATGAAGAGAGAAGAAACATTTAGATATAATTAGTAATAAAATGTATCATACCTAAACTACTCCTAGATTCCTCGACTACGTAGTTTCGTGGCATAAACAAAAACAATACATCATAAAGATATAGAGTCCTTGCGAGGTCTGCCGACTCATCAAGAGGATACCTCATTTTACTAGTCTCAAGAACGCGTCTACACGACGTGAGAAAGAATCCCAAAAGGCGGAGGGGGAGATAGTCACGCGATATAACGGTCGAGAAACAGAGCTAAGCCTCTTATAACCCCGAAAAAAATACCACGGAGGCGGAGGGGGTATTTATATCGAAGCCGTAGAAGAGGTGGTGAAGGAGACGAGAAGTATGAGTAATGGAAGCTTTCTGGTCTGTCCCAGTCATTCATTGAGCAACATCGGTGAAGTTGGCACCCTTAACTCACGGTTGGGTGCGGATGCATTCATGTATATATGTGTGTGTCCGCATGTATCTGTGTGTTTCTAAATATATTATATATATATATATATATATATATATATATATATATATATATATATATATATATATATATATATATATATATATATATATAAAATAAAAAAAGTAAACTTTTTTCGCTCTACATGGCTGAATACAATAAATGAAATGGTAGCCATGTCAGTAGAATGAACCCTTCATTCTTGCTCTTGTGTTAGCATGTGAACAGAACTGCAGACACTAATGTTTCTGGGTATCACCCGTTATCAGTACAGCTCACTATTCACCTGCCAAACTGTCAGAGCTAGTGAAAATATATGCTATTTTCAAAAATACACAGACTGATCGGCCTGATTTACATATTAAAAGACTGGTTAATCATTCAGATCTGCATATTACCAGACCCACTGATCAGCCAGATTTGCATATCAGCAGACTGGCCAGTCAGTTTCCTGTATAGGAGTGATAAATGGCCGGCTTTGCCAAATTCTGGTGATACCCAGAAATATTAGTGTCTGCAGTTCTGTTCACATGCTAACACAAGAGCAAGAATGAAGGGTTCATTCTACTGACATGGCTATGAAATTGAGGCTTATTTGCATAATTGCAAACGAATCGAATATTATTATTAATATTCGAAAAACTCAGATTACATTTATATATATATATATATATATATATATATATATATATATATATATATATATATATATATATATATATATATATATATTGTTCTTCTTTCAGACTGAAAGAAGAACAATTTGCTTTCAACATTTTCTACGGGAAAAAACATCCTTTCTTTTTCCAATAATCGTTTTTCTCTATATATATATATCAACTCGTGTGTTGCTTCTCCACATTTCATTATATATATATATATATATATGATCACTCTATCAAGAATATCCCAACACCTTCTAACACTTCCTACACGAAAATGCTGATAGACAAAGTAGAGAAAGTTGTTGAAAGAATGAGATGAAAAGCTTTGATTCTCGATGGACACTTTAACACGGACTCTACGGAACATTTTGATATCAAAACTCATAAATACCCGCAAAGAGTAAAAGATATGACCGCTTTTGAACTAGACTTAGTTAATCTAATCAACAATATCAATTTTCGTAAGTACTCTAACCCTTTTCAATCTAAACTATCTAATGATATTTCAATATTCAAATCTTCTAAAAAATAAGTTCATTTTCTCCGACAAAACTAAAAACTTATACGAAGTTAATAATAATTTACATGACCAACTCTTAATAGATAACATCACCTGTAAATACCAAATAGCTAATATAAACACGTATAATAATATAAATAAGGAAGCTAAAGAATTAGCTAGTTCTTTAAAAATAGATAATAGGACAGAAAAACTTGCTAAACGTAATGCATATATCACCCTTAAAGATCACAAACCTGATATAAACACACACATTAGAAGTAAGTCTGAATTACTCCAATGGATGAATAGCTCTTCCGTAGTACATTGGTTTAATAATATTAAAGATAAAAATAGTTCTAGATTCACCCAATTTGACATTGTAGATTTCTACCCGTCTATCGCTCAGACTCTTTTAGCGAAAGCCTTAAATTTCGCTAGAAAGTTTACCAATATTTCTGATATTGAAGAGAATGTCATCTTGCATGCTAGAAACACTCTTTACTGATAATGACACTTGGGTGAAAATATCTAACCCAGAGAGCCCATTCGATGTCTCAATGGGCTCTTTTGACGGTGCTGATGTTTGTGATTTAGTCGGCCTATTCCTCCTACACACACTTAAAGAAAAATTCCCTAACCATATTTTGGGGCTTTGTCACGACGATGGTCTAATACTTTCCCATACCACCATAGGCCATAACTTAGATAGATTAAGGAAAGACTTAATAAAAACCTTCGCTAGTTTTAATCTTAAAATTACTATTGACACTAACCTTTCCAATGTTAATTTTCTAGATATAAACCTAGATCTACCTACTACTTCTTATAAACCATACCATAAACCTAATGAAAATTTAAAATATATAAATAAAGGCTCTTGCCATCCTCCTATAGTTTTTGAAAACCTTATCCCTAATATTAGCCGTAGGATCTCCACCCTCTCTTCCTCAGAAGCTATTTTCAATAAGGCATCCCCTACTATAATAAAGCCCTTCAAAATAGCGGATTTAGCGAACCGATTAAGTACATACCCAACAATACTAACTCTTTTAAACATAATAATAGGAAAAGAAAAATAATCTGGTTCACACACCCCTACTCTCTAGCAGTTAAAACTAATGTAGGCAAAAAATTCCTAGAGCTCTTAGATAAACATTTCCCTAGAACACATAGATACTATAAGATCTTCAATAGAGATTGTGCCAAAATTAGCTACTCCTGCGGTCCCCTATTAAATCTTATATCATCAATAAGAAATCACCCAGAGAACATCAAAATAGCTCCTGTAGAGTCAAAAGTGAATGCCCATTACAAGGTAAATGCAACACCAAAGCCATTGTATATGCGGCTAAAGTGACAACCATCAGCAACAACCAACCAGCCACCAGCGAACGATATGTGGGTATGACACAAGACAAATTCAAAACGCGTTATTACTCACATGTCGCATCTTTCCGACATCCAGAAAAAAGATTCACAACAGCTCTGGCTAGCAGAATATGGGATTTGAAAGACCAAGGTATCCAATATAAATTGGATTGGTCACTTTTGAACCAATCTAAAGAATATGCAAGAGGAACAAGACGATGCACACTCTGCATAAGTGACAAATATTGGATTTTACAGAACCTTAAATCACCAAAAACCTGCCTAAATACAAAAGCAGAAATTTTCACTAGTTGCCCACACATGAAATCACACTTGCTTTCCAGCTCATATAAACTTAACTCACTTTCAGATACTTATCCTCCATAAACTCTTATTCTTCACTTTCCTTAAATTATCCTCTTTACAGACTTCTCTTTCTGATTTACTTTCATTTTTAACTTTATTTTTAATTTTATTTTTATTTTTACTTCACATCCACCAGTACTTTTCGATTCACTTACCTAATATTTTCACATTCCACATTTTACTTCCCCATTTTCTTTCACTACCTGATAACACATGTCACTTGCGTTTTCCACTCCAGATATATTCTGTTGTTTCGCAGCCGATTTTATATTTGTACTCATTTATTCATATGGCTGATTTATAATCTGTATCTATGTGTGTGAGTGTGCTTATGTGTGTATACGTACTGTATATGTATACGAACGCCTCCGTATGTGTGCGTGCGTACGTATATATATGTGTGTGTATGTGTGTTTTTATATCTACGTTTTTTATATCTATGTTTTTTACATTCTTATTTATACGTGTGTGTGTATGCGGGTGAATGTATGTGTATGTGTATGTATATGTGTATATATGTATATGTATGTATGGGTGTGTATGTATATATGTATATATGTATATAGTCGCGTACGTACGTGTGATTAGATATACATGGGGCGATATATATTTATATACGTGCCTCGTGTGTATGTATGTACGCATGCCTGCGCTTTTGTCTGTGCGTATTTGTGTGTATAAATATGTTTTTATATATATGTGTGTATGTACGTGCGTACCTATGTTCGTTTTCTTTTCTCTAGTGTTAATTGATTACTTTCTCTTTGATTTAAAATTTTTTTCATTCTCATATATTGTTTCATTTTTATACATATATCGAGAATGACACTTCTTTTTACTATTACACTCCCTTCCCTCTTTATCTTCCGCATATAAGTGACCGCGCGTGTATGTGTGTTTATACGCGTGCTTTCATACTCGTATGTGTATTTAATACCTGTATCTGGATGCGTGTCAACTATATTATCATACAATTTCTTTTTCAACTCATATTATATACGTATTTGTGGTCACATATACACAAATATACTTGCCCTCATATATGTACTTACACACACATATTCACCATACACATGCATTTGTACATACACACATATGTACATTTGTGAGTGTATATACATACATATACACATACCCTAACCATATTTCCTTATTTTTTATATATCTCTTGCATTACTTTTATTTATATATTTTTTGCATTTCTTGAGGAGACTTTCCAAATATTTCACTATGTTTTAAATTGCCTTGTCCGACGAACGAATGAGGACGTTTTTTGTATTCGTCTTATTCGGGAAACCTCTGGTAATGAGGTAATTATATTGTATTGTTTATTATACATTATATATATATATATATATATATATATATATATATATATATATATATATATATTTATATATTTATATATATATATATATATATATATATATATATATATATTTATATATATATATTTATATATATATATTTATATATATATATATATTTATATATATATATATATTTATATATATATATATTTATATATATATATATTTATATATATATATATATATATTTATATATATATATATATTTATATTTATATATATATATATTTATATATATATATATATATTTATATATATATATAGATATTTATATATATATATATTTATATATATATATATTTATATATATATATATATATATATATATATATATATATATGTATATATATATATATATATATATATATATATATATATATATATTTATATATATATATATATTTATATATATATATATATTTATATATATATATATATTTATATATATATATATATATTTATATATTTATATATATATATTTATATATATATATTTATATATATATATATATTTATATATATATATATATTTATATATATATATATATATATATATATATATATATATATATATATATATATATATATATATATATATATATATATTTATATATATATATATATATTTTTATATATATATATATATATTTTATATATATCACATAATGGTAGTTAAGATGTGACTTCGTCAGATTCTTGCGCAATCATAGGTGCAGTTATGCAATCACTGTGATATGCCTGTAGCCAAACACGTCTATCCTCTACTAGACATATCATGCAAAAAATAATTATGGTCATTTAATCCCGTCTTAACTACCATTTGGTAGAGGGTTGGACGCCATGTTTTCTAGCATAGTTACGTCCCTTTACAGTCTGAGTTCAAATCCCGCCGAGGTTAACTTTGCCTTTCATCCTTACGGGGTCGATAAAATAAAGTACCAGTAATGTACTGGATAATTGCTAGCCTTGTGCCTAAAGTAGAAACAATTATTTGATAAATGAATACTGTCACTCATTATCACCTACCTGGGATAAACTACTGACGTGAAGTGCTTTGGGTGGCTAGGACTTGCTCATCCTCAGGAATCCACAACGTAACAGCTAAGATAAACAACACTCTTCTACAACTATATATATATATATATATATATATATATATATATATATATGCAAGCAGGGAATAGCGGACGTAAAATGATGATGATGATGATATATATATATAAACAACAGCTGACTTATGAAGCATTGGAATTTCTTTTAATTTTCCTCAGAGAGACTGCTGTCCACATGTTTCCATCAGTAGCAGCACTTCGCAAGTTATAATCTTGTATTATATTAGAACTCACGTGACCCTAATACTGAGTTCTACAACTCAAAGCTAGCAATTTCGTAAAAGGGGAAATCTTTTAAATCGAGCCAAGTATCAATACTTGGTCGATTTAATCGACTTTCCCTTCCCTAAAATTGTTGGCCTAGTATCTAAATTAGAATTCAATCGTTTTGGGAGGCCACATGTTTCAAATTCATATATATATATATATATATATATATATATATATATATATATATATATATAATATATATATATATATATATATTATATATATATATAGTAACAGTAAAAATCACATTTAATAAACTCACCTTCAACTATCAACCTAGCAGTAGTTGACACAGTACCAATGGTACAAGTGTACTCTCCATAGTCTTCAAACATAACTCTACGGATTATAAGTTTCTGAATTCTTTTCTCAGTTACTATTTGAATTCTGTCATCAGATACCAATTTAACTCCATTTCTGAACCAGTCTACTTTCAGATTTTCTTCTGATACTTCACAGACAAATGTGGCAGTTTCTTCTTTCTTAACCTTTACGTCTTCAAGATGTTTTGTGAATTCTGGTTTTATGTCTACAATAAATCAAAATATATTTTTTAATCCATGGAAATGTTATTTGAACTATAATTACCATATCCACTTGGGTATAATTCGCACCGGTAGATGAATCACATTTACAATATTAAAAGAAATATTTGAAACTTGTTTATACATTTAAAAACTATGTTCAGTAATATTGAACTATGTAGAATTTAATCCAGACATGTTTGCTTACTCACTTGTTCATGGATTTAAACGTCTTACTCTCCTGATACACTGTTATATACTACTAGTATATAACACATTGTTTTACAAATAGAATAGGTAATGTTTGGTTTGTTCACCAAAATGTATCAAAGCTATATAAGTAGATAGATTGACAGATAAACAACACTGTTGGCAGAGAACATCCCATCTCTTGTTTGACATTTGTGTTCAATGAATTCTAATAAAACTTTTAGAATGCTGTTGACAGATTGTAGCGTTCATGTGAGAGACAGAGAAAAAGATTGTGTGGTTATTATAATATAGATTTAGGAGAAGACTCTTATACTAAGGAACACTTGATAACCCTTTGTCTACGTGGGGATAACTGTTACCCAAAGATACATTCCTTTATTAGTACTTACATCATAAATGACTTGCTTAATGTAACCTTTTTTGGTATTGATACCCACTACTTGGCTTCAAAATTCGACGCTGTCAGTACTATTTATGAAAGAGCATCAAATATACTGAGACGATGTTTATTCTTGTATATATATATATATATAGTATATAAAACCTGTTTTTTTTAGATAGTGTATTGATAAATGACTATGGTGTTGTATATAATAGTGCTGAAATGCTAACAAATTTATCCAATTGACGTTAAGATATGATAATAGTTAATGAATGTGTCTATCAGTGTATTTGCAATGGGTACAGTTGGAATACTACACGTTTGCATAGTGAAAATACCTAGTGGTATTTGGTTCTGATAGCAGTTTTTTTATCCATATTAGTAACGTGTTCTATTTTAATCATTTTCTCACGTCGAATTCAAGTAGATTGTATTACAATTGAAGATGAAACTTTATAACCTTTCTTCGTATAATCCCCATCAGCATCTCTCAAAAAGGTTCATATTCTTGCTTTCTTCACAAAAAAAGACTACCCAAAGTCTGATTTTTCTACACAATATTCTTTCATGTTTGAGCTCTCAAATAATAACTTCTTGCTTTGTTTTGTTTTGTTTTTAAACAGACATTCTCCCTTTCATTCTTCCTGTTGTTCATTGTTATCTAATGAGTAAAAATATTTAAACTTGGGAGAACCTGAAGTAAACGTTTGTGGTTCATAAGAGGGAAAATAACATGACCTTCTATGGATGCTGTTGAGGACTAACTGGAAAAATGCTATTGGTGTGGGTGGTAAATATTGGCATATTGATTCTCCCTCTTCAGCCCAGCCAGGTGGCTGACTGATGTTACGCTGTTCATTCACTCACCAATACTGTTTATCTCAATAGAAATAATACCTGGCATTGTTTGACCTGTGTTAAGTAAAGTTCCCTCCACATAAAATAAAAGCAGGTTGCAATTTATAAACCATGTTAACTCAAAGAATATGCTAAATGAAACTATGTTAAATAATAGATTAATATTAAGTTTACTTACCATCAACAACAAGTTTTGCTGAAGTAGAAACTTCGCCCACAACACACGAGTATTCTCCTTTATCCTCTACATTTACATTGTGAATTATAAGTTTGTGGATTCTCTTCTCAGTAAAGATTTCAATTCGCTCGCTTCTTTGTATCACCTTTCCATCTTTCAACCATTCACAACTTACATCTTCTCTGTCAACTTCACAAGTAAATATAGCTGTTTCGGTCACCCTTATTTTCTGTTCAGTAAGTTTAGTAGTAAATTCTATAAATGAGAATGTTAAAATGACATATCAGTTGAGCATATTTAATTCATCAAAATAAATAATTGGCTTTATCAATAAACATACATCTTACAGCATTAAAATAATGGTTTCTGGCATAAGGCTAAACGACGTTAAAATAATGGAAACTCTTCTTATATAAAACTATAGATAAATTGTTCTGTTCTTTTGAATAAGTTGTTTGTCTGTGACTGAATAGCCAGGAATGTACATCTTCCAACTGAATGTAGTGTTGTCTGCTCAGCAAAATATTAAATTTTTCTAGATAGTAGACTAGATTAGAAGGAAATATGAACTTGACAAAGAAGGATAAAATCTTCACCATAGAAGAAAATCTTTGTCCTCAAACCTCAAACTACATCCACCACACATTTTTCAACCTAACCACCAGGCACAGGAAGATTAGAACGTGTTGAGGCAATATTCCTGATAAACTTGGCTGATCGCTGAATCTCTCATACCCATAATAACAGTTATTTGACACAAGCCCAATATCAACGATGCATGGACATTGAACGAGTGCAATTTAGGCAGTTTTATCACCCTGCATGCATCTCAGACATGTTCAATAGCTGGCATTTTATGCCTATATAATTTGACTCCAAAAGGCAATAACCACCACTCTGAAACACTGCCAGATCAAGGACTGTTGAAAATTGTCAATAAACCCTAACTTGGAAATTCTCTAGAAAAGACTATTCAGATTGTCCTTGTCAATGCCCAGAATCATTTCCAGGACATTAGAGATTATATTTTCCTTGAGCATCTATAGATTATGAGAGAAGACGTTCCACTGACTACTGGGCATCTTCCAACAGTTCAGATCCTCAACTCTCATCTATGCCTGACCCAAAACTACAGCCCAGGGAAAGGGATGAGTTGCAAAAAGACCCATCATTTGTATGGAAACTACACTCTGTTCGCTGACATCGTCATCGAGGAATCGTAATCATAGTATCTAACCCCACCTTATTTCCGAGGTGGGAGTTGGAAGCATGTGGATCTCATGACCAACAGAATCTTTCCTTTCCACAAATAGTGAGGGAGCATATGTTCCAATCTATTCAGCTGGTTACTTGGGGTAAGGCATAATAGTCTGGAATAGTCAGGGGGTAGAAAAGATATCATTAATAAGGACAAGTATCTGTATAGTTAATGAGTGTCATAATTTACTTTGAAATATTCCACTAGAAAAAAACTCACCAGTTGTGGTTGTTTCAGTGTGTACTGTTTCTGTAAAAAAACAAACAGACGTTAAATTTAGATGTATTTTGTACAATTCCACAATTTCAAAACGTTAAAGTTCCAATTTCCTTAAAACATGTTTCTAAATTCTAGATTTTAATTTCAATGGTGTATTATAAAAAATGAAAAATATAGAAATATTTCGGTTAAATAATTAATTTCCTTAAAACATGTTTCTAAATTCTGTATTTTAATTTTAATGGTGTATTATAAAAAAAATGTTAAAATTTAAAGATTATTTCTTAGTTAAATAATTAAGTTTCTAGAAACCATGACATAATAATAGAAATACTTACTTTCAACAACCAGTCTTGCAGTAGTAGATATTTTTCCAACTCTGCATGTATATACCCCAGTGTCTTCTGATGTCACTTTATTTATTATAAGTTTCTGTGATCTTTTCTCAGTAACCATTTTAATCCTGCTGTCAGATGTCAAGACATTACCATCTTTCAACCAAGTAGCTTTGATATTTTCTTCAGACATCTCACAGGTAAGTGTAACTGTTCCATTTGTTTCGACTCTCACTTCTTCAGTAAGTTCTTGAGTGAAATTTGCTTTCAATTCTGTTTTGGAAAAACAATTTAGAAATTAGTTCTATGTTTATTCAACTAATCTGTTGCATATGGAATATTATTTACATTGTTTTTTGTGGATGGCTGTTTTTTCTATATAGAGAGAGGGGGGTGAAAGATGGTGAAGGGTGAAAGAGGGAGAATGAGTGAGAGAGAGGCAGGATAAAGAAGCAAATAGACAGAAAAATATATAACTCTTAATGTCCTGTACCATATGAAACTCCATTAACAAGACATTCATTAAAAGGTATGAACCAACACTATGACTGAACCATATTAAACATTAACGTATTTGCTTTACTGCAAATTTTTACAACTAGGAAACATTTGAATAATCAAACAATTTTTTTGAAATTTCTTAATTTAACAAGAGTTAAATAAATTGTTAAACATTAAAAGTGTGTTTATAAGAATATAAACATTTGATAGTGTAGAAAACCATCTATTGAAATTAATGAACAATAGTATATAATGGTTTATCTATTTATATAATTTGACCCTTTAGAAATAACATTGTTATTTCTATTTATTTGAGTGTTTATATATTCTAGTGTTTTCAGGGAAAACGATATCAAGAGAGTAATAAACTCATTGACAGCAGCTTCCACTATGATTTCACAAAGAATCTTAATGTGGGAAAAGAATTTGACACCCTACTTATGTATAACTGCCCAAGTACATCTCTCAATAAAACGAGAAATTAAGTTCCATAAATGAATAAATGCAGAGACAAACTATGTTGAATATGAAAGATCTCCAGCCTCTTTGGAAAAGAAGGGACAACTGAATTGAGAAAAACTGTGGAAATGCTGTAATGTAGTAAAACTTGAATAAGTTCAATTTTAAAATAATAAATTCCTTGAAATGAAACTCACCTTTTACTTTGAGAGTAGCTGAAGTAAATACATCTCCAAACATACATTTGTATTCACCTTGATCTTCCATCTTTACATCATGTATAACAAGCTTATGCATTTTCTTTTCAGTGATAACTTTAATTCTTTCATTCATTTGTATCTGCTGTCCATCCTTAAACCAAACAGCTTTGACATTGCCTTTCGAAACTTCACATGAAAATTCAGCATCATCATATTCAGTGACATGAGTTTCTTTAAGTTCTTTGGTGAATTGGCATTTTATTTCTGAAAATTAATTTAAATAAACATCTATGATAAAGTGCATTCTAAATAAAAATAATAGTTTACATCCTATATATTGAATAATTTTAATATGCGTTATAGGAGAAATAATTTCATATATATAATATATGTATACATATGTGTGTGTATGTATTATGTAGGTATGCATGTATGCGTTGGGATATGGAAATACTCTGTTTGGTGCCCAAGCACATGGTTAACTCACTTGAAGTGAGAAACCTCTGATTCTTGTTAGAACATCATGTTTTAAGGAAACCTCTGATGTAAAACATGCAACTCGATGACAGCCAATGATGTTGACCTAGTCTTCTTTTTCGATAACTGTCAATATTGTTCAGTGAGCCCATTTGGTTCAGTGCAAGGCCTTTCTTCACTTCAAAAAGTTTCAATAACAGGTATGATTTGATCTAAACGACTTTCAAGTGTGTTTCATGAGCATGACCATTTCTTTTTTCTTTTGTTGCATCATATGCAAAAGGGAATCTAAGTCCTTAGAAGGTTTATAACGGTCATATTTGTGGCACTCGTATTTGAGAAAAAGATCAAGAAATGGCAATTCTCAAAGCTGAGATGCAGCCATTATGTATGCATCTATTATGTATGTATGTATTTTTATGTGCAGGCACATGGAAATACTCAGTTTGGTGCCGGGGAGGGAGAAAGAGACCCCTAGTTTTTGTTAGGACATTATTCTAGGAGGAAAACTCTGATATAAAACCTCTAACTCGATGGCAGCCAATGATGTTGACCTGCTATTACTTTTGGATATCTGTCACTATTGTTCAGTGAGTAGGATTGGTCCAGTGAAAAACCTCTCTTCACTTAAAAAGCTTCAAGTACAGGCATTACTAGATCTCAACATATGTAGATAGGAATCTAAGTGCTTGGCAAGGCTAAAAGGTCATTTTTGTGCCACCCATATACAAGAAGAAGATCAAAGGATGGCAATTCTTGAAACCAAGATGTGGTTATTTTTTATGTATGTCTATACACATACTGGATGATTAGCATTTGTGAAACTTAAATACTAGTCAACTGATTTATATATCATATATCTCATATTTGAAGTTACCACATCAGTAAATGATGTTTTTTTTGTTTTTTTTTTTAACCATGGGTGATAACTCTATTTGAAAAATATAGCCATAATATTCATATTAGGACAATGCGATTGATGAGTTAATATCTGTATACAACAACTACAACGGTACGCGATGGGGCCTACCCACAGCCCCGGCAGACAGAATGGAGAAGGCATTTCCCATGAGGACGGCAAGGGAAACGCGCTGGAAAAGCCACTCCAACTCGCGGGGTTCCCACCTGCAGTTGACCAGCTCAGCGCCTATGGTGGTGAGTAGGGAGGTAGCCCTGGGGCCGAGGACACCAGAAGTCTCCACTGCTAGGAGTATGACCGCAAACCTGTTGGAGAGCGATCGGTATTTGAGGAGTTTGGCCCCCTCAGCCCGACGTGCAGCAGAACCTGGGTCAGTCGCAGACTGCACCAGGCTGCAGCTGCAGAAAGTGTCGGTGCAAGTGGCATCCCAGACGGGGGGTTTGCCACCGCGGAACGGGAAGATCGTCATGCCATCTGGCCTTTTTCTGTCCCCTCGATCCAGCCCCACTGTCTCGAGCTGGGAGGGAAGCCTGCAGTGTCCAAGCCATGCTTAGTGACCTCGTTGGGGGCAGCATGGCGTTGAATGCAGCCGGCACTGTGGCGACAGGAAAGTGGGTGGAGGCTGAAAGAGTCCACGGTGGAACCGCAACGACATTGGTGTGGCTGGCAGATCCGGAGGCCGAGCCTCAGGGAAACGCCGATTTGCAGGCTATGGTTGTCTAGCTGCGTGCCAGTGGAGAAGGAGGACAGGGCATGGAGCCAGGAACCACTGTGGGGTTTGGAGGCCGCACGAAAACAAGCAAGGCGGTGCCGGTCGAGCTGACGCGTGATCCTGTCTGAGGACAGGCTGCACTGGATGGCATCCCAAGTGCGTTGGGGGGACTTGACGTCAACAGTGGGAGAAGGAGGAGGGACGTCTACTGGGCTAAGTCCCAGTTGGTCCCATGTCTCACAGGCGGCCTCATGTTCTCTGAACACAGAGGGTTCTGTTGTGCTTTGAAGAACCCTGCTAATGAGGACGCGGCACAAGGTTACCGACGAAAGATACGCCGGCAAAGCTAGTGAGATCGGGAACCAGAGGCCAAGGCCGCCATACCTGACAGGTAAAGTGGCCTGTTGCCACCCTATGTCATCAAACTTGACGTTGCATATCGCCTCGGCTGCTATTCGGATTCAAGTATCAAGGTCAGCGAGGATAGATGTCTGGATGTAACATGGAGCGCTGCGGAGTGTATAGAGGAGCTTCAGCATGGCAAAGCAGTTCCTCAGCAGAAAGAGAGCTGGGTGGCCGTCAATCAAGCCAGTCAGCTCGTGAGAGTCTGGAGCTGTTGAAGCCTGAACCTGATGGTGGAGCGGATGGCAGGCGGGTGGATCGGTGACCCGAGGATGAGGACATCCTTTTTGGGGGTCACCTGAACCTGGCGGAGAATGGACCGCACATCCTAGATGGAGGCTGCAAAGCTCGCAGCATCGAGGCTGACGTTCACCACCTCCGACTTGGCCAAGTTGACCTGGAGGCCGATTCCCCCCAGGGCAGGAACCACCGATTGAAGGTTATGGCAGACCATCCGTATGGGCCCGCCCAACGTAGCATCATCCAGATACCAAACATTGGACCCCAGTAGCCAAGGGTATGACCGTATCAGCAGCAAGGAGCATGCTCGGGGCTCCATATGACAGGTAGGCCAGCTGGTAGGCAGATGGGGCTCGGCTGAGGCAGGCCTCGAGCAGATGATCCTGGCGTAAAGAGTTGAAGGCATTCCTCATGTCAAGGTTGACAATGAGGTGCCTGGGGTCCCTGGATGCTGGTTCCGATGGGCAGCTGTTGAAGAACTGCCTGGTTGCATGAGCGGCCCCCTCACAGCCACCGGACACACCGACACCCAGTTGCACCGGACTAAACTCCCCATCCAGTTCGTGTGTTACGGACTTGCAGATCACCTTGGCAGCCAGCCTCTGGAAGACATTGCCTGCAGCAATGGGGCGTATGCCACCTTCTTTCTTCCTGAGTGCGGTGAGGCTGGCCGAAAAAAAAGGCCTCAGGCGTAAGGGTCCAGGGCACCATGGATGAGCCTATTGGTGAGCGCCACAATTGCACTCAGAAGGCAGCGCCCGGCCTCAGCGGAGAGGGGGAATGTCATCTCCTTGAGGTGGCTTGGTCGGAGACCATCAACACCTCCGCAGTTGCTAGCTGGGAAGGACCTGATGGTGGACATGATGTCTGCATCAGTAGCCACAAGGAGCAAGTGGGGTTCGGGTGGGGGTATGGGTCTGAGATCAGTGGGTGGCTCAGGGTGTTTGAGCCGCAGAGCAGCCAGAACCTCCTCGGTGGGTTGGAGGGCAGTGTCCTCTGAGGCAACAACTCTGACTGAGGCCGAGACATCACCCATGATAAGCTTGGCATTTACCTGGTCACGTAAACGCTTGGCGCTGGCCTCGGGGGTGGAAGATAGGGGGTACTCAGGTAGGGTGTGTGGCGCCCCTGGGCACGCTTGGAATACAGCCCAAAGTTATTGTGTGAATGTATAATATACATATACTATGTTTATAAAATCAGGTAGAATTTTAGAATAAAGAGTACCCTCCAGTAACACTTAATATTGTTTTCAAATATTTCTGTTTCAAACATCAGAGATATTTTCAATTTGTCTCATTGCTTATCCACTAGGTGTTTTGAAATGCAATAATTGGCCGTGAGCTTTTATTGTTTACATATTTTCAAGGGTTTCACAGTAATGTTTTAAACATGTGATAAGAATACTGCAAAAAAAACTAAAAATTCTTTTTTTTTTCTTTAAATCTCGTCCACTATGTGAATCTCTGAGATCATGACAACTCGTCCAATCAATGCGTAACATCATGATGATATACATATAGTAAAAATCACATTTAATAAACTCACCTTCAACTATCAACTTAGCAGTAGTTGACACATTACCAATGGTACAAGAGTACTCTCCATAGTCTTCAAACGTGACTCTACGGATTATAAGTTTCTGAATTCTTTTCTCAGTTACTATTTGAATCCTTTCATCATTTACCAATTTAACTCCATTTCTGAACCAGTCTACTTTCACATCTTCTTTTGATAATTCACAAACAAATGTGGCAGTTTCCTCTTCTTTAACCTTTAGATCTTCAAGACGTTTTGTGAATTCTGGTTTGATTTCTACAACAAATCAGAATATATATTGTATTTAAACAATCATTGCTGCATATAATTGTGTATATGGTGCACCTTCATTTTACAGAGTACATTTATAATGTGCCATATAATTTGCATTTCATTGGTTAGTTTCAAATAGAAGAAATCCCACAACATTGGCTTTAATTGCATGAATCAAGATTGTATCTGTAGATTTCTCACTATTATAAATGTAGTATATTTTCTTTCATTTTGTATGAAAACAGAATTTTGAAACTTTAATGAAACTGAATTCTACTTTATGACCTGGCTGTTCAAAACCAGTCAACAAGAGACACTGATTGCTTGTCTACAATTGAGAGATGATGAACCTAGATTGCAACTTTATAATTATTTTTAATTATTTAACATAAGATGAAGAGGCAGCACCTATAAGCTGCCCTGGCTCATGAGAGCAATGCAGTTAATGTTTAGTTTGAAATTCTTCACAGGATCCTATGGGAGAAACATACAAACGAAAAGATCCAAAAAGTTATATTTTTGGAGGCAAGACTAATATGAAGTATTTAATGTACATTGTGGGTAGTAAGAAACAGTAACTATTATGAAGTGGAAGATATGAGTGCATAGGGTTAACATGGTGAACAAATTGCTAATTCAGAGAGCAAGAGTCATTATAGTAACAGAAGATACATTGCTCAATAGGTTGTTTGTAGGAAGTAAAGCTTTGCTAATCAATCAGATTGCCTTTTTCTTGTATTATTAGAAATGTTTGTCAGTCTAGCAACTGCACCATCCTAGATACGTAAGCAGTACGCTAATGATGATTGTGCTTAAGCTTTTTAAAAGGTCGGCAATTATTCGGCTCTGAAATATTTTCTGATCCAAAATGAAAGCCTGAACTTTTGATGCAGGCTTAACAATGTTAATGCATATAGTTGTCACAAACAAACACCACAAAATGTAAATCTCAGTAATTGGAACATGTTTGAAGGGTTTAGCTGTGTTGTGTTCATGAAGATGCTGGTTGTAGTGTGGCAAGACTGCTTTCTTGATATCTATAGTGAACTGTATTTTAGTGATGTTGAATGAGCCTTTGCTATCATATCACACTGTCAAGGGGCATTTTTTGTAACCAGTAATTTCAAATGTTGTTTATTACTAGGATATGTTCTACTCCTTTTCTACACAGGTTTTCTGCATGTATACAGACAGACAGACAGGTAGATAGATATGTTTCTTTATTATCCACAGTAGGTAGATAGATAGATAGATAGATAGATAGATAGATAGATAGATAGATAGATAGATAGATAGATATGTTTCTTTTATTTGCCACTAGGGCATCAAAAGTGGGACAAGTACAAAGGGGGGAGTTTACACAAAAAGGCGTCCTCAATAAGGAGGAGGCAATAACAATATATAAAAATAAAATAAAATATAACAAAAAATAAAATTTATAACAAAGTCTTCAATAGAGAGGAGGCGCCTTGGGGGGTCGCACACACCCCCGAAAAAAAGTGTGCAGCCCTTTTCCTCGGGAGCACAGAGAAGGGGTGCTCCCTTGGTCTTTCATCTTCCTCACCTATAGTCTGATGTAGAGTGAAGGCCCATTCACACGGGCCATTCTCGCCACTTTCACTCATCTTTCATAAAAACGGCTGGGGTGCAGCACCTCTCTCTCCATCCTGATCCTTCTTCCGAAATGATAACGGAAGAAACGGACCAGTTGTTGGCCAGAGAGAAAGGTGTCTGACCTCAGTCCTTTCAGACGCGTCCACCATACAACCTTTTTCGCCATGGCTATTACGCACAGAAACACCGCCTCTTCTTCGTTTTTGAAGAGGGGAGGTGGCTTTATTGTTACAATAGACTCGGTGGTCAACCGGATCGGTCCCACCCTTGACAGCAGTTGTTCGACATAGCCCCACAGATCGGCAATGCCCGAGCAGTGTACCAATGCGTGTGCAACGGTTTCCTCGTCGCACACGCATCTGGGACAGATCTTTTTCGAGGGGTCCCTACCCGGGCGCCCGTGTCTGTAGAGCCTTTCTCGAACGGGCAGAGCCCTTCTGTAGCATTGCCAGGCCAGGGACCTCTGGAAGTTATCCATGGGTCCCGGGCTGAATGTCCTACCGAACAGGTTGGCCAGTTTGTCTTCCTCCATGCCTAGGGCTTCTCCGAGGGCGTCGTCGCACCTGCTAACCACCAGCCCTCTATAGAATGTCGAGGTGGATTCTCCACTGACAGCCGGGTCCGCCTGCCAGAGAGCCGTGAGCGCCTGGGCACACTCGGTGTGCCAGGCGCCCAGTTTTCTCGGTCTTTGCTTGACCCAGGATTGCAGCTCGGTGAGTGAGACGAGTCTGGGAAAGGCTCGCCTCACAAACGGGGCCCACACCGGTTGACCGGAGAGGAATACCTGAAGGTGCCGTAGCCTTAATGCGTGTTTACGTATCATTAGCCACGGCATCCCCAGCCCTCCTTTCGAAGGGTGTTGACAGCAGATGGATCTCCTCACCATAGGAGCCCGCTTCTTCCAAAGGAATTGGAAGAGTGCGCGCTCCATTTTGGCGAACGTTTCCCTTGGGCAAGGCACAACGGCCAGGCGGTAGTAGATGACGGACGCTATATAAGTGTTCGCCACCTCCGCCCGACCTTTCAGGGACAGTTTGCACTCGGCCCACTTCTGGGTCAGTGCAAACACCCTGTTCGTTACCTCACCCCAGTTCTTCTCCACCTGGAGGTCTGGTCCGAACCAGACCCCGAGCAACTTCACCGGGCCCTCCGTCCAGCGCCCGACGACGCCATCGGAGGGCATCGATCTACCCCTCCACATGCCGAGTTGCAGACCAATCGACTTGTCCCGGTTCAGCTTAGCCCCTGTAAACATTTCGTACTCCTCCAGTAAGGTGCCGATCGCCCCGATTTCCGAGGCCGTCGACACCATTACTGTTACGTCATCGGCGTAGGCTGACACCGCTTTCCGCAATCCCGGTTCCAACGGGATGCCCTGCAACAACTCCAACTTCCGCACAGTGGCTCTAGAGTCATTACATACAGAAGGGAGGAGAGAGGGCACCCCTGTAGGATGGACCGCGCGATTTCGAACGGCTCCGAGAGGTAGCCGTTCACCTTGACCCTAGAGCAGATGCCGCTGCTGTTAATGGCATTGATCCAGCCCCTGAAAAGGGGTCCGAAGCCTGCCGCCGCTAGCACCGCATCCAAGTAACCATGGTCGACCCTATCGAATGCCTTAGATTGATCCAAATTGATCAGGGCCCCACCAAAGCCGGGTTCGTTCCCAACCCTCTCTATGATGTATCGCATGAGGTGGAGGTTGTCGTGGATGGACCTGGACGGGATAGCACATGTCTGCGCATCTCCCACCAGGTTGCCCACGACAAGCGCCAACCTCTTTGCTAGCACCTTGGCCAAAATCTGTAACTCTGTATTTAGCAGAGTTATGGGCCTGAAATTATTTATAACGTCCCCCTTGTTCTCGTCCTTCCTCACTAGCGTGACTACACCCTTGGTCACAGCACAGGGAATTCTCCCGTTCTGTTGCCAGTTGCAGTAGACCGCCTCGAGGAGTTCGGGGAACAAGTCCGGCATAGCTAGATATAGTTCGTATGGAAGACCATCGAGACCCGGGGATTTGCGTTTGCCGCATTGGCTCAGCGATAGAGATAGATAGATAGATCTCATTATTAGCCACAAGGGCGCAACAAGAAAGGGGACAATACAAAGACATAGAGATAGATAGATAGATAGATAGATAGATAGATAGATAGATAGATATATTTCTTTATTAGCCACAGGGGCACAAAAGAAGGGGACAAATACAAAGGGGGAAGTTTACATACAATAAAAACGTGTAAAATGTTATCACAGATGGAATTTAAAAGTTAGTCGATTTTCCCCAATAGAGGGAGACAGTTTATATGGGTAACACAGACCCCGAAAAAAATGTGCAACCCTCATCTCCAGGAGTACGAAGAGCTTGTACTCCTTTCCTCTCCTCCTCCTTTTCCTCAACCTACAGGCTGATATAGAGAGAAGGCCCATTCACTCGGGCCATTCTCGCCACTTTCACCCACCTTTCATAAAACTTGCTGGGGTACAGCACCTCTCTCTCCATCCTGATTCTTCTTCCAAAGTGGTATTTGAAAAAAAGAATCAGTTGTTGGCCGGAGAGAAAGGTGTCTGACCTCAGCCCTTTCAACCTTGTCCACCATACAACCTCTTTCGCCATAGCTATCACACAAAGGAAAACCGCCTCTCCTTCGTTTTTGAAGGAGGGTGGCGGTTTGATCATGACAATTATAGATAGATAGATAGATAGATAGATAAATAGATAGATAGATAGATAGATAGATAGATAGATAGATAGATAGATAGATAGATAGATAGATAGATAGATAGATAGATAGATAGATAGATAGATAGATAGATAGATAGATAGATAGATTAGCTTTTGAAAGTCACTAATATTTGTCAACAATAATTGTCATCAATATTTGTCTCAATCATGTTCACTTAAAATTTTATATTCTTATATTTCATATTCAATATTGAAAATGGAAATAGAATCAAATTACTTGCCTTTTAACATCATTATGAAATGCAAAAATATTATCTTAAAATTATAATTTGATCTATTAGAGAAAGATAAGGATATTTCAAAAATTCATACATTATGAAAATCCCTAAATTCAGTGCTGAATGCAAATTTAACAGTAATTTATTAATATATATTATGAGACTTTGCGATGTTTCTGAAAAATAAAAACCTACCTTCAACGTGAAGTTTAGCTGTAGTTGATAATTCCCCAATAACACATGAATACTCTCCTCTGTCTTCCAACTTAACTTCAGAAATAACAAGTTTGTATTTATTCTGGTCTGTAATGATTTGTGTTCTTTCATTTTCAACTAAGAGATCTCCATCTTTTAACCAAATAGGATCAGGATATTCTATAGATGTTTCACACATAAATGTAGCTGTTTCTTTCTCTTTCACTTTAACTTCTGTAAGATGTTTTATGAATTCTGGTTTCACTTCATGAACTAAATAAATAAAAATAAATATGAATGAGACAACATAATTTTACTTTATAGTAAACATCTAGTTTTGAAGATTTCATTTTTATGTGTTTTCTGTTTGTTTTGTTTTTGTTTTTTTGTTTTTTATCAAACACGGCAAAAAGTTCTTCCTTTATCTGAAATGAAATTCTATGGTATTGGAGGTGATGGTAGTAAGGATTATAAAATATATATATATTGTGAAACTGCTATTCTGTTTGCAGAATATATTGAAACAATGTAAAGTCAGGTTCAGAAATAATATTTTCAATCAGTGAAAAGAAAGAGTTTTATTTTGAAAAATGTAGAACACTTTGTTCATTGAAATACATGTTAATGTATGGTTGTAGGTTTCTGTTTCAGAACGTAGAAAAATAAGAATTTGAGAAAAGAACATGAAATAGAAAAATAAAAACTAAGTTATATTTAATAGAAATACATATTAAAAATATGTATTAAAAGCCATATAAGTACTCAAGTAAATATATATTTCAAAACATTTAATTTTTTATAGTAAACACACAGCAATGCAAATGTCTTTCAAGTGCCAAGAATTTGCTATATCTATGTGGTTGGGAAGTAAGGGAGAGATGTTATAAGTCCCATCTCACCTCATGAGAAATTGAAAAGTAGAAAAACATCCCCCTTTAAGTGATCCCCCTTTCCACCAATATATATATATATATATATATATATATATATAATATATAATATAAAAGACGTAAAATAAGAAAATTTTAAAAATTTAAAAAATTAACTTACTTACTAAAATTTTCACTCCAACAAATTACTTATTTGTTGAGCAAACCTGCTAAAACCACTACTAATTTATTGGTGTGCTAGTAGGCTTCTGTCATCTTACCATCCCACTCCTACCGACTAGCCTCAGTGTCACGTGATTGATTCTTTAGAATCTGCCATTTGACCAGCGACAGCGAGCTTTTCAGTGCATGGAATCCAGTCCCCGCTAGCTGTTCCATCTACCGAATTATTATTATTTTTATATGAGTCCCCAGTGTCCGCGCATTGCCTGGAGACTTAGCTGAGAATAGACTCCCTGATGACGCAATGAATTCTCGACAGTTTATTACGTAACTGTCTTTATCCCATTGCAGAAACTAATTAGTTGGAGTGAAAATTTTAGTAAGTTAATTTTTAAAATTTTTAAAATTTTCTTATTTTACGTCTTTTATATTATTGTTCTGCATCCTCCTGCATTGAACCACCTAGGTACTATGACATAACCTGTGTATTTGCTGGCATTAGCGTACATCTGTACGCATATGTTAGTAGATATACTAAATTCTATATATATATATATATATATATATTGGTGGAAAGGAGGATCACTTAAAGGGGGATGTTTTTCTACTTTTCAATTTCTCATGAATATATGTATATATGTATATATATATATATATAAATATATATATGTATATATAAACATGTGTAATGTCAAAATGTTTGAAACATATATTTATTTCCAATAATCATATAATTTATATCTATTGTTTTTATACGTTTTACAGAAAATATTATAAAGTAAAAAATTAATTTATTCATGTAACTTTTTAACTATTGCAAAATATGTGTGTGTGTGTGTGTGTGTGTGTGTGTGTGTGTGTGTGTGTGTGTGTGTGTGTGTGTGTGTGTGTGTGTGTGTGTGTGTGTGTGTGTGTGTTTTTTCCTATATTAGGTTTATATTTCTTGCAATGGAAATCTTCATCTTATTATTTTTTATATTTCAGCCAATCTCTGTCTGCAAAAAAGAATGTCTTTGCTACTGAAGGTTACCTCTCCATTGTAAGGAATAGTAATTCTTATATTTGAAATTTACAATAAACTGTTTGGCCTTTTAAGTAAGTGCAATAAGTATTCTTCATAAATCTATTCAATTTTAAATTCCATTTAATCAGATTTCTATAATTACACCCGAGACTATAAATAGCATTATTTTGAACTGAATATTGTTGAAACAAGTATAAATTGCCCTTAAATGTAAGCAGGCCTAATCAGAGGTGGGCAGCTGGACCAATTGATATGGGCCTTCAAGTTTGAGAGTGCCAACTCATTTCTAGTTCTTCTTTTCTGATATGTTACTGGTAAATACATCATATACACTATATACCACGACATAATCTATATATGTCTTATGTATTCAATGATGATTACTAAAATACAATAATTTGAAATGGGTTCTTCTTATGATATCTGATCTGGACCAATTACCAGCTTTTTACATTTTACATCTGGCATAGACCGACATTTTACATCTGGCCTAAACCCAACTGTAAGTCTAATTCTATTTGCACTGAAGACACTAGAAAATTTACAAAATAGCTTTTTAAATGCATACAAAATAGAGAATTCGTGTCTTCATATATTTGCCAACTTAAAGTAAAAAATAACTTCTACCTACATCCCTGTATAAAAATGGAATGAGCCTAGTTATATATATATGTGTGTGTATATGTGTGTGTGTGTGTGTCTATGTATTTGTTTGCAAGATTCTTAATGTGAAATTGTGTATTGAAACAGATATTGTTATATCCTGGGCTGGTCATTTTTCTGATTATACCAGTAAAAAACACATGCACTTTTTGATTTTTACTTCGGCTTTATTATCATTTAGTGAAATGTAGAGTGGAGAAGTAATTATGGCATTTGTTTTGCGAAATCATGTGGCAAAAGACAGAAAGGACGGAAATTCGTGAGCATGTGTCAGCAAGCGGTGATGGAGAATAGTACAATAGTTATAGAAAATATAGTACCCTAAAAACCATTAATCTGGATACCTAAATATGGAATGTTATGCGATGAAAAAATGAAACGAAATTTCATTTCCCACTCTTAGTACGGCTGTTACTTAAATACAAGTATGTACACGTACATACATATATGTATACAGACGTACAGTAGTATATATATATATATACATACATGCACACATGCTTACAAACACACCGAGCATTATAATAAATGTTCGGTAAATTCATACGTACATATATATATGTGTGCATGTATGTATATATATATACATACTACTGTACGTCAGTATACATATATGTATGTACGTATACATACTTATATTTAAGTAACAGCCGTACTAAGAGTGGGAAATGAAATTTCGTTTCATTTTTTCCGTTTATCGTTTTCGGTGCACCCGGCCGATTAACCCACTCGATATGCAAATTGGCTACTCAGCCGTTAATATGCATAAGGTAAGTATATACGTTCAACAATCTGGCAGGAAGGTATACGTTGCTGACGATAGCTAATAAGCTTGAAACTAGTACAGCGTTCCTTTGTCAGTGTTGAACAAACGAGCAACAATGGTTGCTGGACACTACGGCTTAATACGGGATGTTTGTTTACAAACACACCGAGCATTATAATAAATGTTCGGTGAATTCATACGTACATATATATATATATGTGCATGTATGTATATATATATATACATACTACTGTACGTCTGTATACATATATGTATGTACGTGTACATACTTATATTTAAGTAACAGCCGTACTAAGAGTGGGAAATGAAATTTCGTTTCATTTTTTCCGTTTATCGTTTTCGGTGCACCCGGCCGATTAACCCACTCGATATGCAAATTGGCTACTCAGCCGTTAATATGCATAAGGTAAGTATATACGTTCAACAATCTGGCAGGAAGGTATACGTTGCTGACGATAGCTAATAAGCTTGAAACTAGTACAGCGTTCCTTTGTCAGTGTTGAACAAACGAGCAACGATGGTTGCTGGACACTACGGCTTAATACGAGATGTTTGTTTACAAACACACCGAGCATTATAATAAATGTTCGGTGAATTCATACGTACATATATATATATATGTGTGCATGTATGTATATATATATATACATACTACTGTACGTCTGAATACATATATGTATGTACGTGTACATACTTATATTTAAGTAACAGCCGTACTAAGAGTGGGAAATGAAATTTCGTTTCATTTTTTCCGTTTACATATATATAAATATATATATATATAAATTCGAGAGTATTGAAGTTTGCTTGAAGCATTGTGGAATAATAAATAAATATCTTTAAGTCGTTTGGAAGCCTCGACAATGCAAATGGGTAAATCTTTTTATCAAACGCCTGCAACCGCAAATAAAC
Source organism: Eledone cirrhosa (assembly GCA_964016885.1). Lineage (NCBI taxonomy): Eukaryota > Metazoa > Mollusca > Cephalopoda > Octopoda > Eledonidae > Eledone > Eledone cirrhosa. The sequence goes on from OZ024740.1 coordinate 45,099,793, forward strand.
AACCGATTAGAGAGAAACGAAATGAGATGGCTGGTTTAGGTTAACAAACGATGTAGCAACACACAACACACAAACGAGACAACTACACACACAGTAGCATTCCACCATACGAACATACTACACTGCCAATACAGAGGAACAAGGCAACTACACACGCACACATACACACACTCAAGCGAGACAACAACACACGCACACACACACACACAGTAACATTTAACAAACAGGCAGAGAATGGACTGACAGCTAGCGCCACCCCACTCCCTCATTCGGCCGCTGACCTCTGCCCGACCGACCCCATTTCACGCGCACGCGCGCTCTGCCGAATACCTCAGATATTCAAAACAACAAACAGCGGAGGACGCGTTTCGCACCTGTCCGACAGATAACCTTTACCCCGAAAAAATATAGGGACTATTAAATCTCTCCCAAGGTAACTCTCGTGTTGTTATTTTTATTTTATCCTTTATACTCTTCCCTTCTTTCTTCTACACATTTACAAATATATAGGGACTATTAAATCTCTCCCAAGGTAACTCTCACGTGTTGTTATTTTAATTTTATCCTTTATACTCTTCCCTTCTTTCTTCTACACATTTACACATCTTTACACACCACGCATCTCAACGTACACCCACTTACATCTCTCTCTCCACCACCGGATCTTGTTACCCAGAGATTTACCCATTTGCATTGTCGAGGCTTCCAAACGACTTAAAGATATTTATATATATAAATACATATATTTAAATATATATATATATAAATACATATATATAAATATATATATATATAAATATATATATATATAAATATATATATATATAAATATATATATATATAAATACATATATATATAAATACATATATATATAAATACATATATATAAATATATATATATATAAATACATATATATAAATATTTATATATATAAATATATATAAATATATATATATAAATATATATAAATACATATAAATATATATATATATAAATATATATAAATACATATATATATAAATACATATATATAAATACATATATATATAAATATATATAAATACATATATATAAATATATATATATAAAAATACATATATATAAATATATATATATATAAATATATAAATATATATAAATATATAAATATATATAAATATATATAAATACATATATATATATAAATACATATATATATATAAATACATATATATATATAAATACATATATAAATATATATATAAATACATAAATATATATAAATACATATATAAATATATATAAATACATATATAAATATATATAAATACATATATAAATATATATATAAATACATAAATATATATAAATACATATATAAATATATATAAATACATATATAAATATATATAAATACATATATAAATATATATAAATACATATATAAATATATATAAATACATATATAAATATATATAAATACATATATGGCGGCACAGCTAGTTTTTGTCGATTTATTATTATTATTATTTTAAATCGATGTGGACGAACTGTGGTAAAATAATTAATATTCTTCAGTCTGGCTAACTTTCTTTTGCAATATAAATACAGATATGTTGGTATCTGTTTCATCATATATATTACTCATATATATTACTTTTATACACGGCTCAGGAATATTTCCTTTCGAGCTAATACCATTGTAAAAGAATTCCTTACACTTAATATAACGGCCCTTCGTCGAGCTAAAATTCGCCTCATATATACGACTGTTATTTCTAGCAGTACGGTTATGAGACTAGCCTGAATCTGTGAACCCATGTGCGTCACACAGTCTTTTAAATTATTTAGAAGTGAAGCTTATCAATTGTCTCTGGATGTTTACTGAGGAGCGCAGTGGCAAGATATTCCTACACTTATACACGTATCCATCTCGAAACATGTTTGGATTTTGAGGTTTAAACTTATCTACTGAACAGGTTTGACTTTGAAATTTAAATATGTATAAACATCATAGCCATTTGGCGGCACAGCTAGTTTTTGTCGATTTATTATTATTATTATTTTAAATCGATGTGGACGAACTGTGGTAAAATAATTAATATTCTTCAGTCTGGCTAACTTTCTTTTGCAATATAAATACAGATATGTTGGTATCTGTTTCATCATATATATTACTCATATATTACTTTTATACACGGCTCAGGAATATTTCCTTTCGAGCTAATTCCATTGTAAAAGAATTCCTTACACTTAATATAAATACATATATAAATATATATAAATACATATATATATATAAATACATATATATATATATATAAATACATATATATAAATATATATATATATAAATATATATATATATATAAATATATATATATGTATATAAATATATATATATATAAATATATATATATATAAATATATATATGTATATAAATATATATATATATATAAATATATATCGTTTCTGAATTTGTTTAGCAAGATTCTTTATCTGAAATCGTGTGTTGAAACCGATATTGTTATACTTTGGGAGGGTCATGTTGCCAATAAGAAACACACGCACCAGTTGCTTTCACTTCAATTTATTATAATAAATTTATAAATTTAGGAATTTATAAATTTCTGGTTGGTTGGTTAGTTCCACAACCAGATAGTTGTTTATATACTGTCAAAGTTCTTTCATCACACATTCTGTGACCTCTTCAGTGACTGGGGATTCTTTTCTTTGTTTTTGTGCCTCTCCTTTGTTCTGTCCTACGCCATTTTGTTTCTGTGTGTGTGTTGTGTGCTCAGTCTGCGCATGCGCTACATCCGGGTGTCTGTGTGTGTTTATATTCGTTTATTTATTTATTTGTTTATTTACATGTTACCGGTTGGTTGTTTGTTCTATGTGCGTGTGTGTTTTCATTTTGTCCTTAATTGTAAGTTGTGATGTTGCTGTTCCACTCATATTTTCTATTTAATTTTGGTTGTAATTCTTTTATGTTTATTGCCTCTGTGATTTGTCTAAACATTGCGTCTTTTCTGTATGTAGATTCTATTTTTATTTCTATGTTCTCTAATTTACCCTTATGTTCTATTTTAGCATGTTGGTAGAGTACAGATGATTCTTTACTATCTTGAAGGTCTCGCCAGTGTTCATTTATCCGTTCCCCCGAGTTTACATCAACACCGACGTAAGAAGATTACAACTCACCAAAAAGCAAGCAGATAGGCTAAAACGAACACTAATTCTAAACATAAAAAAGATCTATAGAGAATTAAGTCATCAAGAAAAACATAAGCGTAACCTAATACAAGACATAACTAGGATCACCACACCAAGAGAGAAACTAGTATTTATAAGCCTTATACGTCCTGAAGAACAGTACATTGCTTAAGAATGTGATAAGCACTTTAACAAGAAACTAAAGTGGCTTAAGCAGATAAAACTAAATCAGGATACTGTAGAGAATACCAATAGATATCCCGACAAAATTGACGGTATAAATATGGCCGACACCTCATTAACAGATGAGTTCAACAACAACAACAACACAAATATATACTGCAACACGGCAATAGACCCTGATTAATTATCTGTATTACTTCTACCACCGAAATTTGCGGCATTCAAGAAGGTAAATATGATTAGTTGTCTGTCAGAAATAGAAAAATCATTTACAAAATTACGTTGGAGCCTCAAAAACAAAAGTAACAACATACGCACACACATATACAACACATATCCCAACAACAACAGACACAAACAACAATAATAACATATTCAGAAACAACAACAACAGACACGCAGACACAAACAACAATAACAACACAAACAACAATAACAACACACACAACAATAATAACACACACGGAGACAACAACAACAACACACATCAACAACAGCATACATCAACAACAACAACACACACGCATTCAATGCCTCTCACCACCACCACAATCTTAACAAACACACAGACACAGAAAACAAGTAATGACAGTAGCACAGAAATCACAGAAATAAGGGGAAGTAATAGGATTAAAAGGAGAAGGGAGACTATGGACAAAGAAAACAACCAAGACGAACACACAGACACACAAAATAGAGTAGATAATAACAATGAGCCAGTGGAAAGAGACAGGAGTAATAATGAGAGACATAGAAACAACCATGAGGCTGTTGGTGGAAATATAAATAGAAACAACACAACTAACAATAACAATAGCACTAGTACACATAAAGCAGCAGCTTGGAACTCTACTTTTTATAATCCCTCCGATAAGTCGTTCGACCTGCGACGAGTCCACGCCACGACTTTACCATTTAACAAACGCACGCAATTGCCGTCGCAGGTCGATGAACAAACAGAAGCACAATTTAGTATAGTTAGATCTGAACTTAGAAATATTATAGAACAGTATAGCAAGAAGCATAATAGAATGGAGGCCCAGCAACTGGGAGAAAAATCTGCAAATGGCTTGCGTGAGCTCATGCAGCGCTCGCGTAATGGAGAGCTAGCATGCTTTCCAACAGACAAGTCTGGCAGAATGTCAGTTGACAGCCTGCCAAACTACATCCAGGCAATGCAACCCCACATCACTAACACAAGAGAGGTAACACCACAGGAGCATGAGGATAGAGAAAAAGCCCTCAATGCCCATATGGTGATGTGGAGGAATATAATGCAGCCCAACAAAAGGACTGCCAACAACTTCCAGGCCTGGAACAATGACGTGCCGGCGTTGTATGGTCTTCGAAAAGACCATAAAACGGGCAGTGACCCTGTCACGGGACCACCCACACAGCCAGTCTGTGGAGCTAACATTGCTAGTAACTACAGACTGTCCTACTTCCTCTCCCTGATCATACGCCCCATCATTGAAATGTCTCCAGATGTATCTGACAGCACGGAGGACCTCCTCAGCAGAATCGGCGAGAGTAACCGATCTAGGGACCTAACAAACTGCATAATAGGTAGTATGGATGTTGTGTCCCTGTATCCATCTATTGACGTGGATTTTGCTGTGGAGAAATGTTGAGTTCCGTGGGATTGATACCAGTGAGCTGGGACTCCTACTTAAACTTATCTATAGTAATAATTACCTAGACACATATGACCTTAGCAATCTGTGCCCTACGAGACCCCCTTAACCCTGATAATGTACTCCCGCTACGTTGATGATATAAACATCGTAGTTAAGACACCCCCACTAGAGAACAGTCAGGAATTAGAAAAAAACAATGGAAAGCATCCAGCAAATAGCGAACTCCATCCACCAGAGTATTAGAGTTACTATAGACTACCCAAGTAAACACCCCAACCATCGATTACCTGTACTAGACACAGATCTCTGGTTAGATACCATTAATAACAAAAAACAAATCCTCCATTCCCATTATGCCAAACCCATGACTTCCAAACATCTGATCCACCGAAACTCGGCTGTTTCGGACCATACCAAAATCAACATACTGATTGCGGATTTGGTACGGGTGATGAGAAACGTGTCCCGCATGTGCAACCCCGAAGAAATAGAGAGACACATACAACACTTCATCCACCGTATGCAGTTCTCTGGTTACAATCAGAGAGATAAAATCAGAGTGTATAGAGGAGCCAGAACCAAATGGGAAAAAATGGTAAATAATGACACAAATGGGACCTGCCCCTTGTATAGGAGCACATTTTGGAATAGAATAGAAAAAACTAGGAATAAGGCTAATAGAATAAACTCATGGTATGATAGCAATAAATACCAGAGTGTAATGTTCATCGATACAACCCCTAGAGGTGAATTAGCTTACAAATTTAGAAGGGCCCTAGATAAACATAAACTCAATATTAAGATAGTAGAAAGACCAGGTACCTCCGTAAAAACACTTCTTAGCAAGACATACCCTTTTCAAAGACCCCCCTGTATAGATAAGAAATGTATAACCTGTAAAATAAGCCCCCATATTAACTGTAAAACTAGAAATGTAGTGTATAGCATAAGATGTACTGAAGGAGAATGTAGAGACAAAAATATAGTCTACATAGGTGAGACAGCTCGTAGTGTAGGGGAAAGGATAAATGAACACTGGCAAGACCTTCAAGATAGTAA
>OZ024740.1:45120869-45205869 GCA_964016885.1 Eledone cirrhosa
AGTCAGGAGTGATCATCTCAATTTTCAAAAAGGAAGCCAAGAGTGATTGCTCCAATTACAAACAGATCTCTTTGTTAAGCCTTCCCAGTAAAGTCTATGCTAAGTGTCTGGCAAAGAGATGTAGGGAGATTGTCGAGTCCAAGCTAGCTGATAAACAGTGTGGGTTTTGCTCCGAATGCAGCACAGCCAACCAAATATTCACACTGTGGTAGGTTTTTGAGAAACCGTGGAAGTACTGCTAAAAAGTGTATTCTTTATTTGTAGGCCTCAAAAGGGCATATCACTGTGTTCCAAGGGACCTGCTGTGAAAGGTTCTGCAGGAGTATGGGATTGATGGTCAGTTTTTTGTTGCCCTGATGTCTCTATATGAATGCCTGAATATTAGGGTTCAGATAAATGGTGCTAAAACGAAGCCAATCAATGTGGGAGTTGAACTCTGCCAAGGGTGCATTCAGTCGCCTCTTCTATTCATTATTTTCATGAACAGGATTGAAATGTCCAGCCAGTATGGAAATGGTATTATGACTGACAGTTGTAGAATCAGTTAACTGGAATTTGCAGGCATGGTATTACTTAATTCAACAGAAAGTGATCTCCGACTTGCACTTGATAGGTTTGATGCCAAATGTTGCATAGCTGGAATGAAAATCAGTACTCTGAAAACTGAGATACTCGTCCTCACAAGGAAACCTGCGCAGTGTACTCTACATATGAATAGAGTTCCACTGGAGCAGGTGGAGAAGTTCATGTATCTTGGTGCCATGTCCACATTAAGTGCAAGAATTGCAGGAGCTGGTGCAGTAATAGATAATTTTTTACTTTTAACATAATTTCAGCATAGACCCTCACTGGCTCCTAAGATACTGAATTTTGTCCTTATGTTTAGAATCGGCTTAGGCTGTATACCATATTATAAATATCAACTTGAAAATTGCTTTGAACTTCTAACATATAAATCAGATAAATATGTTTTCATTTTTTTTTTTTTTCAAAGTTGCTTCAAAAAAGAAATTATAGCTAATTTCTTTTATTCCCCCAGCATTGATTTGATAAAATTCTTCTATCGCTAATAGGAAACAATATATTAACTATCTGTCCTTTATATCAGTCACATTTTATATTATTAACGATCAGTAGGAATACCATTGAGAAATATAAATGTTACTAATATAAAGAGAAATTTATTACTTTATTACTATAACAAGAATATTAAATTTTAGAAATCTCATTTGTAATGATTTGATTTTATGTTTCATTTTATTCCATTTCAGGTAAGCTTTTATTATAAAATAAAATTTTCCAATAATTTAAATTACACTGAAGAGTAACTACTTTTAAAAATCTGAATCACCAGATTAAACTTATCTTATTTAAGTAATATCCATATTAATTATCACAAAGTATTTCTATCTATACGGTTTTCATTTTTTAACATGTAAATTAACATAAATTTACTGAAGTAATTTAGAAATACATTCCCAATCAAATATACGACTAAACAAAATTAAAAAAGAAAATTGAAGTGAAATACTACTTTTTGAAATATCTTTCTGTTACAAATCATATTTATATATAAATAAATAAAAACACATAAAGCATATTTAATAATTACAAACGTGTGTGTGTGTGCCTAAAATAAAATCAGTGCATTATAAGAAAACAGAAGATCAGCATGCTAAAAAGAATCAAAGAAACACAAAAAATATTTTGAATATAAAGTTCTTTTGATCATTAATTTGATTGTGTGACATCCAATTTTGCATTGCTGAAAGCAGGTTTAATATCAATTACTTATAAAATTTGCTTTTCAAATTATATTAATACATAATCAAATGGAAGCATTCAACAAAATAAAGAACAAGCATTTTTGGTTGGATTATACCTTTAAAACTCTAATGACTTGAGAAAGTAATAAAGCAACTTTAAACAGAATCATTAGTTACAAAGAAGTTTCTAACTGCTTTATGCCATCATATTGAAGATATTATACTTTGTCTCATATATTTAGTGGAATAAAGGACCATACTAAATAATATTATAAGGATATATAAGAATATTAAAATCACATATATTTGCAAAGTAATATTTATAAAAAAGCTTTAAAATTAGAATTAATACTTTTATAAGAAATTTTTTTTATTAAAGTTATCACTTTTCATAGTAAAATATTTGGAAAATAAAATCAATAAAATCCTAATTTAAGTTGATATAATCTGTTTATGTTAGAGAATTTAAAAAATAAACGTCTATATTATGTGACCATAATTAAGATATTCATAATGAAAAGTTCTTAAAAAGGAAAAACTATGGTTTCAATTATGATTAATTATTTACATTTGTGTTTGTGAAAGAAATGCTTACCTCTTGAGAACAGAAAATTATTTTGATCTTATATAATAATTAAAATTTTTATGGTATTTTTTTTGTTGTAAATATTTAATAGTGTAATAAAACAACTAAAGTAGTTATTTAAATTTGAGAAGACATTTAGCGTATCAATTAAGAGACCTCGTAAAATTTATTGATTTATCATATTACATAGATATAATGATGATAATAATAATTATTGTTATTATTATTTCTAATTTAAGCAAAGGTGATCGATTTGAGAGAAGAAAGTTTATTAATCATAATGATGCTGCCACCACTGCTGACAATGAGGACTGTAATAATAATAATAATAATAATTGTTTCTACTTTTTGGCACAAGGCCAGCAATTACTCAGTGCATTACTGGTACTTTATTTTATCGACCCCGTAAGGATGAAAGGCAAAGTTAACCTCAGCAGGATTTGAACTCAGAATGGCAAGGGCCGTAACTCTATGCATCAAAGCATGGTGTCTGACCCTCTACCGATACTGCCAATCCACTGCCAATAAAGATTATTTCTGATTTAGGCACAAGGCCAACAATTTGGGGGGAGGGGAAAGTCAATTATATCAATCCCAGTACTTGACTAGTATGTTTTTATTGATCCCAGCAGGATTTGAACTCAGAGTGTAAAACGCTGGAAAAAAGCCACAAAACATTTGTCTGAAACTCAAATAATTCTACCAATCCACTACCTTATAATAATTGTTTCTACTTTAGGCACAAGGCCAGCAATAACCTAGTGCATTACTGGTACTTTATTTTATCGACCCCGTAAGGATGAAAGGCAAAGTCAACATCGGTGGGATTTGAACTCAGATCGTAAAGGGACGTAACTATGCTGGAAAGCATGGCATCCGACCCTCTACCGATACTGCCAATCCACAATAATTGTTTCTACTTTAGGCACAAGGCCAGTAATTTGGGGGGAGGGGAAAGTCGATTAAATCGACACCAGTGCATTACTGGTGCTTCATTTTATCGAAGGCAAAGCTTACCTCGACAGGATTTGACCTCAGAACATAAAGGACCATAACTCTATGTTGCAAAGCATGGTGTCTGACGCTCTGCCAATACTGCCAATCCCTTATTATAATACTAGTAAAAATATTCGAGAAAAACTAACTGGCAGGAAACACAGGAGTAGACCCCAAGCTGGGTGTTTAGATAACATCCATGAGCTTGACTGGTCGTGCTTGGGGGATCCTGCTGGATCTATTGGAGATGGTTGCTTCTGACAGAACCCACTGGAAGGTTTGCTTGAGGACGCTGTCATCATGACCCTCCCAAGAAGAAGAAGAAGAAGAAGAAGAATGTGGAATATGAAAACAGAAACATTACCATGTGCTTTGGGAATGATAAAAACAAAACACAATCAAATACATAGCCAAAGCCTTGGGACTTATAAATATATATGATAAACAGAAATCAGGCACTGCACACATATTTTGCAGGATAATTTCAATACAATATAAACAACAGTATCAAAACAATAACACTGCACATTTCTAAGGCACATGGAACTGTGCTTAGTAATGTAGTGACAGCACACAATAAAATAAAACTAATTAATATGTATTTATAGAATAATTAAAAAAGATATTCCAGTTGCAAAACCTAGAATTAAGAGGCCTCAAAATAGACTTAGTGAAGACCAAAGTTTTAGTAAGTTGGAAAGAAGACAGGAATGACACCATAAGAGGTAAGACCATGCTTAATATGCAGGAAAGGAGTAGAAAGAAATTCCATACAATGTAACCAATGTATACAATGTATGTACACACAAAAGCTGTGTTGGGATCACAGGGAGGTTTACAGAGAAGGTAGACTTTATTTCTGACAGCAACACAGGAGTAATTAGCAGTAAGAATACTCTCAAAATATATTCCCTTAAATGCTCAGAAAGCTGCATAGAAATAATTGATAGTTTTTTCAACTTAGAGAACCTAGCAGGGGAGCAGATGTACCAAAAGTATAGTAGCCAGCATGAGAATATGGTGGAAAAGGTTTAGAGAGTTATTACTTCTGCTGGCAACAAAGAGATTGCCACTTCAATGGAATGGTAGATTTTATGTTGCTTGTCTACAAAGTACAATACTACTTGGTAGAGAGACAAGAGCTTTGAATGCAGAACATTTGTGACAACTAAAAGGAAATGAGGTGAGGATATTCCAGTGATTGTGTGCATGATTGATGAAGCACAAATGAGCTGAGAAAAAGGCTAGATATAAGGAATCAGATTCAAGGAAGAAATCTGTGTAGGTATGGACATGTGATGTATATGGAGGATGTCAGATGCATAAAGAAGTGCAAGCACTTGCAGAAGAAGGAATTTGTGGACGATAGAACCAAGGAAAACATGGGGAAAATGTGATGAAGACTGACTTCAAGAAACTGAACCTCACGAAGATGACAAATGATCACTAAAATTGTTGGTATTCGATACTAGAAATCCTCCAGTCACCAGTGCAAGCGAGGCAAAACAGCTTTTAGTGACATCTACAAATCACTTTCTCTCCTTTAACATAACTTATCTTTATTCCTATCTCTTCATGCTATTCATGGTGTTATCTATTTCCCATCATACCTATCTATGAACAACAACCTTCATGTAGCTATTACTCTCTCCTATGTTACTCTCTCCCTTACTTTACTATCCTTCGGCTTCCCCATTCACACCCAGATTCACCCTCTTGGTCATCGTACCTCTTCTATTCACTCTTTCAGTCATGTTTACCTTGAAAGAATGTGGAATACATGTAGCAAGGACTCTTTAGTCTCGCAAGGGATAAAGCAACCTTTTAATGTTGATAAAATGTTCCAATAAAATGCACTCAGTATACTCTGTAGAATGGTTGCTAGCTAAAATGATTTAATCATCAGCAGCAGCATTATTATTATTATTACTATTATTGTTGTTGTTGTTTTGGGTGGCAAAACTGTAGAACAACAAACAAGTGTTTTGTGGCTTTTAGTTACATCCCTTTGTGTTCTGTGTTTCAAATGTGAGAAGTTGCTAAAAATACCAATCAAGTACTAGAATTGATTGAAATAACTAAACTCCCCACCACTACCAACACCAACAAGATATTACTGTCTTCAGTCTATGCAAGAAAACTTCATTATTATACATACAAATGTAATATCAGAGAAAGAAATTAGAAACTTCTTTGTTAATGCCTTTTCCAAACCCATTAGCAAAATGATTTAAGTGACATCAACAATAACAGTAATAAAAATTATCTTAATAGCAGCAACAAGAAAAATACTCTGGCGAAGCTAAATCTTTAATGGGAAAATAAATCCTTTGAAGGAAAACATCTACTGGCAATTTAAATAAATATGATTGGTTGAGGTAAAGATCTTGTATATAGTTGATTAACTGTAGCCTATGAATTGAAAAAGAAGTTTTGATAACTACAGCAATGTCTTCACATTTATTTCTGCCAATAAAACCCTCTGAAAATAAAGTTGACCAAACATACAGAGTATTTATGAAAATAATCATCCAGCAGGATATTTTCATTGATATAAATGTCATAAGTACAAATGAGTTGGTCATAAAAAATTTAATACAGTCACATATGATTCTGTATATAAATGAGAAGATACTAACTATCCAATTAGGCATAATTTTATTATACAAAGATATATATTTGGACAAGTGTCCTCATCTTGGTTGTTATCATCCCAACATTCCAACTGTTGTACCCTCAGGCTTGCTTCAGGTGCTTGTTGTGTTCAGCAATACGCTTAGACCAAATCCCTTTATTCATTCTGTTGTGCCATACAGAGATATGTTTACATTAGTTATTCTAAAATCTGTGATGCTACTGGCTTATTTCCCTTGTACAAAAACATACATAGATTCACTTACCCAAAGATTGAACTCATGGTATCAGGTAAACTACAACACTTAATGAATATGTATGGACAATTTACTCTTGGTGGAGTTGTAGGTGTGCCATGATGACATACAGCATTACTTGAGCATTTTTAACTTGGCAGAGCCCATCCCTCTCAAGATCAAAACAGATCTTTCTTCCAGAGACGGAAAGTGATAGAGAGGAAGTGAGAAAATTATATAGAGGAAGAATGGATCCCAGTACTGGATTGGAACTTTATTTATCAACCTCAAATGGATGAAAAACCAAGTTGACCTTAGCAGGATCTGAACTCAGGGTGCAGAGAACTGGAATGAGTACAGCAAAGCATTCTGATGCTCTAACAACTGTCAGTTTGCCACCTATGCAGCACTTAATACTCTAAGCCATTGTCCCCTAGTTAATATAAACATTGATTAAATGTTAATCCTTCAGTTTACCAGGTGAACATGTGTTCAGCTCCTGGCTCAGTGAATCAAGCATCACCATAAGCATGAGAATAATTAATATAAGAATATCAAGAGACGATGTTATGAGAAATATTTACATTCATAAAGTGTTTGGTTCAAAATTCTAAGAATTTTACTGAACACGTCAGGCACTTTCAGAAGGCCTGATGATCCAATGGCCATAATATTATGACTATAACAAATGCAATGAGAACACTTATCTGAATATATCTGTGTTTAATAATGATAATTTTTCATCAGAAACTCAGACAAAAGTTAAATATAAACAAAAATAGTTAAGATATATATGTACAATGACTGCTATACCAAGTTTTGAAGATGGAAACCTATTAAAGAAATTGAAAATGTTCTAAATATACAAGTTTAGAAACAGAGGTAGCAAGTTACTTTGATACAGTTTTGATAATGTTTAAAATATGAGACTTCCATCATCTATTGCCAAATATAAGGGTTCTTCACATGTATAATAAGGTTGTTGTTTTTTTTATTACGAAAATTATTTCTAAGAATTGAGTTTATTATATAGCTCATCTTTCTGGTAATAGTTAAGTTGACATTTTAGTGTATTTAGATATTGCCAGATGTAGTGGTCTGCATTTTATAGAAGTGGCATATATCTGATGGAATAATTTGATATTAGAAGTAAACAAAATATTAGAGGAAAAAATGAATACATGTCATCTGCACAGGAGGAAACAGAATATGTATATCCTTCTATTGAGGAATGGAAGAAAATATAACCAGATTATGGATTTTTTAAGAACACCAGAAGATAAGGACATGAGAATGAGCTGTCAATAGATATGGCATGGCTACTGAAAAATATTCATATTTTGGTGGTTAGAGCTGGATGAAAAGTAAAAAGCATCAGTTTGTTCAGGAAAGTGTAACAGCCTTTCATTTACCAGATCAGCAAATATTTTTGGTTACTGAAAATAACTGATATGATAACCATATTTAAAATTTCATATAAATTCAAACTTATAAGAAATAATTTTGTAAAGATCAACAAAAATAAACTAAAATTATTCTTTGGTTCTTGGAATCATATAGTTGAATGCTTATGCAAATGAGAACATATGACAGTAAATGTATTAAACTAATTTTACATATATCATGTATGTTGTTTAGCTAAGCTATTTCTTGGGTAGTTTGAATTTTCCAGAATATGAACCTCATTTGTTGTGATTCTGGCAGAAGAAAAACAAAATATGAGGTTAAATGTCAGGAGAATACAAACTAACTTCTGTCGTTATTTTTTTCTGACTAGAGCAGAATATTTTGAACTGTTTTTTACTTCATCAAAACAGTTATATTTTATGATATAATTTATATTGTAATAATTGTAAAGTTTGTCTACTTCAGAAATAATATTAAATTTTATATTAAATTTATATTAAATTTTAGGGTGAATTCATGATAATTTTGGATTTCTAGACATTGGAATCTGTACCAGAAAAAGTACAAAAGCAAATTCCAGTATCATGCATTATATTATAAGAGAAAACTTAATAGTGCAACAGCAAAAGGATGTGCTAAATAAGTAGTGTCACAATGTGGGATAGTTATAAATAATGTGCCACATGGGTTCATCCTGTGCACTGCACTCAGCTCCTTCATTATAATTGATTCCAATTCTCAAAGTTATTATGCAATATATTTTCTGATGACACCAAATATTACCGCTCAGTATGTTGGTGGAAGGATTTGAATTGGCTGCAAAAAGACATCAACAAATTGATGGCATAAAGTGATACATAAATAGTAAGGTTAGATATAACAATAATTACAAAATATGTAGTCATATTTAATACATAATAAATATGAGTAGTTTCAATATCAGTAAACTGCAATATTGTTCAACAAAACAGCAAATGAAATTAAATAAGCTTGAAATTAAAACCAATAATAAAGCCTGTAATACAAGTTGATTTCTAATATATAACTTATAAAAACATGCATCTGAACTTACCTATTTCTTCATACATTTCAGTTTCTGCAATAAATAAATATAATTTTTGTCAACATCTTTCAAATGACATATTTTATCAAATCTGAAAATAGTACTATTAAATTAGTTTTTAGTTCTATTGACTTTGTTACTAAATATGTTTATCAGTTTCTGTAACCCATTTCAAATAAAGAATCTATCTATCCTTAGATGCTATGATTTAGATTTTATTACTTTCTTATTTTGAAAGATTCCAGTATAATAGAATCTAACAACTCTTAAATCGTTATGGACTAGATTCTCTAGAAAGTGACAGATAATTTAAAATATTTATAAACTCATGTCTCAAACTATCAAATCTTCGCTAAAAGATTTACTAACTTTAAAGGATTCATCTTTTTCTTTTGTAAATCTTTCCGTGGAAAGAAAAAATGATTATTGCTGAAATGAAATAACACAAATTTAATTTTAGAGAATTTTTCAATTCTTCAAATTAAAACAGAACAGGGAATCCATTAATATATTATTATTATCGTTGTTTTTCCTTTTCCTTCAGTATTGTTTCCGTTATATGCCAAATGTCTTCTTGACACCTAGGGCAAATAAACTCACTATATACATTGGTAATCCAGTTAACAAACCAATGGATAACATGCTTTGCAGCATAGAGTTATGGCATTTTATATTCTCAGTTCAAATCCCAGAGATTAGCTTTTCCTTTCATCCTTATGGGGGTCGATAAAATAAAGTACCGGTAACCCTCAAAATTGTTGGCATTGTGCCTAAATCAGAAACCACTATTATTATTACAAAATAATAAGTAAAAGTCAATAGAACAGTGTATAAGTGCTCATAAGCCTACCACAATGTGATTATTTTAATCCTATTCCAATACACAATCTCAAATGAAATGACTGGTCAAATAAGAGCAAGAAAACTATTTCTTTACAAACAACCTCTTATACAACTGACTTTTCATGCAAGAAACTTGTGGATAATATTTTAATTTATTTTCTATTTTTTAAATTCTCATCAATAAAAGAGAAAATTATTTTCATAACCAGGATGAGGCTTATACCTAGTAGGCAACACCTTCCTCTACCTTCTATCCCCTCTTATTTACCTCCCTTAGCGGTGGTAACCATACCTCTCCTACTACTCTGTTCACATTTTTCCTCAAGCTTCTTCCCCCCTCCCTAGTCCTAAGACAAAGGTACCCAGTCACACTGTAAAATGGTTATGTAGGTGTCACAACAAAAAGTGCCCAGTCCACACTGTAAAGTAGTTGTGTAGATGTCACGACAAAAAGTGCCCAGTCCTCACTATAATGTGGTTGTCTAGGTGACATGACAAAAAGCACCCAGCACACACTGAATGTGGTTGACATTAGGAAGGACATCAAGCCATAAAAAACAGCCAGAAACTCTCCTATATGAGCGAGACATGGTCACAAGTCCCAACTTGCCTCTAAATGGTACAAACCCATCTAACCCATGTTAGCGTGGAAGATAGAGATTAATTGATGATGATGATGATGATGAAGATGAATAGATGAGCTGAGGAAAAAGCTTGGTCTAAGAGGAATCCAATGTAGTGTGCAGGACAGATGACTGCACTAGTATGGACATGTAATGCATATAAATGATGATCATTGAGTGAAGAAGTGCCAAGAAATCCTAGTGGAAGGAAGCTGCAGAAGACAGAGACCATGGAAGACCTAGTATGAGGTTGTGAGAGATTATCTCTGCTTAAGCTCACAGAAGAGATGACAAATAATTGTAATGAGTGGAGGGATGCAGTGCTGGAAAAGACACTTCCAACCCATGCAATCATATAAAAGTGAATATAAAATGATGATGTGGAAAAATGGATGTTAAACGGTGATGATGATGATATTTTTTCCCAAATCAGAAAATTGAAGTAATTACAAAAACTAAAAACCAATCAAATGCTTACCTTCAATGAGTTTAGATGTGGTTGTAGAGATTGTTCCAGCCACACAAGTATAATCTCCTTGGTCTTCTACAGTAACATTATTGATGATAAGTGTATGTACTTTTTTATCCACTTTTAATTCCATTCGATCATCAAGTTTTAATTCTTCATTATCTTTCAGCCAAGTTACCTTTATATTTTCCTTGGACATTTCACAAGTAAATATTGCAGTGTTGCTCTCAGTAACTCTCACTTCACATAATTGTTTAGTAAATCGAAGAGTATCATCTGAAAATTAAAAAAAAAACGAAATATTTTAAAACATGTATAATGATTTTCTAAATATATTCCCCAAAAGTTAAATTTTTAGATTTTTATTTGTTTTGTTTATATATATTTGTAGAAGATTACACAGTTTTGATTCTAAACAGTATATACAAATTGGACTTCAAAATGTTCAAATGTTGTCTATTAAATTATTTCAACCGTTCATAGTGTATAAAAGAGTAAAAAAACCCACCCACCTTCAGTCATAAAAGGCCACGAGTTTTGTACCAAGAAATTTCCCCTCTGAGACACAAGTTTTTAGACCAGCAATTGCTCAAGCATGCCAGTCTCTCCTCCACCAATGTTTTCTAAGGTAAAGGCAAATGCTGATGCAGCTTGACACCAGTAATGTTATAACTCATTTTTCAAACTGAGTAAACTGGAGCAACATAACATAATATCTCTTGCTCAAGAACACAATGTACCACCCAATCCGAGAATCAAATTCACAACCTCAGGATTGTGAATCCAATGCTCTAACCACTAAATCATGCACATTCACTCATATTGTATATACCTTTATTGTTTTTTTTATTATTATTATCATTATTATTATTAATTGCTTTTGTAACAGTAATGGAGAAAGGGATTGTAATTGATAGAGTCCAAAGGAATTCAAATTGTAAGAGAAAAGAAATTTTTAAATGTTTGATGCATCAAAACAATACAATTTTGATTTCATTTGAGTTCATATGAAAATAATCAGCAGTTATGTTGTAGAGGGAATTTGTTAAAATTGATATTCTTTATGCTCTAAAACAAAGTTCTAGTCAAAAATCATTCCAGAGTATTATGTGAAATCATTAAATCACCACTCTTATGTCATTTATCAGGCAGTCAATTTGTCAGTCATTAGATGTTGGTTCCAGCTCTCTGTCCCCTTAGTTCCAATTTCACTGAAATCCACTTTGTCTTACATCATTTTGGAAAACAAGTACCATCCCAGTGCTGATGCAACCCTCACTCCTTCCAGTTGGGACATCCTAGGTGTTCTATTGGATCAAAGAAGTGTCAGTTGAGAGGATGTGTTCACAACTGCATGGGCACTTAAAACCCTTAGTGAAAATATGGTACATACTACCAAATCATGCTCAATTGTGAAGGATGGCTGTATTAAAGTTCATCAATAACATTCCAAAGTAATGTAAACAAAATAGATATCAGAAATCATAACCCATGGTGATGATGATGTCCAATTCTTATCAATTTTAAAATTACATCTTAAAATAATTCATAATGAATTGAGAGAGAGACTGAGCATAAGAGGAATCAAATGCTGTGTGCAGGAGAGGCGGTTGCGCTGGTATGGACATGTGATGCGTATGAAGGATGACAGCTGCATAAAAAGGTGCAGAGCACTAGAAGTCGATGGAAACCGCGGAGTGGGGAGACCCAAGATGACCTGGGATGAGGTGATAAAAGCCGACCTTACCCAATTACACCTCTCAAAGGCAATGACACACAACCGTGACCTCTGGCGTCACGCAGTAATACAGAGTACCCGACCTCCCATGGGTACAAGCTGAACATATAGACAATATGCCCCCACCGCAAGGTGGTCGTGGAGGTGCCACGGCAAAAAAGCACCCAGCCCACACTGTAAAGTGGACGTGTAGGCGCCACGAAAAAGCACCCAGCACTCACTGTAAATGAGGTTGGTGTTAGGAAGGGCATCCAGCTGTAGAAATCAAGCCAAATCAGTTCCTGTATGAGCAAGGCATGGTCAGCCGACCAGACACTGCCCACAACAGGACAACCCGTCTAACCCATGCTAGCGTGGAAAAACGGACGTAAAACGGTGATGATGGTGATGATGATATTTTAGTAAATATTTGTTTTACAAATACTATCATAGGAATATATTATTGGAGTAATCTCTCTTTCAAATTGTGAAGTCTTCCTTTTGTTTTTTAATTAACAGTCTTTTTTTTCCAGAAAATAAATTAGTACATTTGTGGAAATAAGATATTACCTCTGAGAAATAAACTAATCTAACAATATTTGTAAATTTTATTAGATACATCTGCTTTTTAATACTAAAATATGTAATTAAACTGTTCAAATTTGTTCATTAAAGTAATATATACCTTCTATAATGAGACTGGCTTCTGTGTATAATTCTCCAACAAAACATCTATATTCAGCTGCATCTTCTACTGTCACATTTTCTATTCTAAGTTTATGTATTTTTCCTTCATTAATGATTTCTGTTCTTCCATCTCTTATCATGTTTATGCCATCCTTTGTCCATTCAACTTCAACATCTTCAGCTGATTCACAAACCAATTCTGTTGTTTCATCTTTAAAAGCTCTCACATCCTTTAATTTCTTTAAGAATGCTATTTTCTTCTCTGTAAATTGTAATTAATATAACATTTAAGAATTAACACTGTAAATGGAACCTGTGGGAGAGAGAAAAACCTAAGAAGACATGGGGTGAAGTGGGAAAGATTAATCTCAAGAAGCATTGCTTCATGAAATGCATGACAAAGAAACGAGATGATTGATGACATGTGGAGCTGGAGAATATCCACTCATCAATGTAAGCAAAGCAAAACCATTCTTAAAATAATGTTCATGGTTCTCTGACTCAGTATACTCCTATTAAATCCCCATCTCCATTTACTACCCGATTTATTACCCTCTCACCTATTATACATTGTATCAATTCACTGTGTAAAGAAGGATGGCATTTGATCTGCTTGTATTCCATCCTTCTGCCATCAACCATTATCGTTATTTTCATATCAGTATAATTTTACTGCTGGGTAACTTGCACCTTCATCTTTGATATTTAGAGCTTTGAACTTTAGGCTAAACTTTCAGGTCTTAAACTTTTTCTGTAACTCTTTAAGAGATTTTCCTGTGAGTAATAACAGGTCACTAGCATATAAAAATTTCCCAAAACAATAAATATTCATTTCTTGAGATATGAATTTAAGAATTATATTGAATTATAGAGTGGTATGTTGAGCGCCCTTGTGAACATGAACAACCATCTATATTTTAAATAGTTAATAATTTATTAAATCATGTTTTACCATTTGCTGCCAAATTATCATATTTATCTAACTTATGTTTTTGAAATTAAAGGAAACTAAAATATCAATCAAGTCAATTATTTCAAATTAAATGACAATAAAACAACAAACGTTTTAGGGCTATTTTCTGTTTCATACCCATCATGGCCTCTTTTTTAAGGCAATGTTTATGAAAGGACGCCCTTCATAGTGTCAACCATTTTTATCACCTCTTGCTACATACTCACAGTGTATCTATATTAAGTCAGATACACACCCAACCATTTTAGTCACCTCTTACGACATACAGTGATACAGTGTATCTATTCTAAGCTAGATACACACAGCAGCAATTAAATTATAATAATGAGACTATTAATATGCTATAGCTACTTATTTTACCTCCAACAATACGTTTTTCTGCAGCAGAAATATTAAAATTTACATAATTGTTCTGACTTTTGATTTATGAATTTTCTTTACATCAAAATTTTCAACCTTCAAATTTTGCCCTGTTCTTCTTTCAGAATTAAAAATTTCAAATTTTTAAAGAGAACTAAATAAAATAACTAGAGTAAAAAAACATTTATAGTTGAATGACACTTTGATTTTCCTAAATCATCTGTCTGTTGATAACAAGAATTCATTTAATTGGTATAATATAAGCAATTATATTTCAATTTACCATAATAAATACCATATTAGCAATAACTTAAACAGCAATTTTTATCTTATATGGAGTGTAAAATATTTCTAAAAATTCAAACAATTATTTTTTCTTTAGTTCAATATGTTTAGAAAGAAAGAAAAACATCATACCATTTACTACTAATTTTGCTGTTGTTGATATACCATCTACAACACAAGTGTATTCTCCTGTATCTTCTACATTAACATTGTTTATAATAAGTTTGTGAAGTCTTCTATCACATGAGGTTTCAATCCTGTCAGTGTCCTCTACTTTCTCACCATTTTTCAGCCATGCAACTAAAACATCATCTTGAACAGTGACACATGTAAGAATAGCTGTTTGTCTTTCATCGATTGTGAGGCATTTCAACTTTTGTGAAAAACCAGCTGTCATTTCTGTAATATAAATAATAAAATTTATACTTAAATACTGCTCTTAGGTACAAAAAATATCTAAGTATCAGTTTGAAAGCTACTAACCAGAAAAATATTTCATCACCCTCATCATTATTTTATGTCTATTTTTCATGCTTGCATGGGTTAGACAGGTTGTCACACTCTGAGATTGCACAGGCAAGACAAACGATTGTGTCTTGCTCATACATTCTATTGTGGCATGGTTTCTACGGCTTGATGAACTCCCTAACACCAGCATTAACACTTTACAGTATGGATTGGATGTATTTTATCGTGGCACCAGCACGACCACTTTAGAGTGAAGAATGTACTCAGAAAATGCTTATAGTAGAGTAGTTAATAATTATTAAATATTGTTTGATTATAATCAAACAATATTTGAGTCTGATGCTTATTTCCTTAATGTCATATGATTTCATTTTAGAGGTAAGATGCTGATGATACTGAGTAGAATAATTACAGTTGGTCAAGTAAATACTACCCAAACATGCTGCTAAAGAGCAAATAAGCAGCTACCAAATAATATATCAAAATTCATAATTTTATTTGATATTTGGGGCATCTTATAATATTATTAATACTTTTTACTTAAAGATTATTTGGAATAAATAAATCTTTCACATACCATTTACTGATAATTTAGCTTTAGTTGTAACATCATCTGCAACGCAAGAATATTCTGCAGTATCGTCTACATTAACACGTTTTATGATAAGTTTGTGAAGTCTTCTATCACTTGTTGTTTCAATTTTGTCAGTGTCCTTCAAAATTTCACCATTTTTCAGCCAAGAAACCAAAACATTATCTTGAACGGTAACACATGTAAAAATGGCCATTTGTTTCTCATCAATTGTTAAGTTTGTCAACTTTTGGGAAAAGCCTGTGGTTATTTCTGAAATATTCACATGGTTTATAGTTAAATATTTTATTCAATACATAAATGTATGCATATGAAACAAAATTGAAGAATACTGAATAGATTAATATCCAAAAAAACAATATATTCTAAAATGGATTCCCCTTCCCCTATGAAAATATGAATAACAATGACTTATATGACTTATCAGTCATCAACATCTGTTTAAATACAATAATTACAAGCATTAATTTTTTTTATTACTATCATTATGGTTTACCTTTTCCTATTGGTATAAATATAAAAGTGTCCCTAACTTATGAGGCCTAACTTTCCATGATCTGTTGTAAAAATATCATCCATCTTCTTTTGAATGCCAATGTTAGATCATGTTCACCTATACCTTTCTTTCAATGTTATGTCTACATATGATACTGAGAATGGTCATTTCTAAGCTACCACTGATGACTACAGCTACTAATACATTAAGTTCGATGATGCTTTTTACATATAAGACATTTTTCATAAAGTGATCCTGAAATAAGAAATAGAATAACTGTATACAAAGATTATGTCATTTAGATGAACCAAGAGATTTCAAAAACAAAGTGAATGTTAATAAGTACTGACTGGCATTGGCTTGGACTGTAAATATCTCACTGAAAATATCACAAACCTTTATCCAAATGTATTCTCACTACACTATCACTAAAAGAATTAACAGACCTACAGACTGTATGAACATTAAATGTTTATGTTTGTTCTTATGAAGTAAAGTTATCTATAGTTTGCTCAGTAATTATTTAATAGACATTTAATAAAATATTATTCCACACCTCCTCATCCTCCTCATCATTTTACGTCTGCTTTTCCCTGCTTGCAAGGGTGGGACGGGAACTGATTCTGGCTTGATTTCTACAGCTGGATGCCCTTCCTAACACCAACCTCATTTACAGTGAGTGCTGGGTGCTTTTTTTGCTGTGGCACCTCCACGACCACTTTGCAGTGGAATGATAGGGACTCCAGTCCCTATCATCTCATTTCTACAGCTGAGTAAACTGGAGCAATGTGAAATAAAGTGTCTTGCTCAAGGAAACAACACATCACCCAGTCTGAGAATTGAACTCACAATCTTTCGATAGCAAGGCCAATGCTCTAACCACTAAGCCATGTGCCAGAACAAATTTAAGTTGTTCTATTTATCTCAGCAGTACTAAGTAATAACTGTATTGCATTTATGATCAGAACTGTTTACTTTAATCTCCTTCAATTTCTTTTTAACTAACACACTATCCTTGCCTTTGAAGCAATTAATAATAAAATGCCCATGTTCATCCTATTTAGAATATGAACAATATATCACTGCATGTCATAAGTGAATAAAAGTGTTGGTGTCAGGAAGGACATCCAGCTGTGAAACATTGTCTCAAAATGTCCCATCCAACTTGGGCCAGCATGGAAAAGTTGTCATAAAAACGATTATCATTATAAATTTACTCAGCATAGTCATACAGTGAAATTCCGTTATAACAAAATTCACAGGGTATTAAAAGAATTCATTGTACGAAAAATTCTTTCTAACGAAATCGACCTAACATATCGAGCGTGTGGCCAGGGATTGAAAAGAATTTCATTATATTGAAAAACTCGTTATAATGGTATTTGTTATAACGGAATTTTACCTATATATAGTAGTGTACTTCTCTATGTGATCCATACATTTGAGAAATACTAAAAGTTAGTGTTTAATTTAAATGTAAACTTCAATACTTTTACTAGTGACAGTTATGAGTTATAGTTTTATGTCTGTTCTTCCATGCTTGCATGATTTGGAGGAAATCTGGAGCTTCTTTTGGTTTCATGGACATTAGGTAAGAGTAAAAGACTGGCTAAGAGATGAGTCTGTTGCAAGACTAACCCTAACAGCCTTTGGTATTCATTTTCAGATTAGTACATGGAGCAACGTGAAATGCATTCTTGCTCAAGGACACCACACCAATTCCAGCCTAGGAATTGAACCCAAAACCTTATGATCATGAGTCTAACACCCTAACCACAAACCACATCCCACCACTAAACTAAAAATTACAATATTTTTGTATTAAAAAATGTCAGCATACCAGTTACTTTCAATTTTGCTTTAGTTGAAATATCATCTACAACACAAGAGTATTCTCCACTATCATCAACATTAGCATGTTTTATTATGAGTTTGTGGAGTCTTTTATCAGTTGTCATTTCAACTCTTTCAGTTTCTTTTAATGTTTTGCCATTTTTCATCCAGGTAACCATAACATTATCCTGAACAGTGACGCATGTAAAAATAGCCATTTGTTTCTCATCAACTGTGAGACTTGTCAACTTTTGTGAAAATCCAGTGGTCAGTTCTGAAATAAAATACAATAATTATTTAGGCAATACAAAAAATAATATAATTACTCTATTATAATCAAATAATCTTCCTCAAAATTGCAAACTAAGATCCATAAATACATAGATATAATTAAGAATTTGTAAACAATAACTGAGTATTGAAATGAACAAATACAAAATTCACAGTATTATAATGTTATACACTAATGGATTCTGTTGACCAAGACAAAGTCAGTCTTTTATGATTAGATGATATTTATGATTTAGATATCATCATCATCATTGTTGTTGATGTGATGTCCAATTTGTCCACTTTTCCATTCAGCAGAGTTATTGGCTGGAAATTATAATTAATGTCTCTTGTTTGTGTCCTTTTCAGTAACACTACACTTATCCCCACCTTACAGAACTAGAAATTCTTCAGTTCTGCTGCCAGTTGCAGTAGACATTTACCAAGTCACATGTAAAAACATCCAGCGTGTATTTGTAAAGCCCATATGGCAGACCATCTAAATCAAGCAGTTGGCCCCTCATACAATCATTTACCACCACTATATAAATAAGAATTGTCCTTGGGGAAAACTGGAAATGTAGTATAAATTCTGATGGTCATGTAATTTTTATGGTACAATCATATTGTTTTCTCTTTCACAATAAATATTATCATAAAATAAAACTATTTATTTCTCTTTTCCTACTTTCATATTTTCTTTTTTCACAATAAATATTATTATAAATGAAAACTAACAAATTTGAGGAGCTAGTGTTAAATATATGTTATTTCAATCAATTTACATATTTCGTTATGAAATAATTTCTTTATTTAAGATTTTCTTAAATTCAACTTATTTGAATAATATATCATCCAGTTTAGAATAGGTACAACATATCCATAAAAGGCATATGAGGAAAGTAAATGGGTTGGTGGAACTAGGGGCATTCAGTTGTAAAACATTCCCTCGATATTCCTGTAATGAGTATGAAGTGTATCCTGGTGCATGCAAGGTTAATCTCTCATTTAGCAAGACAAAATAGTTTTTAAAAGTTTGTAGTTGCATGGTAAAAAAAGTTTGTAGTAAATGTTAAAATAATTTATAAATTTTAATCAATGGTAAATTGACATATTGACACCCCATCAGTTCTAATTAAATAAATATGACTTGAAATTTAATAATATAAAATACCATTTGTCATTTGAAATCTAATTACACAATGAACAGGTCAAAATAAATAAGATAATAGTTCATAAATTTACAAACAGATTTAAAACAGAGGCAAACTAACTATAGTGTAAAATGAACTAATATATATACCATCAGCATCATATATATATATATATATATATATATATATATATAATAGAATATGTGTATGAAGTATCATAGTATTTAAAACATTCAAACATTAATTGAATGAGTACTCAATAGTAGTAGGTAGTGATCAGAAATTATTTTCTATGAAAAGTGGCTGTGACTTAGAATTTTTAGCTTCATCTCTTCATCTGGATGCCCATCTCTCTCTCTCTCTCTCTCTCTCTCATATATATATATATATATATATATATATATATATATATATATATATATATCTGTATATATATTTATTTCTTTATATATAGATAGAGAGAGGGATAGAGGTGGGCAGCCAGATGAAGAGATGAAACTGAACATTCTAAGTGCATGTAAATTAAATTTGCTTAAAGAAAAAAATATTTGGATAGGAAATATAAGTCATTAATATTATATATACAGGGGCGGTGGATTGGCAGTATCGGTAGAGGGTCGGACGCCATGCTTTCCAGCATAGTTACGTCCCTTTACGATCTGAGTTCAAATCCCGCCGAGGTTGACTTTGACTTTCATCCTTACGGGGTCGATAAAATAAAGTACCAGTAATGCACTGGGTAATTGCTGGCCTTGTGCCTGAAGTAGAAACAATTAATATTATATATACTGAAATGCTTTAATATATGAATTTTATTTAGGTTATTTACCATTTACTGTCAGTTTTGCTGTAGTTGAAATATCATCTACAACACAAGAATATTCTCCAGTATCTTCTACATTAACATGTTTTATGATAAGTTTGTGAAGTCTTCTATCACTTGATGTCTCAATTCTGTCAGTGTCCTTCAAGGTTTTACCATCTTTCAGCCAAGAAACCAAAACATTATCTTGAACGGTAACACATGTAAAAATAGCCATCTGTTTTTCTTCTGCAGTAAGACTTTTCAACTTTTGCGAAAAGCCACAGGTTTGTTCTGTAATACATAAAATATAAATTTTAATAAACTACATATATATATATATATACATTCAACAAAAACAGTATTGAATCACCAAATCTGACAAGCAGACCAATGCTGGAGTCAGGACCTTGTGAAATTTACATAACAGGTTGATAACCAATAAAAACATGTAAATGAAACTTCATTGCATTTTCTTAATATATACACTCTGCCTATGCATTGAGTGGTCATATAGGTACCACTAACAGTAAATCACTGAATCACCTATACTCTCTCTCTCTCTCTCTCTCTCTCTCTCTCTCTCTCTCTCTCTCTCTCTCTCTCTCTCTCTCTCTCTCTCTCTCTCTCTCTCTCTCTCTCTATATATATATATATATATATATATATATATATATATATATATATATATATATATATACATATATATGGTGCCTGCCAACTCGTTTTCGAGTACGGCCACTACTTTATATCCATGTAGGAGAACCCCTACCGATGCGCTGAACGAGTGTGACTTTTTAGTCCAGCCAGCGACTTGAAAACTCTGGTACAAACACTACACTTGTGACAATTATTGACACATAGTGCTGGGCCCATGGTACCATGTGACGACAAGTGCAGAGAGGTCTCCAGATATAAAGCAATGCCTGTGCCGTGAAGCTTTTATAGTGAGCAAAGGCACTGTACAAAGTCAGTCACACTCCCTTAACCAAGATGATATTTACCAAAAAGAAGAACAAGTCAACATCATTGGATACCATCAGAGTTGCAGGTGTTATATCAGAGTTTTCCTTCTCCTAGAATTCTGCCTTGACAAAGGTTAAGGGGTCATCTCTCCCAGTGATTTTGGATGGCCATTGACTCTTAAGAGCTCATTTGCCCTTTGACAGGTTTTGTTTTTAGTCCTGCAGGATGTCCAAAGTCACTCTCCTCACCAAGAAAGCTTGGTGGGGTTGCCAGTTTAGTTGCCAACGACCCAACCATGAGACAGGTTGTACTGGGATACATGTTACCAGTAGCACCAACTGGTGACCTGTATACATATGTACATATATATATATATATACATATGTACATATATATATATATATATATATATATATATATATATATATATATAACAAAGGAAATGTGGTAAGGAACCAGATGGACCATAACGCACCAAAGTACTCAATACTTAGGGTAGTAGAGTGGGTAATAGGAACGAGTAGGACCCCGACGGCTGAGCTCACGCCGTTTCGACGGCTAATTCTGGACGGCTAGTCCAGAATTAGCCATTGAAACGGCTTGAGCTCAGCCATCGGGGTCCTACTCGTTCCTATATATATATATATATATATATATATATATATATATATATAGCAATAATAATAAAATTGAAGACTAAAATCCAAAGAGGGCTCGATAAGGAAAATATATATCAAATATATAAGAACCGTAGAGCAAATATTTATTAAAATAACAGATTAAAGTTTAAGCAAAGAATCGCTGCTTTCACCCTCAACGGGATCTTCTGAAACTAACAAAGTCGATCTGTAAACGCAGAACTGGATATTTCAAAAAACGTTGCAACCGGAGGAAGACAGGAAGACGATACTTTGGTTCGTGGTAACGTTCGCTGGCAAAGAACGGGAAAAAACGAATAATACGTCATTAATAGGAGCGGTGAAAAACAATTACGCGCAAAGACAGAACCACGTTTATGGTATAAAGGAGGTCGTAGACTAATCTTCTCTTAGGTGGTGCAAAGAGACGTTCTCTGGCAATGAACGAAAAAACGAAGATAATAAGTCATATGTGGAGCGTGGAGAACAATAGCACGCAAAGACAAAACCACGTAAATGGTATAGCAGAAGTCGTAGACTAAAATTCTAACTAGGAGACCAAATGAAACTCCGCTACAGAGTTAAGAACAAAGTAAATAAATACAATACAGAAGTAATAGAAACAAATAAATACATACACGCAAACGTCTCCGAACATTCGTGTATTTATTTGTAGGTATGTGTGTGCGCTTGTTATATACGTATTTATTTACTTATATACGTTTATATAATTATTTATTTATTTGTACACAAGCATACACACATATTTATATGTGCGTGGTTTTGTATACATATGGTAAGGTTTTGCGTATGCTTGTGTATGTATGTATCTGTTTGCGTGTATGTATTTATTTGTTTCTATTACTTCTGTATTGTATTTATTTACTTTGTTCTTAACTCTGTAGCGGAGTTTCATTTGGTCGCCTAGTTAGAATTTTAATCTACGACTTCTGCTATACCATTTACGTGGTTTTGTCTTTGCGTGCTATTGTTCTCCACGCTCCACATATGACTTATTATCTTCGTTTTTTCGTTCAGTGCCAGAGAACGTCTCTTTGCACCACCTAAGAGAAGATTAGTCTACGACCTCCTTTATACCATAAACGTGGTTCTGTCTTTGCGCGTAATTGTTTTTCACCGCTCCTATTAATGACGTATTATTCGTTTTTTCCCGTTCTTTGCCAGCGAACGTTACCACGAACCAAAGTATCGTCTTCCTGTCTTCCTCCGGTTGCAACGTTTTTTGAAATATCCAGTTCTGCGTTTACAGATCGACTTTGTTAGTTTCAGAAGATCCCGTTGAGGGTGAAAGCAGCGATTCTTTGCTTAAACTTTAATCTGTTATTTTAATAAATATATATATATATATATATATATATATATATATATATATATATATATATATATATATATATAGTAATAATAATAAAATTGAAGACTAAAATCCAAAGAGGGCTCGATAAGGAAAATATATATCAAATATATAAGAACCGAAGAGCAAATATTTATTAAAATATTTAATAAATATATATATATATATATATATCATCATCATCAACGTTTAACGTCCGTGTTCCACGCTTGCATGGGTTTGGACGGGGGTAGTCCCACTTGAGGCAAGAGTGATTGTCTTGCTCGCATAGGACTGTCTGGCGGGTTTTCTACAGTTGGATGTCCTTCCTAACACCAACCACATTTACAGTGTGGGTCTGGGAGGTTTTTACCGTGTTGCCTACACGGCCACATTACAGCGTGGACTGTGTGTTTTTTTGTCGTGACACCTACACGATCTCATTTGTTTCGGCCTGGATGGCGCGGCACCAACATAACTTTACATAGAACGGGGTGGTGTGGATGGGGTGGGGGTGGTGGGGGTGGGACGGGGTGTATTTTGTTAGAGATGCCTACTGGCAAGGCGGGTCTTCTCTGTTACTGAGTACCGCCAAAGGTCTCGGTCCAGTGACATTGTCTTGGAGAGGTGTAAGTGTGTGAGGTCGGAGTTTATCAGCTCGTCCCAGGTTTTTCTAGGTCTGCCTATTCCGTGGCTACCGTCTATCTTTATTGCCCTGCACTTTGTTATACAGCTATCGACTTTCATGCGCATCACGTGTCCATACCAACGTAGCCTTCTCTCGAGTAAACAACATCTGATCCCACTTATCTCTAATTTTTTCCTTAGTTCGTTTATGCTTTGCCGTTCACGTATATTACTGTTACACATCCAGCGGAGCATGCAAGCTTCGTTCCTCTCAAGTCTGCGTATATCCTCTGCACACAATGCCCAGGTCTCACTGCCATGCAACATTGCTGTTCGTATGCAGGCATCGTACAACCTGCCTTTCATTTTTAGGGAGAACCCTTTAGCAGCTAATAGTGGTATAAGCTCTCTGAACTTTTTCCAACCAGTTCTGACTCTAGCTACTGTACTTTCAGAGCACCCTCCCCCACTGCTGATTTTATCGCCCAGGTAACGGAAGCTGTCCACTATTTCTATAGAACCCTCTGCGCAATTGAAAGAGCTAGTATTTTGTGGGCACTTGCTGCTACTTATTGCACCAGAACACCGGCCACATGTAAAATCTATGTTCTTAGTTAGCTTACTTGTGATCTCACTACATCTTTTATGCACCCATACTTTGCATTTAGGACATAAAATGGAGTTTCTACCTACGCCTTTCCTACACACCGAGCACGACCATTTCCCAGAAGGGACCGCCGCCTTGTTTTCTTTCCTACAAACTAGAACTTTAGTCTTAGCCAGGTTAATTCTAAGTCCTTTTGACTCTAGGCCGTGCTTCCATGTTTGGAATTTCTTCTCTAGCTCGGCCATTGATTCCGCTATGAGTGTCAGGTCGTCTGCGTATAGGAGTTCCCATGGGCAGCCGGTCTTGAACTCCTCTGTTATAGCCTGAAGGGCAATAATAAATAGTAGGGGGCTGAGAACAGAGCCCTGATGGACGCCAACTTTTACGCTAAACTCTTCACTATATTCGTTGTTAATTCTAACCTTGCTGACTGTTTCTTTATACATGGCTTGTATAGCCCTCACAAGCCATTCGTCAACGCCTAGTTTTCTAAGAGCCCACCAGATAATGGAGCGGGGGACTCTGTCGAAGGCTTTCTCCAAGTCGACAAAAGCTAAGTAGAGGGGTTTACCTTTAGCTAGGTACTTCTCCTGTAGTTGTCGTACTATGAAAAGAGCGTCTGTGGTACTTTTGCCTGACACAAACCCGAACTGCATTTCATCTAGGTCAATTCTCTCTCTGATTAGTTGCGCTATTACTTTTTCCGTGACCTTCATGACCTGGTCGATTAATTTAATGCCTCTATAGTTACTCCTATCTAGGGCGTCTCCTTTACCCTTATAACAGTTAACGATGATGCTGCTATGCCAGTCCTTCGGAACAACCCCATTCTGTACGACTTGGTTAACTATGCGGGTGACCATGGTGTGTCCCACCGTGCCAGATGCCTTCAGCATCTCAGCAACTATTTCCGAAGGCCCAGCCGCCTTACCCGTCTTCATATCCTTGATTGCCTTACTTATTATACTCCCCTCGACTAACACTGCTGGTCCCTCTATTGGGTCGATATGGGGGAGACTGTCTTTCTCCCATTTATTCTCCTCATTTAGTAGCCTTTCATAGTGACACTTCCAAGCTACCTTCTTATCAGCGTCGGTGATGGCAAGTGTGCCATCATCGTTTAGTACACACTTCTCCCCGACAATATCACGGTTTTCCTTGACGCATTGCCTAGCAATCCTGAACACCTCACGTTTTTGGTCCTCGCGTTGTAGAACATGCTTGAACTTTCTTTCCTCTGCTTCCCTTCTTGCTAAGTACACTTGTCTCCTTGCTTCCCTCCTGGCCACTTGATAGTCTTCTCTACTTCCCCCATCCCGCCATACTTTCCAAGCCTGCTTTTTGGCCTTAATTGACCCCTCCACTTTACTGTTCCACCACCATGTTACTCTCCTCCTGCCTACAGGCCTGCTCCAGCCACAGACTTCGTCTGTCGCCATCAGCAGGTTTGCTTTCAGAAATTCCCACTGTCCCTCTATATTGTCCGACTCTAAATGTTCTTCCTTACTGTCGAAAGCATCAAGTAATATGCTTTGAAATTTATTTCTGGCTGTGGGGTCCTTTAGCTTCCATATTTTTCTCCTGAGGATAGTCCTCTTCTGCTGTCGAGTACGTATCGTCCTGACTATGAGGTCGCTAATTATCAGTCTATGTTGGGAGGTGCATTCTTCATGGGGGAGGGATTTAGTGTTTACGACAGACACTCTGTCACGTCTTCTGGTAAGGATATAATCTACCTGGCTTGTGTGTTCCCCGGATCTATAGGTGATCAGGTGATTGTCACGTTTTTTGAAGTTAGTGTTACAGATAGTTAGGTTATTTGCATCACAGAATTCCAGGATTCTGGAGCCTTCCTCATTTCTAGTACCAAACCCATAGCCTCCATGGATTTCGTCGTAGCCGTCACAATGTTGTCCAACGTGACCATTTAGGTCGCCTGCAATAATTATATAGTCACTGTCGGATATTTGGGAGGTAGTTAGCATCAGTGTCTCATAGAATCTGTCTTTTATAGTGCCGGGCAGTCCGGATTGGGGTGCGTACGCAGATATTACTGTCACCGTAGTTCTATTGAGGACAAGTCGTATTTTAATTATTCTGTCGTTCAGTCTATTTACGTCTATTATCTTATCTGCCCACTTTTCTGCTACCATGATTCCTACTCCACCCAGCCCATCGTCGTTTCCCACCCAGAAAAGCTTATAACATCGTTTTTTACCCTCAATGAATCTAGCAGACCCACCCCTCCACCTGGTCTCTTGAATACAACATACATCGACCTCCTTATATATATATATATCCGTGTGTGTGTGTCATAATAGTCATCTTTATACATATACTTTTCCATGTTTGCATGGTTTAAACAAATCTTTTCCCATACAGCTGTCCTCCACCTTTCTCATTTCCTCCATCAAATTCAGTGTTTTGAGATCCACTCTCAACATTTTTGCCCAAATCTTCCAAGGTCTTTCTCTACTGCAGCTTCTATCCATTAAAATATCCTGGCACCTCTTCAACCAACATTTGTCGTCTATACACATCACATGCCCATACCAATGCAGTCTTCTCTCTTGCAGACTACATCTGATTCATCAGTTTTTCTCTCAGCCCATATATCATCATCATCATTGTTATTTAACATCTGTCCCAATGCTAACATGGGTTAGACACAGTATGACATTTGAGACAAATCATATCAGGTGGCCATGTCTTTCTCATATGTATGTGTTTTTGACTTGTGTTCTATGGATGCCCTTCCTAATGCCAACCATATTACAGTGTGGACATTCAACTACAGGGCAGACTTGGATATATATATATGTATGTAAGTATGTATCTATGTATGTGTGTACATGTATTAAACACTTGTTTCTTTATGATTCAGTAAACATGAAACTGAACCAATGAACCATGGAGAATAAAGTTAGTTAATTCTAATATGTGATAGGAATGTGAACTTCCTATCCACTAGGCTATTCTAATACACACACCCATACACACAAACCTGCAGATTTCTATGTTTGTCTGTATGTTTGTGTGTTTCATTTACTCCTTAATTTCTAAAGTCAAAACAATGGAAAGCTGATTGGCTTAGTTCATTTTAGTGTCAATCTATCCACAATCTGACCAGCTTTAGATTTTCTTATTCCTTTATTATCCAGATAGATTTAAATTGCAAGTTTAACACCCACTGAGGTTGATTTCATCTTTATTATACAAGTATATTAAATTTCATTTCTTATTTAAGGGCAAACATTCATGTTTTGAGTTTGAATCTCACTGAGATTAATTTTATTTTAGTTAGGTGAATATAAAATAGGCTTTAACCTTTACTTGGAACATTAAACTAAATATGTATTATATTAAATCTCTAGTTAACTGTTATTTTTTGTGTTTTTGCAAATATATGAAGAACACTTTCAAAAGTAAGGTTATCATATATCTCTCTAGTTTACCATGTTCAAAATATATGTAATCTATATAAGTTTATATTGACAGGTGTTCAGGAAGGCTTTCTAAAGCTGACAATGTAAAAATAAATCAGAGATTTATAAAGCTAAAATATCAAAATATGTTACATATGAGAATATATTTTTCATTGAATAAAAGTTTTTGAAAGAGACAATCTAAAAATATATCCTCAACATAGAAAAATGCTATGGAAAAATATCAGTTGTTTTTATACCTTGTAGCTGCATTCCATAGAAGAACTCATGTATGATACATTAGCAGGAAAGGAAACACTGTTGAGTTTATCCTATGAAACATTCAATATATCAGGAATTAAATGACATATTTTCCCTTACCGTTTACTTTCAGTTTTGCTGAAGTGGAGGCGTCTTCAATGACGCAACTGTATTCACCCTCATCTTCAGCATTAACATGTTTAATGATAAGTTTATGAAGTCTTTTATCTGTTGTTGTTTCTACTCTCTCAGTTTCTCTGATCTTTTTGCCATTTTTAAGCCATGTAACAGTGACATTTTCTTGTATGCTTACACACATGAAAATGGCAGTTTGTTTCTCATCCACTGTGAGACAT
The DNA here is from genome assembly GCA_964016885.1 of Eledone cirrhosa. Lineage (NCBI taxonomy): Eukaryota > Metazoa > Mollusca > Cephalopoda > Octopoda > Eledonidae > Eledone > Eledone cirrhosa. Next base: position 45,149,361 of record OZ024740.1, read on the forward strand.
GTCAATTTTTTCGAAAAGCCTGTGTTCATTTCTAAAAAGATAAAATAGCTCTCATAAAAGATGTTCTTTATTAAATAACACATTGAAAATATGTGTAAACTACAGCAAATAGCATGTTCATATAGAGCCACTACAGGTTATAATCCTATTCTATCCAGAACCACAAATTTATCATCCTCATTGCAATACAAAACAATATACTTTACATCACATGCACATTATCATGTATGTGCACACACACACACACACACACACACACACATGCACACACACACGCGCACACACACGCACACACACACACACACACACACACACACACACACACACACACACACACACACACACACACACACACACACACACACACACACACACACCAGCTATAGATATTTCACACAGCAAAATCAGAATATTTAAAGTTTAATGCCATCTAGATAAGTAAGCTTCATGAGTGACTTGTTTGAATGGGTTGCAGTGGATTTTCTCCCGTATAGTGTCCTACTGCTTATTGTGGCCCCTGATCAGCCTTCCCCACTTCTTACATCTTCCTTTGCTGGTTCCTTCCATTTGAGTGGCTAGACACCTCTTTACCTAACTGTCATCTATCATATATACCCATACCACTGTACCATTGCAGTCTCCTTTCTTGAACACTGCAGTTGATTCTCATACATATTTTTGTTCTCTAAGTTTATCTATGTTCCATTGTTCATGCACACTATCATTACATATCCACCTTATTTTATGCTCATTTCATTTCTTTCCAGCTTTAACATGTACAGGTAAAAAAAGAAATTTTAAGATTTATAAAAATGAAACCTACCATTTACTTTTAAGTTTGCTTTAGTTGAGGCTTTCTCGATGACACAGGTGTAATCACCCCTATCTTCAGCAGTAACATTTTTGATGATAAGTTTATGGAGTTTCTTATCAATCACTATTTCTGTTCTATCAGTTTCAATGATCTTCTTGCCATCTTTCAGCCAAGTAACATGAGCATTTTCCTGTGTACTTATGCATGTAAAAATAGCCATTTGTTTCTCATCTACTGTCTCATCTGATAGTTCTTTCAAAAAGTATGCAGCAATATCTAGATTTTCAAAAGAAGAATCATAAGAATTATGAAACCAAAACAACGTAAAAATAAAATATGAAAGTCAAAATGCAGATTATTTCAAATCAGGAAAATTATAAAAACAATCACTAACAAATGTTATATAGTCATCCAATAATAATTTTATATATATTTTAAAATCTACCATAAAACTTATAAAAATAGAATATCGAATTCATTTCTTTGTTTTGATAGTTATATCTCAAGAAATTGTTTTCCAATATTTGATGAGAAATATCTTAAATTAGAAGATGGGGTGATAAGAAAGTTAATATAAAGCTTAAAAATGTAACGTTCACATATAAATTCACAGAAAAATTAATGTTTTGTACAGAGCTTAGCAATGTAACATTATATATCTGTTGAGAAGTATTATAACTGTTAGTTATGTAACTCACTTTCTTTATATTATGCTATTACACATCATACTGATGAGTATTTATATCATTACAACTGAGGCTTGTTATAGACTATGGCTGTTTTGTAAAACTTAATGTTGGGATAGCTATGATTCTAGAACTGTGAATATCTACTCTGAATTATTGAAAGTTAGTACATTGTAGAGAGACGGTGGGGTTAAATGAGGGCAAGTAAGAAGTTCAAGAGAATGCAGTTCTAGATTGGAACAATTGCACAAGAGTTTTATACTGGTTCTGATGTGTCATGTATAATAAAAGGATGAAATATAGAGGATATAGATATGAGTTTTGTAGAGATAAAGTTCAAAGATACTGGCAGATATTATGTGTTAATGAAAGTGATTGGTAGAAAGGTGTGTGAAATGAAATAGAGAAAAGGAAAAACTAAGAAAGACATGTCTACAGATGATGGAAGAAGAGATGAAAGATGTAAGAGGGGTGATGAGGGGTATGCAGATTATAGGGCAAAATGGAGAAGCTTGTACAATAATAACTCCTGCTTTAGTAAGGAAAATGTCCTTAAAATGCTTGTTGTTGTGTTGTTATGTTAAACAAGATATAAAGAGAATCTATCTTGTCTCAAGAGTATTAGTGAGAAATAAAATATTTACCTCCAACTTCAAATTCAAATTCAGTTGAAGTTGTACCATATTGGTTTTCAGCAAAACAAGTGTATGTCCCGTTATGTTGCTCAGAAGCATTAGTAAATTTCAAAATATGTCTTCCTTGTTCTTCATATATTTTGATATTTTCATTGCTTGTGAGTATTTCCTCATTTTTCATCCATTTAACTTTAGGCTTGGGGTTACCTATTACAAAGCATTAATGTAAAATAAATTTCCATCTTACAAAAAATTATAAACATTTTTTTCCTTATTTTTATATCTTAATTCTATTTTGATTTCATCATAAAATGTTCCTTTCAAATAATTTTTATTTTTATTCAAAACAATATGAGATAAAATTATGAAATCGTTATCATTTTTAATAGGATTACAATAAAAAAGAAAATAATTTTCAGATTATTAAGCTCATCATTGTGTTTCTTTACAATAGCTTATCTAAACATTTTAGATATATAATTCAATAAATTATTCATAACTTCTGTTCATTTCAACCATAATGAAATATTTTTTACATATTCTAGATTATTCAAGATAATGTTAGAACCAAGTTTAGCAATGCAAGCATAAAGATAACCCAGATTGAGATGTTCAAAAAGTGTTGTAGATAAATAATTTCTGTTAACCAACCAACTAGAAAATCTTCCAATATTCATGATAAGCACTGACATAAGCGAAATCATAAAAGACAAAGTATTAAAATTAGTTATTCTTACCTGCCACAGTAGAGGAAAATATACACGACTTTGATGGTACAATCTTCTGAGAGATAGGTTCTTCAAGGAATTTTGGTTTTTCTTTTAAGCTAAAAAGAAAAATGTGAGGGATAAAATTTAGATTTGTATCATTTGATTTTGTTAATAATAGTGAATCTTTATTTATATACATATTCTATTATATACATATTCTATTGTATACATATATATGTGTGTGTGTGTGTGTGTGTGTGTGTGTTGTGGAGGGTGCGTAAGAAGAGCCAATGGGGTAAAATAACGCGTATTAGTTTAATGCTTGATATAGCAAATAGAAAGAGAAATTAAAGAAGAAATAGACAAATAGAGGAGAATGGGCAATGGCAGAAATGAAAAAACCTTTCTTAGAGAAAAAGCAGGACTATGTGTGGATGGATGCAGATACTTGTATTAACAACAGAGTTGTCTCCTATTAACCAGCCCCTCAGTCTGTCACTATAACATTTAGGAGTAACTGAGTTGTCCGAGCCTTATTTAGATACCATAATTGCCTCATAACTCAGCATCTGAGTGATCAGAGTTTTTTTGTATTTTTTTCTGTGTCTGTGCAACAATTTATGTTTATGTTTATATTAGTACATAGTATAGGAATAATTGTTTCTACTTTTGGCACAAGGCCGGCAATTACCCAGTGCATTACTGGTACTTTATTTTATCGACCCCCATAAGGATGAAAGGCAAAGTTAACCTCGGCGGGATTTGAACTCAGAATGGCAAGGGGCGTAACTCTATGCATCAAAGTATGGCGTCCAACCCTCTACCGATACTGCCATTCCACAGAGGAATAATGAATAGGAAAATATAATTTGTTCATTAATTTTCATTTCTCATATTAAAAAGGTAAGATTCTGACATATTTTAATTCATGATCCTTTGATTGGCGGTATATATTAGCATTTGATTTTTGAATTATCAGTAGAACTGAACATTAACCTTTTCATGACTATATTTCAAATGTATGTGTTAATTGTCGAAATAATCAAGAATTTGATGGGTTTGGGAAAATATGTTTGTCTTTATCAACTCAGATTTTAAAACATGACAAAATAGTCTTAGATAAAATTATGTTGGAAGTTTTTAATTTAAACATTATCGTTTTAAACAGGAGATGTTGTATCACAGAACTCCGAGTAGTCACAAGTGGCTTGGAATTGAAAAGGTCAATAATGAAAACAATTTAGATTAATTCTAATGTAGCTTAAATGATTCTAAACAAATAGTAGTCTTATTGAATTCTGTAAAAGTTGATCTTCTAATATGAGATCATTAGATTTATTGTTTGATGTGGAATTGTGAGAAATATGAATTATAAAAAAGATCTTAAAATAGATAGTACCTCTCAACATTAACCATGATGTCACCAATTATAGTGCCCTCAGAATTGTGTGCAGTAACAGTATACTTTCCACTGTCTTTTTCTGTAGCTGCTACTATCTCCAAGCTGTATTTATCATTCTTCTTTCTCAGAGTGAAGTTATAATCAGATCTGATAGCATTCCCCTCTTTAAACCATTTTACTTCAGGCTCGGGATAACCTTTATAAATGAAACATTTATAACAATTATCAATATATTCAACATCTTACATACATAGCAGATTTACTTGTAGGGGTATGCAATAAATGTTAATCATTAATAACACAATACTTCATTTAAGCTTCCCAGTACATTTATAGGGAGTCTAAAACAAAGATAATGCAACTTGAAATAGCAAACTTTATAACTAATGTTTTATATTAAAATATATCATTTTAATATGTTAACATGTTTAATATTTTAACATGTTTTATATTAAAATATATCATAAAATATATTATTTTGTTCATATGATTTAACTTTTAGAAATGAGTCTTCAAATCAGTAACTTCTATTATTATTCAATAAATAATTTTGTAGTAATATATAACTTTGGGAAATTAAAATGAATAAACATATAATATAACATAAATAAGTTAAAGTGTAAATTTAAGAGGTAGTGCTGGCGCCATGATAAAATATGCACAGTACACTCTGTAAAAGGTTGGTGTTAAGAAGGGCATCTAGCCATAGAAACTATGCTGAAACATGGTACATATAAGCAAGACATGGTATCCAAACCATTTTGTCTCATACCATGATAACACATCCAGCCCATGCCAGCAATGAAAGCAGGCATACAAAGATGATGATGATGAAATTAGAATTAATAAAATTAACATTTTAGATTTAGGTTTTAAAATAAATTTACCTGTTATACAACATTCTAATGTCACTTTAGTTTCCTCTTTAACTTTAACATCTTCACTGATGCTAGTAATAGCAGGTGGACATTTTCCTTCATCTTCGATAGTATCTCCATTTTCAAATATAATATCTTCGTCTTCATCGGGTTTAGCGGGAGACATTTTTCTTTCATATTCTGGTGGTTTTTTGTAAGTTCCTTTTATTTCTTCTTCAGCAACACTCTTTTTCTGCTTATCTAATGCAGATTTTCCATCAGTGATATCAGAAGTAGTTGTTTTTGTCTCTGATACCTTTGATTTCATTTCGCTTACAGATTCCAAGTGTTCGGTATCAAGAATGTCTGTAAGTGATAATCTTCTTTTCTCTGTTTTTGAAATTTCTTCATGAGAATAGATATCAACAGATTGGGATTTCATCATTTTACTTGATTTTGAAAAAGACTGTACTTCTTCTCTTGCTTTACTAGAAAATAACATACTCTGATATTTATCATCTTCATAACTTTCACTTGTTTCTGCTTGCATTGCATCCATAATGTGAGTTGCGGAACGATCTTCCCCATTAAACATATCATCTGCAATATTAAATTAATTTAAGATGTACAAAAATATGCATAACAAATTTTCCTATAAGATTTAATCTTACAATATGAAATAATCATATATTCAATTATTGACATTTCCTTTAATTATATTTTATACATAAATCTAATGATGTCTTATACATAACTTAATGAAAATTAAACCCTTTTTTGTTGGTGGTGAAAAATTATTACAAAATGTAGAATCACAGATGCTATATTTGTGATGGATTACTTACAAGAGGTGTGTTTGGTAAAGAAAAAACAACCCTATTACCCTATTATACATTTTCTGATATAAGGTATTGTACTCAACTATGTGATAAGCAATGAACAGGTTGGGTATGAATGAATAATGTGAGAAAGTTGTAAAGGGTGTCTATATGTGACAATGATAAAATATTGGTTGTGATTCTCTGCCTTCAATATAGATTTACAAGAACACTTCAGTACAGTTGCTTGATACAGACACAAGAATTAAATAACCATAAAAGAAGCTTGAAACTTGGAGGATTGAGTTAGGGAAAGATTTTGAAAGTAAACATGGCTCAGACAAAAAATAAACAGATGTCCAACAAATTTAGTGATGCTCTGTATAATAAACAAAATAGCAATAAGAAGGATATTCAGTTGTAGAGGCCCCACCAAAAATGTACAAATGAAATATGATCCCTGACCCTTCTAGGAGGGCAGTAACTCTAAATAAGCAGCGATACATAGGTATTCTGTCTGTTACAGAAACATATGTCAATACCTAATAAATTCCTTTATAAAAGCACTTTCATTTTATATTCATCTTATATATATATATATATATATATATATATATATATATATTTTTTTTTTTTTGTTGCAGTGAAAGGCAAAAAACAAAATAATAGAAATACCTGGATTATTGTAGTTAGTAACTTTTGCTAGAATTCTGGTGGTCAGAGAGCCAAGAAATTGGGTTTCAAATTTGGTCAGAATTCTTATCTCTCTTTCTCTCCTCTCTCACAAACACACATATATGATTATATATATATATATATATATATATATATATATATCATATATATATATATCATATATATCATATATATATCATCATCATCATCATCACCGTTTTACGTCCGTTCTTCCACGCTAGCATGGGTTAGACGGGTTGTCCTGTTGTGGGCAGTGTCTGGTCGGCTGACCATGCCTTGCTCATACAGGAACTGATCTGGCTTGATTTCTACAGCTGGATGCCCTTCCTAACACCAACCTCATTTACAGTGAGTGCTGGGTGCTTTTTCGTGGCGCCTACACGTCCACTTTACAGTGTAGGCTGGGTGCTTTTTTGCCGTGGCACCTCCACGACCACCTTGCGGTGGGGGGAGTGGGGGCATATTGTTTATATGCTTCAGCATGTACCCATGGGAGGTCGGGTACCCTGTATTACTGCGTGACGCCAGAAGTCGCGGTCGTGTGTCATTGACTTTGAGAGGTGTAGTTGGGTAAGGTCGGCTTTTATCACCTCATCCCAAGTCATCTTGGGTCTCCCCACTCCGCGGTTTCCATCAACTTCTAGTGCTCTGCACCTTTTTATGCAGCTGTCATCCTTCATACGCATCACATGTCCATACCAGCGTAACCGCCTCTCCTGCACGCAGCATTTGATTCCTCTTATGCTCAGTCTCTCTCTCAATTCCTTTATGCTTTGTCGTTCACGTATATTACTGTTACACATCCATCGGAGCATGCAGGCTTCATTTCTCTCTAATCTACGTAAGTCTTCCACCTTCAGCGCCCAGGTCTCACTACCATGCAACATCGCTGTTCAGATACACGCATCATACAGTCTGCCTTTCATTCTGAGGGAGAAGCCTTTTGCAGCTAGCAGTGGTAGTAGTTCCCTAAACTTCTTCCATCCCGTTCTTACCCTAGTTATTGTACTTTCTGAGCACCCACCTCCGTTGCTAATTCGGTCACCTAGGTAGCAGAAGCTGTCTACTGTTTCTACAGGGCCCTCCCAGAGATTGGTGGTACTTGTTTCCTGTGGCTGTTTGCTTGCTGTTTCAGCACAGCTGCTGCATGTGAATCCTACATTCTTAATTAAGCTTCCTGAGATCCCGCTACATCTCTTGTGTACCCATTGTTTGCATTTGGGGCAGAGAATGGAGTTCCTACCTACACCTTTCCTACATACTGAGCAAGGCCATTTCCCTGAGGGGATCTGGGTTCTGTTTTCTCGTCTACTTATAAGGACCTTAGTCTTTGTCATGTTGACTTTGAGGCCCTTTCTCTCTACTCCCTGCTTCCAGGTTTGGAATTTATTCTCTAGTTCTACCATAGATTCAGCTATGAGTGCGAGGTCATCAGCATACAGGAGTTCCCATGGGCATCCGGTCTTAAACTCCTCCGTTATTGCCTGCAGGACTATGATGAACAGGAGAGGGCTAAGAACAGAGCCCTGGTGGACCCCAACCTGTACGCTAAATTCCTCGCTATACTCATTGCTAATCCTAACTTTGCTGACTGCTCCCCTATACATGGCTTGTACCGCTTTCACAAGCCATTCATCTACTCCTAGTTTTCTAAGAGCCCACCAGATTACTGCACGTGGAACTCTGTCAAAGGCTTTCTCAAGGTCGACAAATGCCAAGTAGAGTGGCTTACTTTTAGCTAGGTACTTTTCCTGTAATTGCCTCACAAGGAAGAGGGCATCAGTGGTGCCTTTCCCTGGTACAAACCCAAATTGTATCTCGTCTATATTCACCCGGTCCCTAATCAGCTGTGCTATAACTCTTTCTGTTACTTTCATGACCTGGTCCATCAACTTTATACCTCTATAGTTTCCTATATATATATATATATATCATATATATCATATATATATCATATATATATATCATATATATCATATATATCATATATATATCATATATATATATATATATATATATATATATATATATATATATATGATTATATATATATATATATATATATATATATATATATATGATTATATATATATATATATATATATATATGATTATATATATATATATATATATATATATATATATATATATATATATATATATATATATATATCATATATATCATATATATATCATATATATCATATATATATCATATATATCATATATATATCATATATATCATATATATATATATATATATATATATATATATATATATATATATATATATCATATATGTGTGTTTGTGAGAGAGGAGAGAAAGAGAGATAAGAATTCTGACCAAATTTGAAACCCAATTTCTTGGCTCTCTGACCACCAGAATTCTAGCAGGAGTTACTAACTACAATAATCCAGGTATTTCTATTATTTTGTTTTTTGCCTTTCACTGCAACAAAAAGATGTTTTTTTTAAATCTAATTTGTGTTGATGTAGCATGTCTACTTGGCCCCTCCATATATGACTCACTTTTTTAATGACCATTATAAAATAGATGTAATGTGAGGGACTGTGAAACACATATCATTTTGTATCATTGCTTTCAGTAACTATCTTTGTTTCAAAAAGATATAACATACACACATTAGTATCAAGTGTTGGTACAAAACCTGCTATCTTATTAACACAAACACATTATTCAAGCTATACAAATCTCACACCACACAGTATATTGAGAATTAATACAACTCTCTCTCTCTAACACACACACAAGTATCAATTGTATATTACAGCTAATGTTGCTTACATTTACTACGCATTACACACATACAACTGTACATCACAAACATTCACATGATTATGAACTCACACACAATTTTGTGACAATACATCTTTAGTATTCTCTTGTGCATAATTTTCTGTTAACTTTTCAACAGTAAATTATGAACTGTGTGAATTCTTCCATGTTACATGTTAACTAGTTTTCTTTCAACTTACAATAGCCTCTAATTCTGTTTATGCCTTACATGTAATGGATATTTCAAGCATAGTCTTTATAAATCCATTGTAGACACGTTAAACTTTTTAAGAAATGGATTAGAATACAGATATGTTTTACATCAATTTTCTCTATAAATTTTGTCTTCTTCAGATTATTCATGAATAATGCTTTCATACTTTATATACATAAAGGCACATGGCTGAGTGGTTAGAGAATGGATTTTCAATCGGGAGGTTGTGATTTTGATTCCCAGACCAGGCAATGCATTATGACTTTGAACAAGACACTTTATTTTACATTGCTCCTTCTGCCTGGATTTGTGAACAACAGGTAGTATTAGCAATTTGAAAGACCAATGGAAACATTGTTTCTTTGGTCCGATTTGACATTAAGTGAATGAGGTCTGGAATCTTGTCGATTGACTGTCGACATATATATTTATATATATATATATTGTTTGTGTGTGGAAGTATAATTGTATTTTTAAAATATGATGTTGCATATGCAATCATGTTTGCATATTGTTTCAATTCATCCAACTATTTATTATTCCCAGAAAATATTTATATGATACATACAATTGTTCTAATATAAATGCAAACAGTTATTCCAAACTAACACTATACCTGAACTCAACCTGACCCACCAGATACATACCATACTAGATATGAAGTAAAACTAGTCAAACCTTTCAGAATTATACAAAAAAACTCCCAGTAGGCAGCTACTGACATATTACGTGGTTTCTATATAACTCTGCAGCAACTACTCCCCTATTACGTAATTGGTATTGCACCCTCACAGAATCAGAAGAATCACAAAAAAATAAACTCCAGCCATATACTCTCAACGAAAAAGAACTAATAAACTCTATTATGCCCACTAGACCATTTATATTATACATAAATACTGTAAATATGGTTGGTGTCAGGAAAGGCAGAAAACCTGCCAGATAGTCCTATATGAGCGAGACACGGTCACCTAACCAATCTTGCTTCAAGTGGGACAACTCCCATCTAACCCATGCTAGCATGGAAGATAGATGTTAAACAATGATGATGATGATGATGATATATATATGTATGTATCATCATCATCATCATCACCGTTTTACGTCCATTTTTTCATGTTAGCATAGGTCAGATGAGTTGTCTTGTTGTGGACAATGCTATATCAGGTGACCATGTCTTGCTCATACAGAACTGATTCTGGCTTGATTTCTAAAGCTGGATACCCTTCCTAATGCCAACCTCACAGACAGTGAGCACTGGGTGTGTTTTGTCATGACGCCTACACGACCACTTTACAGTGTGGACTGGGTGCTTTTTGTCATAACACCTATATGACCACTTTACAGAATGTATGTATGTATATATATATATACACACACACACACACACATTTGTATTATGCTTTCAGGTTGTTTAGTTTTTATTGAGAAGTCAGAAGCTCCACTTAAGTACTTACCTAGTCTATTGACAACCTGTCTACAACTTGAAAGCAGGGAAAATGGATGTTAAATGATGATGATGATAATGATATATATATATATATCATCATCATCACCGTTTTACGTCCGTTCTTCCATGCTAGCATGGGTTAGACGGGTTGTCCTGTTGTGAGCAGTGTCTGGTCGGCTGACCATGCCTTGCTCATACAGGAACTGATTTAGGCTTGGTTTCTACAGCTGGATGCCCTTCCTAACACCAACCTTATTTACAGTGAGTGCTGGGTGCTTTTTTCCGTGGCGCCTACACGTCCACTTTACAGTCTGGGCTGGGTGCTTTTTTGCCGTGGCACCTCCAAGACTACTTTGCAGTGGGAGGGTGTGGGGGCATATTGTCTATATGCTTCAGCTTGTACCCATAGGAGGTCGGGTACTCTGTATTACTGCGGGACGCCAGAGGTCACGGTCGTGTGTCATCGCCTTTGAGAGGTGTAATTGGGTAAGGTCGGCTTTTATCACCTCATCCCAGGTCTTCTTGGGTCTCCCTACTCCGCGGTTTTCATTGACTTCTAGTGCTCTGCACCTTTTTATGCAGCTGTCATCCTTCATATGCATCACATGTCCATACCAACGCAACCGCCTCTCCTGCACACAGCATTTGATTCCTCTTATGTTCAGTCTCTCTCTCAAGTCATTTATGCTTTGCCGTTCGCATATATTACTATTACACATCCATCGGAGCATGCAGGCTTCGTTTCTTTCTAATCTACGTAAGTCTTCCACCTTCAGCGCCCAGGTCTCACTACCATGTAACATTGCTGTTTGGATACACGCATCATACAGTCTCCCTTTCATTTTGAGGAAGAAGCCTTTTGCAGCTAGCAGTGGCAGTAGTTCCCTGAACTTCTTCCATCCCATTCTTACCCTAGTTATTGTACTTTCTGAATACCCACCTCCGCTGCTAATTTGGTCACCTAGGTAGCAGAAGCTGTCTACTGTTTCTACAGAGCCCTCCCAGAGATTGGTGGTACTTGTTTCCTGTGGCTGTTTGCTGCTTGCTGTCCCAGCACAGCTGCTACATGTGAAGCTTACATTCTTAATTAAGCTTCCTGAAATCCCGCTACATCTCTTGTGTACCCATTGTTTGCATTTGGGGCAGAGAATGGAGTTCTTACCTACACCTTTCCTCATACTGAGCAAGGCCATTTCCCTGAGGGGATCTGGGTTCTGTTTTCTCGTCTACTTACAAGGACCTTAGTCTTTGTCATGTTGACTTTGAGACCCTTTCTTTCTAGTCCCTGCTTCCAAGTTTGGAATTTCTTCTCTAGTTCTACCATAGATTCAGCTATAAGTGCGAGGTCATCTGCATACAGGAGTTCCCATGGGCATCTGGTCTTAAACTCCTCCATTATTGCCTGCAGGACTATGATGAACAGGAGAGGGCTAAGAACAGAGCCCTGGTGGACACCAACCTGTACGCTAAATTCCTCGCTATACTCATTGCTAATCCTAACTTTGCTGACTGCTCCCTTATACATGGCTTGTACAGCTTTCACAAGCCATTCATCTACTCCTAGTTTTCTAAGAGCCCACCAGATTATAGCACGTGGAACTCTGTCAAAGGCTTTCTCGAGATCGACAAATGCCAGGTAGAGTGGCTTACTTTTAGCTAGGTACTTTTCCTGTAACTGCCTCACAAGGAAGAGGGCGTCAGTGGTGCCTCTTCCTGGTACAAACCCAAATTGCATCTCATCTGGTTTCACCCGGTCCTTAATCAACTGTGCTATAATTCTTTCTGTTACTTTCATGACCTGGTCCATCAGCTTTATACCTCTATAGTTTCCTCTATCTAGTGCATCACCTTTACCTTTGTAGCAGTTGACAATGATGCTACTGCACCAATCTTTTGGTATGACACCTTCTAGTATTACCTGGTTAACAATACATGTGGTTATAGTGTGACCTACAGACCCAGATGCCTTCAGCATCTCGGCAGCTATACCCGATGGACCGGTTGCCTTCCCGATCTTCATATCTTTGATTTCCTTACTTACTACGCTGCTGCTGACTTGTACTGCTGGCCCCTCTATAGGGTCTACTTGGGGGTAGGGTCTCTTCTTCCCATGCATTCTCCTCATTTAGTAATCTATCATAATGACTCTTCCATGCATCTTTCTTCTCAGCACTTGTGAGGGCAAGCTCACCTTTATCATTCCAGATACACTTCTCTCCAATGACATCACAATTCTCTCTGACACACTGCCTCGCAATCTTGAACACCTCTTGTTTCTGGTCCTCATGTTGCAAAACATGCTTGAATTTTCTATCCTCTGCTTCCCTCCTAGCTAAGTATACTTGTCGCCTAGCTTCCCTCTTGGTCTCTATGTAATGTACCCTGCTTCCCCCGTTCTTCCATTCTTTCCATGCCTGTCTCTTGGCCTTAACTGCCTCATCTACCTTATTGTTCCACCACCCAGTCACTCTCCTCCTGCTTGTGGTCTTACTCCAGCCACAGATCTCATCCGTCGCCTCTAGTAAGTTATTTTTTAGGAACCCCCAGTGCTCTTCTACATTGAATGTCTCTATCTGTTCTTCTTTACTGTCGTAAGCATTGAGTAAAATATCTTTAAATCTGTTACTGGCCAAGGGGTCTTTCAGCTTCCAGATCTTCCTTCTCCAGGTTGGCCTCTGTTTCCAGATTTGTCTAGTTCTGACCGTGAGGTCGCTGACAACTAAGCTATGTTGGGAGGTACATTCCTCATTAGGGAAGGCTTTTGTGTTTACAACCGTCCATCTGTCACGTCCTCTGATGAGGATAAAATCTATCTGACTAGAATGCTCCCCTGATCTATAGGTGATCAGGTGGTTGTCGGGTTTTTTGAAGGTTGTGTTACATATCGACATGTCATTGGCGTCGCAGAATTCTAGAAGTCTGAATTCTTCTTCATTTCTTGTGCCAACCCCATGGCCTCCATGGACTCTATTGAAGCCGTCACAGTGTTTACCTACGTGTCCGTTAAAATCTCCTGCAATGATTAGGAAGTCATTGTCGTTTGTTAGAGCAGTAGTGTGCATTAGGGACTCGTAAAACCTATCCTTAAGTTCATCTGGCAACCCCGATTGGGGTGCGTAAGCTGATACTGATTGGGGTGCTAAGCTGATATATATATATATATATATATATATATATTTTAACACGTCTGTTGAGCACTCTGATTCGATATGTGATATTTTGTATTCGTACATGATTTGCACATTACCGAAAATCTTTCGCTAATGTAGAGGTTATCTCCCTTGCTGGGCACCATGTGCTTTTCTGGCTAAGGGTCTTCTCTTCATTATCGGACGAAATTCCCGTTGAAAAAGCTCTTCTGCGTCCCCCCTTCTCTAGAAGTCTCATATATTTTTTATGTGGGCTGATATTGATTGGATTAAGGAATTGCAGAAACCCAAGAAGCTAGATTTAACATCTTTCTAGCGGGTCCGGGTAAGTTTTTTACATTCATTTAATTTATTGATTTATTGATATTTTATTTGAGTGACCCGAATCTTCCTGGTCGTTCTTTTTCGGCTGTATGGGTGATTTTAGGCATGACCTCTATGTGTTGGTAATTTAACGATGGTTATAGCTCTGATTTATCCAAATTATTGAACCCTCTGCCACACATATCGGATTTGTTTATCGTTAATTCGTAGGCTGTTTTTCCGATTCTCGATTATTCTACTATATATATATATATATATATATTATCATCATCATCATCGCCATTTTACATCTATTTTCCATGTTTAGGCTGAATTAAGTGCAAGAATTGCAGGAGCTTGCACAGTTTCAGCATTCAGTAATCAGAAGAAAGGAAGGTAAATGTAAAAGCCAAATTGGCTATCTTCAACTCGATATTTGTACCAACCCTTACCTATGGTCATGAATCTTGAGTAATAACTAAAAGAATATGACTGCAAATTTCAAGTGGCTGAAATGGGGTTTCTCTGAAGGGTCTTTGGAGTAACATTTCTTGATAGAGTGCATTGATCAGAAATGAGAGAGTCACTCAAGGTAAAGCTGCCACTTCTCTGAATTGAGAGCTCATAGCTCTGATTTTACAAGCAAAACCAGCTGGCAGGTGATCCAAGGGTAGACCTCTAGCATGATGGTTGGATAACATTCATGAGTTTGGCTGGTCTTGCCTGGTGGTCCAGCCACCTCAATTGGAGATGGTTGCTTCTGATAGAAGTTGCTGGAAGGAGTGTTTGAGGACTCTTCCCCCCACGACCCTCTCGGGGAATAAGTGGGAGGAGGAGCCAATATGTTTTAGGGTATTAGAAAGCATCAAAATCATAAAGTCTACAGCTGTCATTCTTCTTATCATATTCCCTCTCCACCCCTATCCTTTTCTCTTTCTTTTTTTCTCTCTCCCCTCTCTTTTCACCAAAAAAGAACTTTGGTTTCTTATGAGTAGATGAGTTGCATGTTTTCTACTAATAGATAATATCTGTCTTAGCTTGAGTGTTTGGACTATTTTTTTAAATCAGAAGAATAAAGACAGTTGACACCCATTTCAGCATGTCTAACGCTTTAGCATTTAGATTGACCATATTCAGCCAGAATTCTTTATATGCCGAATTCTGGATATGCCCAGTTTAAATGCTAAAGGGTTAAACCAGCCATAACTGGCTGCTCATATTGATATTAAGGAATTGTTCTCAAAATAAATAACATCAAAATCTCATAGTTTTGATATTATGTGAGATAATTATGTAAGATAAAGTCTTTACCATAAAAATACAATTGTATATATAGAATAATGTAAATGCTAAAAGGCTATGTACCCTTGAGGATCTTTCAATATGTTTTTAAATCTTGGCAATAAAAGATGAAATTCTTGAATATTCTGTTCTAAGGTCAAAGCATGTGATTTATTTATCATTTTCTTTAAGAGTATTTCTATTATTGTCATTAATTTCATATTGTTTTTGTTCACTATGTTTGCAGTAGTTTTGTTATAATTCTTCTATCAACACAACATGCATCATTCCTACCCTATATAGATTTCCAGCAGCTTTCAATTTGTTCTTCTGATAGAGTTCATTAAGTTGAATCTACTGTAGACTGGTTTGGGAGTCTCTAGCAGACAATCTATTCAGCATTTTGCATTATAATAGGTAGATTCTAGCCTTTTCAGTTGTGGCTGTAAGTTCTTATTTCAGCTGATGTTAATAGTTCACATTCAAATGTTGGTCTCCAAACTGATTTTTCTTATTTTACTTTTATATGTTCTTCATGTTTTGTGAATGTATGGTCTTTATTACATTATTACAATAATGAAATGTTCTATTATATTTTCCTTTTAGAGTTATGGGCCTACCCTGACTCAGGGTATTTTCTTGCATGTCTATCCATTTACCTCTCTACTAAAGCGGAATAAATCTTCCAACCATCTCAAGCAAGTGACAAAGAAGGCAGTGCTTGAATTTGAACAGTGCATAGCAACCAATCCTGATAGTAAGGTGTTCTGGAAATATGTTCATTCAAAGCAGAGACCTCACTCTCCAGTTGGTCCTCTTCGCAATCCCGACACAAGCCAGATCACTGACGATCCCAAAGAATGCGCAGAACTCATTGCTGAGTGCTATGCAAGCATTTTTACTGTTGAAAACTAGAATGTACCATCTCCACCATCTCTAACATCAAATTCCATAACAACTATGGAATTTACACCTGCAATGTGCACAACTATACCTCCCCTGGTCTTGATGGTGTTACATACCTGCTTCTGTGGCAGGTACTTCCTTTTGCACCAGCTTTCTTTCTTCTCTCAATACTGTCTCAACAATGGTGCTACTCCGGAGCAGTGGAAAACTGCCAGTATCATTCCCCTGTTCAAAAAGGGTGACCGCACGTCACCTGTCAACTATCGTCCAGTCAGCCTTACTAGCTGAACTGATGGAATCCTGTGTCAGAGAAACACTTTGGAACTTCTGAAACTCTCACAGCCTCATCCAGCCCTCGCAGTTTGGATTTATCCCTAACTCCAGCTGCTGTGATCAGCTTATCGAGTTCCTTGAAGACATTACCCGGATCACTGACAACAGCTCATGGGTGGATGTTGTTTACCTTAACTTTACTAAGGCTTTTAATTCTGTGCCACACAAAAGACTTATGGCAAAACTCTCTGCAATGAGTGTGAGGGGTGATCTTTTTAACTGGTTGAAATCCTTCATTCTCAGCCGAAAAGAGGTAGTCACGGTTCTAGGACAACATTCTTCACCATATGAGATGTCATCTGGTGTACCACAGGGATCTGTTCTTGGTCCCCTTTTGTTTGTGGCATATATTAATGACATAGATGCCAACTTACAGAATGCCACGGTACTGAAATATGCAGATGACATCAAGCTGTACCTTGAAATCAAAAGGACTGATCCTGAAATCTACAACTCTTTCCTACAATCAGACCTGGACACAATGCAGCAATGGATCACAGACTGGCAACTGAAGCTGGCTGTGGACAAGTGTAACACCATGCATTTTGGGAGGAAAAATCCAGCGTCCACATACTCCCTCTACAACATTGATATCAAGAAGTCCTCTTGTGAACGTGACCTGGGCATTACTGTCAGCAGCGATTTGCGTTGGACAAAGCATGTCTCTAAGATTGTCAAGAAGGCCGAGGGTGTCTTGGCATCACTCAGCAAGACCTTTGTTAGCCGCTCTCCAGCCATCTATTTAAAGCTGTATACAGCTATGGTACGACCACACTTGGAATTCGCATCATCAGTCTGGAACCTCTATCTTGCTTAGAACATTGACCTCCTGGAAACTGTTCAGAGACGTGCAACCAAGCGCATACCCTCCATCAGACACCTACCATACTCTGAACGCCTTGATTCCCTGGGCATGGATTCATTGAAGCTCCGACATCTGGCAATGGACTTGGTAAACACCCACAAAGTTATTAACCATCTCGCCAACAACAACCCTGAGCACCTTTTTGATCTCTATGTGTCTAACACACGTGGACATGCCTACAAAATCAGAAAACAGCACAGCTCCCATGACTTTCATAAACATTTTTTCACACTCAGAGTTGCTGAAGCATGGAACAAACTGCCTGCGTCAGTTGTTAGCTGCCGAGACACTGCATCCTTTAAAACCCTCATGCTTCCCGAAATTCGCCAAAACTACACCTGATGTACTCCTTCCATACACATGCACACATGTGTATATCATGACTCATGTACTGTTCATTTTCCTGACGTTTGTACATTATCCTATATATTATACATACACTTTTTGATGAGCTGTAGTGCACCTGAGCACTGTACACAATATTTCATTATTATTATTGTTGTTATTCCTTGAATCTCAGTCATTGATGTTGGTTAACTGGAAAGTCCGTTGGATTGAATATCAAGCCACTACCTGCAGCCTCAGATATTCAGGACGTATCGGAGGGTTCTTGCTGTTCCAAGCAAGCATGCCTTTTGAAGCGTTCCAAAAAGCGTGAAGGGGCCGATTTTCTTTAACCATCCCTGGAAACTTTTGGAGATAGTCCCCAGTGCGCCTATGACAATCGGGATCACTTTGACTTCATGGCAGTTCCAAATCCTTTTCACCTCCCACTTTAGGTCCTGGTATCGGTTAATTTTCTCCCTCTCCTTCTCTTGCACTCTCGTGTCGAACGGGCAGGCCACATCCACAATCAGACACGATCTTTTTTCTTTGTCCACAACCACCAGGTCAGGTCTATTGTGTTCCAGTTTTTTGTCCGTCTGTATCCTAAAATCCCACAGCACCTTCACCTGATTGTTCTCCATCACCGCCTCTGGCCTATGCTCATACCATTTCTCAGAATGTGGTAAATTGTTTACTTTGCACAGGTGCCAGTGGATCACCCTGCCCATCACATCGTGTCTCCAGCCCTTATAGTGGGTCTGGGCTAGGTGTTTACACTCGGACACAATGTGAGCCACAGTCTCCTCTCTCTCTCTCCACAGATCCTGCACAGTGGGCTAGCCTCCTCCTTGTAGATATGGTGCTTCAACCACTTCGTTTTGAGGGCCTGCTCCTGCGCAGCCATTAGCATTCCTTCTGTAGCCTTTTTGAGGTCTCCTCTTCTCAACCAGTTCCATGTCTGTGGATCTCTAAATTCAGTTTTCTCAAAGAAGGTACTATGAAGGGATTTTCCCTTAAGGCTGCACTTCCTCCTTGATGTTATTTCCTCCTTGGACATCCCCTGGCCTACTGTCCCCTCCTTCAGTACAGTTCTGAGCATTGGCTCCTTACTATAGGTCACGTATTTGTATAGGTTGTTTTTCTCCATCTGAACACAGTCCTCTATGCTGATAAGACCTCTTCCACCCTCAGATCTCCTTAGGTAGAGTCTATCGACATCACTCCTCTTGTGGAACATGTTGTAGATAGTCAATAGCTTTCTAGTCTTCCTATCCATTTCTTTTTGTTCAGCAACATTCCATCTCAGAATTCCCGCACTGTACCTAATAATAGACACAGCTCGGGAATTTACTGCGCTTATGGCATTTCTGCTGTTCAGATGTGACTTCAATATGCTCCTTACTCTCCGAATGTATTCAGTTCTTAACAATTCCTTCATTTTTTTGTTCTTTATGCCATCAGCCTCCAGAACGCCCAAATACTTGTATCCTTCCTCAGAGTCAATTTCCTTTATCATCTCACCTGTTGGTATCTGGATCCCGTTACTTCTGCTCAACCTACCCCTCTTCATCACAATGACTCCACATTTACCAATACCAAACTGCATACATATATCACTGCTGAAAATACGGACAGTGTCAACAAGCACATCCAACTCCTTCTCACTTTTCCCGAAGAGCTTAAGATCGTCCATGAAGAGGAGGTGATTGATGGTAAGCTCTCCCCTTCCCAACTTGTATCCTGCTCTCACTTTTCGCAGCATAATGGTCAAGGGCATCAGGGCAAGGACAAACAACAGAGGGGACAGGCTATCTCCCTGGAAGATACCTCTCTTGATCTTCACGCTTCCCAAGGATACTCCAGTTGATGTCAACTCTGTCTCCCAGGACCCCATACTCCTGCCTAGCAACTGTCTGATGTTATCTGCCACCCTGAAGATCTCCAGGCTTTTGGTGATCCAGGAATGAGGCACCATGTCAAATGCCTTTCTGTAGTCTATCCATCCCATGGCAAGATCAGTGTGTCTCCTCCTGCAATTCCCCATTACCATCTTATCAATAAGTTTATTATTATTATTATTATTATTATTATTATTATTATTATAAATCGATATTTAATAACCTGTCAAGGTATCATGTAAAAGACATACACAGGGAGCCTTCTTTAGTTCTTGCAATATCGTTGTGTCACCTACAATATTAAAACACCTAAGATGATGGGAATAGAGGCTGTATAGAGCAGCTACTAATCAACAAAATGATAAAGGAAACAGAACAGCAGGAACTTGGCTGACAGGTTGGTCTATCAGAAAGCAGTTGATAGTATATACTATGGGTGGATTTCAAAGTATTGCTATTAGCCAACGTTTCACAACTGGTAAGACTATCAGAAAACTTTTAATAGTATATACTATGGGTGGGTTATCAAAGTATTGCTATTAGCCAACGTTTCACAACTGGTAAGACTATCAGAAAACTTTTAATAGTATATACTATGGGTGGGTTATCAAAGTATTGCTATTAGCCAACGTTTCACAACTGGTAAGACTATCAGAAAGCATTTGTTAGTATATACTATGAGTGGGTTATCAATGTTTCAATTAGCCAATGAGTGGGTTATCAATGTTTCAATGTTTCACAACTGATAGTTGCTCTTCAACATCTAACCCAGATTTATCACACCACCTTAGTTCTCTGAGGTGACAATAAACAAATCACATCCAACACTGTACATTACCAAAAGGCTATCATGCAGAGGATGGTTTGTCAGTACTACTCTTTGTCCTCTTGTTAAACCTATTATTATACCTACTCATAAAACATAATACCTATTACTCATAAAATATAAAACATAAATTATAGAAAATGATATTTTGAATCCATACACCTTAAACTTTATGACCAAATAGTAACCATACCCAAATATAATTAAATTTCATTCAGTATGTCCAAATGTGCATTTTTGGTGTAAAAAGAAGAACATTTGTGGTCTTCCTTAAAAAACTAAACATGGGCAGGTGAACAATTCAGCTTTTATGTTCAATTAGGAACTCTACATATCGTGGACAAGATCAAAATGGCAAGTATGATGGACCCATTAATAAGGAGAGGACAAGAAATGAATACATAAAAAAAGTAAAGAAATCTGATTACCAGAACTCTCAGTCTATAACAAGTACATGGCTCCCAATATCTTTTCAGTGCCTCTCCTAGCATCTACATTTGGCTTTCTGAACAGGTCACTACAAAAACTTAGTGGAGTGATGAATAGTCCAATGTTACTGGAAATTTCATTGTAAATGGAAATGTAGACAGATTATATTTCCTACACAAAAAGAGTAACCTTGGCCGCAAATCTCTATTTACATCATATGAGACCCCTATTATAACACTGAAGCAACATCTCCATCAGAGAAAAAAGATCAACTATTATCTCAATCAAGTCTGTGAGCAGGAAAATAATATCATTAATAAACTTAAGAGAGACATGAAATAAAAGCTGGTACAGATCATTTCCGTAATGAATATCAGAAAATCATACTTAATACTAAACAAAATAAGAAAATAGGCCAGTTCACTGAGGAGATAGTACACAGATACTACAAAAAAAATTAAACCACACCAAAACACTGGCTTCGTGCAATCCAGAAACAAGAAATCTGGCTCGAGTGTTTACAGCACAAAATACAAAAATCATCAGCTAACAACAAATGTTGGTATGGTGTAGTAACCATAACAATTTAGAATAGGGTGGGAATGAGAAAAATACCAACAAATAAAAACAAATATATTAAAACCGATAAATCAAAAATATATTGATGGAAACTAAGAATAAAAACAGCAAACAAATTAAAACTACAGAATTGATATTGGTTGTTTGGTACCACAAAATAAAAACATGCTGAGGTGTGAATGTCAGCTGTCTATTTGACATTGATGTGAAAAGAAAAAATACAGAGGAAAGACAACATCCACAGGCCATTGATGAGAATTCTATAAATCCAGTGTCCAAAATACACTTTTGGCTTTATGCCCATTATTATTGTAATGAGAAGATATATACCAACTCCACTAGATCAAAATATGGCTGAACTTGGATTCTTCAAGAAAGAACATAACTCCAAAATGTATATGCTAATATACTATACATGCAATAAAATCTGGAATAGTTGCACAAAGGATAAGAAAACCTGACTCTTTTCTTTACAACTCTACTACTGAGTAGGTGACTGGGGAAAAATATACTCTAAAAACACCCATCTGTAGGCAAAAACATACACAAACACTTACACATATATACATGCATATGTACGTACGTTCAAGCATGTGTGTGTGCATGCATACATGCATACATGCATACATACATACATACATACATACATACATACATACATACATACATACATACATGATGGCTGCCAACTCGTTTCCGAGTACGGCCACTACTTTATATCCATGTCGGAGAACCCCTACCGATGTGCTGAACGAGTGTGACTTTTTAGTCCAGCCTGCGACATGAATACTCTGGTACAAACACTACACCTGTAACAATTATTGACACATAGTGCTGGGCCCATGGTACCATGTGACGACATATATACATACATACATACATACATACATACATACATACATACATACATACACACATACATACACATATACATACATATATACATACATATATACATATATACATACATACACATACATACATACATACATACATACATACATACATACATACATACATACATACACACATACATACACACATACATACACACATACATATATATATACATACATATATATATATGGTGGCTGCCAACTCGTTTTCGAGTACGGCCACTACCTTACATCCATGTAGGAGAACCCCTACCGATGCGCTAAACAAGTATGACTTTTTAGTCCAGCCAGCGACTTGAAAACTCTGGTACAAACACTACACCTGTGACAATTATTGACACATAGTGCTGGGCCCATGGTACCATGTGACGACAAGTGCAGAGAGATCTCCATATATAAAGCAATGCCTGTGCCGTGAAGCTTTTATAGTGAGTAAAGGCACTGCACAAAGCCAGTCCCACTCTCTTAACCAAGATGATATTTACCAAAAAGAAGAACAAGTCAACATCATTGGATACCATCAGGGTTGCAGGTGTTATATCAGAGTTTTCCTTCTCCTAGAATTCTGCCTTGACAAAGGCTAAGGGGTCATCTCTCCCGGTGATTTTGGATGGCCATTGACTCTTAAGAGCTCCTTTTCCCTTTGACAGGTTTTGTTTTTAGTCCCGCAGGATGTACAAAGTCACCCTCCTCACCAAGAAACCTTGGTGGGATTGCCAGTTTAGTCGCCAACGACCCGACCATGAGACAGGTTGTACTGGGATACATGTTACCAGTAGCACCAACTGGTGACCTGACATAAACATCTCTCATACATACATACATACATACATACATGATGATGATGATGATGGCTGCAACTCAATTTCGAGTAATGCCATCGCTTGATACTTAAGCATGAACATCAGGGACTTGCCTATGGCCAGCAATACCATGCATTGCAAAAAATGTCATATCAAGCAATGCCTATGCTTGAAGTTTTTTTAAGTGAAGAAAGGCTTTGCACAGGACCAATCCCATTCTCTGAACATCGAATACATTTACCCAAAAAGAACTGTTCAACATCATTGGATGTAAACAAAGTCGCAAGTTTTATATCAGAGTGACCTTTTCTTAGAGAGATGTCTTAGTGAAGACTAGGAGTCTCTCACTCCACGAAAAAAAAATTAATCAATTAATTAAAAAAACTTTATTGGATGGCCATTGACTCTCCTGAGTTCTTCCACCCTTTGACGGGTTTTGTTTTTTATCCCGCAGAGTGTCCAAGTTCACCCTCCTCACCAACCAGGCTTGGTGGAGTTGCTAGTTTAGTCGCAGACGATCTGACCATGCATACATACATACTTACATACATACATACATCCATACATACATGGAATGCACTTTGGAAAACAAAATTAAAAACAAACGAGGAAGAATATATTGAGACAGATGGCACTAAGGAATACTGGTGGAACTTGAAAATAAAAACTGCCACCAAATTAAATCACAACCGGCCTGATATTGTTGTTTGAGACCACACATTGAAAACATGTTCTGTTGTGGAGATCAGCTGCCCACTTGATGTAAACGTTGTCAGAAAAATACAGGAGAAGGAGGACATCTACGGACCATTGATGAGGAGTTTACAAATCCAGTATCCGAGATACACCTTTAGCTTCATACCCATCATTATTGGAACTACGGGTTATATACCAACCCGCTTGGACCAATGTATAACTGAACTTGGATTTGCGAACAAAGAGCGCAGCTCCCTAATTCATAGTCTACAAATGACTGCGATAGCTGGCACCTTCAAAATTTGCAAAACATTCTTGCGATTCAAGGGATGACAATTTCTTTTCTTTTACAACCTTGCCACCAGGAAGGTGGCCGGTCAAAAATATACTCGAAATTAAGAGAAAGAGAGAACATACATACATACATATGCATACATACACACACACATACAGATACAAATATGTTGAATATGCAAATATGTAGTTGCAGGTGAAGAAAAATCATTGCCCCCATGACAAGTTAAATAGCACAAAATAAGCTCTGTGATATGCAAACATTTAGTGAATGGAATGAAAGAAGGAATTGCAGGATGCTGCTAATGCAAAATATACAAAAACATTCTTCAGTGAACTTCAAGCTGTTCATAGACGTGTAGAAGTTATAGCCCTCCTGTTGACCTAAAGGGACAGAACCTAATTTATGAACTGAAACTCATCACAGATAAATGGCTGCAGTACATTAATTAACAATTGACAATCACCAATGACACTATCACTGAAGTACTACATGACCTGATGACAGACTATCAAGGTCATCAAGCAATATTCTAGCAGAAAAGCCTTGGGTGAGGACGGTGTTCCACCGGAAGTATACCAGACGTATGCTGGAGACAAGGAGATACTCTAACTCAGTCAACTTCTCAGACAACTGTGGATTGAGAACACTGTTCCACAAGATTTCAAAGACACAGTGATCATTCACTTGAATAAGAACAAACATGACAGATGGGTGTATGACAATCATGGGGTATGGGGTAATATGTCCTTTTAATATCACTAGTAAGATCTTTACAGAGAGATCATTAACCTTCTTACCCACCCTTTTGATAGTTTTCTCAGAAATTCATGATGGCTGCAGTAAGACAAATCCAAGAAAAATACAGAGAACAAAATCTTGATCTCTACTCAATGTTTGTCAGACTCATTAACGTATTCAATTTCATCAGTTATTAAGAGATTTGGTGACTCCTCATGACACCTGGATGCCTGTCAAGGGAAGTTAAAATCAGTTGTTCATTCCATGATTGCAGGAATACCCACATCACAGACCTTGATGGCATATTACATACATTCTCAGTCTCAAATAGAACCAAGCAGGCATGCAACATGGCATTAGTCCTATTTAGTATTATCTTCTTTCTAAGATGCTTTCAGGGACTGTATTAAAGATGTGTTGATCAGATTCAAGTAAGACTGCACTATCTGTAACTCCAGTATCTAAAAGCACAGACAAGGGTTTTATTTCTGCTTGCGTATGGATTCATCTATGAATGTTGATGGCTTACTCTCAAGATAATTTACAGGGCACAGTAAATGTTTTCACTATAACAACCATTCACTACAGGCTCACCGTCAACATTAAGAAGGCAGAAGAGAGGTCAAGCAAAATCTGAGCTTTCTGCCTCTTCACAGAATCAACGACTGAGTGAGAGTAACTGAAGGTTAAATAAAGATTTTCTTACAAAGAATGCCTGCATAGATAATAAGAGCATGACAGGTTAGTCCTGGGATTGATACCGCTCACCCACTTTCTCATTTGTTCTCTGAAAGAGATTGGACGTGTTCAGACATGGAAAGGGATGAATTTGACCAAGTTCAAAATGTTGAAAAGCACATTGTGTCCTCTTATCCACAATCCACTATTTTACCCATGATTTGCCCATGGCATTGTTTATCCATGATTTTACCCAACAATTTACACACAATTCATGATTTTAACCACAATTTTAGCAAAAATCAAAAGTTTCACAAACAATCTGCTATTTACTCACAATTTTACCCACAATCTGCTATTTTATTACCCACGATTTTGCCCATCCTTTTACCCACAATTCACTACCTTACATACTATTTTACCCACAATTCACTACTTTGCACACCGTTTTACTCACAATCTACTATTTTACCTACAGAAATTACCCACAAACCATTGTTATATTTTAATTTAGATATATGTTTGATGCATGAATTGTTTCTTTTCATGTAATGTCGAAGATATCAACTAACTAAGACAACAAATTGACAGAGTCATTAAAACGTCAGAATGTTTTGTGGTATTTGTTCCAGCTCTCTGCTTTCTGGGTTTAAATCCCACTGAGGTTAATTTTTGCCTGTCATCCTTTCAAGATCGATAAAAGCAGCACCAGTCTAGTACTGGGGTCGATTCTTCCTCTATATCTCTTTTTCACTTCAATCTCTCACTTTCTATTCTTCTCTGGAAGAAATCTGTTGTGCTCAGACCTGGTGAGGAATGGGCTCCACCAGGCTTAAAAATACCCTAAAAATGCTGTATGCCACTACATCACCCCTATGACTCCATTAGGAGTTACAGGAACTATGCTTGTATGCAACAACCAACTTCCATAGTTTTTGTTCAACGTCTTTTTCATTTTTTCTACACAATTTACGTAAATGTGATTCAACAGTGTGTATGTGAAGGGTGGGGGTTTACATAATTGTTATTTATTTTTCTAGGAATTATATCATATTTAATATCTTTAAGCAGTATTTTCTTTATCTAGTCTATTAAGCTCCATTTGGCAAACATCATTTTGAAAACTTGTCCAAACAGCAATGTGAGTTATTTTATACTTTTGTTTACAATATAGTGGCACAAACTTTCTATAGAAGACAAATAACAGACATGTGGTGTTAACTTATGTACAAGGCTTGTGAAATATAGAAGTAAATAAAAGATAAGACCACCATTTTTTATCATTCGTGATTTTTATCATTAGATAGTTATGTTTTCATCTTCGCCTACTGTCTGCTTTAATATTTCAATACTCCAAGCAATGAATTGGCAGAATCATTAGATTCTATTTCAGATACTACCATTACCCACTTCATTATCTCTAGTGAGCACATCATGTGAGTGCAAGGTATTTTAACACATTTCGATAAGTATTTTACATATATTTCTTTATTTGGCAGAATTTCAGTTCCCTAAGTACCACAACAACTTGCCCTAACCACTACCTCACCCAACCCCACAAACAATTTCTTTTTTCTTATTTCAATATTTAATGCCCCCTCCACACAAATAAATGTGTTGTTTCATTGGGATTTTTACAACCCAGTTAAGATTAAGGTTATGGTTTGGGTTTAGGTTAGAATTGAAGTTAGGCTTAAACTTATGGTTATAGTTAATGTTAATGTGTCAAAATGAAAAAGATGTGAATGCTGGTGAAGATGGGAGTGCAAAAGAAAATAAATAAACAAAAACAATGTTAACATAAAAAACTGAATTTTGACAAAAAAGGTATTTTGTTGCAGGCTTGTAATCTATTATGTCTCAAAAATCCAAAGAACCTTTAAAAAAAATGATATAAAAACAAAACATTATGGGGTGGGGTCATGGACTTGAATATCTTCATTTTATTTCTTCCTTTTGATAATTTTTGTGGTTCTTCGAAACCATTCTGGGTCTTTTATACTTCCTTGTACTTTTTCTTCCCTGAGATTAGAGTTTCAGACAAAATGTTTGTTATTTTTGCCCTGACTCTTTACATTCTGCGTTCAAATTTTGTTGTGGTTGTCTCTACTTTTCCTCTTTCAGAGGTTGATAAAATATAATAGCAGTCAAGCACTAGGTCGATTTAATCTACTAACTCATTGTTTTATATATGTATTTTATCTGCCATGAAGTACAAAAGCTGAAGAATAGATAAGTTCACCATTTCTTACAAATTATGTTTAGATATTCATCTTTGCCTTCTTCACTTACTTCCTGTTGTAATGTTGCAGTGTCTTATCACTATTAGTAGTATTTTATAAGTATTTTATCTGTAGTTGTATATATATATATATATATGTGTGTGTGTGTGTGTGTGTGTGTGTGTGTATCTATATCTAATTAAGATAAGCAAATAATTTTCTTTATTTATCTATAATTATATCGTAATTAATATTCTTTAAGCAATATCTGGTCTAGTAGACACTGTTTTGCTGATTCACTCAACCTAATATGGTGTCAAAAGAAGTACAATCAACTGATCAACTGTCATTTGCTCTCCTTGTCAGGTTTCTTTTATTATGACTTATGTCTCTTCATAATAGCGTTGGTGTAGAGAAGGATGAAGAGTTTACAGTAGATTGGTTGGTTATGGAGAAACTGGGAAAGTGCACTTTATTGTTGACTGGTCTTGTCCAGAGTACATGATTTCCTAGAAGTGCAAAGGGAAGGGGAGAACCTTACAGTAGACTGACTGGCTGCACTGTAGATGTGGAGGAGAAATAGGACTTACAGTGGACTGACAAGCTGCACCTTTGAAATTGAGGAGCATGGGGGCACTAGGCTGCACTGTAGATGTGGAGGAGGAGGAATTTACAGAGGTCAGTGATAATTGAAATAATTGTTTCTAATTTTGGCACAAGGCCAACGATTACACAGTGCATTACTGGTACTTTATTTCCCTTATGCGGTCAATAAAATAAAGCTGACAAGACCAGTCAGCAATAAAGTGCACTCTCCCAGTTTCTCCATAACCAAGCAAACCAACCAATATACTGTAAACTCTTCTTCCTTCTCTACCTCCACACCTTTATGAAGAGACATAAGTCATAATAAAAGAAACCTGACAAGGAGGGCCGGAACTCTGAAGATTTCTGCACAGGGAAAACATGGACCCCACAAACTACAGTAAAGGCAATTCATCTAGGTTCTAGGAGATAAACAACTCTGAAGAACATTTGATATCATGTGAAGGGTACACTTTAGTCCAGATAAACAACTATTCTAATGGT
This sequence comes from Eledone cirrhosa, assembly GCA_964016885.1. Taxonomy (NCBI): domain Eukaryota; kingdom Metazoa; phylum Mollusca; class Cephalopoda; order Octopoda; family Eledonidae; genus Eledone; species Eledone cirrhosa. Next base: position 45,178,756 of record OZ024740.1, read on the forward strand.
AGAAGCAAGATAAAATGCACCCATGCCATGCTGTAATATGGTTGATGATAAGAAGAGCATCGAACCAACAAAACGATGTTAAAATCCTGACAATCAGAAGTGCAATAAAAAAAACCTAACTGCATTTACAGAACTAACATTCAACATGAACATAATGTTTAGTGACTTCAATGTAAGAAATAGATGAATTCAGAGACACAAGAATGGTATGGAAGCTGAAAGAGACCTTTTTTATATAGAGATTCAGGGTGGTTCAAGGAGGGAAATATGTTGAGAAAGGGCAAAGGATAACTAGTTATAACTAAGAAGATAACTTGGAGCTTGCTCAAGACAACTTGCTGCATGCTCTAAGACCAGATATGTGGTGGAATCATGGTTCAGCCAGACAAAAGATCAATCAGCTGTTCAATGGGTCAATGATTGGTTCCTATCACTTTCATAGAAGAAACTGACTGGAATTAGTTGTGCACCTGACTTGTGAAAGTCTATATTCCTTTATCAGCTTAAAACGAAGTAATTGCTGTTTCCTAAAGTTTGTTTTGTATAATGGAGCTCTGTCCATTTTGACAATGAGTATGCAGTTGTTCAATCAGTAAAACTACCTGCTCATTGAAATAGCATGTAAGTGGTTGAGTATTCCACAACACGAAGCATAATTATGAGAAAGAATCAGTATGACAATGTGTATGACAAAGAAGCACCTTTGAATAACAAGTACAATCCATCCAATGAGCTTCTACACAGTTTCCATCTACCCAGCTTTACTCACAAGACTTAGATTAACCCAAAGCTATGGTAAGAGACTTGCAGAAGCTCCATGCCGTGGGCTCAAACATGATACCCTATGATTGTGAAATGAAATTCTTAACCATTCAGCAACAAGTGAATCTTTTTATTGCCAGTAGTGTTTTAATAGCTCTCTAAATATGTTTTACTCCATTCTTACTCTGGCTACAATGATAGTGAAGCAGCCTCACCTTCACTGCTAATTAGGTCACCTATGTAATTGAAGCTAACAACTACTTTTGAAAGAATTTATTTCACAAGTGTTCTTACAGTTAAACTATTCCTGTGCATGTGCTGCATACAAAGTCTTCTTTCTCCCTTTACCTAACTATCAGCCCAGTACACCTCCTCTTCCTTCTTCCTTTACCTAACTATCAGTCCACTATATTTCTTCTCTTTCTCTTTACCTACCTAACTATCATTCCACTACACCTCTTCCTTCTCTTGTTACTTAACTATCAGTCCAGTACACCCCTTCCTTGTCGTGTTACCTTACTATCAGTTCAGTACATGTCTTAAACATTCATTTTACATTGAACTTTGAGTATGAAATTTCCTGTCAATCTCACAGATAACAGTAGTCATCTCTATGTCTTCTTAGCTGCAAAATGAAATTTTTTGTCTATATTAGCTTTACTATGAAGCTTCTTGATTTTAGGCTTTGCTTTCACATCTGGCATTTTTTCTCTGATAGAAGTAGGTTATTGGTATATAATATACAGGTGGGGCTGAGAATTGAGCCCTGATTGATTCATACATTCCTGCTAAATTCCTCACTGAACTTGTTGCCAATTCTTATGTTGCTGATGGCACCTTTGTGTATGGTTTGAACAGCTCTTGCATGTCATTCATTCGTATGCACAATTGTATGCAGACATATGGCATAGACATGTACACACACACACACACATACACACTCATATATATACACACATAAATAGTAATTGCACATGCACACATACACACACAAACACCAGTGTACTAAAGAGACAAGTCTATTTACAACATTAGTGCAAGTACATGCAAAGACCTACATATATGCACACACATACTAACTTGTACAAATCATCCTTGAAAATGTCTTAACTCAAATAAAAAAAGCCATCTCAATTTGGACTTTTGTGAAGAACTTAAATAAATCTCAGAGAAAAAAGACATACATACATGCATGATTGCACAGACATAGATACAGGCAAACATACATGCATGCTTGCTCACATACATACATACATGGTGGCTGCCAACTCGTTTTCGAGTACGGCCACTACTTTATATCCATGTAGGAGAACCCCTACCGATGTGCTGAATGAGTGTGACTTTTTAGTCCAGCCAGCGACTTGAAAACTCTGGTACAAACATTACACTTGTGACAATTATTGACACATAGTGCTGGGCCCATGGTACCATGTGACGACAAGTGCAGAGAGATCTCCAGATATAAAGTAATGCCTGTGCCGTGAAGCTTTTATAGTGAGCAAAGGCACTGCACAAAGCCAGTCCCACTCTCTTAACCAAGATGATATTTACCAAAAAGAAGAACAATTCAACATCATTGGATACCATCAGGGTTGCAGGTGTTATATCAGAGTTTTCCTTCTTCTATAATTCTGCCTTGACAAAGGCTAAGGGGTCATCTCTCCTGGTGATTTTGGATGGCCATTGACTCTTAAGAGCTCCTTTGCCCTTTGACAGGTTTTGTTTTTAGTCCTGCAGGATGCCCAAAGTCACCCTCCTCACCAAGAAACCTTGGTGAGGTTGCCAGTTTAGTCGCCAACGAGCCGACCATGAGACAGGTTGTACTGGGATACATGTTACCAGTAGCACCAACTGGTGACCTGACATACATACATACATACATACATACATACATACATACATACATACACATATATATATATATATATATATATATATATACATATATATACATATATACACATATATACATGCATACATATATACACATGCATACATACATACACATGCATACATACATACACATACATACATACATACACATACATACATACATATATATATATATATATATATATATATATATCATCATCATCATCGTTTAACATCCATCTGCCACGCTAGCATATATTTGTAAATAATAATTGCACTGTCTACATACATATATACTTTCGTCATCATGAGGTCGCTAAAATTAGTTAGTACCAAACAATATATGGACTCGATATAATTATCTAAAACCTTAGAAAGCAGTGGCCCAGTAAAGCCGCAATCAAATATCTAAAACTGTTGCTTGTTTCAATTGTTAGGACCGACAAAAGAACATGCTTTGACGCATAGAGTTACGGCCCTTGCCATTCTGAGTTCAAATCCCGCCGAGGTCAACTTTGCCTTTCATCTTTACGGGGTCGATAAAATAAAGTACCAGTAATGTACTGGATAATTGCTGGCCTTGTGTCAAAAGTAGAAACAATTATGTCAGAATTACTTATTGTTTGTCTCCCTTTAATAAAAAAAAAATATTAACGAGTTATTTCCCTTAACACTTAAAATGTTTGTGTTAAAAGGAAAAAAGTAATTACGATATAATTACACTGATGTTCACACCTGCTAAAAGAATTCTTTGTTATTTTACTCCAACATGATCAAATGATTCTTTACAAAGTCGATATATCAGGTTTAATATTACTGGGCTTTAAAAGCTTAGTATATTATCAATAATGTAAATAACTGCACTTATGTACTGAAATAGAACATTTTTGTTGAAAACTTAAACAAACATTCCTGCTTCTTTTCCTTGTGGAGAGACGGATATTAATTAACTGAGGAAGAGGAATAGAGTCCATAAATAAACAAGAAATAAAACTGAGATGAGGCCGTAACATCTTGAGTTTATGTTGAGATGGTATGCAAGCCGTAAGTTGGAGGAGGAGGAGTAAGGAAATTGTCATAATAGTAGCAGAAAGAATGAAACACGACGCAAAACGAAAGCTAGTATTGCGAATGCTTGCTAGTCAAGCAGTCAGCTTTTCTTGGATACAATCCAGAACCATACGTATATTATGTGAACAGTATTCTTAATGTAGAGTAGTATATTTATGCTTTGTACTGTTCAGAGATAGCTGCTGTTCAGGATAGAAGTATTTTCAATCCTGAAAAAGAAATTCAACCATTCTTGGTTATATAACGATCATCATCATCATCTTCTTTGACGACCACCAACTGTTGGAGTGTGGGTGGTTACTCTTCTGAGCTCTCTTGAGATTTATTTACATCAGTAAGGTCTCCTTACCCTTTCTGACATTATAGAGATACTGACTGGTCTCCCACAATCCTTTCATTGTAGCCAACTGAGAGAGAACACTAAGGAGAAATACAGAGAGACGGAATAATCGACCCCTGTACTTGAATGGTACTTTATTTATTATCCTCTGAAAATATAAAAAGCAAAGTTGACCTTAGCAGGATATCAACTTAGATCATAAAACACTGGACAATACCACAGTGCTATATCTGATGTTTTAACAACTCAGCCAATTTGCTAAAGATAACTCTAACCCTAACAATATATGATTTCTTAAAAAAGTTATTGAATATTGTAAGACCGAGTAAACAGGGGAATTATTTTAACTTCATGTTGTTCAGCAAATGTGGTTGATTTTTATCTTTGAGATATTTACACTCTGTAAGTGGTAGTGTTGGTGCCATAATAAAAGTCATCTAGTATACTCAGTAAATGGTAGTGTCAGTGCCATGATAAAATGTACCCAGTACACTCAGCAAAGTGATAGTGCATGTGCAATGATAAAATGCACTTTGTTCACTCATTAAAGTAATTGTGCTGGTGTCATGATAAAATTCACCCAGCACATTCTGTAAAGTGAGATTAAAGGTGCCATGATAAATGCCCTTAGTACATCCAGTAAATGGTAGGGATTGGTGCCACGATACACGCTGTAGAGTGGTTGACATTAGGAATGGCATCCAGCTGAAGAAACCATGACAAAAATGGAACATGTGAGCAAAGCATAGTTCTCTGACCCATCTTATCCTACCTATGCTCACATAGAAAACAGATGTAAAATGATAATGATAATAATTGTTTCTACTTTTGGCACAAGGCCAGCAATTACCCCAGTTCATTAATGCTACTTTATTTTATCAATCCCATAAGGATGAAAGGTAAAGTTAACCTCAGCAGGATTTGAACTCAGACCGTAAAGGGACGTAACTCTTTGCTGCAAAGCATGGCATCCGACCCTCTACCAATACTGCCATAATAATTGTTTCTACTTTTGGCAAAAGGCCAGCAATTACACAGTGTATTACTGGTACTTTATTTTATCGACCTCGTAAGGATGAAAGGCAAAGTTAACCTCGGCTGGATTTGAACTCAGAATGGCAAGGACTGTAACTCTATGCGTCAAAGCATGGCGTCTGACCCTCTACCGATACTGCCAATCCCCATAATAATGATGACCGATTGTGTTTGTATTTTTGTATTTTTCAATGTTATTAGGTTGTCAAGTTACATATAAAAAATATTTTCAGGATCTTTGTCCATGGAGGTTAAGATTGGGTTTAGATGATTAGATGAGGCATGCATAAAAAAGATCTAAAGAAGTAGGAGATAGATTGGTGTTTGCATTAGGAAGTGTGTTGTTAGATATTACGGAAAATGAATTGTTGCTATAAAGAAAGAAGTGCAGATAACTGGGGCCTAAAAGAACTCTGTCAACAAACACTGGTGAAGTAACTTGAGATGAAGCTTCTGAATCAGAGAATTAATACTGACGGTAGGGGAGGCATAAGCAAGCGGTTTGACATATTTTCATGCCAGACAGGAGCAAAGACTTTGCTGATTTTAAGAGCTTTGCTTTCATTGTGATATAAGATTAAAAGAAAAAAGAAAAACACTTCTGGAAATTATGCTGTGCAGGTAAATATAATTTAAATAATAAGAGAGTTATATTATTAATTATAATTCCATAAGTTCAGCTATGTTGGAACAAGAGACCAATAATGGTTTCTGGTTTCATGGTAAATATTTATAGAAAAAGAGAGCTTACCCTTAAACTCGTTTACACATTTTGTTATACCTGATAATGAATTGCTTTCAACAACAACAACAATAATAAATGTTTCTAACATAAGCACAAAACAAGAATTCTGGTTGGAAATGTTAATTAGGGAAATTGATTCTATTGTTTGACTGGTAATTTATTTTATTCACACAAAAGGATGAAAGGCAACGTTGACCTCAGCAGGATTTGAACTGAGAACCCTAAAACCATAACTAAATACCAACAAACAATTTATCAGTTGCTCTAACCATTTTATTAATCCACTACCCTTTTATTAACAATAATGGTTTCTCCATGGCGAGCAGTTTATGAAGGAAGAAAAAGTACTTCACTGGTACTTTATTTTATCAACCTTAGAAGGATGAAAGGTAAAGTTGACCTCAGTGGGATTTAAACTGAGAATGGTGCTCTAATGAATCAGTTAATCACCCCACCTCCTTTTACTACTAATAATAATTGTTTTTACTTTAGGCACAAGGCCAGCAATTTGAAGCGGAAGGGAAAGTCGATTAAATCAACCACAGTGTATTACTGGTGCTTTATTTTATCGACCCCGTAATGATGAAAGGCAAAGCTAACCTCAGCGGGATTTGAACACAGAACGTGAAGGCCCGTAACTCTATGCCGCGAAGCATGCTGTCCGACGCTCTACCGATACTGCCAATCTGCTGCCCTTTTTACTATTAATAATAATAAAATAGAATGTATATAGGCATATCTCACCCTATGTTAATTGTTTCAGAAAGTCAAGAATTAAGTCAGAAATGAGTTGTGGTGCACCTGGGCACTGTGCACAATATTTCGTTATTGTTATTATATCATGACTCATACACTGTTTATTTTCCTGACATTTGTACATTATTCTATGTACTATACATGCACCTTTGATGAGTTGTAGTGCACCTGAGCACTGTACACAATAATTTCATTATTATTATAAAATGATGAATGTCGAATTAATTCCTGCCCTATAAACCACTAATGGACATATTTTAACATTTATTTAAATGTGATTTTATGTTTTTATTGTTTTTTTAGTGTTTTTGTGGTTTAATATTTTTGGCAAACCGACGTAAATTGCAAATGGCAAACCGATGTCAATTGACATAACACAAGGTTTATTTTTGCCATATAATATTAAGAAAAACTGCCATAACTTCGAAAATGATGAAACCCAAAACAATGTAAGCTGAGGTATACCTATATATCTACATACATTCAATTCATTAAATGTATGTAGCAGTTTGGTAGGCATTAAGCACCTGTCAGTTACCTTCCCTGACTTAATTCCAGCTGTGACCATCCTATTTTATTTTCCCATTTAATGTGTACTCCCTATTTTAAGGTGATTTGAAGTAGATTTGGCTGTTATTTCTAAAGGTTCAAACAGCTTCATAAAGGTTCAGTCATGGGTATAGTTTCCATGTGGTAATGGACATGTGCAGGTAAAAGGAAATTACACACGTGTTTCTTGTTGCCAAGTATGTTCAGGTTCTAAGCAAACATAAATATGCTACACTAAATAGTGGCTTATTGTAACATTCATTATCAACCTAATAAACTGGCAATAATTAATTAGTAGATCATAAGCCTGGCTTCTACTGTAGCCACTCTCAGTAAAGACATGGGTGGTAAAAGCTGCATGCATAATACCAATTTCATAATTATATAGACATCCCTACAGTGGAAGCCAAGATATCTGTGTGAGTATAAAGTTTGCTTCTAATCATGAGGTCCTGAGTTCTATTCCACTGAGAGGCATCTTGGGCAAGTGACTTTACAATAACCTCAAGTCAACCCAAGCCTTGTGAGTGAAATTAAGTAGATGGAAACTGCATTAAAGCCCATTGGATGCATTGTACATGGAATTCCAAGATCAAGCCTAGTCACAAATTAAATCACACTGATTTAGCTTGAGAATTACATTAATGGTATATGTTTGTGGAATACTCAACCACTTACACATTAATTCATGCATTATGTATTCAGTTGATCAAATAACTGAATGCTCATCGTCAAAATAGATGGAGGATCCATCAATATAAAGAGAAAGCTAGATTCACAGTTTATAATTGATGATCTTAGTGTCAGATTCTATTTTCATGTGCTTAGCCTCATTTAAATCAATGTTTTATTACTATGTTCCTCTGAGCCAAAACAAATATTTTGAGGATGCCATTTAGAAAATTCTACCTAGGGATCAGATTACTTATATTTAGGCATCATATTCTCATTAGAGATTCCTCAATACTAAAAAGGCAGATCAGATTATCAAGCATTGAAAGTTATGTTAATTCTACATGATGTAGGGAGACAAATAATTGAATAGCAGAGCTGCTTGGTTTCTATAAAAACTACAACCTCTGCCATCCCAATTGACCTTTAACCAGAGCACTATAATTAAAGGTCACAGGAGCATGGTTTTAATTAGGTCACTAACATCTACTGGATGATGGCATTGTTAGAAGATGATGACTTGAATGCATTAAAATGCAAGAATCATCTTGAAAATGTTCCACTCAGTTCATCCTACAACTGCCCCATCCATCAACATTTCTATGTGTGATGCAGCGTCTGTCTAGGTATTCTGCCACAATATCTCAGAAATGTACACTGCAATAACTAAGTTGCCTATGATTTAACTAAGACTTATATGAGTTAATTTTCTACAAATATTTTAATGAGTTAACCTTTCAAACTTCCAAAAAGTATTCAGCCAAAAATTCGATGTAGATACAACTGGGACATAATTTTCTTCAAATTTGTTTATTTATTTATTTTAATGGATAGAATTGAATATAACAATAGAAAATTCCTGGGGTTTTTTTTGGGGGGGAGGGTTTTTTTTCATGAATCTTGAAAGCTCTTCAATTTTATTAGTAAGTTTTACCTATTTATTAAATTGAAACATTTTAAACATGGTTTATGGTAACATGAACTTTTAACCATATAGTTAAATGGCTTCAGATCTAATGAAATCAATATTTACCGTGGAACACAGCAAAACTATTTATTATTTTTTCTAATCACTGCTCTGCTTCCCTTACCAGTAGCATCTATTTAAAAAAGTAACTTTCTGTCAAAGAGATATCATTCTCCTGAATCCATTATACACTGTAAAGTGGTTGGCATTAGAAAGGATATCCTACCATAGAAACCATGCAAAAATGAAACATCATCATCATCATTTAACATCTGTCTTCTCTACTAGCAAGAGTTGGCAGGTTTTAACAGACCATGTCAGTACTCAAGGAAAGCTATCTCTCAGATGAGCCAAGTACATTTTATCATGGTGCCAGCTCTAGGTAGGTTGTCATGCCTTTGACACAATAGAAGAATCCTGCTAGTCCTTTGTTTGGCAAGATTTTTACAGATGCATGCTCTTCTTATCATCAGCAACTTTACAGAGTGTACTGGGTGCATTTATTGTGTAGACCACAATAGAGAAGTTGTCATACAGTTAACACAACTGAAAAATCCTCTTGACTATTTTTGGCATGGTTTCTCCAGTGGGATGCCCTTTTTATGACCAACCTCTCTCTTCCTCTTGATATGTGTGTGTGTGTGTGTGTGTGTGTGTGTGTGTGTGTGTGTGTGTGTGTGTGTGTGTGTGTGTGTGTGTGTGTGTGTGTGTGTGTGTGTGTGTGTGTGTGTGTGTGTGTGTCATTGGGGAAAATATCTCCAACCTATCAGTCAATAAATTATTTGAACAGACAAAAATCAGCAGACACTTTCATTTCACTGCTAGAATGTATGGAATAACATACAGTGATTAACAGAAGAGCTTTGTTCATGAAAAGCTCTAAGTGTTTTAGTGTGAGATGTATATCAACTCTTTTTGGTGCCACACCACCTCTGGTTCTGTGATACAAAATGGTTTGTTTTAACATGTCTAGGTTTATCTAAAGAAAAACTTTCCATTATAATTTTATGTAAGATTCTTTGTTCAGTTATGTTCCAAATCTCAACTTAATAATGGGGAAGTTAGTTATATTGGTAAATCCCTCCAAATCCTTGATTATTTTAAAAATTATTTGAAAATCGCTGACAGTATTTTTTATTAAAAATATGGTAATGAAAAAGTTAAGACACTAAGTACATTGTTCTTTATGATGAGATGAACCACAAGGAATTCAACTTTAACAGAGTAGGATCAGACAGCTACATTAGAATATGAACATTTATTATTCAATATCAGCTTCCCAGTCATTTCAATAATGGTTTCTGATTTAGTCACAAGGCCTGCAATTTGGAGGTATGGGAAAGTCGATTAAATCGACCCCAGTGCATTATTGGTACATTATTTTATGAAAGGCAAAACTAACCTCAGTGGGATATGAACTCAGAACATAAAGGAACCTAACTATACACCACAAAGCATGTTGCCCGATGCTCTACCAATACTGTAAATCCAATACAAAGTATAATGGTTTGTTTCAATGATAGTCAATGTTACCTATATTTGCCTACACAGTTAAACATATCTCCATGCGAAGACTTATTGAAACAGAAAGTTTTCAAACACCATTTGTATATTACATTTACATAAAATAAAAATGAAATTTTAGATCAGAGTCATTAGTAACATTATTCAAGAATGTCTCCAAAAATATGAAATACAATCTAAACTATAATCTTTGTCATCAATCAACTAGGTCTGCATGTTTGTATTTTGATATTGAGTCAGGAAAGGCTTCCTGACAGATAGGATATTGCCTTGTAAAAAGTCTCGTTCAACTCATATATGGAATAAAAAACTAAAATCGATGATGATGATGATAATAGTTTCTACATTTGGCACAAAGCCAGTAATTTGAAGGGAAGGGGAAAAGTCGATTGAATTGACCCCAGTGTATTACTGGTTCTTTATTTTATCGACCATGTAAGGATGAAAGTCAAAGCTAAGCTCGGCGGTATTTTAACGCAGAACATAAAGGGCCGTAACTCTATGATACAAAGCATGTTATCCGATGCTCTACTGATACTGCCAATCCACAATGATCATAATGGAGTTGATGATATCGGTAGAACCCAATTGGAAGATAAATATGCATAAAATTATTAAAGGTTTAACCAATACAGATGTTAAGTGACAAGTTGCAAATGAGTCCCCATTATAGTGTAGTTGATTGGATCAACAGACATATTCTGCAGTTGAGTAACATAGAATTAATACTGTTACTATGAATGCTTGAGAGTTTCCATAATAATCCTTCACGTGCAGCAATAATAAAAACCTGAAGCTAAATATAATAGCAAGGCTAACAGAGGTAGACTTATCAGAGAAGTATGCTGCATTCTAAAAAAGTATTTCTTGATTACAAAATCTTCTCACTCCTTACAGCACTGAACTATAAGGTACTGAAATAATTGATAGTGTGTTGGACAAATTCTTAGCAATATTTGTTCCAATTCATTAGTTTCTGAATTTAAATCCCTCTGAGGTCAATTTCACCTTTCAGCCTTTCAGGTTAAAAAGAAATAAATTACCGGTCAAAAAGTATGGTTGATATGATCAACTTTTCCTTTTCTCTATATTATGCTTTGCAAGAAAATTTAGTAGGCTCTCACTAGTTTGTTTCTTCAAGCTAACATTTTGGTTATGAAAGAAAACCTCTTTTTATTGGATTGTTTCTTTTGTAAATCATATGAAGGACGATAGCTGTATAACAAAGTGCAGGGCAATAAAGATAGACGGTAGCCACGGAATAGGCAGACCCAGAAAAACCTGGGACGAGCTGATAAACTCCGACCTCACACACTTACACCTCACCAAGACAATGTCACTGGACCGAGACCTTTGGCGGTACTCAGTAATAGAGAAGACCCACCTTACCTAAATACAAAGTAAAACCTACTACAGTCAGTAGGCATCTCTAACAAAATACACCCCCGCCCCACCACCACCACCCCCACCCCATCCACACCGCCCCCTTCTATGTAAAGTTATGTTGGTGCCACACCATCCAGGCCGAAACAAATGAGATCGTGTAGGTGTCACGACAAAAAAACACACAGTCCATGCTGTAATGTGGCCGTGTAGGCAACACGGTAAAGACCTCCCAGACCCACACTGTAAATGTGGTTGGTGTTAGGAAGGGCATCCAACTGTAGAAAACCTGCCAGACAGTCCTATGCGAGCAAGACAATCACTCTTGCCTCAAGTGGGAAAACCCCCGTCCAAACCCATGCAAGCGTGGAACACGGACGTTAAACGTTGATGATGATGATGATGATGATTTAGTGAATTGGCAGTATCGGTAGAGGGTCAGACGCCATGCTTTGACGCATAGAGTTACAGCCCTTGCCATTCTGAGTTCAAATCCTGTCGAGGTTAACTTTGCTTTCATCCTAACGGGGGTCGATAAAATAAAAGTACCAGTAATACATTGGGATAATTGCTGGCCTTGTGCCTATTGTAGAAACAATTATATAAATTGTATTAACAATGAAATAATTTCACCATTTTAAAAGAAAGATGTTGGATATTTTATGTACACTACATAAATTCAATGTTTATATAATTCAAAGATCAATATTGTAGCAGCTCAAAATGTCTTCTCTTTAACATTACACCAGCTGAAATATTTACGAGCAGATTTATATTTCAAATGATGAATATAGTAGACAATCATCATCATCATCATCATCACCATTTTACATCCATTCTTCCATGCTAGCATGGGTTAGACGTATTGTCCTGTTGTGGGCCGTGTCCAGTCAGCTGACCTTGTCTTGCTCATACGGGAACTAATTCTGGCTTGATTTCTACAGCTGGATGCCCTTCCTAACACCAACCTCATTTACAGTGAGTGCTGGGTGCTTTTTTCCGTGACGCCTACACGTCCACTTTACAGTGTGGGCTAGGTGCTTTTTTGCCGTGGCACCTCCACGACCACTTTGCAGTGGAATGATAGGGATCCCAGTCCTATCATCTCATTTCTACAGCTGAATAAACTGGAGCAATGTGAAATAAAGTGTCTTGCTCAAGGAAACAACACATCACCCAGTCCAAAAATTGAATTCACAACCTTTCAATTGCAAGTCCAATGCTCTAACCACTAAGCCATGTGCCTTCACAATATTTTTTAAAAAAAGGTAGAGTCACTACTTCTCCAAATTGAAAGATCACAGCTCCGATACTATGGGCATGGGGTTAGAATGTCTCAGGAAAGAATCACTGGACAGATTTTATTAGCAAAACCAACTGGCAGTAAGATGGTTAGATAACATCCATGAGCTTGGCTGGTCTTGCTTGAGGGGGAGGAGAATATAGTAGACATTGTTTGTAAAGATCTTTCTGACACTCACTTGTTTTTATGAGATTCTTATCATCTTAACATAAATATATTCATTTATTAGATTCTGTATATAATACAAGATGACTGCTACTTGCCAAAGTGAACTAGTGTAAAATATTTCCTTGCTACCTCACAGTTAGGGGTCTGAGCACAAAAGGTTCTACCTAAATAGATTGTTTCATCATTTGATGCTTAATCCTTCCTCTCGTTTTCTGGTTCATCACTGTTAACTTTCTCCAAGAAACACAGGTTAATAAGAGACCAATCTGAAGTAAATTATTACCAGCTAGATTCTTCATCCTAAATAGCATGATTGCCATTAGCATTCCATTATTCGTTATCACCCTTTCAATATCCTGACATCATTAATAAGAATCAAATGAAGTATATAAAGATTGGCACAGTTTAGTGTGCAGTCAGCAGCCATGAAGGAAAGAAAAATCACTTGTAGTAACAATAGAAGAGTAAGAGAATGTAAGTGATATACATGCATAGGCAGAGTTTAAAAGGTGGTTATGCTGCTGCCATAACGAAAACACCCTATCTACCCTGTAAGGTGGGAGTGTTAGTGACAAAAAGTACCCAGTTCATCTTGTAAGGTGGTAGTTCTGGTGCCACAACAAAAGCATCCAGCCTAACTTATAGAGTGGTAGTGTTGGTGCCACAACAAAAAGCACCCAGTCTGCTTTGTAAAGTAGTAGTGCTTTTTGCTGGTACCACAAAAAATGGTCTGAGTCCACACTGTAAAGTGGTTGGCATTAGTAAGGGCATCTGGCTGTAGAAACCAATCCAGAAACAGAATGTATGAGTAGGATCTGATCATCTGACCTGTCTGGCTTCAGAACATGGCAACCTATCTAACCCATGCAAGCATGGAAAATAGACATTAAACAGTGACAATGATGATGCATGCATAGACAGGTTATCAATAAAAAAAATCATAGCATTGTTATGTATGTGATCTAGCTTTCTGGGTAGTAAAAGGAATGCAGAACAATTACAAGTACAGGGATCATATTTCATAGTAAAATAAATGTTAGCTGTTAATATGTTAGCTAAGATACTTAGTAGTTCTGAAAAGAAATTCAAATTATATGCTCTAAAAGATATCTTGACCACATTGAATATATAATGCTGAAACTGACAGAGGAGATGACAAAAGAATGTTGTAAGTGGAGGAGGGAGGCTCTACTGGAAAGAATCCATCCAATCCATACAAGTTTGGAACTGCAGACATGAAATATTGATGATGATGATGTTAAGAAACCTCAGTATGTCTCAAGAGATAAAGAATCCATAAGCATATAGGATCGTTTGTTGTATCATATTAAATATTTTGCTAATATTTAATATGACACTTGATTTCCTTAAACTTTTCACAGCACTGCACTTGGGAGTGATATGTTTAACATACTTTATTAGTTGTTACTGATAACAGAATAGGATCTTAGATGTTTGATGATATGTTATATGATAATGGGGGTCATTTGAGTATTAATGGGAAGTTCCCTTACTTTACAACAAGGGACATGGTTGTTTCATTTTAAATAGATCATTGTGATAAGGGAGACTTTGAAGATTTTGTTGAATATAGTAGATAATTTTAGAACAGTTTCATTTCCACTTAATGATTTATGAAAGCTGATAAAATAGGATTTTCTTTCTCAAACTTAGTGACTGAATAAATGGGCCTAGAGATAGATAAGTCTTTTTTTTTTAAGATAGATAATTTTTTATGATCATGGTGATATTAATGGTATAAAGAATTCTTTAAAACGATTAAAGAAAAATATCTAGAGAAGAATTAATGAAAGTTGCTGAAAATGAGCATATAATAAAAAGCATTACTATAGCTGTAGAAGTGTGTGAGTTTGTCAACAAGAAATTGGACAAAGATTCTTTGCTCATAAAAAAATAGAATAAAAGAATATGCTGTTAATAATTATAGCTAAAGTCTTTCAGATCTTTTAGATTTATTCTTTGAAGAACAACTTCAAGGTATTTTCCAGAAATCCATCACTTGAATGGGGATTTGGGGTTCTATTTGAGTAGGAAATCATCAAAAATCATTAGAATGAATGGAGTAGATTAGACAAGATTATAACTTTCCCTTGCCATAATTATTCCAGATAAGATTACCAACATATTATCAATGGGTAAAGGGGCTCATTGTGATGCTAGGAAGAATAAAAGGGTACAGATTATTTTTTAAGGTACAAACAAGATAGATTTTCAGTGTAAGTAGTAGAAATGAGCTATTGAGTCAGTTTCTAAGCAGATATTGTTTCCTACAAGTAATAGCAATGTTTTAGCTACTTCTCTATCCAAGATTTTCAGTTTTTCAATTTTTTCTAATGAAAATCTTTAAAAGCAGTCTCATGTAGATTTTTTTTTTCTTGTTGAAAGCCAAAGATAATGGCAATTTTTTAAGGTTATACACCATTGTTTTGTGACATTTTGGCAAGTTCTTGTGAAACAAATTTAAAGTGGTGAACTGGTTAAGACAGCAATTGACATAAGGAAACAAACTAACAAATGAGTTATAGCACTGGACAATGAGCTTTGTAGTATTTGTTTCAGCTCCCTGTGTTCTAAGTTCAAATCCCGCTAAGGTCAACTTATCCGTTCAGTTATAATATAGTATAGCACCAGTTTAGAGTAGTGAATTAAAAGAATTGTTAGAGCATCAGATGAAATGCCCTGCAGTATTTGTTCCTGCTCTTTGCATTCTGAGTTCAAATCCTGCTGTGGTCTACTTCGATAGTAGACTTAATCTGTTGCCTGATTTAACATTACCATTCACTCTTCAGTGCAAGCATTCAAGCCAAGACTCTGGTTTAAGGATACCTTTATTTTTCCCCCTCCCTCCCACTAGTCACAAAAGCCCTGAAAAGTGTAACAGGTGTTGCTATTTCCTCCTTGATTAAACAGTTTCAAAAATGTATTCAAATGTTGGCAATACAGCAAAAATGTCATTAGGAAGGAGAAAGGAAAAAGTGCTCAATCTAGTGAAAGAGAGCTAATATATTATGATTCATACATATAACGTGTATTATGCTCCTTTGGGTTTCATGACAAAAGTGTGACGGCAAAAATCTGAAGTTGCTGCCTTGAAACCTAAGGTAATGCAATATATGTTATGTGTATAAATCATAAATGTTGGCTATATCAAAAAAATAATTCCCATTCATTTTCTATATTTGTTTAGTCTTGATGAGTTTAATTTTACAATTTTGCAACCCTATGGTCATGAATCTTGAGTAAAGATTGAAAGAATACGATCACAAATATTAGCAGCCAAAATAAGGTTCCTTTGAAGGGTCTTTGGAGTACCGTTTCTTGATAGAATGTGTAACTCGGAAATCAGTTACTCCAGGTAGAGCCGCTACTTCTCCGAGTTGAGAGATCATAGCTCTAATACAATGGGCATGTGGTTAGATTGTTACAGGAAAAATCGCTGGATAGATTTTATGGGCAAAACTAACTGGCAGGAGACCCAGGTGTAGACCCTGAGCAAGATATTTGGATAACATCCATGAGCTTGGCTGGTCTCACTTGGGGATCCAGCCAGATCAGTTGGAGACAGCTTCTGAGAGGATCCACAGAAAAGGAATGTTTGAGTACTCTGCCCCCACAACCCTCTCAGGAAGAAGAAGAAGAAGAAGAAGAAGAAGAAGAAGAAGAAGAAGAAGAAGAAGAAGATCATAGGCAGTGTATTTCATTTGATATATATATAGTATCAAAATGGTTAAACAAGTAATACTTACGTCTGATATGTAGATATGCAGCAGTTGTTGCAACTCCTTGGGAGTTTTCTGCTCTGCAACGGTAAAATCCACCATCTGACTGCAAAACATTCTCAATGTGCATTGAAATAATTCCATCTTTATCGTATTCAAAATTGTAACGTTTTTTATCGGTTATATCTATACCATCCTTGAACCACCTTATTGAAGGCCGGGGATTGCCAATAACTTGACATTCGAATCGCTTGGACCCACCAATGGTAACTTCAGCCTTTCCAGGCATGCTGACAGATATGCAGCTTGGAGACCTGCAAAAACAATAAAGCAGAAGGTGAATTAAATAGTAACTTTATATCTCATATCGATCAATTCTCCGGTTGCTCTTTGAACACCTAAACGTGGATACTCTCTTAAGAATGGGTTTTTAAACCTGAAAATATTTGAGATAAATAAATTTGCTATGGTAAAATTCTATTGTCCTCACTCTTTCCTCTATAACTCCTATTACCTTGGCACTTTTAATCTTGCATGCATTGTAAGGCTTCCAAATATTTAAACTTATTTAAATTTGTGTTTCCTGTTCCACAATGCATCAAGCAAACTACAACACTTCTTTTAGTGCTTATTTCAAGTAACATACTTTTTATCATGATAATATGAAATAGGACAGTGGATTGTCAGTATCAGTAGAGCATTGGATAAAATGTTCTTCATTAAGATGTTCTACATTCTGAGTTCAAATTCCTTCAAGGTCAACTTTGCATTTCATCTTTCCAGGTTTGATAAAATAAAGTGTCAGTTAAGTACTGGACTCAATATTATCAACTTTTCCCTTTCTCCCAAACTGTAGGCTTTGTGCCAATGTTTGAAAGAATTATGATAAAATCAAATTAAAACAAAAATATTTATTTATGTTGGTGCCAGGAAGGGCATCCAGCTGCTTCAAAATATTTCATGCAACCCATACAACGGGGGTGGGGGAAATGACTAACATGAAAGAAAAAAACAAAATGTATTTTAACCACAATTTTTACATTATTTTACAATGTTTGGATTATTTTAACCGTTGGTATAACTACTAATGTGTGTTATCAACACTAGCTATATACCTCTATGATTAACTATAAATGACTCTTATATAGAAGCAAGAAGACTAGTTAAATTAACCATATATTTTAGGAGGAATTTAATTTACCAAAATTACTAGCACCATAGAAACCATAGCAACCTTTGTAATTGTGCATTTGAGAGTTATATATCAGCTGATAGAGATAGTGTTACATATGTATATATTCATATGATGTCGTACCAGTAGATAAGTCACACTAATAGATAATTTATACCTCCATTTTATATAATATTTACAATGTACCATCATCTTCATCATCATTTAATGTCCATTTTCCCTGCTAGCACGGGTTAAACAGGTTATCACAGACCAAGTCAGTACTCAAGCAGAGCTACTGACTTCTCAGAAGGACTAGGAACCTGCATGTTGCCCTATAATCTGCATTTCCTCTTCCCTGGCTTTTATATCTTCCGCCATCATCTTTAACCATGTCTTTCTTGGTCTTCCTTTTCTTCTATTTTTCTCCACATTCAATTTCTTCACTCCTCTCACACAGTCACTTTCATCCTACTTAACACATGGCACAAACATTGTATTCAATTTTTTTCACAACATTCATCATTGTTTCTATTCCCATCAACCTTTTTCAATTAAGAGTGTTAGTGTAAAATTATCGACCCCTATTTTATGTTGAAGATTTAATATTGAATTGACTTTACTTGCAAAACTTTTCAACCAAAGTATAATTAAATTAGATACCAGACTCTTCATCATCATCATCATCATCAGGTTTAGCGTCCGTGTTCCACGCTTGCATGGGTTTGGACGGGGGTTTTCCCACTTGAGGCAAGAGTGGTTGTCTTGCTCACATAGGACTGTCTGGCGGGTTTTCTACAGTTGGATGCCCTTCCTAACACCAACCACATTTACAGTGTGGGGCTGGGAGGTTTTTACCGTGTTGCCTACACGGCCACATTACAGCGTGGACTGTCTGGCGGGTTTTCTACAGCTGGATGCCCTTCCTAACACCAACCACATTTACATTTGATAAATAACTTGTGAATTGATTATTATTTAGTGTCTAATTGATTAACACTAATCAAGCTGACTTATGTTCAGAACCATTCGAGTAGTGACTATACAGTCTTTTTAGGGGTAAGTAGAACAAGATTATCTAATGTCTCATTTTATATTTAAAGTGTTATTTGGAGGAGATTTAGCTGTTATTTCTAGCAGAACAGGCAACCATACTGAGGCACTCTTGTAATATTATAGGTAATTACTAAAACAGAGAATGTCTGTTTGTCTGATTGTCTGTCTGTACAATCACTAAAACTCGAGAACCACCCAACTGATTGTTTTCAAACTTTACACATGTAATACTTATGGTGCTATTGAGTGTTCTGAGCAAAAAAAATTGCAAATTTTCAATGCCCTAGGGACCGCATTAGGCGATTTAGCGATCTCTTTCTTTCTCTTAGTCTTTCTCTTTTTAGATAGATACATAGATATTACGTTGCACCCTTATAATATCTGTCTGTATGCCTGACTGTCTGCATTACGTCATTATGACGCGGTGTGTGTGTATATATATATATAAACAAAAGTATTTATTTCGCGATAAAGTATTGATTTTCTTCGAACGGAAAAAACCCTGGTAATGTACGACAAACTTTTTTTATAAGCACAAAATGTAGACACCAACCCGAGGCCAAGGTATTCCATACTTCTCTGTACTGTTATTTATATATTCGTGTACAGATATTTTTGCATACACAATAACAAAATATAAACAAACGTATTTACTTCACGAGGCTCGAGAAGGATAAATATATATCAAATATATAAGAACCCTAGAGCAAATCCCGAGCAACGCCGGGCCATTCTGCTAGTATGTAACTAAATCATCTATATCATAAAAATCTCCAAATCTTCTATCTTCTTCATCCTTAAATCTCATTTATTGTAGTTATTGAACTACATGTTCATCATATGGTGGAAAATTGGCAGAGTCGTTAGAACATCAGACAGAATGCTTTGCAATATTTGTTCAAAGTCTCTGCACTCTGACTTCAAATTCTACCACGGTCAACTTGACCATTCATCTTTTTGAATTTGATAAAAAAAATACCAGTCTAGTACTGGTGTTCAATTCTTCCTCTATCTCTCATATATTCTAGGAATAACAGTATCTTTAACAACTGGTAAGCCTCATGTTACTTTATGGTTCATTTTGATTATTAAGCAATTTAAAAATAATCAATCCATAATTCTTTTAATAGAGGTACAAATGATTTTGGTTTTCTGAAAATTTACCACACTTAATTCTAAAGAAAATCATTTCATCTGTAAGAATAAGCCAAGTTCAAAACATTTTGAAATATATCTGAGTCCTAACACAGGTATGCATTCTATCACAGTTATTTCATGTGAGTTAAAATCCTTCCCTTCAATATGCTTCCTAAAAAGTTAAATAGTATTATAACAAAATACATATCAGCAGCATAATCAACATTATCTTTGTCATTACATTCTTCATGTTCTACAAACATATTTTTCCATCCATGTTTAGATTAGACAGGTAAGCAGTACAGCATCATTCCAACTATCACCGTTCTTTCTCAATTTCCCACACATCATATATATATTTCATCTCATGACTTACTTGTCTTCTGCTAAAGTCATTATAATATTAGATAAAATATCTCATGGCATGTTCTGGCTCTCTGCACTTTCAGTACACTTTCATCGTACAAGATACAAAGACAAAGATTTGAATCCTGATCAACACCTACAGGTACACTGTGGTATGTAACTCAAATTGTGAGAAAACAATTCAGTTTAACCATTAGTTCTAGAAAACAAAGTTCATCATCATCATCATCATCATCATCAGGTTTAGCGTCCGTGTTCCACGCTTGCATGGGTTTGGACGGGGGTTTTCCTACTTGAGGCAAGAGTGGTTGTCTTGCTCGCATAGGACTGTCTGGCGGGTTTTCTACAGTTGGATGCCCTTCCTAACACCAACCACATTTACAGTGTGGGGCTGGGAGGTTTTTACCGTGTTGCCTACACGGCCACATTACAGCGTGGACTGTCTGGCGGGTTTTCTACAGCTGGATGCCCTTCCTAACACCAACCACATTTACAGTGTGGGGCTGGGAGGTTTTTACCGTGTTGCCTACACGGCCACATTTACAGCGTGGACTGTGTGTTTTTTGTCGTGACACCTACACGATCTCATTTGTTTCGGCCTGGATGTTGTGGGACCAACATAACTTTACATTGAAAGGGGCGGTGTGGATGGGGTGGAGGTGGTGGGACGGGGGGGTGTTTTGATAGAGATGCCTACTGACTGTAGTAGGTTTTTACTTTGTATTTAGGTAAGGCGGGTCTTCTCTATTACTGAGTACCGCCAAAGGTCTCGGTCCAGTGACATTGTCTTGGAGAGGTGTAAGCGTGTGAGGTCGGAATTTATCAGCTTGTCCCATGTTTTTCTGGGTCTGCCTACTCCGTGGCTACCGTCTATCTTTATTGCCCTGCACTTTGTTATACAGCTGTCGTCTTTCATGCGCATCACGTGACCGTACCAACATAGCCTTCTCTCGAGTAAACAACATCTGATCCCTCTTATTTCTAATTTTTTCCTTAGTTCGTTTATGCTTTGCTGTTCACGTATATTACTATTGCACATCCAGCGGAGCATGCAAGCTTCGTTCCTCTCTAGTCTGCGTATATCCTCTGCACACAATGCCCAGGTCTCACTGCCATGCAGCATTGCTGTTCGTATGCAGGCATCGTATAACCTGCCTTTCATTTTTAGGGAGAACCCTCTAGCGGCTAATAGTGGTATAAGCTCTCTGAACTTTTTCCATCCAGTTCTGACTCTAGCTACTGTACTTTCAGAGCACCCTCCCCCACTGCTGATTTTGTCACCCAGGTAACGGAAGCTGTCCACTATTTCTATAGAACCCTCTGCGCAGTTGAAGGAGCTAGTATTTTGTGGGCACTTGCTGCTACTTATTGCACCAGAGCACCGGCCACATGTAAAATCTATGTTCTTAGTTAGCTTACCTGTGATCCCACTACATCTTTTATGCACCCATACTTTGCATTTGGGACATAAAATGGAGTTTCTACCTACGCCTTTCCTACACACTGAGCATGGCCATTTCCCAGATGGGACTGCCGCCTTATTTTCTTTCCTACAAACTAGAACTTTAGTCTTAGCCAGGTTAATTTTAAGGTCTTTTGATTCTAGGCCGTGCTTCCATGTTTGGAATTTCTTCTCTAGTTCGGTCATTGATTCAGCTATGAGCGTTAGATCATCTGCTTATAGGAGTTCCCATGGGCAGCCGGTCTTGAACTCCTCTGTTATAGCCTGAAGGGCAATAATAAATAGTAGGGGGCTAAGAACAGAGCCCTGATGGACACCAACTTTTACGCTAAACTCTTCACTATATTCGTTGTTAATTCTAACCTTACTGACTGTTTCTTTATACATGGCTTGTATAGCTCTCACAAGCCATTCGTCAACACCTAGTTTTCTAAGAGACCACCAGATAATGGAACGGGGGACTCTGACGAAGGCTTTCTCCAAGTCGACGAAAGCTAAGTATAGGGGTTTACTTTTAGCTAGGTACTTCTCCTGTAGTTGTCGTACAATGAAAAGAGCGTCTGTGGTACTTTTGCCTGACACAAACCCAAACTGCATTTCATCTAGATCAATTCTCTCTCTGATTAGTTGCGCTATTACTTTTTCCGTGACCTTCATGACCTGGTCGATTAATTTAATGCCTCTATAGTTACTCCTATCTAGGGCATCTCCTTTTCCCTTATAGCAGTTAACGATGATGCTGCTACGCCAGTCCTTCGGAACAACCCCATTCTGTACGACTTGGTTAACTATCCGGGTGACCATGGTGTGTCCCACCGAACCAGATGCCTTCAGCATCTCAGCAACTATTTCCGAAGGACCAGCCGCCTTACCCGTCTTCATATCTTTGATTGCCTTGCTTATTGTACTACCCTGGACTAACACTGCTGGTCCCTCTATTGGGTCGATGTGGGGGAGACTGTCTTTCTCCCATTTGTTCTCCTCATTTAGAAGCCTTTCGTAGTGACACTTCCAAGCTACCTTCTTATCAGCGTCGGTGATGGCAAGTATGCCATCATCGTTAAGTACACACTTCTCCCCGACAATATCACGGTTTTCCTTGACACATTGCCTGGCAATCCTGAACACCTCACGTTTTTGGTCCTCACGTTGTAGAACATGCTTGAACTTTCTTTCCTCTGCTTTCCTTCTTGTGAAGTACACTTGTCTCCTAGCTTCCCTCCTGGCCACTTGATAGTCTTCTCTACTTCCCCCATCCCGCCATGCTTTCCAAGCCTGCTTTTTGGCCTTAATTGACTCCTCCACCTTACTGTTCCACCACCATGTTACTCTCCTCCTACCTACAGGCCTGCTCCAGCCACAGACTTCGTCTGCCGCCGTCAGCAGGTTTGCTCTCAGGAATTCCCACTGTTCCTCTATATTATACGACTCTAATTGCTCTTCCTTACTGTCGAAAGCGTCAAGTAATATGCTTTGAAATTTATTTCTGGCTATGGGGTCCTTTAGTTATTTATTTAAAGTTATTTATTTAAAAATGTATACATTTATCTAAAACCTCCCATTATGATTTTATGTAACTTCTTTTTAGTCTTAGTTGCCCTCATTCTCTATTGCCAGCTTGACCTCCATTATTGTGAGTGGTAATCCTGTATTTATACAGTTCTGAAAGGTCTACGACAAAATCCATCTACCATATTATTTATGCTACGTAATTAATAGGTGACCTTCTTATTACATAACCAAAATATTTTAGTCACTTCATTTTACATTGGCAATAATTAATGTGAAATGCTTTTCTTATGGAAATATTTCTAAACATGTTTCATAAGACCCTCGTGTAGACTGCAACTCAGCATTTCAAAAACTTACATGAAAAGCAAATATAAAATAATAGTTTCTATTTTAAGCACAAGGCCAGCAATTACCCAGTACATTACTGGTACTTTATTTTATCGACCCCGTAAGGATAAAAGGCAAAGTTAACCTCGGCGGGATTTGAACTTAGATCATAAAGGGACGTAACTCTATGCTTCAAAGTATGGTGTCCGACTCTCTACCGATACTGCCAATCCACCCCAAAAGCAAATATAAAATAATTGTTTCTACTTTTGGCACAAGGCCAGCAATTACCCAGTGCATTACTGGTACTTTATTTTATCGACCCCGTAAGGATGAAAGGCAAAGTTAACCTCGGCGGGATTTGAACTCAGAATGGCAAGGAGCATAACTCTATGCGTCAAAGCATGGCGTCCGACCCTCTACCGATACTGCCAATCCGCCGCCCTAGCAAATATAAAATAATGATGATGATATATATGTATATATATCACTCAAATCTAATCTATGAGCCTTCTCACTGTTGAAGTTATAACTATATTGATATGCCACATATGGCAGTATTGGTAGAGCGTCAGATACCATGCTTCACAGCATGGAGTTATGGCCCTTTACGTTCTAATTCAAATTCTGTCTAGGCTAACTTTGCCTTTCATCCTTTTGGGATCGATAAAATAAAGTACTATTAATGCATTGGGGTCAATTTAATCAAATTTACCTCCCAAAAAATTATTGGCCTTGTGCCTAAATCAGAAACCTTTATTATGCCACATAGAATAGGATTGGCATTGCACAAACCTCTTCCTTGCAAAATATTTGCAGATAGTTTAGGATGCCAAACATCACCTCATCTAAAAATATCATTCCTGAGTAGATTATAGTACATCAACTGACAAGAAACATTTCCAAATATAAGTTTTCTCTGAAGTTATGCTAACACCTCATAAATGAAAGGTAATAACATTTCAAAAAACATTTCTGCATAGTCAGCTTTTCTTGTGAGAGTGATTTATTGTATGTTAGTTCAACATCTGGAAAAGACCTCCATCAGTTTTGACAATGAGTGATCCAGTTGTTTGAATAACAGAATAAGCTTGCTCATAAAATTAATGTGTACTTGACTGAGTATTGGACAGATGTGTTTTCTTGCACAGACTTGTGCTTTTATTGTGTAGATCACCAGCACAAGAGAGCATGTCATGTCCTTGACATAACTAAAGGGTTCTCCCAATCTTTTGTTTGGCAAGCTTTCTATGGCTGGATGCCCTTCCTATCACCAACTGCTTTACAGCATGTACTGGGTGTGTTTATCGTGTAGATTACCAACACTGGAGAGGTTGTTGTGTCCTCAACCATTTACCCATGGTTTCTATAGCAAGGTGCCCTTCCTGTCGCCAACCACCAATACAGAGTGTACCAGGTGCATTTTCATGGCACCATCACTAAAGAGGTTGCTGGTGATAAACCCTCTGGTGAGGAGACAATAGGGAAGGGAGATAAGTATTAAGTTATAGGTGTTTGTGAGGATGAGTAGAAGTGGCTGATTAGTGTGTGCAGATGTAGTAGTGTGAGGGATGTTGTATATATCCTGGTTTATAAAATAGGTACACCATATATCCTTGTACTGCCAGAGATGACTAGAAGTATTGACAAGAAAAGGCATTGAGCAATAAAACATTACCTCAGAAAGCTTCATTTAACATGTGTCAGCATGGAAAAGTATTTGTAGAAATAAAGATGTTTTATATATATATATATATATCATCATCATCATCATCATCATCAATTAATATCAGTTTGGGTTGGATGGGTCTTCACAGACTGAGTCAATACTCAAGCAAAGCTATCGACCTCCCAGAGAGGATGGGGATCTGCAACTCACTTAAACTGTGCATTCATATCATGGCATTCGTATTAGAAATGTTGTCATGTCTTTGACACAACTAAAGAGTTGTTTGGCAAGCCTTCTACAGCTAGATACCCTTCCTATTACCAGCCATTTATAGCATGTACAGGGGGAATTTAAGTAGATCACCAACACTAAAGAGATTGCTGTGGTGTTGGCAGGCTTTTTGGCATGATTTCTACAGTGAAAATCCCTTTCTATTGTCAACTACCTTACAGGGTGTACTGGATGTGTTTATTGTAGTACCAACACTAGAGAGATTGTCAGTTATTGTCTCAACTGAAGAGTCCTCCTTGCTCTGTAGGTGAGGTAGAAGATAAGTATGATGTAATGAATATATGGCAAGAGTGGTAAGATTTAACATAATGATGAATAGGAGGGAATGGGTGACTTCAGAAAATGTATGGAAATTGAGGATATAGTGGTGTTGAAAATAGATAAAAGGTAGTAGTGGTGGGGATGTGGATGGGGTAGTTGAGAGCATGGGAGGAAGTGTACTCATCAGGAGTGTAGTGGAGGGGGTATGGACTGGGCATTAAATGATGATGATGATGATGATGATGATGATGATGAAAATAGCCGACGTGAGAATATGTACTCAATACCAAAGTAGAGTTTAATAATATCCTTTATTATGGCTAAATGATGAGTCTTGTTAGTGTGGAGTTTCATCTGTAAATTAACTAGATCATCAGACAATGTTCATCACTAAGCTATTATAATAAAGAATATTACATATATATATATATATACAAATATAAACGGAGTCATAGACGTGCGTAAATTGTGTGCGCAAAGGAAAAGGAATCCTGAGCTCTTCAAAATACAATATGTAGAAAGGATAACACACTAGAGAGAGATAGAGTGTGTGTGATCAAAAAACAGGGAAACCACCACTCTATCTCTCTCTAGTGTGTTATCCTTTCTACATATTGTATTTTATATATATATATATATATTGAAAGCATAAGTGCTGGTACCACAAAAAAGTACTCAGTCTACCTTGTCAGGTGAAGGGCACCCAGCCATAAAAACCTTGTCAAAATTAGCTTGACACAGTCATCTGGCCTATCTATCTAACCTCAGTAGGTGACTACATGTCTAGCTCGTGCAAGCATGGAAAATAGACATAAAACAGTGGTGGTGGTCATCGTCATGAAGATGATGATGATGATGATGATGATGATAGTGTTGGTGTGGTGATGATATATGTATATATGTATAAATATATATATATATACATGTGTGTATGTGTGTGTGTGCGTGTGTGTGTGTTCATATGTCTGTTTGTAT
>OZ024740.1:45213369-45225869 GCA_964016885.1 Eledone cirrhosa
AGCTTTGTATTGTAGAATCAAGAGTGGTCTTAGGTGGTTTTGCATCAAAATAATTAAATTTTGTTTCCTACTTAACTATTTTGATAAATCACATAATATTTTCAAACTTGTGTAGTTTTTAAAAATTATTAATATTATCATTTTTATTTGAAATAGGAAAAACATTATTTGTGAATTTATATATAAAATATAATCAATCCTTCATTTGTAAGGAAAATTAATAGATCAAATCCTAAACTTATTTTTAAAATTGATGAACCTATCATCATCACCATCATCAACATTACTTGATGGTGATGGATAATGTTTGAATTATATGTTAGATAACAAAAACCTCCTATTAAATATTTTCAAAAGTGTTCTGGAAACAAATTTATAACTCTTCTCCTTCATTACCCACTTAATCCTGGGATGGTCAGGAGGCAGAGTTCTCAAGGATGCCTTCCAGTGGATCCTTTCAGAAACAGCTGTTTCCAATTGAACTGGCTGGATCCCCAAGCAGGACCAGTCAAATTCATAAATATTATCCAACCATCATGCTCAGGTCCCTGGATCTCCTGCCAGCTGGTTTTGCTTGTAAAATCTGTCCAGTGATTCTTTCCTTATACATTTTAATCACATGTTCATAATATCAGAGCTGTGAGCTCCCAATTCAGAGAAGTAGCAGCACTACCTCGAGTGACTCATTGATCTCTGACCTATGCACTCTATCGAGAAATGTTACTCCAAAGACCCTTAAGAGAAACTCCATTTCAGCCACTTGCATTTGCGATCATATTCATGACCATAGGTAAAGGTTGGCACAAATACTGAATTGAAGATAGCAAGTTCAGTTTTTTTACACCTATCTCCCTACTCCTGATGACCAAATGCTAAAGCTGGTGCATTACTACACTAGCTACTACAATTCTTCTAATTCTTTTGTATGCATTGCCTTTATTTATTTATTGTATTTATTTGTATATTTTATGATACTGCATAGAGAGAAATATCTCACTACATATGTAAAATTTTAGAAAAAGGAAAAATTGTAACTTTTGTACAGTAATACAGATTTTGTGTGCATCGAGTTTAAAATTAGGGTACACCATATCTCTGTATGTTATAAGAGATGACTAAAAGGGTTGACACCAGCGAGGGCATCCAGCAGTGAAATGTTACCTCACAAAATGCTCCATGACGAGTGTAAAGCTTCTGCTTTAGCAGGGGAAATGGTTTTAAAACATTTTTTGGTGTTGTATAATATTAAAAATTGTTTTATATTTTTTATTATTTAAATGATGCACACAATTCTTTTTATGGTAGTTAGCAATATATATAATTTCAATATTGCATTATCTATTTAATGTGAAAAAGCAATGTCTGCATAAAGTTCAGTTTCAGAATACCTGTATTTATTTCTATTAGTAATCAATATAATCTTTTTGGACTATTATAAGTGCATGTTAAAAACCACAGGGTTAAAAAGTTCCCTTTGCAACCTATCACTCTGGGTTCGATCCTTCTGCTTGGCACTTTGTGCAGGTTGATTAATACCTCAGGTTGACTCAGAGTGATAGGAATTTAATAAATAGAAACTGTATGAAAGCTTGCCATATATGTGAAAATCTGAGTATCTGTGTGTGTGTGTTCACCTAGGGCCATGTTAGTGTTTATGTCTAAAGACCAGTGCTGTTCATTTTGTCGAGTTATGTCCCATAACTTAGTGGTCTGACAAATAGAGGTCAATAAAATAAGATACAATCAGCTAAATCTTAGAAATTAATACCCCAGCATGGCAACAGTCCAATGAACAAAACCAATAAAAAAAAATCAATATTTAAAAAAATATTTCTATCTACACTAGATTTCGGTAGGTTTGATCTCCAATCAATATGTACATCTTGCTCCTAGTTCAAATCCAATCCGGTACTGTGTACATACATATCTAGAAATAAGACACTCGCTGACAATAGCAGTTCAAACCAATCAAAACACAGTGTAGATGTAAATATTTTTAAAAGGTTTCATCTATAAAGTTGAGGTTATCAGTAAAACAAATTATAATTATATTAACAATAACTCATCTCAAACATTCAGATATTTAATTAGCTATCAATTTACAAAAGACTTTTTCCTATAGCTATGAAATAGCAAGAACTGTTGATTAAAATATTTGTTATATAAAATTAATTTTGTTAAGTGTAGGTAATGTATCTAGAAAGCATAATAATTCTAAAGTTTTATTATAAAAAAAACGAAATAATAAAGTAAAATTTATTATATTATAGCTATGAAGCTAAACTAGTGATTCGAGGGCCTATATAGTTTCATGTTTAATACACCTATTCAAACTAGTGCATTAGTTTGAATAAATGCTGCACTGTGAAACTTAAATAATAATGTATTTATTTACTAAATAAATAAGATACAAAAAAGTGAAAACTAATAAATAAAAATAAATTGTAAACAAATTCAAGTTTTAAACTGCATTATTTAAACTTTTCATAA
Source organism: Eledone cirrhosa (assembly GCA_964016885.1). Taxonomy (NCBI): domain Eukaryota; kingdom Metazoa; phylum Mollusca; class Cephalopoda; order Octopoda; family Eledonidae; genus Eledone; species Eledone cirrhosa. The sequence goes on from OZ024740.1 coordinate 45,215,860, forward strand.
AACAAACATTAAGCATCTCATGTGCAATTATAATTCATTTTTGTTGATAAATAAACAAGCATTATAATAAGAATTTATTGAATATAATTGAGGAATAAAAGTCTAGTATACACACTAATTTATAAAAATAAACTTGCATTTAATTAAAAAAATAAATTAAATTAATTTGATATTGATATAACTATCTAAATTAAATTCCATCTCCAACTACCACTTGCATAGCTAAAGAAAGATGCTAAAACTAATTCTTCTACTATGATGCAAAAGCTGTATATGTAGAAGAGATATTAACCTACCGTAAGTGGAGAGATTTCAGACTGCCATGAAGGGGCTCACAGAAGAGAAAGCCTCACTTACTTTTACTGCTGATTCTTGTTACACAGAGTAGGGTGAAACCATTTCTAGCAATGGGTGCCAGCTGATTTTCAACTGACCCAAAGTATTTTCATATAATAGTAGCACCTGGGTATGATAACTTGAAACCATTTAGCCTCCTCCTCTAGGTGAAAGGTTAGCCAGTAAAAATATGTTATGCGTTGAGGTAGTTGACAAGTAGCTCTATATACAGGCATCCAAAATAGATCTGTAAGTTGTAAGCAGCAACAGTTGCTAACTGATATTACACAACACTAGTTTTCTTGTGAAGAAGCTACCAGAAACTTTTAGAACACAAAATAAACAGTTGTTATATTCTTAATAGTAAAGAGATGCTATACCATGTATATAATTCTGACATTCTTCTCAGTCTGCTTAAGTTAATTAATTTACATTATCTACATGGTAATAATTTAATTAAGAATGTTTATTATTATCTAAAATAAATGCAGAGAGATATTGTATATAAACAGCTATAGAAACAAGCATTATAGAATTAAAATTATTTTTTTCTTCTAATAAGATATATTAAATGTACATACAAATTATAGCATTCATATATAAAGACATGATAGAAATGTGAGTCTACTTTTTCATGTTTAGATATGTATCCAGGAACATTTTATATACATACTTTATAAAACAAGTTTCAAAAGCAATATAAATTAGAGAGATTAATTTCCAGAAGAGAAGTTAAAGTTTTTACTTTACAACAAATAATACAAAACTATTTGGTAGTAGTGATTATTAAAGAATAGATATTTTAAAACTTACAGATTTTAAAGTATTACATTTAAGGCATCATTTAGTGAAGCCAAATCCACATCATCTTCATAACTATCATTACTTCATTCTCCTGCAATACTAAGAAAATACTATAGTTTTATATACCCCTACAAATCATTCTATTGGTCTGTATATATATGTTTTTCTTTTTATAATTTAAGACATCTGTTGCATGATGCAGATCTCATATTCTACACTAATATCACAGAAATAGAATCAGTTGTTACACCTGGGTGCATCACCATTATCTATATCCCATATGTCAATGAGATATTTGATGATTATTTCATGATATTGCATTACATATCTTCAAATTCCTTTTTTTATTTTTAAATGAGCCAGAGTCAATATCTCCTCAATCTAAGGTCAATTGGAAGAAATCCAGTGGTCTTCCCCTTTGCCTCTGGTATAGAGGTAGAGGCTGCTTTTGGGATGCTATAGTCAGCTCCTTCTCTCATTTCAACTCTATTATTCCTTCACGCATCTTAGATATTGTGGCAGGGGTAGGGGTCACCTCATATATAGCTGAATGGAATAAACTACTGAAATATCATGATTTATTGAGAAACTACTTTTTGCGGCTTTCAAGACATTTTCATGAGCTGGGCTACACACAATGAGGATTTTATCAATGACAGTAGCTTGCCATATTGAAGTATCAAATACTGGTTGCAAAGTTACTTGGCTATTTCAACACCTTAACCTTGATATAACTTGTGCTAATGCTGTGGTTGTTTTGCCTTGCTTCAAAAATGTACACAGTGCAACACCAGCACTCTCTGATGTAGTATGTAATTCTGTCTGCACTTCTCTCTCTCTTATTTTTTTCTATCCTCTTCTTTCTGTTTCTTTTTTGTTATTGATTTGTTCCTTTTGGAACTCTTAAACATTTCAATTTAATTGGAATTGTTATTCTCAGTGTCTATCTGCTATTCTAAATTACATCCTTAATAAAATCTTCCAGAATTAGACTTAATACAACAGTCAATGGTCCATGATAGATTAAACTATATAATGTTTATTACAGAATTTTTTATACTAATCAATTCATTCAACTTCTTGTTTCTCTATAATCAAAGCAGACTTCTAAAATAGGATCAGACAGGCAGTTTATAGTTTCTATGTAAGATTCTGTCACACAATTACCCAGTACTTTGTAACATTTTGAGTATCTTTATTTATTATTTGCCAACAGATGAAACAACTGCACAAACTTTTTCTAGTTCTTGTCAGTCTAGCTTCCACACTTTCAATAGGACCACTTTCTATTCTAATTATATCACTTGTAGTAAGTCTTACAAGCTGTCAATGGGTTTTATTTCATGTTTGTCCTATACTTCAGGTGTGCCCTGCATAGCTGGTGTCTCTACAGTCCTGTTTCACTGTCAGACAATTAGTTCTTACTGTACCTTTGTGTTACTACTGAGTAAACAGCATTTAGTTTATATCAACTCCCTTCCTACAGATTGTGAAAAATCACTTCTCAGCTGGGGCTGAGATTGTGTACTCCCTCCTGTAAAATAGTAGTTTGCTCTTCTAACCAGGTTTTTATGAAAAATGTCCCCATCCCTTTTTAAAAAAGACCTTCTGTTACATCTGTTAGTATTTAGGCTATATCAACAAAGTCCCTTTTCCACACCTCTCTGTTCCTCATTGCCATCTTCAGTTTCTGGAAATATACCAGGCGAGTTTCCTACTTCAGGTTGTCAATGTATGAGAAATGATATACACCATATTTCTCTGTCCTTCATTGCCATCTTCAGTTTCTGGAAAGATTCCAAGCCTGTTTCCTGCTTCAAGTAGACAATGTATTTGAGATGATGTCCACTACACTTCTCGTAGTTCAAGGACCCCATCCTGTTTTAAATATATATCAAAATATAAACAAAATTAACTCAAATATCAAGTTTTGAAATTCAAGTGTATTAGAATTTGTATAAAAATGGAAAATCTTGGCATAAGGAAGCTGTTAAAACAGCAAAATGCCATCAAAACAACGTTGGGTAAAACATTACCTTGGAGGAAAGAAATCAGCAGCTCGAAGTGAGAGCTGCTGATTTCTTTCCTTCAAGGTAATGTTTTACCCAATCTCGTTTTGACAGCATTTTAATATTAAAATATATCCATATTACATTGAGTGATTCTGAAGAGAGTTGATACTGCCAAGTAATAATAGTTTCAAGCTCAATATGTCATTTTAGATAGTAACAGAAATAGTTTATAGAATAAAAGAGTTAAGGATATATAATAACACTGAGCATCAACAGTCGATCGACAAGATCCCAGACCTCATTCACTTAATGCTCATTAAATTGGACTGAGGAAACAATGTTTCCATTGGTCTTTCCAATTGCTAATACTATCTGTCGGTCGCAACTCCAGACAGAAACGCAGAGCATATATAACAATAAAAGAAGGCAGAAAAGAATTCTTTCAAATCATTTAATTGTTTCACATGTTTCAATACTATTTCAATTATATTTAATTAATGGTTACGTTATTTTCAATTGAGTAGAAGACGACAAAACATTATTAAATACTGTATATCATCAAAAACCAAATAAAAAATTATACTTGGAAAGAGGCATCCCTACAAACAAAATGATGTTTTGTTGTCCTCTACTAAATTTAGCATAACATTAATTGAATATAATGTATTAAAATGTAAAAGAAGTAAATGATTTGAAAGAATTCTTTTCTGCTTATGTTAAAATATAGCTATGAAACATGATATTCTTGTCAAAATTTAGAATATTATAATTGTTATTAAATACATTTCTGTTTCTTTGTGTGTCACCTCTGTTTTAGAGGTCAACATAGATTGAAGCTGGAATATCAACATTGTTCTATGTACGAAGATGCTGTGAACCCTAAATATTATATAGCTCACAATCCTTTAGTTGCTTTAATCCAGCTCTGCTTCGACTACTAAAGCAAACAAAAAATTACTAACACCAACACAATTATCAGACAATTTGGTTTTCTCTGGTCCTTACCAGTTCTGAGACAAACATTCACAGAATCCTGTATGTGGTTATTGGAATTACTAAAAATAGATGCCTTATCTCCCTCAAATCACAACTTACCATCTTAAAACAAACAACAGACAACATAATGTAGTCCTAGAGTCTACATTATGCCTGAGTTTAAATTTTATAAATGCGGTGGGTGGGTGGGGGGGGGGCAGTTGAATTGCCTTTGATGTTAGCTCTGGACAACAACAATAGCAACTGTTACAAACAAAAATTTAGAAAATTGGAAAGCTGATATCTTTCATGTAGTGTCGTCTGCTTTTCTTAAATGTTAATATAACTACGTAATAACTTGTAAATCTACTTACGCCGCTGTTATTAACATAATTTCAATATTCAAATAAATACTTTGACTAAATTATATTTGTTAAATTTTGTTATAAATATATTAAATACTTTTAAAAAATACGTTTTTAAAGTTATATTTATACATTTATATAAATGAACTATTTGCTTTAGAGCGACATTAACCGCTACCACCGGCGTCTGCTGCGTGCTGTGGCTCATCACGTGACCTGTAGAGTCTTTTCAAATAATTTTTTATAAAACTTGTTAAAAATAATTGATAATATTTCACCAAAACTTCAGATAAATATAATATAAGTACCGATGCGTAAATCAAAATCAATTTCTCTATTAATTTAAATTATGCCACTACCTACATCTTTTGTTTACAAAGTAATAACGATAGATATATATACATATTATGGGAACTACAGTTAAATTAGGTACTCATTACATTAATTAGAGAATGTACATATTTCTTTCTTTAATACAGAAAAAATTCTGCAGTACTAGAACTATTTTATTTGTTGTATAAATAACATTATAAATTATGTTTTAGATATATACATAAATAACATTACAAATGCGTAAATAACATTATAAAATGCACGCAATTCGTTTGCAAACATAATTGTTTCTACGTTTGGCACAAGGCCAGCAATTACCTAGTGCATTACTGGTACTTTATTTTATCGACCCCGTAAGGATGAAAGGCAAAGTTAACCTCGGCGGAATTTGAACTCTGAATGGCAACTCTATACGTCAAAGCATGGCGTCCGACCCTCTACCGATAAACACAAATATAAACGCGCAAAAGAGAAAAAGGTGGGAAGCGAAAACAAAAACTACCATCAATTCACCAACTGTGACAATCGGCCTAACATCACATCAGAAAGATTTGCTAAACACTTTGAGTCAAGCCAATACGCTCGCAGCATTGCCACGGGTGATGGCGAGGCTAAGGCGCTGAAACAACCAGGCACCCTCACGGGCTTCAACGACATTATATTTGTAATGTTCTTCTGAACGAATTGCGAGCAATTTATAATGTTATTTACGCATTTGTAATGTTATTTATGTATATATTTAAAACATATTTGTAATGTTATTTATACAACTGTGAATAAAGTTTTTATCCGTTTTTTATTTGTTTGAAATCATCAGGAATGGACCTCTCCGGTGATTTCAAACTATAATAATTAAACAATTCTATTCCTGTGTATATATATGTATGTGTGTATATATATATATATATATATATATATATATATATATATATATATATATATATATATATATATATATATATATATAATATAAGATCAAAAGATGGTTAAAAGAGTTCCATGTATTTTATTATGCGCATTTCAAAAACAAATATCATCATGCAATAATGTTTGTGTTTTCATCAGATAAAATAGGAAGACATGATATGAAGGTTAAAAAACACTTGTGAATAGTGCAGTTTTAAATCAACATATGAAAAGTAGTTTTAGATTGATGTGTGATATTGGGCAAAAAAATGTTGGGGGGGGGGGGTGAAAAAAAAGGAGATGAGAGTAAAAAGTGGAGGGGGAGGAGTATAATGAGGAAGGATGAGATAGGAGGAGAGATGGGTGATAGAGAGAGAGAGAGAGCTTTTATAACTGAGAAAAATATATTGTTTTACATAGAGAGGTTGAAAAACCGTTGGAAGATAATGTATAAATTAAAAGAATTTGAAAATTAACGAAGAGAAAAAAATAATGTAAAGTTAAGGTTTGTATATTGAAGGGTTTAATAATATGTGCGATGAAAAAGAAAATGTTAATATGTATTAAGAATAATATTTAAGGGTTTAATAATATGTGCGATGGAAAGAAAATGTTAATATGTATTAAGAATAATATTTAAGGGTTTAATAATATGTGCGATGGAAAGAAAATGTTGATATGTATTATTAAAAAAAACACAAGTAATGTAAGTAAGGATATATTGTGAGATGAGCATGAGTAAGTTAGATGAAAGGGGGAAAAAATAATGAATTGAGGATGAATAATCTAACGTAAAAAAAAATGTTTATGTTTACGAAGGATTTTTTCAAGGTGATATAAAGTAAGAATATATTGTATTGTGTAATAATTGTTTCAATGTTAGGCACAGTGAGAAAAGGTACAGATTAGGGGTTAGAAATTAAAAGAAAAAGAAAAGAAAAGGAAAAGGAAGAAAGGGAAGTGATAAATAGGAGTGATATAGAATGAGTAACAAGTATTATATAATGTATAATAAATAACTTTGAAATAAGGTAGAAAGATGGGTATATTTTTAAAGAAGTATATATATATATATGTGCCTTTGAGAAAAGGATTCTAAATTGATAAAGTATTTGATATTAGCTGTAGACTTTATGGAATGTTCTGTGGAATTTATGCAAGCAGAGAGAAAACAAGTCAGTGCGTCTATTTATTATAGAATCTAAATTAGATATAATGGTAAATTTTTCATTTAGACAGAGATTGCAAGTCTTGGATAGAGAACTGTTCAAGTATAACGAAGCAGAAGAAACCTTTTTCCAAGAGATGTTATATTTAATATTTTTGTCTTTCAAGGACCATATGAGTTCTGAGAGAGCCGTGTTGATTCTTTTAAGTTGGTATTTAAAAGACGAATGATGATTGTAAAGACGAGCTTTAAAGGAGGTGGAAGTGAAGCCAAAATAGGTGAAGGAATTGGTGTCAGTTATAACTTTACATTCGTAGATTAAGTTTTTATCAAGACAATGGTTGTTGAGAGGACATTTATTTTTAACAGGGCAATTGCAATTGCGATTAGAGAGATTATTAACGAGTGACCTAGTGTTATCTATAGAAGGAATTGGATTGGAGAAGTTATTTGCGATAGGAATGATAGTTTCTTGATTTAGAATGGGATTAAGAAACTATTAAAAAATGCTACCCAAAGAATCTATAATGGGTGTCTGAATGGTCTAATGTGTGAACCGAAGATTGGAACGTTAAACTTATGTTGCGAGTTATAGGATGAAATTAAATTAAATTAAAAATATTAAATTGCAAAATGGTAAATTGAAAAATAGAGGTAGCGAGATTTATTTATTAATGAACTTACGGAGAGAGTCTTATATGAAAAAAATGTTTAACTCGATAAGATATTAGGATGGGATATAGAGTAAAGAGTTCGATTGGGAGACCCCGCCAGCACACCCACCACCATGAGTCAGCCAGTCTCGAGTGGTATCGTCCAGCGAAAGAAATGGAAATTAATTTTTCCGAGTACTCTAGGAACGTAGCTAGCTTTGGCCCCGGGATCGCTAGCGGGAACTCCACAATTTCGACAGGCCATCGTCTATACCACGAATACTATTAAATCATACATTAGGGCTTTATTTACGTGTCAGTAAGGCATGATACAGCTAATAGTCATGCCCAAACCTGGAGTTTGTAGGTACAAGTATAAAGTGGCGGCCAAAACAGGCGGCGCGGTGGGACCGGGGCAAAGCAAGCCGCTGCGAGTAATTTCATTTACCCAAAGAGGAGAAATATATTTTTCCGAGCACTCAAGGAAGGCTGAACTTTCCGTGTGCCCAGCGCGCAGCCGGGAAAAGCCACCACACAAGTCGAAGGTAACAACCCAATGAAAAGTACAAATAGACCAAAATTATTTTAAAATCCCAGTTAGTCCGGGTTATAGGTAGTGTGGTTCTGAAAGGTGCATAATGACCTGAGTAAGGAAAAGTTAATTTTGGTCTATTTGCACTTTTTATTTATATATATATATATATATATATATTTATATATATATTTATATATATATATATATATATATATATATATATATTTATATATATATATATATATATATTTATATATATATATATATTTATTCAGGTTTGAGGTTCACCACTGTATAGAGCTGGTCTATTCCGTATGGTCAATCGTAATGCAATAATATAGAGAGTACTCAACGTAAAGCAGTTCAACCGTCTTTGTTTTTGTAGTTGGTGGTACTATTACGGAGTTAAATATTATAATGAGATGACAGGAGGCTGGATTTGTGTAAATCCTTGAAAGGTTTATTATACTATGATCATTTCAATGACCGGGTTCCGTATGAATCCGGTGATATCATCAGGTATTCGAAATATAATACGTGAATGTAATAGGTAAAATCCATGGGGCTGAAAATCGAGACCCGAGGGCGACCGCTATTCTGTTCCTTCAACCTCAGCCGGTCGCCCTGGAGTGACGTGGCTAAATTTTATAGTATGCTACTACCAGTCAGATGAACGAAAACAGAAAGGGATGGGAGCATAAGTTAACGTCGATCCCATGACACAAGGTAAAAGAAAGAAAGAAAGGAAGGAGAGAGAAGAAGGGGGAAGAAAGAAGAAGAGAAGCCAGGGTTAATGTCAGCTAAAAGAGGAAAGCAACTACTACTGGTCAGATATAGGCAAGCAAGAGGGGGAAGGAAGATAAGTCTGCGGGAGGAAGACAGGAGGAGGGGAGAAGAGAAGGAAGGGAAGAGAGAAGTAGAAAAGTAAGGGTTGATGGCTACAAGAAGGAAGATAGAAAGAAAGAGGAAGAAAGGTCGATATTAATGTCAGACCACAGTCAAGCCAGGAGTGGCGCGAGAAAATTTTCACAGGGACCCGCATCTTAGCAGAGGTGAATATATTGGGAGTCAGTGTGTTACAGTGTTTAGACTTCTAGGATGAAGTTAAAAAAATTAATAATCAATATTCAATATTAAAGAGGTTAGAAAATTTAAAGTTCAACAGTTTAACATTTAATTATATAATAGTTCCGATTTGTTCTGTAATTTAAAGGTACTATGTGGCGGTTAAAACACCGGCCGCGCCCCGGGCCCCATGGCGAATTAAGCCACGCCGAGTATTTTCATTTACTGAAAGAAGGGGAAATTTATTTTTCCAAGCACTCCAGGTGAGCTCGTTCGCCAGGGAGCTGGTCGCGCCGCCATTAAAACCCAGCCAACAGTCCGACAGAAAGTTGGAACTTTAAAATTTTGCTTAGAGAAGTAAAAGAGTAATGGTTGATAGCTACAAGAAGGAAGATAGAAAGAGAGAGGAAGGAAGGTCGATATTAATGTCACACCACAGTCGGGCTAGGAGTGGCGCGACAAAATTTTCACAGGGACTCGCATCTTAGCAGAGGTGAATATATTGGGGGTCAGTGTGTTACAATGTTTAGACTTATAGGATGAAGTTAAAAAATTAATAAATTAATAATCAATATTCCATATTAAAAAATTTAAAGCTCAACAGTTTCAGGTTGATATATCTAATAGTTCCGATTTGTTCTGTAATTTAAAGGTACTATTTGGCGGTTAAAACACCGGCCGCGCCCCGGGCCCCATGGCGAATTAAGCCACGCCGAGTATTTTCATTTACCGAAAGAAGGGGAAATTTATTTTTCCAAGCACTCCAGGTGAGCCCGTTCGCCAGGGAGCTGGTCGCGCCGCCGCTAAAACCCACCCAACGGTCCGACAGAAAGTTGGAACTTTAGAATTTTGCTTAAC
>OZ024740.1:45228369-45278369 GCA_964016885.1 Eledone cirrhosa
TTAAGAAAGACATGAACGACACCACAACACTTTGTTTAGAAAATTTTGAAAGTAGGTTTATAAGTATGAATTTTCATAAGATTTTTGTAGTTGTCTCTGTGGCCTAGCGGTAGATACTAGAGACGGTGAAGATCCTGTCCTTGAGTTCAATCCTGGTCCAGTGGTACATGTAACATTTTTCACTTTTATTTTACAATCCATAGAAAAAAACTGAAAAGGGCTACCGGGAACCCTACTCCCAACCAGGATCGAAATTCAGACCAGGATCACCACCGTCTATGATTCCTCCAACTAGGCCACCGAGACAACTACAAAAGTATAATCAAAATTGATAATTATAAACCTACTTTCAAAATCAAAGTTAAAAAGATGTGGTGTCGTTCATGGATTTCCTAGAGCTATAGTAATATTTAGGATTGACTTCTGGTCATTATTGAAAGTCTCTGGATTTCGCAAAATACTTAATATTTTTTATTGGAGAAAGTAAGATATTTTTCCACAAAAATGTGATCACACTGTTTTGTTTCCACTTATGTATTTCGAAAATGTTATTTATTCATTATAAAAATTAAATGATAGCATTCTATATGTAGGTGGGCCCCCTTCATCTCCTGGCAACCAATATTTTGGACCCAGTTCGCCACTGTATATGTATGTATGTATGTATGTATGTATGTATGTATGTATGTATGTATGTGTATGTATGTATGTATGTATGCATGTATGTATGTATGTATATTTTTGTATGTATGTATGTATATTTTTTTGACCGGTCACCTTCCTGGTGGCAAGGTTGTAAAAGAAAAGAAATTGTCATCTCTTGAATCGCAAGAATGTTTTGCAAATTTTGAAGGTGCCAGCTATCGCAGCCATTTGTAGACTATGAATTGGGGAGCTGCGCTCTTTGTCCGCAAATCCAAGTTCAGTCATACTTTGGTCCAAGCGGGTTGGTATATAACCCGTAGCTCCAATAATGATGAGTATGAAGCTAAAGGTGTATCTTGGATACTGGATTTGTAAACTCCTCATCAATGGTCCGTAGATGTCCTCCTTCTCCTGTATTTTTCTGACAACGTTTACATCAAGTGGGCAGCTGATCTCCACAACAGAACACGTTTTCAATGTGTGGTCCAAAACAACAATATCAGGCCGGTTGTGCTTTAATTTAGTAGCAGTTTTCAGGTTCTACCAGTATTCCTTAGTGCCATCTGTCTCAATATATTCTTCCTCGTTTGTTGTTAATTTTGTTTTCCGAAGTGCGTTCCAGATGGTTCTAGCTATCCCATCGTGTCTCATGGGGAGGTAGTAGCGAGATGACATTCTTTCGCAGCTGGCAACAATGTGGCTTACATCCTCTATCTTTGTTTTACATAGCCTACATTTATTGTCAGCTGATGGCCCTCCCCTTTTGTGCAGCAGATATTTGGTAGGGAGTTCTTGTTCCTGTATTGCATAGAGATATCCCTCAAGGTGTGATGTCATAAACTTGTCGGAACTCCATGCCAGGCTTTTTGAGTGGTTTATCCTCTCTATGGTCTGTGTTTTACGTCTCAAGTATCCATGCACAACTTTTTCTGTAAATTGGTCAATTTTTTCATCTTGTTTGAACATTGGATAGGATCTTCCAATTTCTCTGGGTGAGAGATTTATATCAGGCTTTATTCCATATCTCTCCTCCAGATCAGTGGCTCTTCTAATGGTATATTTTTTTTCATGCTCATAAACTTGGGCAAGATGGTTGCCAACCTTTTTCCTCTGTTGAAGGTATTGCTTCAGTGTTACTATCCGGGTCTCATATGATGTTAATATGGATTTTAGACCCCGGCCACCTTCCTTGCATGAGAAGTATAGCCTATCCACATCACCATTGATGTTAAAGTTCCCAGTAACACTGAGAATTTTGCGAGTTCTAACATCCATCTCACTTAGTTCTTGCAATGACCAGTTCAGCAGGCCAAATGTTGGCGTTAGGATTGGCACGGCATAAGTATTGTGGGCAATGTATTTGTTGTACGCTGACAGTTCTGATGACCATATTTTCTTTACTCTTCTGAGGTATTCAGTTCTGGTTCTCTCCTTATTTATGGGTCCATCATATCTGACATTCTCATCCTGTCCAAGATATCTGTAGTTGTCATCTGACTGTAGAGGTTGTATTGTCAGGCCGTTCATCTCTAGATTTCTAGAGGAGGGCACAGCTCTTCCACGTTTTACTGCCAAATATGCACACTTGGACTCACCAAATTTCATTTTGATGTTTGTTGAAAATTGTGTAATGAGGTCCAATTGTTTCTTGATGTCATTGATATTTGGCCCATACAACTTCAGGTCATCAACAAAGAAAAGATGGGAGATACTTCTGGACCCACTTCTTTGTCCACCTTGTTTCCTGAGTAGGTAAGATAGTGGATTTAGTGAGAGAACGAAGAGTAGCACTGACAAGCCATCACCCTGAAAGATGCCCTTCTGGTAATGTATCTTATCAGTCTTAACTTGCTCCTTCTCACCTCTAAGGATAAAATTGGTGTACCAGTTCTTGGTCAGACGTTCAACAGCAGCTACCAGTGGTTGTGGGACTTTGGCTAACTGTAAAGCCTTAACAATCCACCCATGAGGTATACTATCAAATGCTTTTTGATAGTCCAGCCACACCACAGTCATGTTTCTGCAATTCTTTGTTGTTTTTTCTTGAATCATTTTATTAGTTAGTAGGTGATCTATGCAACCCCACACCTCCCTCTTTCCACCAGCTTGCTCAGGTGTTATGATGTTGTTGGTAGCGCAGTGATCCTGTAAGAACAGGTTAAGGCACCCAGTATATAATTTCTACATGATGTTTTGGCAGGCTATTGGGCGGTAATTTTTAGCAAGGGTGGTTTGGCTATTTTGGGGGAATGAGGAGAGTAGTGGCAGTTGATAACCATCTGGACAGTTATTGTGTGCCTTTAATGGTTTCTGTAAACAGCCGTATGAGATCTTGCCGATAGAAAGTGAAATTCTTCAACCAGTATCCTGTAATGAGGTCTGGGCCTGGTGATTTCCTATTCGACATTTTCTGTAGAGCTGTTTCCAGTATTGACCCATCTATGTCATATTGTTTTGTCTGTACATGTTGGCAGTAGTCCTGTTCCAGTTCTTTTAGCCAATTAGTTTGTCTGTTGAATCCGTCATCCGTTTCCCATACAGGTCTCCAGTAGCTCTCAACCTGTTCTTTTGAAGGGGTGTCATTGAGCTTTTGCCACCAAAGCTGCGATAAACTGATTTAGGATCTCTGGCAAACAATCTATTTAGCACTTGTCGTTTATGTGCTGTTGACTTATATTTTAGTCTTTCTGTTGTAGCTATGAGTTTTTGTTTCAACTGGTGTAATTTGGAGTTCAAAGTTTTAAATTTTGTATCTCCAAATCGTCTCTCTAACTTTTTTTTTAGGTCTTCCTGGTGTCGTGTGAAGTTGCTCTCTGTGTTGCATTTCATAACGACTGCGATGTGTGAGATACTTCGTCTCAGGGATAAAATTTTGCTTTTTAAATTTCGCATCCACGCTGGTTCAGGCTTTCTGTTTGTATCTTGATTGCGTGGTTTTAGATGTTTGTTATAGGATAGCAATGTGACAGCTGAAACATATAACAAAATATTAAGCGTTTCAAATGTCGTTTCTACACCTTTAGATCGTATAGCCTTCAGATAATTGTCAGCTATTTCGTTCACCGCTTCCAATTCCAATTTAATGGTTCTTTACTGATTCTGGTGTTGTATGGTCTTTTACTCACATTAAGGTTGTGTATCTCTTGAAACATATCGTCCCATATCACTTGTAAGGTGTCCACAAGTTTTTGGTGTTCTATTTGTACAGTAGAGTCATGAATTTCTGCCTCGTTGTTGATGTGGTGACAATTACTACTGGAGTTAGCTGACCATTCTCGCTGTTCTTCAGTGGAAGTGGGATGAATTTCAGCAAAATTGTTGGTGAGCTGTTCACTGTTATATTTAGCTGGCCATTCTTTTTGTCTGTCAGTGGAGGTGGGGTGGTTGTCTACAAGGGCTGTATTTGTAGTATCACTCAATTCCGTTAGATGTATCAATTTACATCTAATGATACGTTTTGCCTGTTCATTTAAATGCTTTGGAGAAAAGTCTAATTCTGTGTGTTTGGAGTTCCATAAAGTTTTTAGCCTTTGCATAAAACCGAACTTTTGGGGTTCAGATTGTTTGTATGCTTCATATAATTCTTTGTTAAGCTCGTAGCTCCACTGTATACAACGGTTGTAGTTACGATTTGGTCGAAGGAGACTTGTACGTTTTGCTATGATGAGTTCGTCTATTCACTAATATTTTGTATCTATTTTTTTAAATAGTCGATGATCTTCTTTAAAAGTTTCGACAAAGTTCTGTCAGAATCAAATTTAAAGTTATTCACAGCTTGGGTAATATTTCTTTTCAGTTAGTTTTTAATTCTACAACTGTGTTTTAAACGTTGTTCTTGAATCGTTTGAATCGAGAACAAAAAAAAAAAAACGTTACTTAGTATATTTCTTTATGAATGTAATATAATATAGCAACGCTGTATTTATATGTTAAAGTTTATGTATCATTCATATAAATAGGTGTTCTACAACTTATTCACAACAAATTCACAGTTCAAACACTTATGTTTTTGTTTCTGAATCGAAAACGTTACTTGCATATTTCTTTATAAATGCAATATAACAACGTTGCATTTATATGTTAAAGTGTATGTATCGTTCATATATCATAAGTGTATGTATCGTTCATATAAATAGGTGTTTTACAACACACTTACAGTTCAAACACTTATGTAGAATTATCGTATGTAATCTTACCGCGTAATGTAGCTCAACTTTTTCCAATATATGGTATGTTGCCTTCATGTAAGCCGTAATTACACACGTCCGTTTATCGGACACTGACCACAACGGTCGCCATTGTATATGTATGTATGTATGTATGTACTGGTAACATGTATTCCAGTACAACCTGTCCCATGGTCGGGTCGTTGGCGACTAAACTGGCAACACCACCAAGGTTTCTTGGTGAGGAGGGTGACTTTGGACATTCTGCAAGACTAAAAACAAAACCTGTAAAAGGGCAAAGGAGCTCTTAAGAGTCAATGGCCATCCAAAATCGCCGGGAGAGATGACCCCTTAGCCTTTGTCAAGGCAGAATTAGGAGAAGGAAAACTCTGATATAACACCTGCAACTCTGATGGTATCCAATGATGTTGACTTGTTCTTCTTTTTGGTAAATATCATCTTGGTTAAGAGAGTGGGACTGGCTTTGTGCAGTGCCTTTGCTCACTATAAAAGCTTCACGGCACAGGCATTGCTTTATATCTGGAGATCTCTCTGCACTTTTCATCACATGGTACCATGGGCCCAGCACTATGTGTCAATAATTGTCACAAGTGTAGTGTTTGTACCAGAGTTTTCAAGTCGCTGGCTGGACTAAAAAGTCACACTTGTTCAGCGCATCGGTAGGGGTTCTCCTACATGGATATAAAGTAGTGGCCGTACTGGAAAACGAGTTGGCAGCCACCATGTATGTATGTATGTATGTATGTATGTATGTATGTATATGTGAAAAAAGCAAAAGAATGACTTCACTCGTAGTTCTAAACAAATTAATTTTATGATGTTATAATTTTACAATTTTGTTTTGTAGATCCTCAAAACAAAATAAAAAATTATAATATTATAAAATTAAATTTAGGACTACAAGTGAAGTGATTCTTTTCCTTTTTTCAAATATACCTAACTGTACCAAGGGTTTCACACATTTTCTAATATATATATATATATATATATATATATATATATAAGCGTACCCTGCGAAATGGATTCAGTGAATCGGATGAGATATTTTCATTTTCTTCATTCGAGACATATTGTCAATGATACCCCAGTTTTATCTAGAAAATATCTACACCTGTTATAAAGATAATTAACTGAACGCCCCCTGCGCCTTTATCGCTGGTAAGCAGTGAGCTATTTTCATGGCATATGAAAATATTCTTCATATATTGTGTTTACTGTAAATCTTCATATTTGACACGGTGACATTTTGTACTGTAATTCTTGAATTGCTTCATATCATCTGTTTCTTTGTTATATGATAATACAATATCTTGACTTACTAGATCACAAGAAACTATTTCAGCAGTAAACCTACGCAACAGATTTTTATTAAGTTTAATTTCACAAAAATAATAAATATAATAATATGAATAAGAGCCAACGTGTCAATAGATAAGGGGTACATGGCAGGTATGTATAAAGTATGACGAATAATATTGGTAAAGTTTCACCATGTTGCACCCTAAATCGATATTGGCAGTTTGTCAAATATGCTACAGAAATGTATTAAGTAATTTAGGAATGTGTTGAAAGTAATATATGAAATAAAAACGCATATTTCAAAGTCTGCAACTAACAGTAGACAAAAATCAGCTAAATTGTTTGCATATAAAACTAGTTTAATCATGAGGGCGGTGGATTGGCAGTATTGGTAGAGGGTCGGTCGCCATGCTTTGCAGCATAGAGTTACGACCCTTTGTTATCTGAGTTCAAATCCCACCGAGGTTATCTTTGCCTTTCATCCTTACGGGGTCGATAAAATAAAGTAGCAGTCACGCACTGGGGTCGATTTAATCGACTTTCCCCTCCCCCAAAATTGTTGGCCTTGTGCTTATATAAGAAACCATTTATTAGGGCGGTAAAATGGCAGTATCGGTAGAGCGTCGGACAACATGTTTTGCGGCAAATAGTTAGGCCCTTCATGTCCTGAGTTCAAATACTGCTGAAGTTAGCTTTGCCTTTCATCCTCACATGGTTGATGAAATAAACGCACTGGGGTCGATATAATTTACATCCCCCCCCCTCCCTTCAACTTTCTGACCTTATGCCAAATGTAGAAACAATTATTATATCTTTAAGTAATGGAACTGGATTGGCAGAGCCGTTAGAGCGTCGGACAAAATACTTTACGTCCTGAGTTCAAACCCCGCCGAGATCAACTTTGCTTTTCATCCTTCACGGGTCAATAAAATAAAATACCATTGAAATACATGGGTTGTAACGGTCATCTTTCTCTCCCCCAGCCCAAATTACTGTCTTTGTGCCTAAATTATAAACTATTACATCTTTAAGTGGAATGGTAGAGTCGTTAAAGCGTCGTACAAATGCTTAGCAATATTTGTTCCGATTGAAGTACCTGTGTCGCTGTATGTTGCCTCCCAGATGAGGGCTTTACTACAGCGGAACGGGTAGATGGTGATGCCTCCTGACTATTTGCTGTCTCCTCGGTCTAACGCCACAGATTCGAGCTGTGATAGGAAGCTTAATGATCGTGTTGAGAGTGGCATGGTGTGGGGGGGGGGGGGGGGGGCAGCACTGAAGTGGCATTGGGTCTGCAGTGGTATTTGCGTTACCCGCAGACTCGGAGAAACACTGGTGTGTTGATAGTCGCTGTCCATTTGAGTACCTTGTAAGGCATTTAGTCAGGCACCACTAAGAGGAGGCGGATTGGAAACATGCAAGGCGGTACGAGTCAAGCAGGTGCTCAAAGTTGTCCGAAATTTTGTCGCACTAGATTGCATCCCATTTGCGTTGGGTAGATTGGGTGCCCCCAGAATGGAGGCCAATTCGGCTCCAAGTCATGTAGGCCGCCTCAAGTTGCCTGACCGTAGTAGGCTTAGATGTTCTGTAGAGAACCTTGTAAATAAAGACGCAACATGAGGTCAACGACGAAAGATATGCAAAATAAAACTAGAGATCAGAAACCAAAGCTACCGTATCTAACAGGTAAAATGGTTTGTTGACACCCGGAATCAACGAACTGGACATTGCATGTTCCCCCAACACCACACCGGATGTAGACATCAAGATCTGTGAGATGAGATGCATGACTGTAACAGGAAGCACTGTGGAAATTATACAGGAAGAGGGACAGATATGTGTCAATTTGTTCGTCAGCTCATAAATGTTTAGAGTTGAGGAAGTTTGGACATGAAGATCGATCGAATGGTAGGCGGAAAAATCGATGACTCTAGGATGAGAGCATAAACGGTATCCTATACGTCTAAATTTTGAATTATGCTATTTTATTGTTATTGACATTTTAATAATAGAAAAGGATATTCTTTGTTCAGTGAAAATCGGACAGATAATTATTTTTTTCATATAATTGGAAAGAGTGTGTCCTATTTGTAAAGATTATGTCAGGGTTTGTAAAAGTATTGTCTTCAACGCTGCTATTTGATCAAGCATATTGAATACTCCAAATCCAAATCCTTCTAACTCCTGTTGGAGGAACCCCTCCCTTGTTGACCTCCACCGCTTTCTGTTTTGTTTTGGTCATGTCTTCAGGGTTGTAGTTGTACTCACCACGCTTGACTATTTGTGGGTTGATGAAGCTATTTAACCCATAGTTGGGGTGGATGGCTGTTGACTTTGAGGAGTTCATCTGCCCTTTAATGGCTCTTGTTTGTTTGTTTTTATGTCACTAGGGTTCTATTTATCCTCCTCACCAGACCAGGGTCAGGTGGGGAAGCTAGTTTAGTCACCGACCACTCGACCACGAACCAGGTTATTCTGGGTTACATGATCCCTGTAGCAGATAGAAGCCTGGCCTGACATTGAATACTAACAACTCTTAATTTAGACATTTCGTGTGTGTTAGGTTTAGTAATTACTAAAATATAACTAACTTATTTAATATTTTTATTCTTACGAAAAGGTCATAGTAATGATTAAAATAACCTTGATTTATGTTCATTTATTTTTACTGTAAAGACGCCAAAATTGTTAACGTTAGATCTATTTTACCTTTGTCAGGTTTTGTTTTTGTATTCACATAAAAATCATTTGGCCTTGGTTGACGAAAATACTGTAAAATATAAACATGTTTTATAATATTACTTGTTACTGTGCCAATATATTTTTTACATTCTATGCTAAATTTACTTATATCTAATGCATTCAGGGGGGAATGTCGGTGAGCAGTGGAATGAGGTCTTTAGGAAGTGTCCACGACTTGTGTCTGGTGGTGGGGTCTGGAGGACGTGTCTGTGGGTGGGGGTGAGTGGGGTTGTCTTGAGAAAGTGGACGTTACTAGGTAGAAGGGAGTGAGTAGAGTGGGGTTCTGGAAGAAGTGACTGTGACCATAGCCTTCACTGACACTCTAAAGCAGATTATGTCGTTCTGCTTGAACTATTGGTAGTTGGCAATTGCAGGAAAGGATTTTCACACAGTGATATTCTGGGAATGAAGAACTGGGTGTAGGGGCTAGCGCTAGACCATATTAATCTACAGTCGGGGTAAGGGGAGACCTAGTCTTTTGGTTATTTCGGGCCTGTTCTAGCACTTCAATCTGGTAACAGTACCTTAGCAAAAACATATTAATGGGCTTCTAGATTTTATGTTAATCAGCTTTATGAATAAACTAACCATTAGAGTGGAGATTGAGGGAGGAGACATAATATGAGAGGGGACAAGAAGATAGATGAGTAAGTCAGAGATGACTGAGTAGATGTAATACTATACCAACCGGTCCCAAGGGGCAGAGACCACTACAAAATAATTGTTTCTACTATTGGCACAAGGCCAGCAATTACCCAGTACATTACTGGTACTTTATTTTATAGACCCCGTAAGGATGAAAGGCAAAGTTAACCTCGGCGGGATTTGAACTCAGAATGGCAAGGGCCATAACTCTAAGTGTCAAAGCATGGCGTCCGACCCTCTACCGATATTGCCAATTCACAAAATAATTGTTTCTACTTTTGGCACAAGGCCAGCAATTACCCAGTGCATTACTGGTACTTTATTTTATCGACCCCGTGAGGATGAAAGGCAAAGTTAATCTCGGCGGGATTTGAACTCAGATTGTAAAGGGACGTAACTCTATGCTTCAAAGCATGGTGTCCGACTCTCTACCGATACTGCCAATTCACAAAATAATGGTTTCTGATTGAGGCCAACAATTTTGGAGGAGGGGGAAAGTCGATTAAATCGACCCCTGTACATAATTGATACTTTATTTTATCGACCCCGTAAGGTTGAAAGGTAAAGCTAACCTCTGCGGGATCCGAACTCAAAGCGTAAAGGGTCGTAACTCTATGCTTCAAAGCATATTGTCCAACGCTCTACCGATACTGTCAACCCACTGTCCTTTAGAGACCACTGTAATAATCATAGAAAAGGCAGAAAAGGGAGACAACAAGTCTATAGGTCAGAAGCTGATGTGTGGTTGAGAGCAACCTTATACAAATTAGATGAGAGAGTGGTCATTTGGATGTAGTCTAGCTCATATATGTTTTTAACAGCAGCACCGTACCAGATGTAGAAATAGTACTCTATTGTGGGTCTCCATCGAGCTTTGTTAAAAGGTTAGTCCTTAAAAAGCAATCGTTGCTATGCTGAGGATGTGAATTCTCTGTACGAGATCCTCGGTGACAGTGAATCCTTGTATAGTTGTGTGGATTTTCATTACGTCTTTTTCATGTTCAATTAAATATCAATTAAAATAAAGCTGTAGAATCAAGTTGCGACGTCACTGCTGTCAAGTTACATCGGCCGTGGCGTGGAGAGAGAAAACTGGTCTTTAAAAAAAACAGCTTGTCCAGACTTGTGCCTCAGAGGGGAAGTTTCTGTGCAAATCGTATGGGCATTCATGACCCCGAAGAGGGTCTTTACTCTTTACTTTTAAAATAAAGAAAAATGTTCTTTAAACTTTGCAAAAGAAACCAGTTTAGCCAAAATGAAAACTTGTAATGTACAATGAGATTTGGGTATGAAATATTTGATATATGTAGAGAAACGGGTAGTTTCTGAATTGTCTCCAAAATAGTTTTATTTTCCAAATTCTCATCATCCGTCTCTTTTAATTTTAGCTTTGCTAGAATAACAAGACTTACTTTCGTGCGTAGGTTCTGCACAATCCTACTAACCTCGCAGAAGATATTAACTAACTAGAAAATAACAATCGTTCTAAAATTTTATCCAAGAAAGAGGAAGTAGTTGTGTAAAGAATTTAATGTCTCGCCTGTTGCCAAGTTACTAGTTTGTGTAGTAGTGTTTTTTGTTATTAATACTTAGGTTAGGTATTCTTAATATGTTTAAACTCTTCCAGTGTCGCATATATGACTGAGACATAGAGCTACAGAGGGCTAGAATTGGTTTACTTCAATGTCTATTTTAGTGCTCCATTGTTTTGGTGTCTACTTTGAATATCATTCTCCTATTATCAAAAGAAAGACGTAGTACCAGTAATATACTGACATAATGATTTCTTTATTTAGTAATATACTGACATAATAAAAACTCACTTGTAGAGTATATAACGGTATTAAGTACTCAGCTGTCAACTAATATATATATATATATATATATATATATATATATATATATATATATATATATATATATATATATATATATATATATATATATATATATATATATAAATATATATATATATATATATATATATATATATATATATATATATATATATATATATATATATATATATATATAATTATAAGAAACGAAATGAGCTGTGTGGTTACTGTAAACAAAGTTTAAGATGGTAGTATGGACGAAACAAGAGAAGAAAAGAAATTCTTCATCAGCTGTAAAACCGAGATCAAAATGTTTCGGCGCTTAAGGGGCTTCTGTCTACCAAATTCCACTTACAAGGCATTGGTCACCCAAGCTGCCGTGCAGAGTGTCTGAACCCAGAGATAATTGATCGCAAAGCGAACTCATTAACCACTCAGCCATGCCTGTGTCTATAAATATCGAGTGTGTTTTGTTGTTGTTTTTTTAATCACTATATAGAAAGTTCTGAATGAAAGGTTTTTTAAGGGATTTAATTCCAGAAAAAGGGATCTCGTAGGCAAACTTACATTGGATCTTCAGTAGATAGATATATGTCTCGTTGTCTAGGAGTTAGGATGTTCAGCTCACCATTGTAAAAGCATGAGTTCGATTCCAGACGATACGTTGTGTCCTAGAACAATATACTTTATTTCCCGTTGCTGGAAAAAAATAGTTATGCTTGTAATTCAAAGGGGCAGCCTGAATACCCGCTGTGTCAAGCTGAATCTCCCTGAGAATTACGTTAAGGTTATACATGTCAGTAGATTGTTCAGCCACTTATACGGCAATTTCACGAGTAGGTTGTTCCATTGATCAAACAACTGAAATACACTCGTCGTTGGAATTGATGGCGATCCAACAGATATATGCCTCAATGAATGTTTATTGAATTTTTATAGCTTTTTCTCTTTCGGCTGTTAAAATGTATAAAAAGCAAAGCAGTGAGATGAGAAACATTCTTACATTCCAGACGTAGTCATCCTATTTGCTGATATTTATGGCTCACAACAAGATAATTGATATTCCAAACTTAAACTTCCCCCCAAAGCGTCATTGTGGTCGGGGATGGGCGAAAATGTTCTGACTCTTTCCAAAATAATTTTGTGAAAGATAGAATGATTTTCTACAGCTGAGCATTAAAAATAGTAAAAATCTTATTCAATAAGAGCTCTTTGGTATCTTTCGACATTTTCACTGATGAGCTTTACTGCTCCCACTTTCATTTTCTTTCTTTCTACCACCTTCGCACCACAGCTCCTCCCTCTCTCCCCCTCTCTCTCTCTCTCTTTCTCTTTATGTATCTATTTCACACACACGTGCGCGCGCGCATATACACACGTACATACATGCGTACGCGCACACAAACAAATGACTGGACTAATTTTTAAACTTTCGCTTTATGCCCACTTACTATAACCACATATTTTCTGTGGTCGTCAAGACTTCTTAGAAATAGCAACCAAATCGCCCCCAAGAAACGATAAAAATTAAGTCACTAACTCACCCCCCCCCCCCCCCTCTTTACTCATTTCAATTTTCAGTTCATATTTACTTATTTCCTGGGAAAACCTTCAATATGAGTCAGTACCTAACAATCATTGAAGGATAGACCAATAACTTGGTAGAGTTTTAGGTGCGACCTTTCGAATATTATACTGCACAGTCCTTTAGTTCCTTTGTTGAACATCTGTTGCAAACGATATCTACAGTTCTTCAATACGGTCCTTCAGCGAGATTCTTACCTGAGTTCTCATACTGTGTGGAGATATTGGTAATAATCCTCCGGGGAAACGCCTTCTCCATTCTGTCCGCCGAGGCTGTGGAGCGACCAGCACGTGGGACCCCATCTGCTCATAATACAGAGAGATGGGGAGGGCGAGAGAGATGGAGGCGATGACAGTGGGAGTTCGGCTCTTCCGTGTGCTAGATTATTATAGAACTTTAAATATGAGAATCTGTAGCTTTGTACCAATCAATGTTTTGTTTTTTTTTGTTTTTTTTCATGCTTCACGAAAAGCGTCAAACGATATATGTCATGAGTTCAAAATAGTTCGATAAAACACATGAACTTGGCAACTTCTAATCTAACGAGCAGAAAAGGGGACCTCAACATACTATCTGTAAAGTCTCGGCCATTGTATCATTGTATTTCTTTAAATCCTGAAACCTAAATTAATCTAAACCACAGATATTTGGTTGAATTCTTCTCACTCGGTCTTTAGCATTTCTTACTCTAAAATTATTTAACTTTAAATTTCCTATCTTCTCCACGTGTATGGGTATCAAGATAAAGCGAAAAATTGAAAAGTGAAACGTTCCAAAATTGAAGGTGTTTGATGATGGACAGAAAAGTTTGAAGGTGTTTGAGGATGGACTGAAAACTTCATAGGCTGGCTATGAAGGAGTGATGCTAGAGCTGTGAAATATTGCATACATTAATTTCAATTCTTCTTATTAATAACTGCATTGTTTCTTTCCAGGGACTAAGTTGAAAATAAACCTCCTTTGGCCATTCCTTGAGAGTATCTTGGTCAGCCTATGAACTTCGTATTTCTTTGATACTTATAAAATATATATTTAGACTCGTTCAGATCTCCGGGTACTTCTAAATAATTCATGAGATTAAGCACTTTAATCTTAATGGATGAATCATCAACTGAAAAAAGATAAGGAAATGGCTACAAAAGTGCTTTTCTGTGGGCACAATTAATATAAAGATATGCAATTTATGAAAATTATGGTGAAAGACAAGCTTCTTTGAATATAGTCTGATTTTGGAAAGACAAAACAGCGTAAACAATTATTCTTTTATTCTTTTACTGGCCTCAGTCATTTGACTGTGGTCAGGCTGGGGCACTGCCTTAAATGGAGTTTAGTCGATGCCAGTACTTATTTTGTCAACCTCCTAATGCTATGAACACTAGTTTAAGTTATAGAATTCTAACATACATACCATCAAGTATTTCTTTTTAATTATATCTGTTTCCAGGTGCTATTTTACATGGTTCTGTCATGGTGTACTGGAGTGAATACCCTACTAGATCAGTGGTTCTCAACCTTTTGTGTACCATGCTCCATCTCAACATCTAAAAAATTGCTCCCCCCCTTTGATATGAAAACATCAATCATCAACTGCAAAGTGTAAACAAATTGGTGTATAGGTGGTGCCAGATGCACAATAACATGTGGAAGAGGGGGTGAGACAGGAGTTTCTGACAGTAATGTGTACCATATAGGTGGTGCCAGATGCACAATAACATGTGGAAGAGGGGGTGAGACAGGAGTTTCTGACAGTAATGTGTACCATATAGATGGTGCCAGATACACAATAACATGTGGAAGAGGGGGTGAGACAGGAGTTTCTGACAGTAATGTGTACCATATAGGTGGTGCCAGATGCACAATAACATGTGGAAGAGGGGGTGAGACAGGAGTTTCTGACAGTAATGTGTACCATATAGATGGTGCCAGATACACAATAACATGTGGAAGAGGAGGTGAGACAGGAGTTTCTGACAGTAATGTGTACCATATAGATGGTGCCAGATACACAATAACATGTGGAAGAGGAGGTGAGACAGGAGTTTCTGACAGTAATGTGTACCATATAGGTGGTGCCAGATGCACAATAACATGTGGAAGAGGGGGTGAGACAGGAGTTTCTGACAGTAATGTGTACCATATAGATGGTGCCAGATACACAATAACATGTGGAAGAGGAGGTGAGACAGGAGTTTCTGACAGTAATGTGTACCATATAGATGGTGCCAGATACACAATAACATGTGGAAGAGGAGGTGAGACAGGAGTTTCTGACAGTAATGTGTACCATATAGATGGTGCCAGATACACAATAACATGTGGAAGAGGAGGTGAGACAGGAGTTTCTGACAGTAATGTGTACCAAGTCGCACTATAGCAGATGCTCATCGAATTATAAGAGGCAATCACGAAGCACTCATGATGTGCTAAAATACCAAAATGTTGGTTAGCACGATACCTCACTACGGTGGATTGGCAGTATCGGTAGAGGGTCGGACACTATGCTTTGCAGCAAAGAGTTACGGCCCTTTATGGTCTGAGTTCAAATCCCGCCGAGGTTAATTTTGCCTTTCATCCTTATGGGGTCGATAAAATAAAGAACCAGTAATACACTGGGATAATTGCTGGCCTTGTGCCAAAAGTAGAAACAACTATTATATTTTAAATAGAAAGTTGTTGTGGTGGGTATAGCCCTTGCGGCTCCGTGGTCCCTGACAAGTCATGTAAAATCGCTTATCAAAATAGATTTAGCAGCAGTGAAAACACATGATAAATATAATGTGAAAAGACAAGATGTGTAGGAAAGATTAGTTCTTGTTTTTGTGTCTATGTAAAAAATCTCATTTCTGTTAGGTATGTGAAATTAAGTGTTCTCCTTGATGAAAATAAAGGTTTGAAATACTTGCAGTAGATTTGAAATGTGTGGATTGGTTGGGAAACACATTATTTGGCCACCCACCTGAAACTTAAGGGATTGTGTACGGCAAGATTTGTGTACACAAAAGTTTGAAATCAAGACCTATATATTGGTTAGACAATATTTTATTGATTTGATCAAACTCTGAAGCTTACGAGATGATCTACCGCAACAGTTGGAAACGTCTTCTTCTTCTTCTTCTTCTTCTTCTTCTTCTTCTTCGCCCACTTATTCCTGAGAGGGTCGTGGGGGCAAAGTACTCAAGCACTCCTTCCAGCAGGTCCTGTAACAAGCAACTATCTCCAACTGATCCGGCTTGATTCCCAAGCGAGACCAACCAAGTTCATGGATGTTATCCAACCATCTTACTCGAGAAATACCCCCTGGGTCTCCTGCCGGTTGGTTTTTCCCGTAAAATCTGTCCAGCGATTCTTTCCTGAAGCAGTCTAACTACATGTCCATAATATCGGAATTGTAATTTCTCAATTCGGAGAAGTAGCGGCTCAACCTGGAGTGACTCTCTGAGTTGGAAACAAAAACCAAAAAACGAAGGAAATTGAAACACTTGTAGATGATTTGAAATCATGACCTGTGGATTGGTTACACAATAGTCTACTCAGTTGGCCATCCGCCTGATGCTTACAGGATAGTCTGCAAGTAGAGTAGGAGGTACAGTCTTATACCAACGGAAACTTACAGGTACATAAGGATATGTAGAGAGTTGGAGGGAAACATTCGTTCTGAGAAAAACAATAAATTTAATGAGTCATAGGTATGCAACTTATATTAAATTACTGTTTTAGTCTTAAGACTTTTTCCATGTGGAATTTTATAGACATTGTCGGTAGGAGGCTTTGAAATTTGAATGCAAGCGAAATTTCGCACGTGAACGAAGGATTCCGCACCCTATCTCACAAATATAGTAGGTGGGTGGATCTCTCTCTCTCTCTCTCTGTAAACTAGTAGATGTGTAGGGATAACTAATTTAACAAATTATGGATAGTTTATTTGTTAATGAAAATATTGGCACTCTCTCTCTATATATATATATAAAGTGTGTGTGTGTGTGTTATTAGTATTCTTTTATTCGTTGTTGGTATCACATTTCTTAGTAATTGTAACAAAAGAACCTTTATTCCATCTATAAATAGCAATTACAAACGTGGTGTGTTTAACTTATTTCTTCGACAGATAAGATATATATTTTTGATCATTTTACTTTTTATTCAACTGGGTTTGTTTTTGTTTTTGGTTGTTGTTTTTTGTTGTTGTTGTTGTTTTGTTTTTTGGGGTTCGGGAAGGTTTAATAAAGTATATAAACTGAGATTACCTCAAAATAGCAATTCGGGCTGAAATACCGAAATATTTCTATTAAAAAAAACACTACTTTCAGAATAGCTCCGGTGAACTTGAAACTTGCTATGTCTACTAGAAAGCTATGCCATCTTAGACATTCAAGACCGGCGCTACTGTTAAGGTCAACTAAGTAGCCACCTGAGGCACAGACAACAGTGAGGCGCATTACTGGACCTTAAAGTGTTAGAGTTTTATACTAATTTGTTTAAATATATAATTTTGTTTAAATATATAATTTTTTTTAATATATAATTTCCTGCAATCAATGAGACCCCATTTGCTCACAATACAGAGAGATGGGGAGGGCGAGAGAGATGGAGGCGATAACAGTGGGAGTTCGGCTCTTCCGCGTCCGGACACATTGCACCTGTCATGTGGATCATGTGATAATTTTATTTATAGCTCAAATTATGAATCAATAGAGTTGTAGAGAAGGTTAAGCGATGGAGAGGGCCGTATAGTATTATGAGTTGTTCCATAATTTGGCGTTGCTGAGTATGGATCGTGTAGTGTGAAATGCAGACTTAGTAATTTTCTTTATGTGGTCAGAGCAAGAAGTCAGCTTACCAAACTGTAAGTTGAAATTAATCACTATGAAATGTACCACATTTATTTTAAGAATTTCTAATTTAAGCACAAGGCCAGAAATTAGGGGAAAAGAGACAGCTGATTTTATTGACCGCACTACTTAACAAGTACTTTATTTTATTGATCCCGGAAGGATGAAAGATAAATTTGGACTCAAAATGTTAAAAGCTGGAACAAATGCTGCAAACGCAATTTATCCAATGCTCTACCAATTGTGCCAATCCACCGCCCGCTTTTTACTTTATGAATATAAACACACATTTTTGTATATTTGATGTTTGTGTTTAAACTGCAATTGTCACGCTATGTGAGTGTTTTGGATATATATCTACAAAGACTATATACAATCTATGTCGTGTGTATGACACCAAATTGATATTAATGTAAATATTTATAAATTATTTTATAATTTAGAAAACACATGTTAGCATCCGTATATTCTTCTTCTTCTTCTTCTTCTTCTTCTTCTTCGCCTACTCATTCCGGTGAGGGTCTTGGAGGCAAAGTCCTAAAGCACGCCTTCCAGCATGTCAGAAGCAACAGTCTCCAATTGATCCAAGCGAGACCAGCCAAGCTCATCGATGCTATCCAACCATCTTACTCGAGGTCTACTTATTTAAATATTAAAATTATTTATTTCTGTTTATTTATTTCTAATCTACTTCCAATATTTGAGTAGACATATGCAGTGGTGAAAATATAAGTAAACAAATACAAGAGTAAAAAACAGCATTTGAAGAAAAGAAGCGCTTACAGATAGTTAAACATCTGTTTAACTTAAGGGAAATAGGATCTTACAGATAGTTAACCAGCTGTTTATTAAAACTAAGAGAAATAGGATATCCGGTAATGTTGGACCTGTTCTAACCAGCTCCATATTTTATTTGCTTCTATTCTGATATTCAACTGCAACATAAACCCATGTGTGTATGTATGTATGTGTGTGTGCATGCATGTGTATGTATGCGAGTGTGTATATATGTGCGTGCATATGCGTGTGTATTGGACGTCCATCACTTCCATCAATAAGTGTTCCAATTGTTTGAACAACGGAACTGCCTGGTCGTGAAATTTACGTTCAAGCGGCTGACCAACTCACAGACACGTGTACTATTAACGAAACTCTCAGGGAGATTCATCGTGACAAGGTGTGTAACACAGCTTGCTCTTTGAATTACATTTCCAACTCATTTATTTCCAGCTAAGTGGACTGGAGCAACGTGAAATAAAGTGTCTTGCTCAAGGACACAACAAATCAAGAGAGGCATCTAAATCAGTTTAGTTCCATTTCCTTTATGTGTATATCTGTGTACGATATTTCAGTTGGTATTGAGATTGTGAGTTCGATTCCCGGAATGGGTGGTACGTTGAGTCCTTCAGCGAGTCACTATATTTCATATTGTTCCGGTTCACTCAACTGTAGAAATCAGTTGAGTATATAGAGTGTATGTATAAAGTGTATATAAAGAGTATATAGAGTGTATGTATAGTGTATAAATGAAATGCGGCGTCACATGTGCCAAGTTGCATTGGCCTTTGCCTTTCCCTTGGACTACATCGGTGGCGTAAAGAGGGGAGACTGGTACACATGAGCTGTTCTTCCACAAAACATCTTGCCTGGGCTTGGGTGACTGCTGGTCTTCCACAAAAACACTTTACATAGGCATATGCCTTAGAGCGATCTTTCTAGGTGCAAAACACATGGCCATTCGTGACCGAAGGGGTCTTTACTCTTTACCTTTTATAAAAGAACCATCAATAACAATGGTCCCACATTAACAACTGATGTGGAATTTTCGATTATTGGCTATTCTTCTCAGCTAATTTCTCCCTGGATGCAGGCATGGTTGAGTGGTTAAGAAGTTCGTTTCACAATGATGAGGTCTTGGGTTCGATCCCATTGCGCAGCATCTTGTATAAGTCTCGTTAGCAAAGCTTCAAGTTGACCCTCTACATTCTCTGAGTTCAAATCCCACTAAAATCAATTTTACTTTTCATTCTTTCGAAGTCGATAAATAAAGTACCAGTCCAGTACTGAGGTCTATTCTTTTTCTACATCTTTTTCTCGCTTCATACATACATACATACATACATACATGCATACATGCGTACACACACACACACACACACACACACACACACACACACACACACACACACACACACACACACAATACTGACCCATTGCATGCCAGAACCTGATGTATAAGATGTATACAGCCTGCCTGAACCTATTTCTCCAATATCCCTGTGAAAATAATAACATCATCACAGATGAACAAGCAGCTGGAAAGAAAGGGGTTTGGGGATGTGCTGAACAACTCCTAATCAACAAAACTGCGATGTCGGAGGTGCGACAACTTAAGAGGAATATGGCTACAGTCTAGCTGGACTACAGGAAAGCTTATGATTCTGTTCCCCACTCTTGGATGATAGAAGCACTCCGACTTGCTAAAGTCCCAGACATTATTATCAGAGCCATAGAGAAGCTGTCTTCTTGGGCTACTATCCTAAAGTTAAAAACAGAGAAGGAGGACTCTATTTTCACTGATAAAATAGAATATCACATAAGTATATTTCAGGGGGACAGTCTCTCTGTGATACTATTTATCCTGTCATTAAAATCCTTATCCTTTCTGCTTAAGAAATGTGAAGGATACATCATTAGCTGACAGGAGGACAGAAATACAAACCTAACCCATAATTACTTTGTGGATGATCTGAACCTCTATGCCAAGAACATAGATGGGATGAAGAAACATTTTGACCCGGTTACAACATTCTCAAATGATATAGGAATGGAGTTTGGCCAAGATAAATGTTCATATATAACTGTAAAGCGGGAAAAAACTACAACCCAATCTAGCAACTTCTTTCATCAATGGCCTAACTGTTTCACCGATACCTGATGAGGACTGCTACAGATACCTGGGGATAGATGAAATACCATTATCTCCTTATAATATATAACCAGCAATTTCTCTGTCTGTCTGTCCGACGCGTAGAGAGAGAGTGAGAGTGAAAGAAAGAGACAGACTACAAGAGGGGGGTAGCGGGAGGGAGAGAGAGAGACGCTGGAAGAAGGGAAGGAAAGCTATGTCTTGCTGTCTGCATTACGATACATATATATATACACACACTGAGCGCGTCATAATGACGTAATGCAGACAGCCAGACATACAGACAGATATTATAAGGGCGCAACGTTATATCTATGTATCTATCTAAAAGGGAAGACTAAGAATTTTATAGAGAGAACGCTAAATCGCCTAATGCGGTCCCTAGGACATTGAAAATTTTAAATAATTCTTGCTCAAAACACTCACAGGACCATAAGTATTACATATCTAAAGTTTGAAAACAATCGGTTGGATGGTTCTCAAGTTTTAGTGAGCTAACAGACAGACATTCTCTGTTTTAGATATATAGACTAGCAGAAAACCGCCCCGGGTGGTTTTCTGCTAGTCTATATATATAAAACTGAGGATGTCTGTCTGTGTGTGTGTGAGTTTGAATCCCTTAAACTCGATAACCACCCAACCGACTGTTTTCAAACTTTACACATGTAATACTTGTTTCGGGGAGTGTTCTGAGCAAAAACAATTTTAAATTTTCAATGCCCTAGGGACCACAATAGGCGATTTAGCGATCTCTCTCTATAATTCTTAGTCTTTCTCTTTTTAGATAGATACATACATATAACGTCGCGCCCTAATAATATCTGTCTGTACGTCACTTCCCTGAGGATGTCTGTCCTGTGTGTGTGCCTGTGAGTTTGAATCCCTAAAACTCGAGAAGTACCCAACCGATTTTTTTCAAACTTTACATGTGTATTACTTATGTTTCAGGGAGTGTTATGCATGTAAAAATATCAACTTTTTCATATCCTAGGTGAAAAATTGCGTTTTTTAAGCTTTTTATGGGTTTTTTGAGGCGTTACGTCAGACCGATTTCCTTGAAATTGTAACTATGTATTAGTCAGTCTCTTCTTCATACCGTGAGCAAAGAAAATCCAACTTTTTTATGGCCTAGAGCCCGCATTAGGTGAAAAACTTCATTTTTTTTTCCAGCTTTTTAGGGCTTTTTGGCGGCGTCACGTCTAGCCGATTTTCCCGAAATTTCAAGGCATATTATGCACATAAAAAAAATTCTTTTCTTGATCCCCTAGGGCCCACATTAGGTGAAAACATGCCTTTTTCCTGCTTCATCGAGGAAAATCTTAAAGATTATCCAGCCATCAGAGTATTCGGTTTATTTTCTTTACATATTGTCCAAGCATGCAGTTTTTCCACGATTAGGTCTGTTGGCGGCCCGCCTTCCAAAATACCTTATCCCGTGCAACGTCGGGTACCACTGCTAGTAGCCTATAATGGTATTTGTAATAAGGAACGCGTAACCAGGGAATACTACACCCGATTAAGAAAAATATGGTCATCGAAACTTTCTGCGCACAATAAAACAGTAGCTCACAATGTGTTTGCTGTGCCTGTCCTAACACCAACGTTTGTAATACTCGATTGGACGATAGACGAAATCCGAGCAATTGATGTTAGAACTCGAAAAATACTAAACAACACCGAAAACGTCCACATCAACAGTCACATAGACCGCCTCTACTTGAAACGTAAGCAGGGAGGCAGAGGCCTAACATCAGTCCAGACAGCATTTGAGTGTCGCATCATATCTCTCCGACAACATTACGAACCTCGAAGCGTAGGAGTCCATCTATCGAGCAAGTCTATCTCATAGGACAGATAAGATAAGGAGAGTTGGGAAGGAACTCCTTGAAAGATATTCGCTGTGTGATAATCAAATACTCACACCCAGGGAAGTTGCCCAGCAGTACCGCAGTGAATCCACGGATGAAAAACTGCATGCTTATCAGCAAAAACTCATGCATGGATATGTTGCCAGGAGGCTCCAAATTGAAAGTAATATAGATAAACAAAGTAGTCTATCTTGGACCAACAACCGCTATACTGGCTCCCACTTTGAAGGATACGCTTTTGCAATCCAAGAACAGGAAATCAACACGAAATACTTGATTCACAAAAGAGATAGGGATGCAGGCAAAACACCTAGATGTGATAACAAGTGCAGACTCTGCAGAATTAACATCGAAGATGTCACCCATGTCATAAGTAGCTGTCCAAAGATGTCATCGTGGTACTATCTACCTATGGGGCATGATGTAGTGGCCAAAACACTGTACAATGCAAACCGTAGAAAAGATAGCCCCGATAATAAGCACATTAAAAGCTACAGCAATGTGGAAGACATACATATACGTAATATGAAAGAGTACTGATGGAATGTTCCAGTAAAATCCCAATAAAATGCAGGCATAACAGACCAGATATAATGATATGGGACAGGGAAAAGAAGGCATGCACAGTAGTGGACGTTAGCTGCCCAGCAGATGCCAATATAATATCAAAGATTAGCGAAACGGAAAATATTTATGCAGAACTAATGAGAAATCTACAGATATGTAGCGAAATCTGTCCGCGCCTTGAACTTTGGGTGATAGCTAAAGGTTAAATTCTAGGTCAACACTCTTTTGGTGCGGACAGGTTGATGTGTTGACTGTCCCCTCAAGGTGGGGGACAGGAAGCGATAGTTATATAAAGCCTGTGCTATTATCCCACTCAAGGAGATACATCGGAGCATTTACAACTATAACAAGCTATGTAAGGATTTATTGCTATCAATAGACCCAAAGGGTCTACAGACACAGAGATATCGAAGCGCTAGGATACACAACTCACTATGTGAAGATTCACCACTGTTCAACAGACCCCATGAGGTCTACAGATACACCCAGAGCGATTGGAACCCTACTACTACAGAACACAAATGTGGAAGATTCACCACTGTCTGCAGGCCACGGTAGTTCACAGCTACTACAAACCATTCAGAGATACCATATCTCTTTCTCTTACTAACACGGTCTCACAACTACTACCACGGTCTCCAAATTCCAACAACAACAACAATTATCTGTCGCTCGCTGTTTTCACACCAACAACAACAACAGCCTCAGATCAGCAACAATAACAACGTTAACAACTCTTGGTAACTATTTTATATGTACTTTTTAATTGATTCACGTGAAGTAAACTATATATAACCAAATCATTCATTCTTTATTTTCTTTATATAATCGTTATAACATTTATACTTATATACTTTGTTATTATCATATCAACTAATAACCACATATGTCTATTCTAACTTTCATTTTTAACCCTTCGTTAAAGATATGCCACCCTGATTATACCTTCAGATTTATGCCTGTGATTATTTGGGCACTTGGATATATTAGTAACTGCCTCGGTACAAATCTTGAGAAGCTGGGCTTCACGGAAACAGAAAGAACACGATCGTGCATGTTCAAAATTGCACTATTTCAAATCGCGCAAAATGATGTTCTATTGTCATAGAATAAAACATTCCATTGTCATAGGATAAAATACTCCAAAAATTTGCATACAGATTTCCAAAAATTTGCATACAGATTTCCAAAAATTAAGACTTTTCCCATTTTTTTCCTTTTTCCAAACATTTAAGATTTTTCCCGTTCTTTTCCATGTTCATATCATCTCTTAAAACTTCTGTAATAAAGATATCAGTTTAAAAAACAAAAGGTTTTTTAAATGGTCGGAAAATTATTCAACGAGTATTTTAAATATAACTACGGCAGATTATTTTTCACGACCGAACAATTCCGCATTGTATCCAACATTAAAGAAGTTTCGAGAAAGAAAATTATTATCTTAAGATATGACTCCACTGACGAAATAGCTTCCAAATACCATGTTAATTTATCTTGGCGTTTTTACAGCAGCTACTCTTTGTGTTATAAGTAAGAACGTAGATAAACATGTGTTGCAAGCACCATACT
Source organism: Eledone cirrhosa (assembly GCA_964016885.1). Classification (NCBI taxonomy): domain Eukaryota; kingdom Metazoa; phylum Mollusca; class Cephalopoda; order Octopoda; family Eledonidae; genus Eledone; species Eledone cirrhosa. Next base: position 45,253,073 of record OZ024740.1, read on the forward strand.
CTAGAACCATCCTATGTAGTAGCCAATGAGGAGGCATCTATATGGTCGCTTCATCTACTAGAAAAAGCAGCCAAATGCTTTTCAAATCACACGCTGCTAACCAGTGGTTGGCTGGATTATAGCCAGGGCCTCACAATATTTAAAGGACTCCAAATAAATATTTTTGATATCATAAATAATATATTAAGTTTCAGACAAGGGCCCTAAGTAAATTCACAGCTAGGGGGCCCTTGCAAGCTTAATCCGGCTGTTTTTGTTTCTGTTGTTGATGATGATGATGGTGATGTTTGGGGGGTTATCTTTCAAAAGAAGAAATGGAAGCAAGAAAGAACATTATAAGTAGACAGAAGAATTTAAAGTAGAGGGTGTTAACGTCTTTAAGAATCGGACACACTGTACTTTTGACTGGTTTACTCTTTTACTTGTTTCAATGATTAGACTGCCACCATGCTGGAGCACCGTCATGAAGCGATTTAGTCGCTCATACCAATGCCTATTTTGTTCAAGTCTGATATTTATTTTATCGTTCTCTTTTTTGTCGAACCTACGTTACAGGACATAAACAAACAGTAAACGTAAATACAGATTACATTTACCAAATTTCACTCACCACATCACCACCGACATTTTGTCCACCTCTGAGGCCCCTCACCACACTCAATTCTTCTTTCCCCGTGACGTCGACCTTCTGGAACGCTTAACTTTTAAAGTGGGAACATTTTGTTAACCTTTTCGTGGCCGTAGTTCACTGGGATCGACTTAATTGACTTTCCCTCCCCTCAAAATTGTTGACCTTGAGTCTAAATCAGAAACCATTATTGATTACTTCATTACTATGACAGTAATTTCACATACGTTTCTTATATGTGAAACAATGTGTATGAAAATGTTAATTTCAATAGGAACCCTTTAAAATTGGTGGTTTAGTTTCATAGAATCAGAGCCGGTTTTGTCCGGGTTAGTACCAAAATGGCTAATGCTATTTGAAAACACATGAATATTTTTGTAAATTTAGATGGCTACAGTCATTCAAACAGGAAAAGCAAATAAGTTTAAACGAACCGAAAAATGTCTACGGTAAATAATAAGTTGATGAAGACGGTGCCAAGTTACCATCCCACTATCTTATAGTGCTACTAAAAAATAACTGACTGTGTAATCTGTAATAGGGAACATTGAACAAACATCTATGTATAATTGTTTCTACTTTAGGCACAAGGCCAGCAATTACCCAGTGTATTAGTGATACTTTATTTTATCGACCCCGTAAGGATGAAAGGCAAAGTCAACCTCGGCGGGATTTGAACTCAGATCGTAAAGGGACGTAACTATGCTGGAAAGCATGGCGTCCGACCCTCCACTGATACTGCCAATCCACTGCCATCTATGTATAATATCTATTTCTCTGGATTATGATAGATATGTCTAAAGTGGTTGGAAAATAGAATTGTTGAGTTGCCAATTGTTATAGTTTGTAAGATTATATCTCAGTAAATTCCTTGTTGTAAAGGAAACCAAAATAATGTAGAAGGAAACGTGAAGGAGGATTCAGATTATGTAAAACAACAACGATGTTAATGTTTGTAAGAAGACACTAGTGGTGGTCTGTGTCAGCTAATGGTATAGAAAGGACTTCCGTTGTTTTCGACGATGTGTGTTCTACTTGCTCGATAAACGGAGCAGTCTGCTCACGAAATCAATGTAAAAGTGGTTGAGTATTCCATAGACACGTGTACCTTTAATTCTCATGAAGGTGAGACGGTAGGTGCAAACGTTGGCCCTTTAGATTGCAGGTACTGTCCATCAGACGGGCCTTCTAAAAGGTGTCCGTCTACTCAGTTTCAGTTAACCCGAGGCTATAGTAAATGATAACTGCTCAAGATGTCACGCAGTGGAATTGAACCCGTGGCTACTGTTAGCAGGTAGGGAATATCAAAATACACAAAAGTTAGTTTGGCGTACGAAAAAGAAGTTTAACTTTTCGGGAGATCCTTTTAGCATTTCATCTTTCTCCGACGAAGACTTCTGTCCGAAACATTAAAATATTCCCCTTCCCCGTGACAAACTAACTAATTCTACTTTGTGAACTTTTAGTAAGATTTAAGTATATAACTGATCAAGCAGCAATCATAGCTGTGTGGTTAAGAAATTCGCTGCGCAACCACGAAGTTTAGAGTTCAGTACCGTTGCGTTGGACTTTGTGTGTCTTCTCCTATAGCCTCGGAATTTGCTAGGCGGAAACTGTAAAGAAACCCGCGGTACGTATGTGTGTGTGAATTTGTCAGTATCTGTGTTTACATTTACAGTTTTGCTAATGTTTAAAGCATCTATAATTTTTCAACATGCAGGGACCATTTAATCTTACAAAATATGAAGCTGTGTACGTATATCACAGATAGTTTGGATTGGCAGTATCGGTAGAGGATCGGACGCCATGCTTTGACGCATAGAGTTACGGCCCTTGCCATTCTGAGTTCAAATCCCGCCAAGGTTAACTTTGCCTTTCATCCTTACGGGGTCGATAAAATAAAGTACCAGTAATGTACTGGGTAATTGCTGGCCTTGTGCCAATAGTAGAAACAATTATTAAGTTTTCCATTGGCCTTCAAAAATATCAGTTGTGGAAAAAAATAAATGACTAATCCAATTCAACTAAAAATAACCTCTAAATTCTCAAAAAAAAAATTATTTGCCACGTGAATGTTCATGAAATCAAACCTGTTGCTGAAACATCCGATATGTATCATTTTATTGTTTTTTTGTTGGGTTTTTTTTCTATTTCCTTGGCAAATTATCCAGTCTTCCAAATATGCCATAAAAATGGGATTTACTGATAGACGAGCAATAAACATTTGCTGCAGTAAATGTTGGTAATTATTAGAGTATGTGATAAGTTCCAACTATGCTGTTAGTGGATAAGATTTCTCACAACTCGAATATGTTGTGGTTGTTTAAGGTGCAGGTTAAATTCTAATCGGGCAGACTTATGATCAAAGCGTTCCAACCAGGGTAACATCCCAAATTATTTTCGAGTATAATCCTAGTTTCGTTCATTAAAAAAGTAAAAGCTAAATAGTGGATAATGTAATGAAGCAATAGTAAAAAAGCAAGAAAATAGGAAAGAAAGAGGTTATTGTAAATTAAATGTAAATATGAATAATAATTATATGAATATATACACTATATATATATATATAACGAAGGAAATGTGGTAAGGAACCAGGTGGACCATAACGCACCATTTAGTCCAGAATTAGCCGTCGAAACAGCTTGAGCTCAGTCGTCGGGGTCTTACTGGTTCCTATATATATATATATATATATATATATATATATATATATATATTACTTATTACTTATTATTTATTACAACGTTTCATGGTGTTATACGATTAATCGTAGTGGATTAATCTCGCATACACCATCACACACGCGTGTGTGTGTGTGTGTGTGTGTGTGTGTGTGTGTGTGTGTGTGTGTGTGTGTGTGTGTGTGTGTGTGTGTGTGTGTGTGTGTGTGTGTGTGTGTGTGTGTGTGTGTGTGTGCGCGTGTGTGTGTTTGAGTGTGGATGTATAAAGGAAGTTGAAATGTCTGAGACAGTAGTAAATGTATTACAGTATTTAGTTTCATCTGATTCGAAATAGTCATATCTCCTTCGAGGAGGTAATTACTAGTAAAATATCGGGATCAGGATCAGGAGGATCAGCGTGTGTGTGTGTGTGTGCGTGCGTGCGTGCGTGCGTGCGTGCGTGCGTGCGTGCGTGCGTGCGTGCGTCCTTTTGTCTACGATTGTCCCAGTGTGGACGAGTCCTTGGTAGCTGGCCCTTTGTTCAACCTTTCTCCATTTCTGAAGAAAAAGACACTAAAAGTGACCCAAAGTGACCCTCTCATCGTGCAATGTACCCGATTCCTTGAGAGTGGGAGAGAGAGACCCGAAATGAATTCAGAGCGCAAGAAATCGGAACAATTCCTTAATGGTGATTTACATTACAAACACATTAAACACGTTATATACCAGAAGTTACTCCATCGGCCTCGTTAGATCGGCTCAGGACTCTTGGGCAGAAATTCAGATACTTCATAAGATCAGATGTTTCTCCCACGATAACGGCACGATATAAGATCACATGTGAAGACACGTGACTTGCTAATTAGAGTATTCTGTTCCTGATTATAAGGTCGTGAGTTCGATTCCAGAAGGTGCATTGCGTCCTTGTGAAAGACACTTTATTTCACGTAACTGGGGAAAAAATTAATTATACCTGTAATTCACATATTCACACACTCTGTCACGCTGAATCTCCCTGGGACCTACGTTAAGTTTACACGTGTCTGTGAAAATGTTCAGCCACTTGCACGTTAATTTCATAAGCAGGCTGTTCAAACAACTAGAATACTCGTCGCCGAAAACAACGAAGATCCAATAACAACAACAGCAACAACATGATCAAGATCACCGGCAGTGTTATTCAATCTGTGATCTATATCATAATATTTAAATCACCATCATAATGGCCTGCTTGGTTTCCTTGCTAAACACAGGCTTTCTGCAGTTATCTTCCAACGGCTTCTGGACAAGGCTTTTCTTTTCAAGTGGTTCCATGTAATCCCTGTCACCATCAATTCCTCTTCTGTCGATCTCCGCTAGATGATCCAGGGATGTTTCTGCTTTCCTTTTCTTCTCTAAGTTCCAATTCAATTCCACAAGTAGACTGTTCCGTTGATCGAATAACTGAAACACTCGATGTTAAAACTAATGGGCGTCCATTTAGTCCCTTTTATTATTAAACAACACAAAGGTTAATATAACAGTACATATATGTAGCCTTGGTTTTATTCGGTAAAACAGAACTAAAGAAAAGATATTGAAGTGAACAACAATGTTGAAATTATTTGTACGTATATTTTGAATAATGGATGTTTTAACCTAGCAGAAAGTGGTTATGCAGCAGTTAGATGTAGAACTTCCGGATTCAGTGACGTTGAATAGTTAATAGATGAATATTGCATCTGAAATAAGACTTCTAGAAGATCTCATAGCAACTATTGACAGTTAAGTAAATTTATCAAAAGTAAATTTGACATGTAAATTGTCAGTTCAATATCTTAAACGATTGAGCCTCCATTGCCACAGCAATACCTCAATCTGTCATACCTCCATTGTCGTTTAGTGTGCCACGTGCAGTGACACATTTTCTAGTAGCAACCTGTTGCAGTCTGCGACTGACCCAGGCTCTGCTGCAGTTCGGGTCGAGGGGAGTAAACTCTCCAAATATCGGTTGCTTTCCGACAGGTTTACGGTCGAGCCCTTAGCAGTGGAGAATTCTGGAGTCCTTGGCCCTAAAACCACCTCCCTACTCACCACCATCTGCACAGAGTTGGCTACCCGCTGGTTGAGTCTTGCGAGCTGGAATGGCCCTTCCAGCGCGTCTCCAGTGGGCCCCCATTTGCTTATGATAGTGAGAGATGAGGAGAGACGGGGGAAGTGACAGTGACAGTTTGGTTCCATTGTGTTCGGACCTGGTGTACATGTATATACATATTTACCACACCACATTAATACTTTAGTTACATACACAAAGTAGTTTGTTGTACTTCCATTGCTACATCAATACCACAATCTTTCGTAGCTCCTTTGTTATTTTAGTATGTCAGTCTTTCATAGCTCCCTTGTTACTTCAATGCCTCGATCCGTTGTACTTCCAAAAGCTCTGTCTGCCGTACATCCATTGTCAATTCAGTACGTCAGTCTTTCGTAGCTCCCTTGTTACTTCAATACCCCAACCTCTTGTACTTCCATTATTACTTCAATATCTATTATTACTTCAGTACCTACATTACTACTTCAATACCTGCCTGTCGTGCCTCCATTGTCAATCTCTCGTTCATTTGCCCTCCACATTAGTGGAGGTAATGAAAATAAGGATAACATTTGGTGCTTTTGCTTTTCCAGGCGTCCCAGAAACAAAATTGTGACTGATGTATATCCAATTCTAAAGTTAGTCTGTAAGAAAAAGGGTAGGGAAACATAGATTTCTTTGGTGTTATTTCCTCTTCCTGTTTCCGCACTAACTGGATTTAGTTTCAGTTTCGGGGGTCCACGGAAACGAATGTTTAGTAACATCAGCAACCGTTAATTCTTGGTGGCATAACTTTACCTCAACTGAGAGTATAAATATATGTGTGGGTGTGTGTATGCTTACATACATACACACATACATACATGCACGCATACACCATACATACATACACACACACATACTTACATATATACATACATACACATTACGAGGGTTGGTAGATTTGATACTAAACCAAGAACAACTAACTTAACCACCAGACTGACTATAAATGACTTAACAACGCAGTTGTATATGTGTGTATATAAATATGTATGTGTGGTGTGTGTGCGTGTGTGTGTGTAATATAAGTTAACCAAACTAATAAATTAGAATTTATTGTAGAACCGTGTGGTAACCGCGAGAGTTATGTGTGTACGTGTGTGTATGTATGTGTGTGTACCTTTGTGTGTGTGCGTATGTGCGTGTGTATATATATGTGTGTGTGTGTCTGTATGTGTGTTTATGTGTGCGTGTATGTGTGAATATCTATGTATTACAAGATGAAAGCTACTCTTACAAAGTAACAGGTATTTTCTAATAACAACACATATACTTTAGTATAATATTGCATAATATGCCAGACTAGTGATAACAACCACTGCTCTGGTAGATTAGTGTGGGGCACCACCACTACTACTACTGTCGCCACCGCCACCACCACCACTACTACCACCACCACCACTACTACGACTGCCACTACCACTACTACTACTACCACCACTACTACTACTACTGCTGCTGCTGCTGCTACTACTACTACTACTACCACCACCACTACTTCTACTACCTCTACTACTGCCACTACCACCTCTACTGCCACTACTACTACTACTACTGCTACTACTACTACTATCACCACCACCACCACTACTACTTCTACTACCTCTACTACTTCCACTACCACCACTGCTGCCACTACTACTACTACTGCTACTACTACTACTACTACTACTACTACTATCACCACCACCACCACTACTACTTCTACTACCTCTACTACTGCCACTACCACCACTGCTGCCACTACTACTACTACTGCTACTACTACTACTACTACTACTATCACCACCACCACCACTACTACTTCTACTACCTCTACTACTGCCACTACCACCTCTACTGCCACTACTACTACTACTACTACTACTACTATCACCACCACCACCACTACTACTTCTACTACCTCTACTACTGCCACTACCACCACTGCTGCCACTACTACTGCTGCTGCTGCTGCTACTACTACTACCACCACCACCACGACTACTTCTACTCCCTATATTACTGCCACCACCACCACTACCACTACTACTGCTACAACTACCACTATCACTACTGCTCCCACTACTACCACCACAACTTCATCATTATCATAATGTTACATTGTCAATGTAAGATGGTGGATTTAGCAGAATTGGTAGAGCACCGGATAAAATAACATTGTGATATTTGTTCTGGTTCTCTACATTCTGAGTTCAAATCTCGTCGATGTCAACTTTACCTTTCATTCTTCCGATGTCGATAATATACAGTACCAGTCACATACTGGGACTCAATATAATGGACTTTCCACTTGTCTCATCAGACATGAATTTCATGGAAACAGTTTCATTTCCAGAACTGCAATATATGAAACAAACTGTCTAGGGATTTCTTTCTTTGTGGTTACAACATTGACCTTTTTAAGAGAGGTCAATGAGCATCGCTTCATGTCAAAATTTCATCCAAGCTGTCAGTTCATTCGTCATTTTGCGCTTATAGCAACCGCTTCCATTTCCCTTCATCATCCTTTTCTTCACACTCATCCTGTCATGTAACCCATAATCTTGAGTGGCTTTAAAGCCTTATGTCCTTCTTCTTCTTACTTTTGCTCAACGAGGCCGGGGTCATACTAGGCCAGCGATCGCAAAGCATCGTCGTGCGTAGAGCGGACCAGGTCAACCAGCGCCCTCCATCGCTAGCGGTCCCGTACCAGCTCCTCCGCATCATCCAAGATGATGTCGAGCCTCCGGATATCCAACCATCTGGTGCGGGGCCTGCCGTGGGGCCTCTTCCAGCCTGCAACAGATGCATCGAACGAGAGTAAGGCCCTGGTAGGATGATCTGGTGGAAAGCGGAGAACATGCCCATACCAGTGCAGGCGGCAGATAGCTATGAGGCAGGAAGCTGTTGGTTGATGCGTGCACGCACGCAACACTTTGTTAGAAATGTGGTGGTCCCATCTGATGTTTTTGATGGTCCTCAGGGTTCTGCTATCGAATCTGTCAATCCTCTTTTCCAAGATCTCAGTGAGGGGCCACGTTTCTGCTCCATAGAGGAGAACAGAGAGGACCGATGCATTGTAATTACAGAGCTTCGTCTTCTGGGAAATTGAGCAATATGATGACTTTTAATTTTTTTTTTTTATTTAATGATAAAAAAAAATTGCTGGTCTTGTGCAAATGTTAGAAAGAATTATTACTGAATATCGTAGAGCGGTGGGTTGGCGGAATCGGTAGAGCGTCAGACAAAATGCTTTCCGGTATTTAGTTACGACTCTACGTTTTTAGTTCAAATCCCGTCGAAGTTAGCTTTGCTTGTCATCCTTCCAGTGTCGATAAAATAAAGTATTAGTGACACTGGAGTCAATATAATCGACTCTCTTCCTCTTGCTCAGAAAAACAAATATTTATGGGGTTTGCTGCATAAGTTGGAAACTATTGTTACTGTAAAATGTTAATAAAACTACTCATCTTGTAACTTGTATGGAACAGTAACTCCTGATGGAGTCACAGAGGCACTGTCATGATATTCGGCGTTATCTTGGGCATTTAAAACATGGAGGAACCCATCAATTCTGCAGATTGGAACACAGCGGATTTCTTCCAAAGAAAGAGAAAGAATGAAAGAGAGAAAAGAAATGAGAGATATAGAGGAATAATCAAGCCCGGTATATGACTAGTTCTTTCTTTTATCGACCTGAAAAGGATGAAAGACATGGTTGATCTGGGCGGAATTTGAACTCAGACCGCAGAGAGCCGACGTTCTAACGACTTTGCTGAATCACAACACGTGTAATTATTATTTACTATATATTAATTTCACTATTCTGTTAATCAAACAACTGGAAGGCTCATCGTTGAAACCGATGGAGATCCAACAAAAACATATCAAAATATTCTAAGATTATACAACCGAAAGGAATGAGATAAAATAATACAAATAGCTGTAAAGAATAAAATAAACTAAGGGACACAACTGAAACATGTGTGGTATATTAAATGACGGGTCCTTAAATGGTGCAGTCGTAGGGACGCCGTTCTAACACAGGGCTTGTCTTGGGTATTTTACACCTGGCGAATACAGGTCAGAATACAGCCGATTTGTTCATCGAGAGAGGGGAAGGGAAAGAGAAGGGAAGGAGAAATGGAAAGAGAAAGTATGTGGGAGCGAGAGAGAAGGTATAGAGTGAGGGAATTGGTTCCAATACTAGACTGGAATTTATCGACCTCGAAGTGGTAAAAGGAAAAGTTGACCTCACAGGGATTTGAACACAGGGCTCAATGAACTGGAACACAAATCGAGCCATTTTTAATCAGACGTCATTTCACCTCCTTATATGGTATACTAGCAGAATGGCCCGGCGTTGCTCGGGATTTGCTCTAGGGTTCTTATATATTTGATATATATTTGTCCTGATCGAGCCTCGCGAAATAAATACGTTTGTTTATATTTTGTTATTGTGTATGCAAAAATATCTGTACACGAATATATAACTATATGTATATATAGGAAAAAGTATGACCCCGACGGCAGAGCACAAGCCGTTTCGTCGGCTATTTCAGTCCATAAATAGCCGTCGAAACGGCTTGAGCTCTGCCGTCGGGGTCATACTTTTTCCTATTTCCCACTCTACTACCCTAAGTATTGAGTACTCTGGTGCGTTATGGTCCATCTGGTTCCTTACGACAATTCCTTTGTTATATATATATATATATATATATATATATATATATATATATATATGCAAAAGTTCCATTTAAATTGTTGGGATACAACAAGCAAATATTTTTATAACTGATATAAAGCACTCGACAAATATTTGGAGTAGATATACGATATTAATAAATGGAAACTATATTTATAAAACCATATTTATTTCACTATATATATTTCAAGGATACCAAGTTAAATTATGGTATGCCTTCATCAGACAAAATACAATATATAACAGTTTTATAAAACTGTTATATACTGTATTTTGTCTGATGAAGGCATACCATAATTTAACTTGGTATCTTTGAAATATATATAGTGAAATAAATATGGCTTTATAAATATAGTTTCCATTTATTAATATCGTATATATATATATATATATATATATATATATATATATATATATAGGAACAAGTAGGACCTCGACGGCTGAGCTCAAGCTGTTTCGACGGCTAATTCTGGGCTAAATGAACATTTTTAGCCTGGTAAGTGAATAGCCGAACTTCTCAGGGGGTAATTCCATATATGGTAAAAGTGATTGTCACAAGGATTGGTCAAAAGTTTGTTGTTAAGACACATGATTCTATCATGGCATGTTGTGGAAGGTAGGGGTAGCTGAACTTGCCAGTAGAGGAAAGAGGGAGAGGGAGTGGAGGAAACCCAGTCAAGCGTTGAAAGTGAAAACTACAGCAGATTCTAAGGATAGTGTATAGAAGGTCGAAAAAGTATACTAGAGAAGGGGGGGGTGAAACAATAAGTAAATCTAAAGGGGAGTAAATATATAAAAATATAAAAAACAATTACTGGTTACTAGTCCCCTTCCACAATCATCAAATCTCCCACTGGTACTGCTAAGCTATAGAAGAGTTTAATAAGTGGGAAGGAATACTAAATACGAGATTGTAGTGAAATAATTTTATGAGGCCATCATTACAGAGGGTCTACCACCACTACTATAGTTAGTAGTAATCGGCCAATGCTATCTTACAATGACAGGTCAACAAGTTGAGGGCCCACACACTAAAAAAAAAAAAAAAAGTAATACGAAATATTAATTCAGAATCTCGAAACTAATACGAAATATTAATTCAGACTCCCGAAACGTGAATACTAATACAATATATATAAGTACTGCTACAATACATAAATTATAATACAATCTACATAAATACTCATACAATATATATAAAAACTAATAGAATATATATAAAAATACTGCTACAATACATAAATTCTTGTTTCAACCCCCCCCCCCCCCTTCTCTAGTATACTTTTTCGACCTTCTATACACTATGCTTAGAATCTGCTGTAGTTTTCACTTTCAACGCTTGACTGGGTTTCCTCCACTCCCTCTCCCTCTTTCCTCCACTGGCAAGTTCAGCTACCCCTACCTTCCACAAAATGCCATGATAGAATCATGTGTCTTAACAACAAACTTTTGACTAATCCTTGTGACAATCACTTTTACCATATATGGAATTAGCCCCTGAGAAGTTCGGCTATTCATTTACCAGGCTAAAAATTTTCATTTAGCCCAGAATTTGCCGTCGAAACAGCTTGAGCTCAGCCGTCGGGGTCCTACTTGTTCCTATTACCCACTCTACTACCCTAAGTATTGAGTACTTTGGTGCGTTATGGTCCATCTGGTTCCTTACCACATTTCCTTCGTTATATATAAATTAATAAAAACAATGAAATAAAAACAAAGAACAAGTTCCTTATATTAAAAAATTCATCACTTTACGTTTCTGGGATGTATATGTGTGTTGGTATGTATATCATGTTTAAGATATGTAAAAATATTACAAATTATCAGAGGAAATATACATACCTTCACATATACATGCCGTCCTCAGAATATATATACATATATATACATATATATATATATATATATATATATATATATATATATATATATATATATATATATATATATATATATATATACAATATGTTGAAAAGGTAACACACTAGAGAGAGATAGTGCGCCATCAATAAAACAGGGAAAACCACCAGTGTATGGAATCTATAATCTATGGGAGGCAGGGTAGGAACACAATAATTAAAAATATAAATTAAAATGTATATACGCACCTCTATAACTATATAACACACGCGTACAAATTCAAAGAGATCTGTTTCGCCAGGAAGTTGTTGATTGAAATGGAATAGCCTATGGTTCATCAGCGCGTGCAAGACTATACATTTCAGACAACTCTAAGAGGTGGCAAATAGAATAGGTAAATATTTAAATTATATTTTTTAATTTATTTTAAAAAATTGTTTGAATCTTACTTGCTCCTCTTATCTCAATTTTATAGTTCTGGTATGTCAAATTAATACCATGGAACAAGCACTGTATCATAGACACCCTATATATGTCCAGGGGTACTTAGTACCTGTGGGGATATTAATCTCCTTTTATATTTTCTCCTTTATGTTGAGAACAAATCCGTTGTATTATTTAGCTGCTATTTTAGTGGCGTGATAGACAATACGTCTATGTTTACTTCCTGCTACTACTAAGGGCTGGTTCATGCACAGGTCAAGTTTACGGCCTCATTCGATCCTGTGCTAGCTGGCAGGTGGCAATATATTTTGCCGTTCCTGGGACTTTTGTCCTAGCTAAGGAAAATGCTCTCTGATGATCCGAACATTTCCATTGGAGGTCCCTAGGATCTCCAATCTTTTGTAAGGTGAAACCGTAGGTAAATATCTAAATTATATTTTTTTATTTATTTAAAAAAATTGTTTGAATCTTACTTGCTCCGCTTATTTCAATTTTATAGTTCTGGTATCTCAAATTAATACCATGGAACAACCACTGTATCATAGACACCCTATATATTTCCAGGGGTACTTAGTACCTGTGGGGATATTAATCTCCTTATATATATATATATATATATATATATATATATATATATATTAAAAATTAGAATTGGAGCTCTGAAATAGCAATATATATATGAATGTATATATAATGTATTTTGCAATACACTTTATGCTTAATTAAAAGCATTTTGAAGACCGTAAGCTATTGTTTTAAAGTAGTGACAAATTCACTCACTTTGATCTCAGCAAACAGGGGAGATAAGCCGACATGCCATGTTTCGCTTTGGTTGAAGCTTATCAAGGCCAACTACCCCACCTGTCTACTGAGATCAATGATGTTATATTCTTATAGAAATCTAGTAAATAATCAGGAGCTGATTGTGCAGAGCGGTTGTTGGTCAGGCAGAACAATAGCTTACGGTCTTCAAAATGCTTTTAATTAAGCATAAAGTGTATTGCAAAATACATTATATATACATTCATATATATATTGCTATTTCAGAGCTCCAATTCTAATTTTTAATTTCTGCCTGACCAACAACCGCTCTGCATAATCAGCTCCTGATTATTTACTAGATTTCTATAAGAATATAACATCATTGATCTCAGTAGACAGGTGGGGTAGTTGGCCTTGATAAGCTTCAACCAAAGCGAAACATGGCATGTCGGCTTATCTCCCCTGTTTGCTGAGATCAAAGTGAGTGAATTTGTCACTACTTTAAAACAATAGCTTACGGTCTTCAAAATGCTTTTAATTAAGCATAAAGTGTATTGCAAAATACATTATATATACATTCATATATATATATATATATATATATATATATATATATATAACAGTACAGAGAAATACGGAATACCTCGGCCTCGGGATCGTGCCTACATTTTGTGCTTATAAAAGAAATTCGTCGTAGATTACCAGGGTTTTTTTCTGTGCGAAGAAAATCAATACTTTATCGCGAAATAAGTACTTTTGTTTATATTTTGTTATTGTGTATGCAAAAATATCTGTACATGAATATATAATTATATATATATTAAAATAACAGATTAAAGTTTAAGCAAAGAATCGCTACTTTCACCCTTAACGGGATCTTCTGAAACTAAAATTTAAAAAAATCGATCTGTGAACGCAGAAGTAAATATTTCGAAAAACGTTACACACTATGCATATATATACACACACTATATATACATATTTATACACAGACACCGCGTCATAATATCGTAATGCAGACAGTCAGACATACAGACAGATATTATAAGGGCGCAACGTTATATCTATGTATCTATCTAAAAAGAAAGACTAAGAGAGAGAGAGAGAGAGAGAGAGAGAGAGAGATCGCTAAATCGCCTAATGCGGTCCCTAGGGCATTGAAAATTAGAATTTTTTTTTTTTTTGTTCAAAACACTCACAGAACAAAACACTTTACATGTGTAAAGTTTGAAAACAATCGGTGGGTGGTTCTCGAGTTTTAGTGAGCTGACAGACAATCAGACAGACAGACATTCTCTGTCATACCTAAATATAGATGTCTCAAACGAAAAAGGATTATCTTTGAAAACCAATACCTCAGCGATGTAAACACTTGCGAATTAACATTCAAGCAAATTGAAAAAAGAAAAAACTATCGTTGATTTTTAGTTTATAAATAAAGTATCATATTTATAAATTTTAAGCAGCAAACACGGTGAATGATGTTCTGCTCTCCATGGAGCAACAGAAGCAAAGTATCTAGACTACATGAGGCAAGCCTAAGAAGCTTACCAGTACCAGTACTAATAAAGTTAGACCAACCAACGGTACTGTGAGAATACCTAAAGTGGCGTATATATAGTATCGCTAGGGCGTCAACAGATAGAATACTTTCCGGCCCCATGAACTCTGAGTTCAAATCTCGTCAAGACCAACTATGCTTTTGAGCCTTTCATACTGGAGTAGTTTCTCTCTCTCTGGAAGAAATCAGCACGAGGAGAGATGGGCTCCGCTATCATTAAAATACCTAGGGCACGGCAGCGCCCTTACAATTCCATTAGAAGTTCTTGGAACTGACAAATTACTAAATTACTAAATATCACAAACTCTGGTCTACATAATAACTTGAACGCCTACTACCACCTGGTTTCTAAACAGTCACTTTACTTCGTCTACCATAAAACGACCAAATTATATTTACTGAAGTTAAATTTTATTGAGAATAATGATGGCAGTTAATTGAAATAATACGTAAATATTTCGTTATATTGGTGCCTGGTGCTGAAGCAAATGTTTTGTGTGATGGTTGTTTGGCGTGTAAAAGATAGCAGCCAAATCTTTCTCAAATTGACCCATAGTGTCTTAAATAAAGAAAGGGTACATTGGATAATATAATCCTATATATACCACTAAAAAACGCGGTGGTCACAACTGGGACGGTTTCATCATATGCCTGCGTGATCAGGATTGATCTTCGCTCTCTCATTAAGCAGTTATAACAAACCTCAAACTATTGATGCTTTCGAAATCCCTACGAGTCTTAGAGTTCACAAACTCCAATAGCTCACACTCCACCTTAGCTCAACCAAGACATCCGTCTCTCCTCATATCATTTTATAATCTACACTGTATCTTCCCCAGCCCACAGTTTCTGTATTAAACAATTTGTCCAGCCATTCCTCCATTCCACAGATAATTTCCACCCGCATATTTCTCCCTGCCAATATGACCTACATAGTTACAAACGAATCAACCAACAGAGTAGGGCATAGATGATCACTAGTACTACTATTAATACTCTGGGTAACTAATGAAAAAAAAATTGTAAGCAAGCAAGGCAAATAAATGTCTGACATTTAATAGTTAAAGTGCAAATATTATGATCGGCCATATTGAATTGCTTTTCATACACATCTGAAATACAACCATCTATACGTAAACTCACACATACTAATACACAGAAACAATAGCCGTAATATAATGTGTTTAACATGAAATGATATGAATGTGTATGGTGTGTGAGTATGTGTACATACGGGAGCGTAGCAATATAGAAATAACAAGAGATGCTACACCTCAAAGATTTTTGCATACAAACATATTTTATCGCAAATATCATATCTCAGATATACCTTTGGAATCCAAATCAAAACTGTACTTTACTGAGATTAGTGGGACCCATTTTGCGATCTTAATATGGTTTTGTATAGTAGTAGTAGTAGTAGTAGTAGTAGTAGTAGTAGTAGTAGTAGTAGTAGTAGTAGTAGTAGTATATTGTTAGTAGAAAGAAGTAAGTACTCAATGGTAAATTAGATGATCAGCGAGTGTGCAGGTGAAACTCCAGACTAACAAGGCTTACCACTTACTCAGCCATATTAAATGAATATATATATATATGTGTGTGTGTGTGTGTGTACTCTCGGGTCTCGAATAATCACCCACCCCATACCCCACTTATTAATTTTTCAGCAATGGTAATCGAGAATGTTAATGCCAATTTTCAAAAAGGAAGACAAGAGAGTGTGTTCCAATTACAGAGGGATCTTCTTGTTTAGCCTACCCGGCAAAGTCTATGCTAAGAGATGCAGGGAGATTGTCGTGTCCAAACTTGCTGAAGAATGGATTTCGCCCAGGACACAGTATTGTGGACCAAATATTCTCACAGCGCCAGGTCTTCGAGAAATCGTGGACTACTGCCAAGAGGTATATTCTTGTTTTGTAGACCCCGAAAAGGCATATGACCACGTTCCTCGAGACCTCCTGTGTAAGGTTGTGCAGGAGTATTGGATCGACTGTCAGCTTCTTGCTGCCCTGGTCTCTCTCTCTCTCTCTCTCTCTCTATATATATATATATATATATATATATATATATATATAAATGAAAGGTATAGAAATTATTGTAGCAAGAAGCCAACAGTATTCCATAATATATAAGTGACTCTAGCGTCAAAACGGAAAAATAGTTAACGTAAGATGTGGGAAAATAATTCAAACTCAATTCAAAAAGAATCAGGATATAGATTCATCCACAGAATTTGGTGAAATCCAGGGAAAAAACAATAGAGCCTTAACTCAGAATAAAATAAAGTTTAAAATACTCATCCTTCTATTTGGAAAAACTACAATACTCTGTATAGTCTTAAAGACTATTTTCAGTGGGGATGGTCACGGTTGGAATCGATCATCTCATATATATATATATATATATATATATATATATATATATATATATATATTAAGGGTGAAAGCAGCAATTCTTTGCTTAAACTTTAATCTGTTATTTTAATCATCATCATCATCATCTTCATCATCGTTTAACGTCTATTTTCCACACATATATATATATATATATATATATATATATATATATATATATATATATACAATATATTAATAAATGGAAACTATATTTATAAAACCATATTTATTTTATTATACATTTTCAAGCTTATTGAAGCTTATTGAATCTTATTTAAGCTTATTGAATCCCAACAAATTAAATATAACCTCTGCATATATATATATATATATATGCCAACACAAGAGCAAGAATGACGAGGTCGTTCTACTGACATGACTTAAGAGGCTGTTTGCATAATTGCAAACGAATCGAATATTAATTATTATTAATATTCGAAAAACTCAGATTACATTTATTGTATTCAGCCATGTAGAGCGATAAGACTATATATATATATATATATATATATATATATATATATTAGGGTAAACATTGATGCAATTCAATTCAAGCACTCAACGTACTTTTTCCACATAGGAGTGACGGAGTAAATATCGAATAAGGAAAAGCGAAGCAGTTTCAGATGTTCAAGTCCTTTAATAATTGTTTCTACTTTTGGCACAGGGCCAGCAATTATCCAGTACATTACTGGTACTTTATTTTATCGACCCCGTAAGGATGAAAGGCAAAGTCAACCTCGGCGGGATTTGAACTCAGATCGTAAAGAGACGTAACTATGCTGGAAAGCATGGCGTCCGACCCTCTACCGATACTGCCAATCCACCGCCCAAGTCCTTTAATAATAATGCTGTGATATATATTTCAGTGACGATACTGGCCACACTGTTCTGTGTGCGAGTGTCGTGTCATCATCAGACAGCTTGTTACATAATAAGGTTATGTTTCCGAGGCAATCCATATTGGATCGACAAGGGAACGGATGAATTGCGTGTTCTTGGGTTTTTCACGCTCCCTTGTGAGTACCAATTCACCCCCACCGGTCTGCGCAAGCGCATGTCCGAAGGAAGTTGACCATTCTCCACCGCAGACTTCAACGAAATTTGCTTAGTCAGTTCACCCTGTCATCCAAAACAATGGCCCACCAATGCCTGTACCATATTTTACTGCTACCCATCACGGCTGTGGCAGTCAGCCGAGAGCCAGAGGGGATGTGAGAGTGTTAGTTTTTACAGGTCATAATACTACCCCTCACTAAGCGTTGACGGTACGACTGACCATCACCTTATTAGGGAAAATAAACTTATTCTAGGTATCATGGTTTTACGTTGGAAGTTAAGAGTGAGAGTTGGAAATAAAAATTAAAATCCTAAATCAAATATCAGAAATTATAAATTAAACAATTAAGAAATTAACAATTAGTGCTTGAATTGAATTGCATCAATGTTTACCCTAATAATTTAGCTCCAATAGTTGAGAGCTTTACGATGTAACCGATATGGTGGAGAAGAGAGGAACCAACCATAAGCTACCCCGGAAATTCCCTCTACCATGGGGATGGAAACCCCTTACACTGGTCGGACATAATAGAAACTTTCGGCAGGATGAATACGCGGAAACAAATAATAGGATAAACCCCTATTTTCTTGCACCAAATCGCACTTGAACAGAGGCCCCCTCAATTCAATCTATACATGGACAGATGGACAATCATATGGATCATATATGTACTCTGTGTTTTTGCATTTATTCACTGTTGGTTCTGTTCTTTTCTTTTGTGTACTTTATGTCTGTTTTTCTTTGATTTTGTTCCATGTGATGGAAATTAGGACTGTGTACCAGATTGACTAATGCCTGGAGCCCTGTAGTTATAATGTATGACACTGTCGTTCAATATGTGGATAGAGTAACTGTGACACTAGAACCCCTCTCAGAACTTATTACTTAAACACCTCTCTCCATATTATTTACTCACTTCAGTCTATATTTTTACTCACCTCAATCCGAATTATCACCCGAAAGGAATTTTTTTAATTCTTTGTTTAATTCTTTAATTTCTAATTGTTAATTTCTTAATTGTTTAATTTATAATTTCTGATATTTGATTTAGGATTTTAATTTTTATTTCCAACTCTCACTCTTAACTTCCAACGTAAAACCTAGAATAAGTTTATTTTCCCTAATAAGGTGATGACCTGTAAAAACTAACACTCTCCCATCCCCTCTGGCTCTCGGCTGACTGCCACAGCCGTGATGGGTAGCAGTAAAATATGGTACAGGCATTGGTGGGCCATTGTTTTGGATGACAGGGTGAACTGACTAAGCAAATTTCGTTGAAGTCTGCGGTGGAGAATGGTCAACTTCCTTCGGACATGCGCTTGCGCAGGCCGGTGGGGGTGAATTGGTACTCACAAAGGAGCGGATGAAAAACCCAAGAACACGCAATTCATCCGTTCCCTTGTCGATCCAATTTGGATTGCCTCGGAAACATAACCTTATTATGTAACAAGCTGTCTGATGATGACACGACACTCACACACAGAACAGTGTGGCCAGTGTCGTCACTGAAATATATATCACAGCATTATTATTAAAGGACTTGTGGCGGTTGTCTCCCTTGTTTTGATTAGGATCTAGACGGGAAGTAGAACCCTTTCTGCAACTTCCGGTCAGAACCCTATAAAACTAACAACTTTGAGTTCTCACTCTCTCATTGCCTTTTCGGCACCAGGCCAAGAGCCTCTCATTTGGCTCTGCCATTCATTTGGCCAACAGGCGCCTGGCCTTAGCCAGGCGTCCTCTGCCAGCCGCGTTTGCCTGGCAATCAAAACGGTAACTACTAACTTTGCTTCATTCTACCATCCTCATCTTTGACATGTCAACTATACTATCTACCATTGTTAATTAAATATTAAACACACAAACCATGTCTCGTTTTGTTACATTCATACAACCCAGTATTCTCGCTAAATTGGTAACCCTAACGTGATACGAACACGCAGCCGTTCATCGCTATAAGTGGTCACCCAAAAAAAAGAAAAAAATAGCACATCGGGTTTCGTGTGAGTAACATTACGAATACACAGTAAATTTATCGACAAACTATGAAAATACTCAGTAAAAGAAACAAACGCACACACGCACATGTGGAATTCGCGTTCAGACAGACTTTTTCTCTCACGCATCAACTAACTGTCGCATTTCACGATATATATACATGTTTCTCGTTTCTTACAACGAACTCTTTCAAAACACACAAAAAAAAAAAAGAAATTTGATATTCTTTAAAAAACATTTCAACAGGAACATTTATTTTCGATGAACCATTGCCTTTTTGTTCATCGTTTTCTTCATCGTTCAAGTTTTTTTTTTTTTTTCCAAAAGTTCACACCAATAATTATGCTGAGTGAAGCCTTTCTTTTTCATCATTGTCACTTTCAAAATTGCACTATCATTTTCTCGCGCGTTAGAAATATTATTTTTTTCAACCTTGTATTGGCACGTGTAGGCAGCACAAATTCTCGATTCACAGAGATGTCTCTACTCACAGACATAGCCGCACGCCAGAGATAACATTTCTCGCCAAGGATTCTTCAGCCTTAAGCTATATTCTTCTATTTGCCGGTTTATAAATTTACGATGTAAATTTACCGTTGATAACCGCGCATTTATTAAGAATGCTTATTTCTCTGGTCGCTGGCCTCTTGACCCTTCCAGGTCAACGCATTCTCAACATCGACCATCAACTTCGGCTGTTATTTCTAGCACTTTGCGCAACTCATTTTTTCTAAAAAAAAAAAATTTTTTTTTAACTGTGAATTTAAACACCGAATACGCTCACTCAGCGAGACAACAGCAGCAGCAATACATCAACACAGCTTCACCAACAACCAGCAGAACGCCAGAGAATTTATTTTTACAGCACTCTCCCTGTGAGAAAATCCATTCGGAGGTTGGAAATTTCACGATATACCACAGAACAGAAACCACCTGCATTCATTCTCTGGAACACACTTTCTTTCCTGCTGTCATGTGATTGCACACCTGTGAACTATATTTTGTACATTTGAACTTTGAGCTCTTCTATTACTTTTAATTTATTACATTGTATCTTTGGGTGATGGATAGATGGATGTCCAGTCGTTCTCTGGCCAAGAGCGGTTGGCTACCTTGATATCTATCATTGATTTTTCCAGACATTCTTTTGTCGTAATTTTCATGCCTGTTATAACATTCTCGCCAACTTGCTACATATTTTCATTTCGATTTTTATACACTAAAATTCTGGCGGGAGGTTATGTGGCGGTTGTCTCCCTTGTTTTGATTAGGATCTAGACGGGAAGTAGAACCCTTTCTGCAACTTCCGGTCAGAACCCTATAAAACTAACAACTTTGAGTTCTCACTCTCTCATTGCCTTTTCGGCACCAGGCCAAGAGCCTCTCATTTGGCTCTGCCATTCATTTGGCCAACAGGTGCCTGGCCTTAGCCAGGCGTCCTCTGCCAGCCGCGTTTGCCTGGCAATCAAAACGGTAACTACTAACTTTGCTTCATTCTACCATCCTCATCTTTGACATGTCAACTATACTATCTACCATTGTTAATTAAATATTATACACACAAACCATGTCTCGTTTTGTTACATTCATACAACCCAGTATTCTCGCTAAAGACTTGAACATCTGAAACTACTTCGCTTTTCCTTATTCTATATATATATATATATATCAAAGGTATATATTGAGTTAGAAAGTCTCTTACAATAAATTAGCTCTAGGAAAGAGATTTTTCCGAACCAGAGAGAGAGAGAGAGAGAGAGGGAGAGAGAGAGAGAGAGAGAGAGAATAGGGATGGCTGTTGAAAGTTTTTGATTTTAGCCTAAAGAAAACTATCAAGATTTATCGTCTTTATATACTACAAACATCTTTAGAAATTCTGTTGTAATGGAGCTATTGCAAAGGGAGAGATAAACTTTGAAGATGCAGTGTAAGATAATCTGGTAGTGAAAAGCATGTTAGCAGAGGTAAAAATATCTAAAACAGAGGGAATAAGGTAAACTGATACTCTACGTAATCTCTTTCTCTCTCGTTGGCTGGCATAGCATAGATAGCAAACACTAGCAACAGGTTTATTTACATTTTAGCGTAGTTTCTATTAATATTACTACTACTCAAGTAAACCTCATTTCACACACACACGCACGCACGCACACACACACACACACACACACACACACACACACACACACACACACACACACACACACACACACACACACACATGTTATCCAGCTGTTGGGGTATTTTCACTCTATAACTTCGGTGTTGTTATTAAGACAATGTATTTATATATACACACACACACATATATGTATATATATATACATATACATATTATATATATATAAATCAGGAAAGAAGATTGACATGGTTTGCAATACAAAAAAGGTTTTTAATCTCATTGCTGACAATTGTTTCTCTGAACTGGTAGGTCTAGAGATCGCTATTCGCTTGTTTTCACGTTACTCGATCGCCAATACAAAATTATAACCAGTCAGTTCTTCAGAGCATGCGAGAATGAAGAGAATATACAGGCATGAAAGGAATATACAGGCTACTATATGAAGTAGTAATGGCATTCAGTTAGAACAATAACAACAATTACAACAATGCTAGTAATAAATTATTTGAGGAGACCCTGACATTACATTAGGTGGGGGGTATAGTGTATCTAAGATTTCGGCGTGTAAAACTAGCTGACATGAAGCAGAAGTATAAGTTTGGCATGTCGTAGGGTGTATCGTATCAATTTTAAAGATAAGCCGGTGTTTATCACCAATATAGGTCAGGTGGCCGTAATGTTCAGTATTTATCTGACCGACGAAGTATTTATCATTGAGTAGAATTTGTGTGGTCTACATTAGATGAGAATACAGTCTTTCTTTTCATCTTCAATAACATACATGAATGGGACAACACTATCAAAGCTAAATAGTGGGCGAGTTAATACAGAGGTTAAGGAGGTAATACATATATATATATATATATATATATATATATATATATATATATATATATATATATATATATATATATATATATACACATATATACACACACACACATATATACACACGCATGTGTACATAGACACATACATACACATCAATATACACTCGTACAAAAATATACATACATGCAAAGAGATAAGCGTGCTGATTGTGATTATGGCAAAAGGAAGGTAAAGTTACATTGTAGTAGTGATTTGAGAAATTCTTGGATTTAGGATCAAGTGATGGCAGCAGCTGAGAAGGAATAAGTTTATGGATTGATGAGGTACTTACAGACATTTGTGTGGTAAAGACCTGTGAAGGCTAGAGTGTACTTAATGAGTATATTTCTGTGGTGATTTATGCAGGGTAGTGGGTATCCTAGTTTATTACTAGCATTGTTGTAATTGTTGTTATTGTTCTAACTGAATGCCATTACTACTTCATATAGTAGCCTGTATATTCCTTTCATGCCTGTATATTCTCTTCATTCTCGCATGCTCCGAAGAACTGACTGGTTATAATTTTGTATTGGCGATCGAGTAACGTGAAAACAAGCGAATAGCGATCTCTAGACCTACCAGTTCAGAGAAACAATTATCAGCAATGAGATTAAAAACCTTTTTTGTATTGCAAACCATGTCAATCTTCTTTCCTGATTTATTATTACTCCAAGTGTTTACAACATAGGAATTACAGCGTACTCGCAGCATCACTATGAATACGCCTTGTTGAGTCAAACCAAGCCTAGCGTTGATATCATCCACTACCCGGAATACCATAACTGGACTACACCTAAGGGGACTGGATATAACTATTATTTGTTACCCCGTATATATATATATATATATATATATATATATATATAATATATATATATATATTATACTACTGGCGGCATTCCGTCGTTTGCGACGACGAGTGTTTCAATTGATCCGATCAACAGAACAGCCTGCCCGTGAAATGAACGAGCAAGTGGGTGAGCATTCTACAGACACACGTACCCTTAATATGACAAGGCTGGCCCTTCGAATTACAGGCGAGTGGGCTGCAACATGAAATAAAGTGTCTTGCTCAAGGACACAACGCACCACCGAGAATCGAACTCACGACCTTACGATTGTGAGTCGAATACGCTAACCACAAAGCCTTCATATATATATATATATATATATATATATATATATATATATATATATATATAATAAAATATGGAGAAAAATACTGCAGGTAGCGCATGGATAACATGTAATAAAATGAGTCCCTCATCAGTGATTTGCCGACGATCATAGATATTTCATTGCATTAAAAATCATATACCTCACGTCGGTGCAATAATAACTAAAATAAGTTATTAGGACAATTAAAACGCGTAAAGCGAGTGAGACAGGAGAACAACAAAGAGTATAGCTAACCGTAGGGGAATGAAACAAGCTTCATAATTATTCTGTTTAGCGTAAGCTAGGTGAATATATGAGCGCTTTAGAAAAAAGACCTTACACGAACGAGGGCCATGTGAGAAGAGAGAAAAATATAGCTTTCGTCGTGTACAGGATGAAATATATATATATATATACATATATATATATATATACATATATATATATATATATATATATATATATATATATATATATATATATATATACATATATATATATATATATATATATATATATACATATATATATATATATATATATATATATACATATATATATATATATATATATATATATATATATATATATATATATATATATACATATATATATACATATATATATATATATATATATATATATATAGATATATAGATATAGATATATATGTAGGAGGTGAGTTTTATTGTAGTACAATAAAGCAATGCAGATATCGGATAAGTAGCACTCTACAGTTTGTAGGACTTGAGTATAAATAATATATAAGATTAAAAGATGTTAAAAGAGTTCCGTGTATTTTATTATGCAATGTAATTTATGCAATGTATTTTATTATTGCATAATAAAATACGCGGTACTCTTTTAACCATCTTTTGATCTTATATATATATATATATATGTAAAGTTCTATTTAAATTGTTGGGATACAACAAGCAAATATTTTTATAACTATCCGGGAGCTTCCAACACTAATGG
>OZ024740.1:45283369-45300869 GCA_964016885.1 Eledone cirrhosa
CGGACCGGCAACCGCTCTTTCAAACCAGTTCCTGTACACAGCTAAGTATTCTATAAGTCTCTAGCTGTGTCATTCTCGATAAAAGCACTGGATATGTAGTCCTGATGATTTCTAACAAGAATGAAACGCGTAGATTACTTCCCTTGCTTTATCGAGAATCTAATTGTAATACGTGACGTATTCTATTCTATAGCGATTAGGTCTTCAAAATGTTTATTATAAACATACAGAATATTTTCGAATATTCTATGTCTATATTCACATATATATCGCTATTTCAGAGCATTTATTCCAATTTCTAATTTCTGCCGGACCGGCAACCGCTCTTTCAAACCAGTTCCTGTACACAGCTAAGTATTCTATAAGTCTCTAGCTGTGTCATTCTCGATAAAAGCACTGGATATGTAGTCCTGATGATTTCTAACAAGAATGAAACGCGTAGATTACTTCCCTTGCTTTATCGAGAATCTAATTGTAATACGTGACGTATTCTATTCTATAGCGATTAGGTCTTCAAAATGTTTATTATAAACATACAGAATATTTTCGAATATTCTATGTCTATATTCACATATATATCGCTATTTCAGAGCATTTATTCCAATTTCTAATTTCTGCCGGACCGGCAACCGCTCTTTCAAACCAGTTCCTGTACACAGCTAAGTATTCTATAAGTCTCTAGCTGTGTCATTCTCGATAAAAGCACTGGATATGTAGTCCTGATGATTTCTAACAAGAATGAAACGCGTAGATTACTTCCCTTGCTTTTATCGAGAATCTAATTGTAATACGTGACGTATTCTATTCTATAGCGATTAGGTCTTCAAAATGTTTATTATAAACATACAGAATATTTTCGAATATTCTATGTCTATATTCACATATATATCGCTATTTCAGAGCATTTATTCCAATTTCTAATTTCTGCCGGACCGGCAACCGCTCTTTCAAACCAGTTCCTGTACACAGCTAAGTATTCTATAAGTCTCTAGCTGTGTCATTCTCGATAAAAGCACTGGATATGTAGTCCTGATGATTTCTAACAAGAATGAAACGCGTAGATTACTTCCCTTGCTTTTATCGAGAATCTAATTGTAATACGTGGCGTATTCTATTCTATAGCGATTAGGTCTTCAAAATGTTTATTATAAACATACAGAATATTTTCGAATATTCTATGTCTATATTCACATATATATCGCTATTTCAGAGCATTTATTCCAATTTCTAATTTCTGCCGGACCGGCAACCGCTCTTTCAAACCAGTTCCTGTACACAGCTAAGTATTCTATAAGTCTCTAGCTGTGTCATTCTCGATAAAAGCACTGGATATGTAGTCCTGATGATTTCTAACAAGAATGAAACGCGTAGATTACTTCCCTTGCTTTTATCGAGAATCTAATTGTAATACGTGACGTATTCTATTCTATAGCGATTAGGTCTTCAAAATGTTTATTATAAACATACAGAATATTTTCGAATATTCTATGTCTATATTCACATATATATCGCTATTTCAGAGCATTTATTCCAATTTCTAATTTCTGCCGGACCGGCAACCGCTCTTTCAAACCAGTTCCTGTACACAGCTAAGTATTCTATAAGTCTCTAGCTGTGTCATTCTCGATAAAAGCACTGGATATGTAGTCCTGATGATTTCTAACAAGAATGAAACGCGTAGATTACTTCCCTTGCTTTTATCGAGAATCTAATTGTAATACGTGACGTATTCTATTCTATAGCGATTAGGTCTTCAAAATGTTTATTATAAACATACAGAATATTTTCGAATATTCTATGTCTATATTCACATATATATCGCTATTTCAGAGCATTTATTCCAATTTCTAATTTCTGCCGGACCGGCAACCGCTCTTTCAAACCAGTTCCTGTACACAGCTAAGTATTCTATAAGTCTCTAGCTGTGTCATTCTCGATAAAAGCACTGGATATGTAGTCCTGATGATTTCTAACAAGAATGAAACGCGTAGATTACTTCCCTTGCTTTTATCGAGAATCTAATTGTAATACGTGACGTATTCTATTCTATAGCGATTAGGTCTTCAAAATGTTTATTATAAACATACAGAATATTTTCGAATATTCTATGTCTATATTCACATATATATCGCTATTTCAGAGCATTTATTCCAATTTCTAATTTCTGCCGGACCGGCAACCGCTCTTTCAAACCAGTTCCTGTACACAGCTAAGTATTCTATAAGTCTCTAGCTGTGTCATTCTCGATAAAAGCACTGGATATGTAGTCCTGATGATTTCTAACAAGAATGAAACGCGTAGATTACTTCCCTTGCTTTTATCGAGAATCTAATTGTAATACGTGGCGTATTCTATTCTATAGCGATTAGGTCTTCAAAATGTTTATTATAAACATACAGAATATTTTCGAATATTCTATGTCTATATTCACATATATATCGCTATTTCAGAGCATTTATTCCAATTTCTAATTTCTGCCGGACCGGCAACCGCTCTTTCAAACCAGTTCCTGTACACAGCTAAGTATTCTATAAGTCTCTAGCTGTGTCATTCTCGATAAAAGCACTGGATATGTAGTCCTGATGATTTCTAACAAGAATGAAACGCGTAGATTACTTCCCTTGCTTTTATCGAGAATCTAATTGTAATACGTGACGTATTCTATTCTATAGCGATTAGGTCTTCAAAATGTTTATTATAAACATACAGAATATTTTCGAATATTCTATGTCTATATTCACATATATATCGCTATTTCAGAGCATTTATTCCAATTTCTAATTTCTGCCGGACCGGCAACCGCTCTTTCAAACCAGTTCCTGTACACAGCTAAGTATTCTATAAGTCTCTAGCTGTGTCATTCTCGATAAAAGCACTGGATATGTAGTCCTGATGATTTCTAACAAGAATGAAACGCGTAGATTACTTCCCTTGCTTTTATCGAGAATCTAATTGTAATACGTGGCGTATTCTATTCTATAGCGATTAGGTCTTCAAAATGTTTATTATAAACATACAGAATATTTTCGAATATTCTATGTCTATATTCACATATATATCGCTATTTCAGAGCATTTATTCCAATTTATATATATATATATATATATATATATATACATATATATATATATATATATATATATATATATATATATATATATATATATATACATACATATATATATATACATATATATATATACATACATATATATATATACATACATATATATATATATATATATATATATATATATATATATATATATATATATATATATATATATATATATATATGTAGGAGGTGACTTTTATTGTAGTACAATAAAGCAATGCAGATATCGGATAAGAAGCACTCTACAGTTTGTAGGACTGGAGTATGCATAATATAAGATCAAAAGATGGTTAAAGGAGTTCCATGTATTTTATTATGCGCATTTCAAAAACAAACATCATCATGCAATAATATTTGTGTTTTCATCAGATAAAACAGGAGAACATGATATGAAGGCTAAAAAACACTTGTGGATAGTGCAGTTTTAAATCAACATATGAAAAGTTGTTTTAGATTGATGTGTGATATTGGGAAAAAATATTTTATTTAGAGAGGGGGGGGGAAAGGATGAAAAGGGAAGGAGATGAGAGGGAGAGATGGGTGATAGAGAGAAAGAGATAGTTTTTATAACTGAGAGGAGATATATTTTTTACATAGAGAGGTTGAAAACCGTTGGAAGATACTGTATAAATTAAAAATTTTGAAAATTAACGAAGGGAGGATATGTGCGAGGAAAAAATATTTTATTTAGGGAGGGGGGATGAAAAAAAGGGGGAGGAAATGAGAGTGAAGGTGGAGAGGGAGAGATGGGTGATAGAGAGAAAGAGATAGTTTTTATAACTGAGAAAAAGATATATTGTTTTAACATAGAGAGGTTGGGAACCGTTGGAAGATAATGTATAAATTAAAGGAATTTGAAAATTAACGAAGGGAAATTATGTATGAAAATAGAGAGAAAAAAATAATAATTGTGGATGAATATTCTAACGTCAAAAAAAGAAATGTATATATTGTGGCAATTTCAAAATTAACGAAGAGAAAAATTATTAAGGTTTGTGTGTAGAAGGATTTGAGAAAAATAATGTGAAGTTAAAGTTTGTATATTGGTTGAATTGATAATATATGCGAATAAAGAGTTAATATGTATTAATAATGAGTTCGTTGATGGGGAGAAAAAATAATAAATTAAGGATGAAATTGAGATTAAAAAGATTTATGATAGAGAGAAAAAATAATAATGATTGCGGATGAATATTGTATATGTTATGATTTTACAAGGTGAAGATAGAATGAGGGTAATGAGTAAACAAGTATTATAGAGTGTATAATGCCCTTTAAAGTAAGGTAGATGGGTATATTTAAAAGAACTAACACTGCTCTCTCAGAACTCATATGGTCCTTAAAAGACAAAAACATTAAATATACCATCTTTTGGAAGAAGATTTCTTCTGCATCCTCATACTTGAACAGCTCTCTATCTAAAATCTGTAATCTCTGCCTAAATGAAAAATTTACCATTATCTCTAACCTAGATTCTATAATAAATAGACGCACAGATTTGTTTTCTATCTGCCTGCATAAATTCCATAGAACTTTTCACAAAGTATACAGTTAATATTCAATTCTTTATCAATTTAGAATCTTTTCTCAAAGGCACATATACATACACCTCTTTAAAATATACCCATCTACCTTACTTTAAAGGGCATTATACACTCTATAATACTTGTTTACTCATTACCCTCATTCTATCTTCACCTTGTAAAATCATAACATATACAATATTCATCCGCAATCATTATTATTTTTTCTCTCTATCATAAATCTTTTTAATCTCAATTTCATCCTTAATTTATTATTTTTTTCTCCCCATCAACGAACTCATTATTAATACCTATTAACTCTTTATTCGCATATATTATCAATTCAACCAATATACAAACTTTAACTTCACATTATTTTTCTCAAATCCTTCTACACACAAACCTTAATAATTTTTCTCTTCGTTAATTTTGAAATTGCCACAATATATACATTTCTTTTTTTGACGTTAGAATATTCATCCACAATTATTATTTTTTTCTCTCTATCTTCATACATAATTTCCCTTCGTTAATTTTCAAATTCCTTTAATTTATACATTATCTTCCAACGGTTCCCAACCTCTCTATGTTAAAACAATATATCTTTTTCTCAGTTATAAAAACTATCTCTTTCTCTCTATCACCCATCTCTCCCTCTCCACCTTCACTCTCATCTCCTCCCCCTTTTTTTCATCCCCCCTCCCTAAATAAAATATTTTTTCCCCGCACATATCCTCCCTTCGTTAATTTTCAAAATTTTTAATTTATACAGTATCTTCCAACGGTTTTCAACCTCTCTATGTAAAAAATATATCTCCTCTCAGTTATAAAAACTATCTCTTTCTCTCTATCACCCATCTCTCCCTCTCATCTCCTTCCCTTTTCATCCTTTCCACCCCCCCCCCTCTCTAAATAAAATATTTTTTCCCAATATCACACATCAATCTAAAACCACTTTTCATATGTTGATTTAAAACTGCACTATCCACAAGTGTTTTTTAGCCTTCATATCATGTTCTCCTGTTTTATCTGATGAAAACACAAATATTATTGCATGATGATGTTTGTTTTTGAAATGCGCATAATAAAATACATGGAACTCCTTTAACCATCTTTTGATCTTATATTATATATATATATATATATACATATATATATATACATACATATATATATATATATATATATATATAAATATATATATACATATATATATATATACATATATATATATATATATATATATATATATATATATATATATATATATATATATATAAGCAAATTATAAATGTAAACATATAAGTATGTTTTTGAAACGGTGCGCGAGTTTGAAATTAGAAATTAGAAATTATAAGCTTTCGCCGTATTTTAGACTAAAGAAATTTCTAGCCTGATAGTGGGGTTTATAACCCTTATAACCCTCGGAAAAATGGAAAAAGATGAGTGTTGCCGTACATGGGAGTGCTCCCATGTACGGCAACACTCATCTTTTTCCATTTCTCCGAGGGTTATAAACCCCACTATCAGGCTAGAAATTTCTTTAGTCTAAAATACGTTGAAAGCTTATATATATATATATATACATACATATATATATATGTATATATTAGAAAGTGAGGTTTTTTTTACAAAATGAAAAATAGCCGAGGTGTCCTACACGGGTGAAAGTATAAAGAAAAAAAGATGAAATCGAAAATGCAACTGGAGTCTTATTTTTTTTTTTTATATATTTATTTATTTGGTTCCTTTACCGGTTTCTTTACTCACAGATGTGAGAAAAACCACAGACCCTCCATCTCAACTCTACTTTTGAAAAGCAGAAGAACTGCGAAACCGGTAAAGGAACCAAATAAATAAATATATATTTTTTTTAAATAAGACTCCAGTTGCATTTTCGATTTCATCTTTTTTTCTTTACATGTATATATATATATATAACGAAGGAAATGTGGTAAGGAACCAGGTGGACCATAACGCACCAAAGTACTCAATACTTAGGGTAGTAGAGTGGG
Organism: Eledone cirrhosa; assembly: GCA_964016885.1. NCBI lineage: Eukaryota > Metazoa > Mollusca > Cephalopoda > Octopoda > Eledonidae > Eledone > Eledone cirrhosa. Next base: position 45,290,023 of record OZ024740.1, read on the forward strand.
TAATAGGAACCAGTAAGACCCCAGGGGTCTTACTGGTTCCTATATATAGAGATAGATAAATATACACGGGTGTGTATGATTGTGTATAGAAGATTATATTAATAAGAGGAATTCAAACTTTGTCTGATTTACTCGTTTTATTTACAATCCTTTAAAATGTATAATGGTATTATAATGAAATAGTATGATAGAATATTAAATTCTAAGTGTTAATTGAACAAGTACTTTCATGCTTTCGCAATCTTCAGGTTCATAATATGTGGTGACAGTCAAGTTTGCAATTTTCAACTGTGGAAAATTGCAAACTTGACTATCACCACATATTATGAACCTGAAGATTGCGAAAGCATGAAAGTACTTGTTCAGTTAACACTTAGAATTTAATATTCTATCATACTATTTCATTATAATACCATTATAAATTTTAAAGGATTGTAAATAAAACGAGTAAATCAGACAAAGTTGGAATTCCTCTTATTAATATATATATATATATATATATATATATATATATATATATATATATATATATACGGATTAACAAATAATAGTTAAATGCAGTCCACTTAGGTGATGTCCAGTTATGGTATTCCAGGTAGTGGATGATATTAACGCTTGGCTTGGTTTGACTCAACAAGGCGTTTTCATAGTGATGCTGCGGGTATGCTGTAATTCCTATGTTGTAAACACTTGGAGTAATAATAAATCAGGAAAGAAGGTTTACATGGTTTGCTATACAAAAAAGTTTTTAATCACATAGCTTACATTTGTTTCACTGAACTGGTATGTCTAGAGATCGCTATCCGCCTAATTTTGCGTCACTCGATCGCCAATACAGAATTATAACCAGTCAGATCTTCGGAGCATGCGAGAATGAAGAAAATACACAGGCAAGAAAAGAAAATATGGAGTAGTTATGGCATTCAATTAGAACAATAACAACAATTACAACAATGCTATCAATAAACTATTTAAGGAGACCCTGACATTACTTAGGTGGGGGGTATATAATGTATCTAATGTTACGGCGTGAAAACCAGCTGTCATAAGGCAAAAAGTATCGTAGTGTGTATCAATTTTAAATTATAAAGATAAGCTAGTTTTTACAGTCTTTCTCTTCATCTTCAACGGTATACATGAGTGGGACCACTGTCAAAGCTCAATAGTTGTAGAGTTAATACAGAGGTTAACGAATTAATATACGCATATATCTACGCGCACGCACACACACACACACACACACACACACACACACACACACACACACACACACACACACACACACACACACACACACATATATATATATAAATATATATACACATATATGTGTACATAGACACATACATACACATCAATATACACTCGTACAAAAATATACATACATGCAAAGAGAAAAGCGTGCTAATTGTAATTATGGCAAAAAGAAGGTAAAGTAACATTGTAGTAGTGAAATGAGAAAAACTAGGATCTAGGATCAAATGATTGCAGCAGCTGAGAAGGAGTAAGATTGTTGGTAGATGAGGTACTTACAGACAATTGTGTGGTATAGACTTGTGAAGGAAATAGTATACTTAATGAATATATTTCTGTGGGTAGTAGGTATCCTAATTTAAAGCTATGTTATGTTGGTTCGATTCACGGAGGTTTGAATCTTATGAATTTAGTGGCTATTCTATGTCTGCAGAAGATAGATCTTTCTAACTTATTATTAAGTAGCCTTTTAACATTTCTAAGGATATACAATAGCTCAAGATCACACAGCCCGCAATAGGACATCCCTGTACTATAGGTTTTAGCAGCCGACAACTTCGACCAGTTGATAGTGTAGCTAGCGTTGCTGTCCTTCAATTCCCATATTTTTCTGGCGAGGGTGGTGGAACCCATAAGTGCACGGTTTTTCATTGAGTGCCTGTGCACATACCATCTTTTCTTAAAAGAACCCGCGGTGGATCCTATGTAATTCCAGGTGGAGTTACCCGAGATGACAGTGCACATGTACACCAGGCTCGAATCGAGACATCTGTTCGCCAATGGGCACCTATCTGGGAGGTGACAGTTGCAGTTTGAGGCGCTATTTTGTTCAGCTTTTACATTCCTATTTAGTACCCTGTTATAAGTGGGTTGTGATATATGCCCAATGGGGTTTTGCTGCTGCGCGTTTGTATGCGCTTGTGGTTGTGATATTGTGATGAGTTTGTGCTTATGTATAGGTGCAATTGATTTACTTGAGATATTTCTGTGGTTGATCTTGCGTATGTGTGATTCTATGTTAGCTGCTGTTGAGAAAGAGAGTTTTATAGTAGATCTATTGAGTATTTTGTGATATCTATGCGAGATAGGGAAGTGTTTATCTATTAGTTTAAAGAATGTAGAGGGCAGTCTAGTTTTTATAGAGGAGTTGAATATTGGGTTGAACCATAGGTATTTTCTTTGTCTGTTTCTTCTATTGTTTCTAGGGTTTACGTTATTAGTGTTTTGGCCGTTTACTCTAGGTGTTACATGTCTAACCCTATGTCTAGTCAAGCTATTCCTATTATTATGTGAGCGGTTGGAGTAGAAATTACTAGGATTGTTTATGTTGTCCTTATTCACTATATACTGTAGTTTATCTTTATGACCGGCCCTACTTAATGCTGCATTATAATAGTCAGCATGCTCGTTAAAGATTTCTAGGTTTGAGGATAGGCGGGATATTCGGAGGGATATACTACGTGCTATGGATTTAATTATGGATTTGGGGTGATTTGAGTTGTAACTAATGTAGGCAAGATTTTCATTATTTTTGTGGAAAGGTTCTATTAATCCAGTATTTAGATTTAGAGTTACATCTAGAAAATTTACCTTCTTATGGTTTAGTTCGTAGGTAATACTTAGGCCTAGTTTTTTGAAGAATATTCTAATATTTTTCCTTAGTCTTTCCATGCTCTGGTTGTTTAGGTTCTTAGCTATAAGTAACGTGTCGTCCCTATAAATTCCTCCTTGGAGGTTACTGAATTCCTTATGTAGGTTGTGTGCTATGAATAGCCCCACGATATCTGTAATTTGCGCAGAATCATTTGATCCCATTGTAATATCGAAGCTATTTATTCTATCCTTTCTTACCCAGTAGTTATTTTCAAATTTTACGATAGTCCTTCTAGCCGCTATTATTATTTCAATTTCATCGTGGGTAAGATCAGAGTTATTTTGGGCAAATATAAGCGCCTTATCTAGGGTAGCTGGGGATATGGATGCATAATAGTCGTCTATATCAAATTGTATGAAGTTACACGTCTCCCTATTTTGTATTTTATTGAACCATTTAATTGCCTCGTTAGTGTAAGCTATGTGATTAAAAACTTTTTTGTATAGCAAACCATGTAAACCTTCTTTCCTGATTTATATATATATATATATATATATATATATATATATATATATATATATATATATACATATATATATATATATGTACATATATATAATAAATATATATATGTATATATATATATAATAAGTTGACGAGATTAGCACGGGTTTCACTGCTAGGACCGGTTGCATCTCAACGTACTCAATAGGTAATGTTAAGTAAACTCCCTGAGTAGACATAGTTATTCGCTTCAACACAACACACGTAAATGGGTACCATAAATCTATACCCGTACTCGAGTTCAGCCCACACTTTAATGCAACAATAGAGTGCACAGCATCTACTGTCTGCATTTATAATGCAACAATGCACAATCGGTGCATGTGACTTTATCAGCGGATTTCGCATAATCAATACCCATTCGATCGATAGAATTCGATTCCAGTCCGTACTGGCTATGACTGAATGTGACGGACAACACAGTAAAACATTAGCAACTGAAATCCCTACGCGTCATCCCAATGCCGTCAATTGATTGGCCATTTGTTCAGAAATTTATGTGACTGCAGGAGACGAAATTCAAATAGTTTCGCTCCTGCCATACGCTCTCAGCCAACGTGCCTCAAACACAAATTAACAAGCGAGTGAAAAACGGTTATTTAAAAATAAGAAGGTGTTAAAGTTTGCTTGAATCATTGCGGAATATGAAAAATAGTCGTTTATATATATATATATATATATATATATATATATATATATATATATATAAAGTTAAATAAAAGTCAAATGATTAAAATTTAGCTTCGTTTATTACTGCTATATATATTTCAGTGACAGCCATCTTTGGCTGTGACCTCTTCAGGCAGTTTGAATTAGTATGGTATAGACAAGTACATATGTTGTTTAGGTGTATGATATTGTCAATACTCTGATATGCCCAGTTCCTTGTTGGGTTGTTAATTCACTGGGGAACTGGAGTCATATGACTCCAGTTCCCCAGTGAATTAACAACCCAACAAGGAACTGGGCATATCAGAGTATTGACAATATCATACACCTAAACAACATATGTACTTGTCTATACCATACTAATTCAAACTGCCTGAAGAGGTCACAGCCAAAGATGGCTGTCACTGAAATATATATAGCAGTAATAAACGAAGCTAAATTTTAATCATTTGACTTTTATTTAACTTTATTTTACACTACTCCGGAGTAACCAAACCAACCTGCGCACTTCGTCGAGTGCTCCAGCCTGCATACTGAGGTGTTGGTATACAACCAACATAAACTCAAAATCTCTATATATATATATATATATATATTAGAAAGTGAGGTTTTTTTTACAAAATGAAAAATAACCGAGGTGTCCTACACGAGTGGAAGTATAAAGAAAAAGGGATGAAATCGAAAATGCAACTGAAGTCTTATTTTTTTTTAAAATATATATATTTATTTGGTTCCTTTACCGGTTTCGCAGTTCTTCTGCTTTTCAAAAGGTGAGTTGAGATGGAGGGTCTGTGGTTTTTCTCACATCTGGTTGGTCTCTAAATGTTACTTGTTTTATATGGAAAAAGTGGCTCGAAAACCAGGTTTTTCGAGAAGTAATTTGATTGGTTTGTCAATAATTATAATAAATTTCGCGCCAGTTCGCGTTACAATAGTTCTTCAAATAAGAGAGGGGAGGGGGGGGGGTTGTCACAGGTTGTTTTTTTCATATATGAGTGTTTGAATTTCTTTTTACTTGAAAAAATGAGGCTCACGAAGGCTTTTTTGGGGTTGGTTATAAATGAAATTTGGCTGTCACGTGAACAAGTTTTCATTACATTTTTGCGCCCTATATATATATATATATATATATATATATATATATATATATATTCTTTGCGCCCTATATATATATATATATATATTCTTTCCTTGCTCACATTTCGACCAGGTTTGATGGTCTTCATTCTCTCTCGTCCACGTTTTCACAGAACTTATGTTCATCGATTTCAGGGACTTGACTCCTTCTTCCTCACTTTTCGTTGCATTACCATCTTTGATTGTTTACAGTCTCGCTCGTCCCCCATTTTTACGTGTCCCAACGACTTTCTTTAACCGTTGCACGCACCAACCGGAGGTTCATGGTCTTTAAAGCGATGAAATACCAATGAAGGTTGGCAGATCACTGATGAAGGACTGAATTTATTCATATGTAACCCATTTGCAACCACGCATCACGTCTTGTTTTCATATTCACACATATATATTTCCCTCCGCTGTGACCCGTCTGTTTCTTTCTTACTGCTTCCTCTTTTCTCTGTATCTCTCACTTCCCTTTACCCCATCTAACAGTCACTCTCTCTGTTAGCCTCTTCCTCACACTTTCACTCACTCACTCTCTGCTACTCCCTCTCCTACTTCCTCCCGTTTGACCTGTGCGAAATTCTTTCCTCACGCACACTTTGACCAGGTCGGTTGTTCTTTATTCTCTCTCGTCTACGATTTCACAGAACTTATGTTCATCGATTTCAGGGACTCGACTCCTTCTTCCTCACTTTTCGTTGCATTACCATCTTTGATTGTCTACAGTCTCACTCGTTCCCCTTATTTACGTGTCCCAACGACTTTCTTTAGCCGTTGCTCGCATCAACCGGGGGTATATGGTCTTTAAAGCGATGAAATACCAATGAAGGTTGGCAGATCACTGATGAAGGACTAAATTTATTCATATATATATATATATATATATGTATGTCACACACACACACACCCCCCCCCCACTCTCAAGAGCGTGAAACTAATAAACCTTTGTTTGTACTGCCTCTCTGTTTTGTTCCCGTTCCATTTTTCACTATATATATATATATGTATGTAAAAGGTAAACAGAAATAACAACACAATCGGTACAGTATTTGGAAGGTATATATTAGGTTAACGCTTGATATAGCAGGAAGAAAGTCTTAACGTTTCGGACGCTAGTCCTTCATCAGAAGAAAGAATGAGAAATAAAAAAGATTAAGGGGACGGGCGGGATGGAATTGGAAAAAATGTCTTTAGATAAAAATAACAGGTCCATTCATGTTGACATCTCTTGCATTGTATATGGTTTTTCATCTATTTTCTATCATCCAATTTTACTCTTTTCATATTTTAATATTCCTTTGAGTGCATTACCTTGTATATATTAGCAGTAAGTAGATTGTGGACCTTGGAGGAAACTTGTCTCCCAATGCCACCCAACAGTCTAATACACCAAATACGACACCCCCTATCTCAGTCTAATGCACTCCCCTTCCCTTCCCATGCAGGAGGACCTAAATCGATGTCCGAGATTTTCGGATACAGTAGCCATATATGAATCATAGAGTTTCTTAGCTGAGTGGTTAAGCAGTTCGCTTTGCAGCCAGTTGGTTTTGAGTTCAACCCTTCTACCTGACACCTTGGGCATATGTCTTCTACTACAGCCTCGGGTTGACCAATGCCTTGTCTTAACATGGCCGCAGTCTACTGACTGAAACAAGTCAAAGAATAAAAGAAAACAGAAGATTTTTCACATTCACAGACTAAGTCTCACTGATAGAAAATAATGAAATATTTTCAATTCACCTTCATTCATATGACCTTGCTTCTGTATGCAATGTGATATCCATGGCTCATATAAATGGAATTTGTTTAATGTTTTCTGTCTACATTATTATTATCATCGAATACCTTCTTTCTGTTTTCAAATTATCACTGCAGATTGTAATCTCCGCTATATCAGTTCACTTAAAACAGGCGTTGTTGTATCATTGGAAAAACTTTTAATCAAATTTTATCTGCTATCAGTCTGTATCATATCTATAGTCGAATGCCGTCCTTCACTGACTTTTTTTCCTATTAACTTGAAATAAAAATGTGTTGGATTTGGTGGATTTTGCATTGGATAAAATAGCATTGTGATATTTGCTCTGGTTCTTTACTGGTTCAAACCCCACCAAGGTCAACTTTGCTTTTCATTCTTCTGGGGTCTATAAAATATAGTACCAGTTAAGAGCTGGGGTTGATTTAATTAACTTTGCTCTTTTAAATTTAATTGCCTTTTGTCTAAATTAGAAATCAATATTACATATGTTATGATGACATTTTGCAGAGATATTTATTGAAGGTGTAGATTACGACTGTATGTATAGACTGGTAACTCTTGGTCGAATCGTAGGGTTGCTGTGGTGATATACAGCGTGTCTTGGGCATTTTAAACCTGGCGGAGACTATCCCTCTCCAAATTTGCACATGACTAATTTCTTCCATTGAAAGAGAGAGTAAGTGACAAAGAAATATAGAGAAAAAACAAACTCCAGTATTGGACTGGTACTTTTTATAAATGTCAAACATTCCCAGCCCCTCGATAATTCACAACCCTTAAAAAAACATTTCTTTGCATTTCCAGTGACCTTTTCTCTTCAATGGGCTCTCACACTCTTCTTCTTCTTCTTCTTCTTCTTCTTCTTCTTCCACTTATTCCTGAGAGGGCCGAGGGCAGAGTCCTCAAACACTCCATCCAGCGGGTCCTGTCAGAAGCAACCGTCTGCAACTAATCCGGCTGGATCGCCAAGCGAGTCCACCCCGGGCGACATTTTTATAGGGGTTGGCACTTTTGGATCTGCTGTAGGCTATAAGCGTTCTTTTAATGCTGCAGCATAATATAATTGTACAGAGACTAGTTAGTATATCTATATATATAACTTTAAGAGTGAGTCACTGAGCAATATGTTTTTTTGTAGGGGCCCAGGGGCGGAAAACTGATGGCTGCCCCGGGTTGCACACACTTTAGCTATGTCACTTCTCGGGATCTACTCCTGGGCCTCCTGTCGGTTGGTTTTGCCCGCAAAATCTGTCTAGCAATTCTTTCCTGAGACATTCTAACCACATGCCTATAGTATCAGAGCTACGATCTCTCAATTCGGGGAAGTAGCAGCTCTACCTGGTGTGACTCTGATCTCCGAGCTACGAACTCTCTCGAGTAATGTTACTCCAAAGACTCTTCGGAGGAACCCCATTTCTGCCGCTTGTATTCACGATCGTATGCTTTCGGTTATTACCCAATATTAATGACCATAGGTAAGGGTTTGCACGAATACCGAATTGAAGATAAAGATTTTTTTTCTAATGACCATATTTTGCTTCGTCTGTTTCCTCTGTAAGACTTTCATCTATATCTCGACTGATTAAACAGATAACAATCAATTTGCTCTGAACTCAGTAACAACATACATTCCTCAAGAACATACACCAACCTATAGCTATTCTCGTTCTGTTCAATTTACATTCTTCAGCAATTTTCACGAAATCAGTCAGTATCAGTGTTCCAAAAATATATCGCATCACAGTTACAGACACTGCCTAGTCACTCTCGCAGTTAAAAATGCAATAAACCAGTGATTGGCCCGTATAAAATCTGTGGAACCAACATAACGCTAGCTGTGTACGCTAATTGCGATATAAAGAAAATATCTCATATTTTCCCCCATCTGCTTCATTAGGGCTAACTCGAGGCTAAACAATAGCAACACAAAAGCAATAGGCAATATTTAAAAAAAATGTTTTACATAAAGCACATCATAATCTGATTTAACATGTTAGAAACTACAAACAGTTATTGCCCCAGCCAGTGAATTTTAACTATGTGATAACATGATAAAAGATATAAAATTCACAAGCAAAACTATTGAGAATGCTGGAATGAAACGATGAGTGGGTGGTACTGCAATTAATATACCTTTTCAAAGCGTATTAATTGCAACAGATGTGAGGAACTGTTTGTTTGTATCGTACTTGCTGCAATACCCAGCGGCTTACCCAGGTTTATTAATACCTAAAATAAAATAGAAACACGTGAATTCACTACATTTCGGATATATTACGAAGAAAATGTGAAATGGTAGAAGAAAGGAAATAATGAAATCCATTTTATGGAAACTTAGGAAATTTCGCTGGCTACCACAATGTTACCAGAACAATTTCATAAACTCCAGCGTCCCCTGTTATAACATATAATTGAGTGTGCATATATTCTAATATATGTATGATTTAATGGAGACAGATTTAATGGGGACAAAGGGAGAAATTGCCCAGGCCCCATGTAGTGGGGGGGGGGGGGACACCAGCAATGGCCGTAGCAATTTATTTGTGCTCTCTTCTGGGCTTTTTAGTTTTAGGGTGGTGAGAATTTTTAAATTTAATACCTGTATGTACAACTTTTCAATTCTTGCACTAAACTAATTTTGATATGTAAAATTGGAGGATTTGCTGTGTATTCTAATATTTGTGTATGAGGGGGTTCCCAAACCTGAAGTGCTCCGGGATCCCAAGGTCTAAATCCAACCCTGTGTATGTAAGATGATGAACTGGTAGAGCGTCTGATAAAATGTCATTGCGATATTTGTTTTGGCTTTTTACATTCTGAGTACATATCTCGCCGTCATCAACTTTGCCTTTCAAACTTCCAGGGTTGATAAAATAAAGTTCCTGTCAAGTACTGGATTGATTTATTCAACTTTGCCTTTCCTCCAATTTGCTGGCCTAGTGCACATTTGTGAGGTGGTGAGTTCGTTCCCGGATTGGGTGGTGCCGTGTGTCCTTGAGCAAGAAACTTATATTTCAGTTTATTTAACTGAAAAAATGAGTTGTGATGTCACTGGTGCCAAACTCTATTGGCCTTTGTCTTCTCCTGGACATATATAGGGTATATATACTGTACATAGTGCATATATAATGTATAAGATAGCCAAATAGTTTATTTATCGATATCGAAATGATGAAAGGCAAAGTTGACCTCGGCGGGATTTGAACACAGAGAGCAGAGAGCCGGAAGGAATACCGCTAAGCAATCTATCCGACATTCTAACAACTCTGACAATTCTCCTCCTAGTATTTAATGATATCGTCTACGAATTCAAAAAATCCAGTTTTTTAAATTTTTCCAAAGAACATGTCTGGATTAAGCTGAAATTTTCATCACGGCCCCTGCCTGAAAGTTACATTGCGGCCCTTGTTTGAAATGTTCATTGTAGCCCCTACCTGAAAATTACATTGGGACTCCTGTCTGAAAATTTCATCAGGGTTCCTGCCTGAAAATGTCATTACAGCCCTTACGTATTATGTAAAGTATAAAAAAAAATTAAGTTGAGTCCCTAGTTGCAGCCCGCGCACCCCATCTTTAATCCGCTACTGCCGAAGTACTAAATCTTCTCCTCTCTACGTAAACCGACCCGTATACCAAACCAAAATAAACCAGTATTTAATGTATACTATCTACGAATTCGAAAGAAGGCAGTCTATAAAACGTACCAAAGTACCACGATACCAAAGTGAAATTAAATCTCTACAAATTAGGAAACGTTGCGAATACATAGAGCAAAGCTATCTGCTGGAAAAGCATACGCTATAGTTTTACAAGAATAGGTAGCAGCAGGTGGAAAAAGTAAATAACACCACAAAAAATAATAAATAAATAAAATAATTGTTA
>OZ024740.1:45305869-45467240 GCA_964016885.1 Eledone cirrhosa
AGACTGCCAATGCTTCATGTTTATCTTTATTTTCACTCTTGCTTTTATTTTATTTTATTTTTATCATGTAACACTTTATATGTAAATTGCCATGCTATTTCATTTGATGAATGTCACCCCACTGTTGATCAATATGCACATATGTTTTATGGGTCTCTTGGGTTGAAAAGGAGGTCAAGTATGTTATAAATAACTGCTCCGAAGAATCCAAACCTCGGTTTGGAGGAAACAATTGTAAGCAAATAAATGACTTAAACTGAACTTTGATTACTGTAATCTCTCTCTCTCTATATATATATATATATATATATATATATATATATATATATATATATATATATATTCGGCGCCGGGAAATGTGTGTGTATATATATATGTGTGTGTGTGTGTGTAGGAGGTGAGTTTTATTGTAGAACAATAAAACTATGCATATATCGGATAAGTAGCACTCAACAGTTTCTTGGACTGGAGTATATATAAGAAGAAATTAAAAGATGGTTAAAAAAGTTCCACATATTTTATTATGCGCATTTAAAAAACAAATATCATCCTGGGACGATAGTTGCGTTCTCATCAGATAAATAAGGTAACATGATATGATGCCTAAAAAACACTTGTGAACAAGGAGGTGTCCAGTCAACATGTGATATGTTGACTGGACACTTCCTTGTTCACAAGTGCTTTTTAGGCATCATATCATGTTACCTTATTTATCTGATGAGAACGCAACTATCGTCCCAGGATGATATTTGTTTTTTAAATGCGCATAATAAAATATATGGAACTTTTTTAACCATCTTTTAATTTCTTCTTATATATATATATATATATATATATATATATATATATATATATATATATATATATATATATATATTGAGGACAATGAAGGAATTTAGGTATATTATATCTTTTTATTTATATCTAATGTTTCTTCTTTCTTTATAATGTATTATATATATATAACCAAAATTAAATTAAGGATATCATATCTGAGAAACATGCGCCATAACCTCTGTAGAATATGCTCAAAGATTTTAAGGGATAGATCCGACCCTTTATAAGCATTCAATTATTTAAAGTTCTCGTTAAATTTTAATTAGTTACCTACGTGCTATGTGTGCTTACACTCTTATATATATACATATATATATGTCAATCGATTTTTAATTGAATGCTTATATATATATATATATATATATATATATATATATATAAGCATTCAATTAAAAATCGATTGACATATATATATATATATTCGGCGACGGGAAATACGGTATATGTGTGTGTATATATATATGTGTGTGTATATATATATACAGTGGCGGACTGGGTCTAAAAATATTGGTTGCCAGGTGAAGGGGGCCCACCTACATATAGAATGCTATCATTTAATTTTTATAATGAATAAATAACATTGTCAAAAAATAAATAAGTGGGAACAAAACAGTGCAATCAAATTTTTGCAGAAAAATATCTTACTTTCTCCAATGAAAAATATTATGTATTTTGCGAAATCCAGAGACTCTCAATAATGACCTTTGGTCTTTCACACACACTCATTTTATATAAGTATATATATCTATGGACTTACTTTTTATATATTGCTCTGATTATTAATTATTTTATTAATTCTTCATTGAGCCACACCGTGAATGGTTGCCAAAAACATATATATATATCTATGACTCTGTCTAGTTTATATGTATATACCCTTTAAATTTTATATACTGCCGTAAGGTTGAGTAAAACTTTAGGCAGTATTCGACTTCCTTGACCACTAGCCACGTGATGATTCTTAACCATTTTGAATTCGTTTCTGGCGGGGATCATGTAAGAAAAATATTTGTCCAATTGAGTTATCTCCTGATGATTTCCAAACCTCGTTGATTTATCCTAGATCGGATATATCCCAAAATGGAATGAAATCGCCGGGGGTAGAGATATTTTGATGATTTTGGTAAGGATTATGTACATTGTTTCTTCTAACTTTGATTTTATACCTAATTATGTATGGTTAACTATATGTCTAGTCAATTTCTGCAGGCTATTAGAAATACTAGATAAATTCTTTGTAGCTATGAGTCGCGGATAAGAAGCTATATCATTTATCTATTGTTTCTTCATAAGTATATTTTAAACTTATAGCCTCGTTTAAATGATTTTTTTGTGTGGTTGATTTATGCTGATTGGGAGAAGAAATATTGTATATATTTTATCTAATGATTCTATGGACTTACTTTATATATATATATATATATATATATATATATATATATATATATATATATATATATATATATATATATATATATATATAATAAAGAATTTATATCCAGTAACATATATATACATACAAATGCATATCGATGCTAGCAAATATATAGGTTTTGTCTTAATAACATTGTGGTTCAATGCATGGGGTTGCAGAACAATAATATAAGAGACGTAAGATAAGAAAATTATAAAATTAACTTACTTACTAAAATATCACTTCCAACTAATTAGTTTCTGGAATGGAGTAGATACATCTTCCGAAGAAGGTGTAGAGAAACATCCCGTCATCAGGAAAGTCTATTCTCATACAAGTTTCCAGGCAAAGCGAGGACTCTGGAAGCTTATTAAAAAATAAATCAGTGAATAGGAAATAGCAAAGCGTGGACTTACTTCCTAGCCATTGAGAAAATCACTGCCTCTGTGTCTGTGGCAAATTCAAAAAGAATTGAACACGTGACATCGAGGTCAATCGGTGGAAAGTGGGTTGTTAATAAGACAGCGGCCAGCCTACTACCGTAGCAGCAGTCATGGCCAGTATTGCTCGACAAATATTTTGGAGATAATAATAAAGAATTTATATTCAGTAACATATATATACATACAAATGCATATCGATGCTAGCAAATATATAGGTTTTGTCTTAATAACATTGTGGTTCAATGCATGGGGTTGCAGAACAATAATATAAGAGACGTAAGATAAGAAAATTATAAAATTAACTTACTTACTAAAATATCACTTCCAACTAATTAGTTTCTGGAATGGAGTAGATACATCTTCCGAAGAGGATGTAGAGAAACATCCCGTCATCAGGAAAGTCTATTCTCATACAAGTTTCCAGGCAAAGCGAGGACTCTGGAAGCTTATTAAAAAATAAATCAGTGAATAGACTTTCCTGATGACAGGATGTTTCTCTACACCTTCTTCGGAAGATGTATCTACTCCATTCCAGAAACTAATTAGTTGGAAGTGATATTTTAGTAAGTAAGTTAATTTTATAATTTTCTTATCTTACGTCTCTTATATATATATATATATATATATATATATATATATATATATATATATATATATATATATATATATATATATATATATATATATATATATATATATACATATATTAGAAAAGGGAAGTAATGTTCTATACAAAACAGTGGATATAGAAAAGGTGAAGTTGGAAATATCACGGAAAATATATTTTAGGGTCTGTTTTACTTTTTTTTTCTTTTCTTTGATTCGTCAAAGTGACATTATTGAAAAGATGACATTATTGAAAAAATGAGAGGGACAATTCTTTTTTTTTTAAGTTTTATAAAGTATATAAAGTATATAAAGTATTACCGGTTTTGATGTATTATTAAAATTCCTCTTATCAAATGTTTACATGAATGTATATTAGGCTTCTACATAAACTGGAAATATTCTCCCAATTTGTAGAAAACTTATAATGAAACAATTGTTTGGAAAGAGAGATGTATTTTAACTTTAATTATATCTCATAAAATAATACAACTTTTGAATAATAATAATACAATTTTTGAAAACATTAGAAATGCGCAACCGGTAAAAACTTAAAACTAAAACTGAATACTAAATACTAACCAATACTTGTTACTAATTTATACTTATTCCTAATTAAACTATTTTTCACTAGGAAAAATTTGTCAGCATTTTCTTTTCCTTTTACTAATATATCACAACTCGTGTGTTACACCTCTATTTTTTTAATTTTAAATATATATATATATATATATATATATATATATATATATATATATATATATATATATATATATATATATATATATATATATATATTAAATTCAAAGGGATATATGTATATAATTAGACATAGTCACAGATACATATATGAGTTTGGCTACCTTTCACGGTGTGGCTCAATGAAGAATTAATTAAGCAAATAATCATTAATCAGAGCTATATATAAAATTACAAGTTTGAAGAATTATTAGATAAAATATATCCAGTATTTCCTCTCCCTAGTCCGTATAAATCAACCACATAAATAATCATTTAAATGAGGCTATAAGTTTAAAATGTAACTATGAAGAAATAATAGACAAATGATACAGACTATCTTCCGCGAGGGACAGTCAGATAAAATTTAACTAGTCATTCCTTTTAGCCCGTAGAAATTGACTAGCCAAATAATCAACTACACAGAGTTAGGTATAAAATAGAAGATTGAAGAAAAAATGCATATAAACTTGACCAAAATTCCTCTAGTCTCGACTACCGGACTAGGGAGAGGAAATACTGTATATATTTTATCTAATAATTCTTCAAACTTGCAATTTTATATATATATATATATATATAACGAAGGAAATGTGGTAAGGAACCAGGTGGACCATAACGCACCAAAGTACTCAATACTTAGGGTAGTAGAGTGGGTAATAGGAACGAGTAGGACCCCGACGGCTGAGCTCAAGCCGTTTCGACGGCTAATTCTGGACTAAAAAAAATAAATAAATAAATAAAAATCTTTTTTTTTTTTTTTTTTTTTTAGTCCAGAATTAGCCTTCGAAACGGCTTGAGCTCAGCCGTCGGGGTCCTACTCGTTCCTATATATATATATATATATATAATATATATATATATATATATATATATATATATAATATATATATATATATAATATATATATATATATAATATATATATATATATAATATATATATATATATAATATATATATATATATATATATATATATATATATATATATAGCAGTGTGGCTAAAAGAAGTCCGAACTATTGCTACAACAAAAACATACGAAGTAAGTGAGACTGTGATAGGAAAACTCCAAGATAAGAAAACACCAGGAAGAGGCATGACTGTCGGCTACTGGTACAAAAAACTGGTATTCTATCGGAGGTATGTTACTGACCTCTACTAATAAGTTCTTAAGGGAGATACACTTATACCAGAATGGTTGACATTAACACAAACATTACTGGTCCCCAAGAACAAAGACACCCACTTGGCAAAAAACTACCGACCCATTGCATGCCAGAACCTGATGTATAAGATGTATACAGCCTGCCTGAACCTATTTCTCCAAGATCACTGTGAAAATAATTGTTTCTACTTTTGGCACAAGGCCAGCAATTACCCAGTGTATTACTGGTACTTTATTTTATCGACCCCATAAGGATGAAAGGCAAAGTTAACCTAGATTAACAAGCAGCTGGAAAGAAAGGGGTTTGGGGATGTGCTGAACAACTCCTAATCAACAAAATTGCGATGTTGGAAGTGCGACAACTTAGGAAGAATATGGCTACAGTCTGGCTGGACTACAGGAAAGCTTATGATTCTGTCCCCCACTCTTGGATGATAGAGGCACTCCAACTTGCTAAAGTCATAGACATTATTATCAGAGCCATAAAGAAGCTGTCTTCTTCTTGGGCTACTATCGTCAGGTTAAAGACAGAGAGGGAGGATTCTATTTTCACTGATAAAATAAAATATCACTGGGGTATATTTCAGGGGGACAGTCTCTCTCTGTGATATTATTCATCTTGTCATTAAACCCCTTGTCCTTTCTGCTCAAGAAATGGGAAGGATACATCATTGGATCACAGGAGGACAGAAATACGAACCTAACCCATAATTTCTTTGTGGATGATCTGAAACTCTATGCCAAGAACATGGATGGGATGAAGAAAAATCTTGACCTGGTTACAACATTCTCAAAGGATATAGGAATGGAGTTTGGCCAAGATAAATGCTCATATATGACTGTAAAGCGGGGAAAAACAACAACCCAATCTAGCAACAATGTCATCAATGGCCTAACTGTTTCACCGATATCTGATGAGGACTGCTACAGATACCTGGGGATAAATGAGAACATATCCTATAATGGTATCTGTAATAAGGAACGCGTAACCAAGGAATACTACACCTGATTAAGAAAGATTTGATCATCGGAACTCTCTGCCCAAAACAAATCAGTGGCTCACAATGTGTTTGCTGTGCCTGTCCTAACACCGACGTTTCGAATACTCAATTGGACGATAGACGAAATCCGAGCAGTTGATGTTGGAACTCGAAAAATACTAAATAACACCGGAAACTTCCACATTAACAGTGACATAGACCGCCTTTACTTGAAACGTAAGCAGGGAGGCAGAGGCCTAACATCAGTCCAGACAGCATTTGAATATCGCATCATATCCCTCCGACAACATCTACGAACCTCGAAGCGTAGGAGCCCATTTCTCGAGCAAGTCTATCTGCATGAAACAGATAAGGTCATGAGAGTTGGGAAGGAAATCCTCGAGAGATATTCCGTGTGATAATCAAAAACTCACACCCAGGGATGTCGTTCAGCAGTATCGCAGTGAAGCCATGGATGAAAGACTGCATGCCTATCAACAAAAAATCATGCATGGATATGTTGCCAGGAAGCTCCAAAATGAGAGTAATATAGATAAACAAAGTAGTCTATCTTGGACCAACAACTGCTATATTGGCTCCCACTTTGAAGGATACGCTTTTGCAATCCAAGAACAGGAAATCAACACGAAATACCTGATTCACAAAAGAGATAGGGATGCAGGCAAAACACCTAGATGTGATAACAAGTGCAGACTCTGCAGAACTAACATCGAAGATATCACCCATGTCATCAGCAGCTGTCCAAAGATGTCATCGCGGTACTATCTACCTATGAGGCATGATGTAGTGGCCAAAACACTGTACAATGCAATCCGTAAAAAAGGTAGCCCCGATACATAAACACATTAAAAGCTACAACAATGTGGAAGACATACATATACATATGAAAGAGTACTGGTGGAATGTTCCAGTAAAAACCCCAATAAAATGCAGGCATAACAGAGCAGATATTATGATATGGGACAGGGAGAAGAAAGCATGCACAGCAGATGCCAATATAATATCAAAGATTGCCGAAAAGGGGAATATGTATGCAGAACTGATGAGAAATCTGCAGATACTCCACCCTGATTACACCTTCAGATTTATGCCTGTGATTATTGGGGCACTGGGATATGTTAGTAACTGCCTCAATACAAATCTTGAGAAGCTAGGCTTCACAGGAACAGAAAGAACAGAACTAGTTAGGAAATTACAAGTACAATCCATTAATGGAACAGTAAAAATATGTAAAACATTCCAGAAATGTTGCATCTAATAACTGCATATACACATGTACAGATGCAATGCATATACACATGCACACATACAACTCAAAACATACATATCCACACATACAATAACATTCATATCTACACATGCATGCATGCAGACATACATACATATCTACCTAGTTGATGTTGTGTAAATTCCAATGAGAGAGTCTTGTGTCTATGTTAGAAACCGACTCTCTTTATTGGGAAAAACTTTGTGAAATTATAAAACCAGAAGAACATACATACAGGGTGCTCATAAATTATCTTTACAACTTCCACAATGTATTGTTGGCTATTAAAGTTAAGATCCATCAATACAATTCTTTGCATGTTAAAGAAATATCATCAGTGTTTTGATGTTTTGAACAAAACTTTATTAACCTATTCTTTCCAATAAACCTCGTAGAGTTATCTTAATTTTTTTTTCGTTTTATTTTCTGATATTTTTAAATTATAAAGATAATTTATGAACACTATGTGTATATATATATATATATATATATATATATATATATATATATAATGGAAAAATTTGAACAGGGACAAAACAGAGAGGCAGTACAATAAATGTTTATTAATTTCACGCTCAGGAGAGTGGGGGGTAGGTGGGGGACGACGTTTCGGGCATAAGCCCTTCCTCAGGTGAGAAGTGTGTGGGAACAGAGTTCAAAAGGTGTGTAGGGGAGTGGTGGAGAGACATATAGCGAAAGGAAACGGTGCGAATGAAAAAAAACAAAGATAAAAAATAAAAATAAAGCATGATCAAAATACAAGGAATGAGAAAATTTAAAAATAAAGGCATGATCAAAATAAACTGAAATTAAAAGGGGGGTAAACAGGTGGTGGAAGGGTGTGGGTGAGTAGGGGTGGTGGCGGGTGGAGTGGGGAGAGGGAGACGGGGTGTCCGAGCGGGGAGGGCTGAAGGTGGTGTGTGTGTGTAGGTGTGCGTGTGTGTGTGTGTGTGTGTATGTGAAAGTAAGGGTTGGGGGAAGAACGGGGTTGCATGTTCAGGAAGAGGTGTGTGTAGGGGGTGTTTTTGTGGGTCGGAGTGTCTGTGCGTGTGTGGATAGGGGGGTGGGGGAGAGGAATCAGGTGGCTGAGGGTGTAAATATGTGGTGGGAAGCACGTGTGTGTGGGGTTTAAGCGTGTTGTGGGTGTGGGTGGCGTGTGGAGAAAAAAATGTGTTTGGGGTGTGTGTGTGGGTGAGTTATATAGGTGATTACGTAAGAGGATGGTTGAAAAGTTGGTAAGTTCCAAGGATGTTTAGTGGATAGGTTGTAAGTCAAATTCTGCGTGTGGGTAATCCATGAAGCGGTGGTCGGAAGAGGAGAGATGTGGGGTGCGCGCGCAACAGGAAGTGGTCAGCAGTGGGAGTGCTGTGGTCTGTTAGTGCTGGGAGGTGGTCAGAGGGCATAGCAGCAGTCGGTGGAATGGTAAGGGGGCGAGGATGGGTAGGTGTGAAAGTTGGAGTGAGGAGGGTGTGTGTGTGTGTGTATTAGTAGGGGTGTTAGTTTGATGAGTGAGTGTGAAGCGAGGGTGTGGGTGGAGCGGGGAGAGAAGGGTGTGTGTGGTTCTATGGAGGGAGTGTGGTGTACTGGTGTGTGTGTAGTTTGATGAAGAGGTGTTAGTGGGTGTTAGTATACGGGAGGTGGGGAGGGGTTGAATGCAGGTGTGAGTGGGGGTTAGTGGTGGTAGGGTGTGTAGAGTTGGTGGTGTACGAGGGTGTGTGGGTACGTGTGCGTGGGGTTGGGGGGTGTTAGTGATGTTAGTTGCGTGTGGGGTGGGTGGTGTAAGTGGGTGCGTGTGTTCGTGTGCTTGGGGTTAGGGGGTGTTAGTGAGGTTAGTTGCGGGGTGGTGGGATGGAGGTGTGGGGGTGAGAGGTGTGAGGGTGAGGGTTAGTGGTGGTAGTAGGGTGTGTGTTTAGTGTGAGCGCGTGTATATATGTGCCGGTGGGTGTGTGCGTGTGATAAGGAGGGGGGAGGGGTAGAAGAGGGGAGGGAAGGGATGTTAGTATGTTAGTTGGGGAAGGGTGGTCAGATGAGGGGTGGAGTGGGGGTGTTAGTATTGTTAGTGTGGGGTGGGCGGTGAAAAGGAGGGGTGTGTTAGTGGTGTTAGTGGGGGATAAGTGTGGGGGGAGGGGCGCGGTCGAACGCTAAAGGAATAAGGGTGGGGAGTTCAGGCCGGGGGGAGTGTGGGTCTGTAAGATGAAGATAGTTCGTTGTTCGACCGTAAGGCGATGGGCGGGTGTTCCGTGGCACTGGAGTAGGCCACAGACTGTGAGATGGCGTGCGGAGTGTCCAGGGCCACCAAAGTGGCGGGCGATGGGGGAACTGCCCCCGAGACGAATATCCCGGAGGTGCTCCGTGACTCGGTCCGCCAGGCGACGTCCCGTCTGTCCGACATAAGTTGGTCTGCACTCCGTGCAGCGAAGTCCGTAGACTAGGTTGGAGGAGGTGCAGCGGAAGGCATGCCGGACCGAGAGGGAGTGGCCGTTGGGACCCTGGAAGGTGGTGGTGTTGGTGATGTGGGGACAGGTGTTGCAGCGGGGCCTAGAACAGGGAAAGGAACCGGGGGGGGGAATCGAGCGTGGGTTGGGGGGTAGGGAGCTGTGGACGAGGAGGGTGCGGAGATTGCGTGCGCGTTTGAAGGAGGGGAGTGGTGGGGTTGGGAAGACGTGGGAGGTGGAGGGGTCGGACTGGAGGTGTCGGAAGAGGCGGCGGATGGTGCGGTGGAGGGGTAAGGTGGAGGGGTGGTAGGTGATGGGGAAGGGGAGACGGTGGGTGGGTGTGCGGTGGCGTGGGGTGAGGGTGGTGGAGCGGGGGACAGCACGGGCGCGGGTGAGAGCGGTGTAGACGAGAGAGGAGGGGTAACCTCTGCGGATGAAATGGCTGACTAGGGAAAGGGCCTGGGACTCGAAGTCAGCATCACGGCTACAGAGGCGGCGGATCCTGAGAAGTTGGGAGTAGGGAATGGAGTGTTTAGTGTGGGTGGGTGGGAAGAGGTGAAGTCGAGGTAAGAGTGGGAGTCGGTGGGTTTGAAGAAGGCGGAGGTGACGAGGGAGTGGTGGGAGGGGTCGAAGGCGACGGAGATGTCTAAGAAGTGGACGTGGGTGGTGGAGATAGAGGTGGTGAAGTGGAGGGAGGGGTGGAAGGAGCAGAAGAAGGAGAGAAAGGAGTCGAGCTGTTCTCGGGTGAGGGTCGTGGCTCCGATACAGTCGTCAATGTAACGACCGTACAGTTCGGGCGTGGGGCCGGTGTACTGGGCAAAGATTTGGGCCTCAACATGGCCAACAAAAAGGTTGGCATAGTTCGGGCCCATTCTTGTGCCCATGGCTACCCCCGTGACCTGATGGGCGTAAATAGAAAAACGAACGAAACACAGACAGCCCCAACTTAAAGCAACGAAACAACGTATACACATATTCATTTAATATACCAAAGTAATGAGATATTTCAAGAATTTTCGTTATTTTCGTGTGTATAATGAGCTGGAAACTACCAGATCCTTGCACTGGCTACTTGAATCGTTTCTGAAAAGTAAACGTAACTTGTTATTTAAGCATACGTAACTCAAAACTTTGAATCCTTGCCATTACATAAAGGATACACCTACATAATTCTAGTTATATTATTTTATTCAAAGAAGTTTCTAGAAAACGCATTTAGTCGAAGTTTAGTAGAAGTAAGTTCGTTAAGTAAGTGGATTCATTTCTCAGATGAAATCTAACATATTTGTACTTCATTTTGGTTTTTATGCTTTGCTTGCTTCAATGTGATGGAAATATGTCTGAAGTGGGGGCAAATTAAGGATGGAGGTTAATTTGGATTATAAACTACGGCTCTCTATAATTTCTAAAGGGACCAAATTATTGGGGGTTTGGGTTTTTTGTTGTTGTTTTGTTTTTTGCTACCATAAATAATACACAAGGCCTCGACGAATGTTTCATCAAAGGATCCCATACAAGTTTAATCCGGGCCTTGACTGAAGTTATTGTCATGTCAGCCAAACAACAGATTAATTTTCAACCTCACCGCATACCTTTTTACACCTTTAATTAATTGAGATTTTTGTTAGTTAAACAATTCCAATATTTTTGCTAAAACAGTAGAGTCCTAAGAAATGAGTGACGTTCTGCATGGGTAAAAAGTAATTGAAATAGTTCCAAGTGAAATAGTAGAATGTGTAACTTAAGCCAGTAATAGACGTACTCCATGTTTCCAACTCTGTATTTATTTTAAGAAAACTATATGGGGGAGGGCATTTGGCATTTACAAGAATTCTACCTATTTAACTATCTAATGGAATCCTTCATGAATGTATGTATGTATTTTAAGTGAATTCATGTATATATGTGTATATGTGATCCTAGCTTGGTTGATTATCGATTTATAATAATTGTAATTAGCAGGTTGTTTTCATGGTTTGAAACTGCGCTGTCCAGGCGGTTTTGAAATGTAAGTACTGTAACGTTTCTCTGTTAAACTACTTATTTTCTTTGATTTTTTCCACCTTCTTATATTATATTCGAGTAATGTTGCTCCATGGCGTTTATCGTTTAAGAGTTTGCTCCGATAAAGATTTTTTTTGCACCTGTTTTCATTGGGCAGGTGTGGATAACAAGGTCGAAATAATTGCATGGGCTTCTATGAATCTACCATTATATCGATCTACATTCCTAAAGATTTATTAGAAATATATTTCAAATGTAATGTAAGTAATATTTTAATATTCTACATGGTTATGTTGTTATGCTAGATATCAACAATGTTGTATCCATAACAATATCTGTATAAGATCTTTATGTTTTTGGTATTTTAACGCCTAATTGACATCAAGAGGTTAGGTACATTTTTGTATATATCGATATAACTGTATTGTATATATATGTGTGTGCGTGTGTTGTCATCATCATCATCATATATATTTATATATTATGTGTGTATGTGAGTGTGCATGCTTCTTTTATATTAACCCCCAACTCTCTTCTCCACCTAAAAAGCAGTCCCGCAACTCCTGCATGTGTGAAAAATTACACGTAAGATTACCAATAACTTATAATTGTGTAATTAGTGTAATTTCCTATTCTAATTGAATTGGAACCAATTTTCTGGAAGATAGAAGCTACATCATTTATAGTCTTTTCATTCGCTAATTATAAAAATTAATTAACTCCAAACATTCGTCTTAAGAAAATATTCTTATTGTCACATATATTTTACAAGAGTTCACACGATATCTCACAAGCAGTGGCTGCTCCATTCACCACTTCATTTATCTAAGCTAGCTTTATATGTTTATCTATACTGTCTAGCCATCTATATTCTTATAAACGGTATCAATTTTCTGCGAGAGAGATTTCTTACAAAATCTGTCATGTGATATTTCACATCACAGATTATAGATAGTCTATAAATACATCATAAACTTCAAAGACTTAAGATATTAGTAACATCAGCTGTAGATAATAAAGATTTTTTTTTTACATTGGCACAAAGCCATACGTTGTAGGTGAAGAGTACTATCGCTTGAATCAACCCTTTAATATAACTGGTACTTATTCTGTAGACACAGGTTGAATGAAAGGGGAAATCAACCCTGGGAAGATTTACACTCAAGATGTCAAGTGGTGTAACGAAATACCACATTATACTTTCGGTTTCTGCTACTCGTTGCCCAATGAATGTGTGTAGCCTAATAGTTAATATATTGTACTTATAATCAATCTAGCCTAGAAGTTAGGATAATGTGTACATGCTTGCAGGGTTCCTGGGCATGGCAGTGCATACTTAAGCAAAATATTTCACTTTATACTATTCTAATCCACTTAGCTGAAGGTAATTAGTACCACAAACAGCTGTGGGTTACCCCCATCACTGACTGATGTCTTGTCTGCAAGCAACTCTTGAATTTTTCAGTCTCTTAACATTAAAGAAACTAAGATGCAAGTTCCGGTTTGATGAGCCCCTGGACTTTGAACAGACTTTAAACTTAACTAATTAACCAGCTAATTAGCCAGTAGTAGCACTGAATAAACTCATAAACACATCAGTTCGGGAAGCAAGTGTCCTGAAACGCTATAGCTGCCTTAGGCATCTTCATATTCAATAGAATATGTTCTGCGTTAAGTCACACCGAGTTTAACTTTACCTCTCATCCTTCCGGGGTCGATAAATAAAGTACTGGCCTAGGATGGATTGGTGAAGTTGTTAGGGCATCGAGTAGGACGTTTTGCGGTATTTTTTCCGTCTCTTTGTGTTCTGAGTTCAAATCCCAATGCAGACTGTTTGTGAGCTGGATCTAATCTGTCCCCCAGTTTAACACAAATATCTAGCTCTTGTGTGGTGGTTTTAACCTGTCACCCAGTTTAACACAAATATCTCGCTCTTGTGTGGTGGTTTTAATCTGTAGCAGGAGTTGCCTCCCTTGTTGTGACACTCACAACCCCAATAGATTAACGGTCTCTAGACAGGAAGTAGAACCCTTTCTGTAACTTCCGGTCAGGAGCCTATAAAACTAACAACGTTAAGCTCTCTATCTCTCATTCGCCTTTTCGGTCAGGCGCCTCCTGGCTTTCGCCAGGAGACTTCAATCAGGCGTGTAACCCTGGCAACCAAGCGGTAACTAATAACTTTGTTTCATTCTTTCATCTACTCATTGACATGTCAACTATAATTTTCTATATATCCACAAATTGTTTATTAAATATTATACACACAAATCACGTCTCTTTGTTATATTCATACATACCAGTATTTTGCTATAATTGGTGACCCCGACGTGATACGAACACGTAGCCGTTCATTGTTATAAGTGGTGACCCCGAAAAAAAGAAAAAAATAGCAGAATCTGGTGTTGTGTGAGTAACATTACGAATACACAGCAAAATTTTATTGACAAACTATGAAAATACGCAGTCAAAGAAACGAACACGCACATGTGAAAACAGACACTTTTTCCCTCACGCATCAACTAACTGTAGCATTTCACTGTATATATATATATGTTTCTCGTTTCTTACAATGAACACTTTAAAAACAAACAAACAAAAAAGAAATTTGATTTTTTTTTTAAAACATTACAACAGGAACATTTATTTTCGATGAACCCCAACCATTGCCTTTTTTCATCGTTTTCTTCATCGTTCAAGTTTTTTTCAAAGTTCACACCAAAAATTTTAAAAAAACAAATTGAACTCGCCATATTTGTTATGCTAAGTGAAGCCTTTCTTTCTTTTTCATCATTGTCACTTTCACACACACATTTTTTCAAAATGGCTGCCAACGACCTGTTGCACTATCATTTTCGCGCCATTTTCTCGCGCATTAGAAATATTACTTTTTCAACTTAACCTTGTTTTGGCACGTGTAGGATTCTCGACTCACAGAGATAGCCACACGCCAGGGATAACGTTTCTCGCCAAGGATTCTCCAGCCTTAAGCTATATTCTCCTATTTGCCGGTTTAAAAATTTACTACGTAAATTTGCCGTTGAAAACTGCGCATTTATTCAGAATGCTTATTTCTTTGGTCGCTGGCCTCTTGACCCTTCCAGGTCAACGCATTCTCAACATCGACCATAAACTTCGGCTGTTATTTCTAGCACTTCGCGCAACTCATTTTTTCTGAAAAAAATGTTTTTACTGTGAATTTAAACACCGAATACGCTAACTCCGCGAGACAACATCAACAGCAACACAGCTTCATCAACAACCAAAACCAGCAGAACAAGCCAGATATTTTATTTTTGCAGCACTCTTCCTGTGAGAAAATCCATTCGGAGGTTGGAAATTTCACGATATACCACAGAACAGAAACCACCTGCATTCATTCTCTGGAACACACTTTCTTTCCTGCTGTCATGTGATTGCACACCTGTGAACTATATTTTGTACATTTGAACTTTGAGCTCTTCTCTTACTTTATTACATTGTATCTTTGGGTGATGGATAGATAGATGTCCAGTCGTTCTCTGGCCAAGAGCAGTTGGCTACCTTGATATCTATCATTGATTTTTGCAAACATTATTTTTTTTTTTCGTAATTTTCATGCCCGTTACAACATTCTCTCCAACTTGCTACATACATATTTCATTCGATTTTTATATTTTTAAAATCTGGCGGGAAGTAATGTAGCAGGAGTTGCCTCCCTTGTTGTGATACTCACAACCTCAATAGATTAACGCTCTTTAGACAGGAAGAAGAACCCTTTCTGTAACTTCCGGTCAGAACCCTATAAAACTAACAACTTTAAGTTATCGCTCTCTCATTCAACTTTCCGGCGCCTGGCCTCTCATCGGTCAGGCGCCTCCTGGCTTTCGCCAGGAGTCTGGGAGCAGGCGTATGTAACCCTGGCAACCAAGCGGTAACTAATAACTTTGTTTCATTCTCTCATCTACTCATTGACATGTCAACTATACTGTTCTATATATCCACATATTGTTTATTAAATATTATACACACAAACCACGTCTCCTTGTTACATTCATACACACTAGTATTTTGCTATAAATCTGTCACCCAGTTTAACACAAATATCTCGCTCTTGTGTGGTGGTTTTAATCTGTCACCCAGTTTAACACAAATATCTCGCTCTTGTGTGGTGGTTTTAACCTGTCACCCAGTTTAACAGAAATATCTCGCTCTTGTGTGGTGGTTTTAACCTGTCACCCAGTTTAACACAAATATCTCGCTCTTGTGTGGTGGTTTTAACCTGTCACCCAGTTTAACACAAATATCTCGCTCTTGTGTGGTGGTTTTAATCTGTCACACCAGTTTAACAGAAATATCTCGCTCTTGTGTGGTGGTTTTAACCTGTCACCCAGTTTAACACAAATATCTCGCTCTTGTGTGGTGGTTTTAACCTGTCACCCAGTTTAACAGAAATATCTCGCTCTTGTGTGGTGGTTTTAACCTGTCACCCAGTTTAACAGAAATATCTCGCTCTTGTGTGGAGGTTTTAACCTGTCACCCAGTTTAACACAAATATCTCGCTCTTGTGTGGTGGTTTTAATCTGTCACCCAGTTTAACAGAAATATCTCGCTCTTGTGTGGTGGTTTTAACCTGTCACCCAGTTTAACACAAATATCTCGCTCTTGTGTGGTGGTTTTAACCTGTCACCCAGTTTAACACAAATATCTCGCTCTTGTGTGGTGGTTTTAATCTGTCACCCAGTTTAACACAAATATCTCGCTCTTGTGTGGTGGTTTTAACCTGTCACCCAGTTTAACACAAATATCTCGCTCTTGTGTGGTGGTTTTAACCTGTCACCCAGTTTAACACAAATATCTCGCTCTTGTGTGGTGGTTTTAACCTGTCACCCAGTTTAACACAAATATCTCGCTCTTGTGTGGTGGTTTTAATCTGTCACCCAGTTTAACACAAATATCTCGCTCTTGTGTGGTGGTTTTAACCTGTCACCCAGTTTAACACAAATATCTCGCTCTTGTGTGGTGGTTTTAACCTGTCACCCAGTTTAACACAAATATCTCGCTCTTGTGTGGTGGTTTTAACCTGTCACCCAGTTTAACACAAATATCTCGCTCTTGTGTGGTGGTTTTAATCTGTCACACCAGTTTAACAGAAATATCTCGCTCTTGTGTGGTGGTTTTAACCTGTCACCCAGTTTAACACAAATATCTCGCTCTTGTGTGGTGGTTTTAACCTGTCACCCAGTTTAACAGAAATATCTCGCTCTTGTGTGGTGGTTTTAACCTGTCACCCAGTTTAACAGAAATATCTCGCTCTTGTGTGGAGGTTTTAACCTGTCACCCAGTTTAACACAAATATCTCGCTCTTGTGTGGTGGTTTTAATCTGTCACCCAGTTTAACAGAAATATCTCGCTCTTGTGTGGTGGTTTTAACCTGTCACCCAGTTTAACACAAATATCTCGCTCTTGTGTGGTGGTTTTAACCTGTCACCCAGTTTAACACAAATATCTCGCTCTTGTGTGGTGGTTTTAATCTGTCACCCAGTTTAACACAAATATCTCGCTCTTGTGTGGTGGTTTTAACCTGTCACCCAGTTTAACACAAATATCTCGCTCTTGTGTGGTGGTTTTAACCTGTCACCCAGTTTAACACAAATATCTCGCTCTTGTGTGGTGGTTTTAATCTGTCACCCAGTTTAACACAAATATCTCGCTCTTGTGTGGTGGTTTTAACCTGTCACCCAGTTTAACACAAATATCTCGCTCTTGTGTGGTGGTTTTAATCTGTCACCCAGTTTAACACAAATATCTCGCTCTTGTGTGGTGGTTTTAACCTGTCACCCAGTTTAACACAAATATCTCGCTCTTGTGTGGTGGTTTTAACCTGTCACCCAGTTTAACACAAATATCTCGCTCTTGTGTGGTGGTTTTAACCTGTCACCCAGTTTAACACAAATATCTCGCTCTTGTGTGGTGGTTTTAATCTGTCACCCAGTTTAACACATATATCTCGCTCTTGTGTGGTGGTTTTAACCTGTCACCCAGTTTAACACAAATGTCTCGCTCTTGTGTGGTGGTTTTAATCTGTCACCCAGTTTAACAGAAATATCTCGCTCTTGTGTGGTGGTTTTAACCTGTCACCCAGTTTAACAGAAATATCTCGCTCTTGTGTGGTGGTTTTAATCTGTCACCCAGTTTAACACAAATATCTCGCTCTTGTGTGGTGGTTTTAACCTGTCACCCAGTTTAACACAAATATCTCGCTCTTGTGTGGTGGTTTTAACCTGTCACCCAGTTTAACACAAATATCTCGCTCTTGTGTGGTGGTTTTAACCTGTCACCCAGTTTAACACAAATATCTCGCTCTTGTGTGGTGGTTTTAACCTGTCACCCAGTTTAACACAAATATCTCGCTCTTGTGTGGTGGTTTTAATCTGTCACCCAGTTTAACACAAATATCTCGCTCTTGTGTGGTGGTTTTAACCTGTCACCCAGTTTAACACAAATATCTCGCTCTTGTGTGGTGGTTTTAACCTGTCACCCAGTTTAACAGAAATATCTCGCTCTTGTGTGGTGGTTTTCACCTGTCACCCAGTTTAACAGAAATATCTCGCTCTTGTGTGGAGGTTTTAACCTGTCACCCAGTTTAACACAAATATCTCGCTCTTGTGTGGTGGTTTTAATCTGTCACCCAGTTTAACACAAATATCTCGCTCTTGTGTGGTGGTTTTAACCTGTCACCCAGTTTAACACAAATATCTCGCTCTTGTGTGGTGGTTTTAACCTGTCACCCAGTTTAACACAAATATCTCGCTCTTGTGTGGTGGTTTTAATCTGTCACCCAGTTTAACACAAATATCTCGCTCTTGTGTGGTGGTTTTAACCTGTCACCCAGTTTAACACAAATATCTCGCTCTTGTGTGGTGGTTTTAACCTGTCACCCAGTTTAACACAAATATCTCGCTCTTGTGTGGTGGTTTTAACCTGTCACCCAGTTTAACACAAATATCTCGCTCTTGTGTGGTGCTTTTAACCTGTCACCCAGTTTAACACAAATATCTCGCTCTTGTGTGGTGGTTTTAATCTGTCACCCAGTTTAACACAAATATCTCGCTCTTGTGTGGTGGTTTTAATCTGTCACCCAGTTTAACACAAATATCTCGCTCTTGTGTGGTGGTTTTAATCTGTCACCCAGTTTAACACAAATATCTCGCTCTTGTGTGGTGGTTTTAACCTGTCACCCAGTTTAACACAAATATCTCGCTCTTGTGTGGTGGTTTTAACCTGTCACCCAGTTTAACACAAATATCTCGCTCTTGTGTGGTGGTTTTAACCTGTCACCCAGTTTAACACAAATATCTCGCTCTTGTGTGGTGGTTTTAATCTGTCACCCAGTTTAACACAAATATCTCGCTCTTGTGTGGTGGTTTTAACCTGTCACCCAGTTTAACACAAATATCTCGCTCTTGTGTGGTGGTTTTAATCTGTCACCCAGTTTAACACAAATATCTCGCTCTTGTGTGGTGGTTTTAACCTGTCACCCAGTTTAACACAAATATCTCGCTCTTGTGTGGTGGTTTTAATCTGTCACCCAGTTTAACACAAATATCTCGCTCTTGTGTGGTGGTTTTAACCTGTCACCCAGTTTAACACAAATATCTCGCTCTTGTGTGGTGGTTTTAACCTGTCACCCAGTTTAACACAAATATCTCGCTCTTGTGTGGTGGTTTTAACCTGTCACCCAGTTTAACACAAATATCTCGCTCTTGTGTGGTGGTTTTAACCTGTCACCCAGTTTAACACAAATATCTCGCTCTTGTGTGGTGGTTTTAACCTGTCACCCAGTTTAACACAAATATCTCGCTCTTGTGTGGTGGTTTTAACCTGTCACCCAGTTTAACACAAATATCTCGCTCTTGTGTGGTGGTTTTAATCTGTCACCCAGTTTAACACAAATATCTCGCTCTTGTGTGGTGGTTTTAACCTGTCACCCAGTTTAACACAAATATCTCGCTCTTGTGTGGTGGTTTTAACCTGTCACCCAGTTTAACACAAATATCTCGCTCTTGTGTGGTGGTTTTAACCTGTCACCCAGTTTAACACAAATATCTCGCTCTTGTGTGGTGGTTTTAATCTGTCACCCAGTTTAACACAAATATCTCGCTCTTGTGTGGTGGTTTTAACCTGTCACCCAGTTTAACACAAATATCTCGCTCTTGTGTGGTGGTTTTAACCTGTCACCCAGTTTAACACAAATATCTCGCTCTTGTGTGGTAGTTTTAACCTGTCACCCAGTTTAACACAAATATCTCGCTCTTGTGTGGTGGTTTTAACCTGTCACCCAGTTTAACACAAATATCTCGCTCTTGTGTGGTGGTTTTAACCTGTCACCCAGTTTAACAGAAATATCTCGCTCTTGTGTGGAGGTTTTAACCTGTCACCCAGTTTAACACAAATATCTCGCTCTTGTGTGGTGGTTTTAATCTGTCACCCAGTTTAACACAAATATCTCGCTCTTGTGTGGTGGTTTTAACCTGTCACCCAGTTTAACACAAATATCTCGCTCTTGTGTGGTGGTTTTAACCTGTCACCCAGTTTAACAGAAATATCTCGCTCTTGTGTGGTGGTTTTAACCTGTCACCCAGTTTAACAGAAATATCTCGCTCTTGTGTGGAGGTTTTAACCTGTCACCCAGTTTAACAGAAATATCTCGCTCTTGTGTGGTGGTTTTAACCTGTCACCCAGTTTAACACAAATATCTCGCTCTTGTGTGGTGGTTTTAACCTGTCACCCAGTTTAACACAAATATCTCGCTCTTGTGTGGTGGTTTTAACCTGTCACCCAGTTTAACAGAAATATCTCGCTCTTGTGTGGTGGTTTTAATCTGTCACCCAGTTTAACACAAATATCTCGCTCTTGTGTGGTGGTTTTAACCTGTCACCCAGTTTAACACAAATATCTCGCTCTTGTGTGGTGGTTTTAACCTGTCACCCAGTTTAACACAAATATCTCGCTCTTGTGTGGTGGTTTTAACCTGTCACCCAGTTTAACACAAATATCTCGCTCTTGTGTGGTGGTTTTAATCTGTCACCCAGTTTAACACAAATATCTCGCTCTTGTGTGGTGGTTTTAACCTGTCACCCAGTTTAACACAAATATCTCGCTCTTGTGTGGTGGTTTTAACCTGTCACCCAGTTTAACAGAAATATCTCGCTCTTGTGTGGTGGTTTTAACCTGTCACCCAGTTTAACAGAAATATCTCGCTCTTGTGTGGAGGTTTTAACCTGTCACCCAGTTTAACACAAATATCTCGCTCTTGTGTGGTGGTTTTAATCTGTCACCCAGTTTAACACAAATATCTCGCTCTTGTGTGGTGGTTTTAATCTGTCACCCAGTTTAACACAAATATCTCGCTCTTGTGTGGTGGTTTTAATCTGTCACCCAGTTTAACACAAATATCTCGCTCTTGTGTGGTGGTTTTAACCTGTCACCCAGTTTAACACAAATATCTCGCTCTTGTGTGGTGGTTTTAACCTGTCACCCAGTTTAACACAAATATCTCGCTCTTGTGTGGTGGTTTTAACCTGTCACCCAGTTTAACACAAATATCTCGCTCTTGTGTGGTGGTTTTAACCTGTCACCCAGTTTAACACAAATATCTCGCTCTTGTGTGGTGGTTTTAACCTGTCACCCAGTTTAACACAAATATCTCGCTCTTGTGTGGTGGTTTTAACCTGTCACCCAGTTTAACACAAATATCTCGCTCATGTGTGGTGGTTTTAACCTGTCACCCAGTTTAACACAAATATCTCGCTCTTGTGTGGTGGTTTTAACCTGTCACCCAGTTTAACACAAATATCTCGCTCTTGTGTGGTGGTTTTAATCTGTCACACCAGTTTAACAGAAATATCTCGCTCTTGTGTGGTGGTTTTAACCTGTCACCCAGTTTAACACAAATATCTCGCTCTTGTGTGGTGGTTTTAACCTGTCACCCAGTTTAACACAAATATCTCGCTCTTGTGTGGTGGTTTTAATCTGTCACACCAGTTTAACAGAAATATCTCGCTCTTGTGTGGTGGTTTTAACCTGTCACCCAGTTTAACACAAATATCTCGCTCTTGTGTTGTGGTTTTAACCTGTCACCCAGTTTAACAGAAATATCTCGCTCTTGTGTGGAGGTTTTAACCTGTCACCCAGTTTAACACAAATATCTCGCTCTTGTGTGGTGGTTTTAACCTGTCACCCAGTTTAACAGAAATATCTCGCTCTTGTGTGGAGGTTTTAACCTGTCACCCAGTTTAACACAAATATCTCGCTCTTGTGTGGTGGTTTTAATCTGTCACCCAGTTTAACACAAATATCTCGCTCTTGTGTGGTGGTTTTAACCTGTCACCCAGTTTAACACAAATATCTCGCTCTTGTGTGGTGGTTTTAACCTGTCACCCAGTTTAACACAAATATCTCGCTCTTGTGTGGTGGTTTTAATCTGTCACCCAGTTTAACACAAATATCTCGCTCTTGTGTGGTGGTTTTAACCTGTCACCCAGTTTAACACAAATATCTCGCTCTTGTGTGGTGGTTTTAACCTGTCACCCAGTTTAACACAAATATCTCGCTCTTGTGTGGTGGTTTTAACCTGTCACCCAGTTTAACACAAATATCTCGCTCTTGTGTGGTGGTTTTAACCTGTCACCCAGTTTAACACAAATATCTCGCTCTTGTGTGGTGGTTTTAACCTGTCACCCAGTTTAACACAAATGTCTCGCTCTTGTGTGGTGGTTTTAATCTGTCACCCAGTTTAACAGAAATATCTCGCTCTTGTGTGGTGGTTTTAACCTGTCACCCAGTTTAACAGAAATATCTCGCTCTTGTGTGGTGGTTTTAATCTGTCACCCAGTTTAACACAAATATCTCGCTCTTGTGTGGTGGTTTTAACCTGTCACCAAGTTTAACACAAATATCTCGCTCTTGTGTGGTGGTTTTAACCTGTCACCCAGTTTAACACAAATATCTCGCTCTTGTGTGGTGGTTTTAACCTGTCACCCAGTTTAACACAAATATCTCGCTCTTGTGTGGTGGTTTTAACCTGTCACCCAGTTTAACACAAATATCTCGCTCTTGTGTGGTGGTTTTAACCTGTCACCCAGTTTAACAGAAATATCTCGCTCTTGTGTGGTGGTTTTAACCTGTCACCCAGTTTAACACAAATATCTCGCTCTTGTGTGGTGGTTTTAACCTGTCACCCAGTTTAACAGAAATATCTCGCTCTTGTGTGGTGGTTTTAACCTGTCACCCAGTTTAACACAAATATCTCGCTCTTGTGTGGAGGTTTTAACCTGTCACCCAGTTTAACACAAATATCTCGCTCTTGTGTGGTGGTTTTAATCTGTCACCCAGTTTAACACAAATATCTCGCTCTTGTGTGGTGGTTTTAACCTGTCACCCAGTTTAACACAAATATCTCGCTCTTGTGTGGTGGTTTTAACCTGTCACCCAGTTTAACACAAATATCTCGCTCTTGTGTGGTGGTTTTAATCTGTCACCCAGTTTAACACAAATATCTCGCTCTTGTGTGGTGGTTTTAACCTGTCACCCAGTTTAACACAAATATCTCGCTCTTGTGTGGTGGTTTTAACCTGTCACCCAGTTTAACACAAATATCTCGCTCTTGTGTGGTGGTTTTAACCTGTCACCCAGTTTAACACAAATATCTCGCTCTTGTGTGGTGGTTTTAACCTGTCACCCAGTTTAACACAAATATCTCGCTCTTGTGTGGTGGTTTTAATCTGTCACCCAGTTTAACACAAATATCTCGCTCTTGTGTGGTGGTTTTAATCTGTCACCCAGTTTAACACAAATATCTCGCTCTTGTGTGGTGGTTTTAATCTGTCACCCAGTTTAACACAAATATCTCGCTCTTGTGTGGTGGTTTTAACCTGTCACCCAGTTTAACACAAATATCTCGCTCTTGTGTGGTGGTTTTAACCTGTCACCCAGTTTAACACAAATATCTCGCTCTTGTGTGGTGGTTTTAACCTGTCACCCAGTTTAACACAAATATCTCGCTCTTGTGTGGTGGTTTTAATCTGTCACCCAGTTTAACACAAATATCTCGCTCTTGTGTGGTGGTTTTAACCTGTCACCCAGTTTAACACAAATATCTCGCTCTTGTGTGGTGGTTTTAATCTGTCACCCAGTTTAACACAAATATCTCGCTCTTGTGTGGTGGTTTTAACCTGTCACCCAGTTTAACACAAATATCTCGCTCTTGTGTGGTGGTTTTAATCTGTCACCCAGTTTAACACAAATATCTCGCTCTTGTGAGGTGGTTTTAACCTGTCACCCAGTTTAACACAAATATCTCGCTCTTGTGTGGTGGTTTTAACCTGTCACCCAGTTTAACACAAATATCTCGCTCTTGTGTGGTGGTTTTAACCTGTCACCCAGTTTAACACAAATATCTCGCTCTTGTGTGGTAGTTTTAACCTGTCACCCAGTTTAACACAAATATCTCGCTCTTGTGTGGTGGTTTTAACCTGTCACCCAGTTTAACACAAATATCTCGCTCTTGTGTGGTGGTTTTAACCTGTCACCCAGTTTAACACAAATATCTCGCTCTTGTGTGGTGGTTTTAATCTGTCACCCAGTTTAACACAAATATCTCGCTCTTGTGTGGTGGTTTTAACCTGTCACCCAGTTTAACACAAATATCTCGCTCTTGTGTGGTGGTTTTAACCTGTCACCCAGTTTAACACAAATATCTCGCTCTTGTGTGGTGGTTTTAACCTGTCACCCAGTTTAACACAAATATCTCGCTCTTGTGTGGTGGTTTTAACCTGTCACCCAGTTTAACACAAATATCTCGCTCTTGTGTGGTGGTTTTAACCTGTCACCCAGTTTAACACAAATATCTCGCTCTTGTGTGGTGGTTTTAACCTGTCACCCAGTTTAACACAAATATCTCGCTCTTGTGTGGTGGTTTTAACCTGTCACCCAGTTTAACACAAATATCTCGCTCATGTGTGGTGGTTTTAACCTGTCACCCAGTTTAACACAAATATCTCGCTCTTGTGTGGTGGTTTTAACCTGTCACCCAGTTTAACAGAAATATCTCGCTCTTGTGTGGTGGTTTTAACCTGTCACCCAGTTTAACACAAATATCTCGCTCTTGTGTGGTGGTTTTAACCTGTCACCCAGTTTAACACAAATATCTCGCTCTTGTGTGGTGGTTTTAACCTGTCACCCAGTTTAACAGAAATATCTCGCTCTTGTGTGGTGGTTTTAGCCTGTCACCCAGTTTAACACAAATATCTCGCTCTTGTGTGGTGGTTTTAACCTGTCACCCAGTTTAACACAAATATCTCGCTCTTGTGTGGTGGTTTTAATCTGTCACCCAGTTTAACACAAATATCTCGCTCTTGTGTGGTGGTTTTAACCTGTCACCCAGTTTAACACAAATATCTCGCTCTTGTGTGGTGGTTTTAATCTGTCACCCAGTTTAACACAAATATCTCGCTCTTGTGTGGTGGTTTTAACCTGTCACCCAGTTTAACACAAATATCTCGCTCTTGTGTGGTGGTGTTAACCTGTCACCCAGTTTAACACAAATATCTCGCTCTTGTGTGGTGGTTTTAACCTGTCACCCAGTTTAACACAAATATCTCGCTCTTGTGTGGTGGTTTTAACCTGTCACCCAGTTTAACACAAATATCTCGCTCTTGTGTGGTGGTTTTAATCTGTCACCCAGTTTAACACAAATATCTCGCTCTTGTGAGGTGGTTTTAACCTGTCACCCAGTTTAACACAAATATCTCGCTCTTGTGTGGTGGTTTTAACCTGTCACCCAGTTTAACACAAATATCTCGCTCTTGTGTGGTGGTTTTAACCTGTCACCCAGTTTAACACAAATATCTCGCTCTTGTGTGGTAGTTTTAACCTGTCACCCAGTTTAACACAAATATCTCGCTCTTGTGTGGTGGTTTTAACCTGTCACCCAGTTTAACACAAATATCTCGCTCTTGTGTGGTGGTTTTAACCTGTCACCCAGTTTAACACAAATATCTCGCTCTTGTGTGGTGGTTTTAATCTGTCACCCAGTTTAACACAAATATCTCGCTCTTGTGTGGTGGTTTTAACCTGTCACCCAGTTTAACACAAATATCTCGCTCTTGTGTGGTGGTTTTAACCTGTCACCCAGTTTAACACAAATATCTCGCTCTTGTGTGGTGGTTTTAACCTGTCACCCAGTTTAACACAAATATCTCGCTCTTGTGTGGTGGTTTTAACCTGTCACCCAGTTTAACACAAATATCTCGCTCTTGTGTGGTGGTTTTAACCTGTCACCCAGTTTAACACAAATATCTCGCTCTTGTGTGGTGGTTTTAACCTGTCACCCAGTTTAACACAAATATCTCGCTCATGTGTGGTGGTTTTAACCTGTCACCCAGTTTAACACAAATATCTCGCTCTTGTGTGGTGGTTTTAACCTGTCACCCAGTTTAACAGAAATATCTCGCTCTTGTGTGGTGGTTTTAACCTGTCACCCAGTTTAACACAAATATCTCGCTCTTGTGTGGTGGTTTTAACCTGTCACCCAGTTTAACACAAATATCTCGCTCTTGTGTGGTGGTTTTAACCTGTCACCCAGTTTAACAGAAATATCTCGCTCTTGTGTGGTGGTTTTAGCCTGTCACCCAGTTTAACACAAATATCTCGCTCTTGTGTGGTGGTTTTAACCTGTCACCCAGTTTAACACAAATATCTCGCTCTTGTGTGGTGGTTTTAATCTGTCACCCAGTTTAACACAAATATCTCGCTCTTGTGTGGTGGTTTTAACCTGTCACCCAGTTTAACACAAATATCTCGCTCTTGTGTGGTGGTTTTAATCTGTCACCCAGTTTAACACAAATATCTCGCTCTTGTGTGGTGGTTTTAACCTGTCACCCAGTTTAACACAAATATCTCGCTCTTGTGTGGTGGTGTTAACCTGTCACCCAGTTTAACACAAATATCTCGCTCTTGTGTGGTGGTTTTAACCTGTCACCCAGTTTAACACAAATATCTCGCTCTTGTGTGGTGGTTTTAACCTGTCACCCAGTTTAACACAAATATCTCGCTCTTGTGTGGTGGTTTTAATCTGTCACCCAGTTTAACACAAATATCTCGCTCTTGTGTGGTGGTTTTAACCTGTCACCCAGTTTAACACAAATATCTCGCTCTTGTGTGGTGGTGTTAACCTGTCACCCAGTTTAACACAAATATCTCGCTCTTGTGTGGTGGTTTTAATCTGTCACCCAGTTTAACACAAATATCTCGCTCTTGTGTGGTGGTTTTAATCTGTCACCCAGTTTAACACAAATATCTAGCTCTTGGGTGCCTTCAATGGAATCGATTCTGTTTCATGACAAAGTTCCCAGTTTGAGGCTACATTTCTCCTTCCACCCTGAAAAGTATCATGGGAACTGCCCCATCTTTAATAAAGCAATAGAAAAAATACGATCTAAAGCATTATTCGGTGTGCTAAGAAGCAAGAAAAAAGGCCTTCCAATTGAGTCAATATTGCCCTTAAACTCTCCACTGTCGATAAACTGTTTCTGTTATATTTTAACCCGTAAATCCTGAAGGAGTCGTAGGGGTACCGTTGTAAAATGGTGTTTCTTGGACATTTTCAAAATGGCAAGCCCATCTCGCCAGCTCTGAACAGCCGATTTCATATAGAGAAGCAGAGGAAGAGAAATAGAGAAGGAATCGACCCAGTACTGTAGGATGAAAGGCAAAGTTGAGCACAGCGAGATTTAAACTCAGAGCGCCGAGAGTCGGAACGAATACCACAAAGCACTCTGTCCGACGTCTAAACGACTCTGCCAATTTGCTACCTATTGTTGATAAACTAATTACCAATCATAGACTGTATCTGGTGTCTTTCCAAGAGAAATCAATAACCAGGTTAGGTAGTTGTATATTATATTTATGTAAGGGTTGTATATTTTATGCAATAAGTCAAGAAACGGTAATTAATTAAAATCATACCTTCAATGTAATTTATTCTAAGGCAAGGGGATTAATCCTTATGGAATATATTCCATATTTGATTTTTACAGTTGTCTCCCTCTACCTGTTTGACTGTGGGTGCAGTATAATCGAATGGTTAAGAAGTTCCTTTTGCCATCATAAGATCCCAGATCGATCCCACTTTATAGTATCTCGTAAGGAAAATTGGGTAGATAAAAACTGGAAGCCTGTACCTGCTGTTCAAAGGGCCAGCCTTATAACACACTGTGTCACAGTTAACTTTCATGGAGAATTACCTTTAGGTTACACGCATCGATAGAATAGTCAGCCACTTGCACAATATTTACACATTTTAAAAGTTTTATTCATAGTTGTATAAATAAAATTACAAATCGTTTGCAATTCTTTCAGAATGAAAATATAAACAGAGCATATAAATAAATTTACAGTAGAATAACATAAAAAATATGTTTTAAATATATACATAAATAACATTACAAATGCTTCGGTAACATTATAAATAGCTCGCGATTCATTCAGAAAGATATATTCTTTTAATGATACAATATTAAAGAAAATGTAAAGGAAGGGGGTGAACAACGGAGCCAACACCAGAGCAAAAGACAGCAACGACGCGAGTAGTGGGCAACCTCTCTAATGATTTTTGAGGCAAGCCAGCACACTCGCAGCGTTGCTTCGGGTGATGGCGATGCTGATGCGCTGAAACAGCCAAGCGCCCTCGCGAGATTCGCCAGTTACCTCTATTAGGCGAGCCGCCAGTGAAGAGAGGACCTCGCAGTCAGCGGCCCTACTCCCCCAAACGTCTCGAAAGCCACAGGCTGAAAAATGTAACTAGCCGACAGATCAGAGTATTTGAGGGTCTTACTCCGCTCGGCTGCAGAAGCTGTGGCTCTCGTCATAACAGCAGCATCCAGGATGTGGGCAAAAGAGTCACTAACAGTGACATCCCAGACAAGGCACCTGCCTCTCGACCAGGAGCATAGGGTAAGGTCCGTCAGGTCTTTGCCGTCACTTCTAGACAACCCAGATGGTTCCAAGACTGAGGGGATATTCGCCCAGGCCAAATCTCTCTTCAGAATGAGGTTTAGCTCCGTGTGACGCGCGAAGCGGCCGGCATTCAGGCGGCAAGAAAGACTGTGGAGTCGAGGAGTTTTCCGCATCGGCACCTCAAACCCATGCAGACGTCAGCTCCCACTCTGAAGGCGATGGAGACACGAAGTTCGTCCAGGCTGAGTAGGCCATCAGCGTTGGCCACGGGTAGGGCATCAACCCAGTCGCCTGAGTATTTGGCGCTGGTAGATAGTAAGCGGCACCTTGCAAACTGATCTGACTGGACGAAGAGGGAGTCAAAGGTGGCCTTCGAACTTATGCTGTCCCAAGCTCTCCGACTTCGACTGTCCTCCACCTTCTCAGGAAGAGACAAGCCCAACTCACTCCATTGCTGGAGAGCTTCACCCAACTCCCTGTTGGAACTAGTCCATGTTGGAGAGGAGAGGATGCTGCTCACCGGGGTGGAACAAGCGTGAGTGGTGGAAAGGAAGCAGGGTAGAGAAACGAAATACATTCATGCACTTCAAATGTAAACAAAATATATTTATCAACAAAATAAAAAGTACTGCCGTGGTAATTCCTCTAACCTAAATTAGTTTCTTATTTTTAAAAAAATCATATTCAAAGATTTTTTTACTAAATTCCAAATGTTTAAACCGTAAATAATTCCAACAATTTATAATTAATAATAATAATTGTTTCTACTATTGGCACAAGGCCGGAAATTACTCAGTACATTACTGGTACTTTATTTTATCGACCCCGCAAGGATGAAAGGCAAAGTCAACCTCAGCGGGATTTGAACTCAGATCGTAAAGGGACGTAACTATGCTGGAAAGCATGGCGTCCGACCCTCTACCGATACTGCCAAATAATAATGGTTTCTGATTTAGGCACAATGCCAACAATTTGTGGGGAGGGGGAAGTCAATTAAATCAAAATCAACTTCAGTACATTACTGGTGTTTCATTTTATCTAACGTCGGTGGAATTTGAACTCAAAACTTAAAGAACCAGAAAAATAACTGCTAAGGATTTGTCCAGTGCTCTGACGACTCGGCGCCGAAAACAACATTTTTATGACTTCTTTTTTCATAATTTTGAGAGTGATTTAGAATCATGATACAATAATTGTATCGTAAATTGTTTGCATTATAATCTAGCATCTTAACAAGAAAAGGGAGGCAGTAATATGAAGTGTGCAATGTGATCTGAAATTAGATTCCGGCTTCACAGAATGTATGAAAGCAATTTCAGATCATCGGGTGGTAATTTGAAATGAAGTGTAGCTTCAAGTGTTTACACCGTCGAAAAGTGAAAAGAAACCAACTATAAATGTAAGAAATTATAAAAACTGGAATCCAAAAGATGCAAAGTGCAGTAATCGGCTGTTGTTGCTTTTTAGTAAAAAATATAAAATAAAATAAAATGAAACAAGAGGCTATTTCATGACTATAATTCTTTTGTATATTATACTTATCCTTCTTATTTTCTTTTAGTGATTCGTAAATGAAGTTTATATAACTTGTTCTTTCTATATTATTTTACCCCTAATTCTTTATTTCGTTTCAGTGAATTTCGGTAAATTTTATAGTAACCAATAAACTAATTTCTAAAATGGCTGCATGATAGTTGCTTTTGTAAATATGTTTTTACGGATTTAATTCGTATAAAGAAACAATATGCCGACATCAACATTAAAAGATATATATTTTGTAAGTATAAATAGTTAAATTAACATTTCTTTTTCTATTAATTACCTTATCTTCAATTAATTAAATATTAAAACTTTTATTGTCGTTATTAATAATTTACAGAAGTTACTCGTTTTTAATGTATTGCGTTTTTCCAAACACCGTGTAATGAACTTACAGAACTAAACAAAACCCCATCTATTTCATTGCAATAAATCTATTAATAAAATAAATACCTTTTCATTCCTCCACGTGAGAAATATTTACGTCACATTCAATTTTCGCTCCATTATCCACTCTAGATTATGAATAACCTCCCTTTTGTTTTAAACCATTCCCTAACTTATAAATTGTTACAATTCTTAGAATCGCTAGCGCGTCGGACAAAATGAATTGTGTTGTTTAGCTACGGCTCTTTATATTGTGAGTTCAAATTCCGCTTCGGGCAACTTTACTTTTCATCCTTTCGAAGTCGGTAAAAAATTACCAGTCCCTTATTGGAGTCGATTTGGGCCGGAGCCATCACCCTCCCTCTCCCCTACCATTCCTCTGTGACCCTAGAGCCCTTCCTTTTTTTAAATGTTTGTAGTGTATATATAAATTTCTATTAACTATACTCCCCTATTCTTGTATGTAGTTAAATATTTTATAGACATTTTTTTATCTCTTTCCACCCTCAAAGAAATCGGGACACGTAGAGGGAAAGCTCCCGCCAGGTTTAAAATAAACAAGGTTAGCGTTAGGAAGGGCATCCAACCGAAGAAACAAAACCTAATACTGAGTATGCGAGTCGTGGTTACCTGATTAGTCTAGCCACAGGTTGTGACAGCTCGTCCAACCCATGCAAGCATGGAAAATAGACGCTACACGGTGTGATGATGATGATATTATAAATAGTTCATATAAACCCTTATTTTGTCCACAATGCTTTTCAGTATTCGTTCCGACTTTCTGTGCACTAAGTTGAAATCCCACAGAGTTTAACTTTACCTTTCATTCTTTTGAGGTCGATTAATAAAGTACCAGTCCAGTTCTGAAACTTGATTCTCTCTCTCTCTCTCTCTCTCTCTCTCTCTCTCTCTCTCTCTCTCTCTCTCTCTCTCTCTCTCTCTCTCTCATATATATATACCATTCTTGTATTGCTCTCTTTTGTTTCCTGACTTTTATACAACCCAGTTGTTCGATCAATAGGATGGTGTAATTAACGTCCAAATGACCGAGCATTCCGCCCTTAACATAATTCTCGAATATGTGCAACATGACGGAGTGTGTGATAAGGCTTTTTTTAAATCGTAGCCATTGTGATGGGCTTCCAAACAATTTCCAACTACCAAATTTCAGACAAAACTTGGTTTGACTAGAGGCTATGGTAAAGACACTTGCTTAATGTCGTGCTGTCGGATCAAACCCTCATTATTACAAAGTGGGCTTCTTACCCACCCAACCATGCTTACATCCACACTATTCTGAATCCGTGCAAGCATGAAAGGGTGAACTTAAAATGATATATATATCTAACAGACTCAAATATTTTTTTAAAATATGTATATAATGCCATATATCAATTAGAGAAAACAAATAGTATTTTGTACATATATATAAAAAGTGGAGACACGTGGCCTAGTGGTAAGGGTGTTGGACTTATGATCATAATGTTGTGGGTTCGATTCCTGGTTGCATGTTGTGTTCTTGAGCAAAACATTTCATTTCACGTTGCTCCAGTGTACTCAGCTGAAAATGAGTACCAGCAATAGCTGGGGGTTTAATCCTGTGATGGACTGGCGTCCTGTTCAGGGGGGAGTCTTATACTCTCAGTTGCTTCACGCCATGAAACCAGGATAAGCACCAGCCTAATGAGCCTTCTGGCTTAAGACAGACTTTAAAAGCATATAATATTTAGGAAACATTATATACTTTATGGTGGAAAAATTAATAAATTCCTGTTTATTAATTTTTCCATCATAAAGTATATAATGTTTCCTAAATATTATATGCTTTATATATATATGTACAAAATACTGTTTTGTACATATGGCTATATACATATATTTATTTTATTTGAATTATTGATGCTCTGGACAAAAGTCCATTGAGCTTTTTCACTGAAAAACATATTCATCGTACATATTATATATGTATGATACTTGAAACTAGAATATATCTGCTCCAAATTCTTAATTTGTTGAGCTGTTTGTGCTGTGACTGGTACATCACACCTCTTTCTAGTGAACATGACATCCAGTCATATTTATATCTGCCCCACTGTTAAAAAGTTAATTCAAGCGATGAGATGTTCAATTGACTTCTCGGAACATGACGGATATAAGATATTTTGTATTTTATTGGATCTTAAAACAAGATGTTCTTTCCTCTGACGATTAGTTCCACGTCTCCCAAAGCTATACCAAAGTCAATAGTTGGTAATTGATAATCGATAATTTTGATGGATTTTCAAACTGGTTCTAGGAGCTAGGAAACAGTACTGTAAGGAATTTATTAATTTTTCCTCTATAAAGTATATGATGTTTCCTGAATATTATATGCTTTATATATATATGTACAAAATACTATATGTTTTCTCTAATTAATATATGGCTATACACATCTATTTTTTAGAATTTGAAATATTGATGCTCTGGACAAAAGTCCATTGAGCTTTTTCACTAAGAAACATATTCATCATACATATCATATATGTTATGATACTTTAAATTAGTATATATCTAAGACTTTAGATATTAATATAATTTTAACCTCTGGACAGAGGTTGATTAGGCCAGTGCTTATAACAGTTTCCTTGACATTATGTAAAAGACTTCTTCTTGGACATGACACCAGTCCATTGCAGGGTTAAACCCCCTAGCTACTGTTGGTACGCATTTTCAGCTGAGGATACTGGAGCAACATGAAATGAAATATTTTGCTCGAAAATTCAAGTACACAAGTACATGAAAAGAAAAGAGTACTCTGTTCTGTATATATAGGGAATAAATGTAATTATATGACTTTTACAAACCCTTTTTTCTCATATAGTTCTCTTCTTCTCCCACTTATTCCTGAGATAGGGGAAGTATCCTCAGATATGCCTTCCAGAGGATGCTATCACATCTCACATAGTTATCTTTATATATTATATCAACTTCTATTTTCCACAGGAAGAAGATGATCTCCCTTATGAGGAAGATATCCTTCGCAACCCTTATTCTGTCAAGTGTTGGCTGCGTTATATTGAACACAAGAAAGAGGCTCCAAAGAATGTCACAAACATGATATATGAAAGGGCCATTAAAGAAATGCCTGGAAGGTAATGGTTTTCTCTTGAAATATTTCTATATTCATCACCATTTAACATCTATTTCATATGTTTGCATGGAAGGTAGATTATATAATAGCTGTGTACTAAATGAGATGTTGCATGGTAATGAGACATGGGCTTTGAAAGTAACTGAATGCAGAGGATGTATGAAGGTTAAAGAGAAATGAGGCTAGC
Source organism: Eledone cirrhosa (assembly GCA_964016885.1). Taxonomy (NCBI): domain Eukaryota; kingdom Metazoa; phylum Mollusca; class Cephalopoda; order Octopoda; family Eledonidae; genus Eledone; species Eledone cirrhosa. Next base: position 45,340,022 of record OZ024740.1, read on the forward strand.
ATATTCTGCTGGATGTATAATATTAATGTATATCAACAATGAAGCAAAGATGAGTTGATATTACAAATAGGTTTAAGAGGAATCAAATGTATGCATGATGATCATTGGGTGAAGAAGTGCCAAGAATTCCCAGTGGAAGCAAGCTGCAATAAGAGAAGATCAAGACAAACTTTGGCAAAAATGGTGAGAGCTGTTCTCAGGCCCTTGAACCTCACAGAAAAGATGATGAAGGGATTTGACAGGTGGAGAAGACCTGTCTAACCCATGCAAACATGGAAGAGCTGGACATATAAATGATGAAGATTTTGTTTTATTACTTTGTCTGGTTTGTAGCAAGCAAAAGTGCTACTTTATCACAGTGGAGTAATTTGGTCGTGCTTGGTCAGTCATCAGCCCTTAGGGTTGGTGGCATAGGAATACTAAGAACAACTTCCGCCCAGCAGTCGATTTCGCACCTAATTATCAATTCTCCCGCAATTACGTTCAGGATCTTCTACTGAGCAGTACTGTGTAACTCGCTTCCTAATTTTCTTGATCTTGCCCTCTAAAGCCAAGGGTAATCTCAACATATAACTCTGCGGAGAATTACATTTATCGTTCAACTTGATTATGTGATATGTTTGCAGCTCTTCACTCGCCTTGTACTTGTATTAATAATGAAGAAGAAAATAAACCTTTATTATGTTTTGGAATATGCCTTCTGATCTTTTCCGCTACCATGGAACATCATTATTACATCTCAGTGAATTGGCAGTATCGGTAGAGGGTTGGACGCCATGCTTTCTAGCATAGTTACGTCCCTTTACAGTCTGAGTTCAAATCCCGCCGAGGTTAACTTTGCCTTTCATTCTTACGGGGTCGATAAAATAAAGTACCAGTAATGTACTGGGTAATTGCTGGCCTTGTGCCTAAAGTAGAAACAATTATTACATCGCTGTTTTCCTGAAGTAGTAATCACTACTAACATATAAGTCCAACATCGAATTGCTACCTTTATGAATTGTACTGTTATGAATCTCTCTTGAATGCCTTTCTGCTACCATTACAACAAAAGTACTTATAACTAAAGGTTGATGAAATTGGTGTAGTTGATTTTAAGTTGATGAACTTCTGTGAGTCAATATTGTTATGGAAAACATTCACAAAGAGGGAGTATCAGGGGGCTGTATATTTAACAGCACTGTTGGATCAAAGTAGTTTTAGTGTGAGGTTTATAGAATAGAAAAACCACCCAGTTTGCCCTGTAAGGTGGTCATGCTAGTGACACGATAAAAAGCACCCAGTCCTGTAACTTTGTTGGTGTTAGGAGGGCCATTCAGCTATAGAAACCAAGCCAAAATACAGATTCATATGAGCAAGATGTGTTCTGACTTGAATTGTCTCATAATGCAACAACCTGTCTAACTCATGTAAGCATGGAAAATAGACATTAAACAATGATGATGACAATAATGACTGTATAGGGATGAAAAGGAGAGGTGAGGATAATGATGTTTGATCCCAAGTCAACCATGAGAGCTCTAATCACAGGTGAGAAGTGAGTGATTTAAGGGAATTTGGCAGTAAAGTGGTAGGTACCATATTTAAATTGTGGTGTAGGTTGGTATTAAGAAGGGCATCTATCTACAGAAAAAGGATCTCGTCTGACCCATGCAAATATGGAAAAAAAAAACAGACATGAAAATCATGATAATGGAGATATAAATTATGAATACTTAACATAATTTGACATTCTTTTGTTTTCGTTTTTAGTTATAAATTATGGTATAATTACTTAAAACTTCGGCGGCGGCAAATCCGAGGTCGCTGTATCAGTGACCCTGCTCACAATGATGTTGCTAATGCTTATGAAAGATCATTGGTTTTCATGCATAAGGTATGTTTTTGTTTTTGTCAATTTTACAATTCTTCCCCTATTTCTACAGTACTTTTCACTCATATTTTTCAGAATTTATACTAAAATACACACAGGCATGGCTGTATGGCTAAGAGGTCTTGGGATCTATCCCACTGCATGGCACCTTGAACAAACCAATACCTCATCATTGAATTTGGTAGACAGGTTCCATGATAAAGTGCATCCAATACACCCTCTAAGAGTGTAGTGAAGGTGCTATAATAAAAAGCACCCAGTACATGCTGTAAAGTGGTAGTGTTGGCGCCACAATAAAAAGTACCCAATACATTCTGTAAAATAGTAATGCCAGTGCTATGACAAAAAGCACCCAGTACATAATGTAAAGTGGTTGGTGTTAGGAAGGGCATTCAGCTTTAGAAAGTTAGCCAAAACAAAACATATGAGCAAATTGTAGTCACCAGACCAATCTAACCTAGACGTGACAACCCGTTTAACCTGTCATATATGTGTGTGTATCCAACATTTGCAAAATTTTTTTTCAGTTAAATGTATGTATAAATGCTGTGAAGTAGAAATAGCAGCTTTGAAGCACTGGCAAAAAAACAATGTCTCTAACATGGGGACACAGATTCTGAAAAACAAAAATAATTCACTCCTTTCCAAAAATATAACTGACCTTTCTTTTATAGGCATTGTTTAACACTAAATCAACTCAGTTCTAGTAAAACTATGATTTTGTAGGTATTATTTAATGCTAATCAGCCCAGATCTAATCTATGATTTTGTAGGTGTTTTTAATACTAAATCAGCCCAAATCTAGAAGATCTATAATCAAAGGCACTCAAACCAGGAATAGTACACTTTGGACTACATTAGCCAATATGTCCTCTTTTTGGGAGGTAATAGAATGTGGTTTATGGGATATTTGGTTGCTATTTCTAGTAGGATGAGTGACCATGTAAAGGCTTCTTCCTACTTTCATATACTGATTATAGACTCTTCAATAGCTGTTATTGTATACAATATTATATAGTATTCTCAATAGCTGCTATTGATAGTGGTGATAATGTTAATGATGATGATTTTTATATTCTTTTCACAGATGCCTCGTATTTGGCTGGACTATTGTCAACTACTTATGGACCAGTGTAAAATTACTACCACCAGATATACATTTGACCGAGCCTTGCGTGCTCTGCCAATCACTCAACACCATAGAATATGGCCCCTGTATTTAGAACTAGTTACAATGTACCCACTACCAGAAACAGCTGTCAGGGTATATCGGCGATATTTGAAGGTAATCTGTTATTTTCTTTAATAAAAACTAAGATAACATCACAAAACATGACCATTTTCCCTGCTAAAGCAAGGGTTAACTTTGCTTGTACCATGACAAGATTCATTATGGGGTCCTTTTGTAGGCAATGTTTTATAGCCAGATGCCCTTTTAGTTGCCTCTTACAACACACATGGATATAGTATACATATTCTAAACCAAATACACACTGTAATATAGTCAAGACTAAGCTAGGAAAATATTTTTCGTTCATTTTTCACCAATATAATTTAGGTTTATTTTTTGGTAAAAAAGAGAACTTAGCCCCTATGTTACCATATTTCTAATGAAAGACATTACCTATGATTTTCAAATAATTTTGAAAATTACTCTACATCCTTGGTTAGACATATCTCAGCTATGTTCCAAGGACAAAATGGCGAAAGCATTCCTGCTGAGAACAGCCAGCAATACCTACAGCATTAGCCACTTCGCCTCATGGGGCTCCTCAAACAAAAATTTTCATTATGCATTTAGATCCTTTTCTTTCTCTATTTCTCTCTTTCTCTATCTCTCTCTTTCTCTATCTCTCTCTCTCTATATATATATATATATATATATATATATATATATGCATTATTAGTGAAGGGGATGCAGATGATAGGGCAAAATGAAAAAGCTTGTCTTGGGGCCCACAAGGCTAATCCTGGCCTTAGCAAAGAAAATGACTTTAAAAAGCTTCTTGTTTTGTTTATTACCATGAATATAACCTTCATTGACTCCAATATTTTAATTGTTATTTCATAAATTTCTTTACAGCTTAAAAAAGAAGATACCGAAAAGTATATTGATTACCTAATATCTATCGATTGGCTTGATGAAGCTGCCCAACGTCTAGCAACTATCATAAATGATGAACAATTTGTGTCAAAGAAAGGAAAATCGAAACATCAGGTCAGTTATTTCCTCTAGTGAATACATATGTAAGTTATGTGATATAGTGTGTAGTATAAGGTGTTAGAGATTGAGAATAAGTAAGTATATTCTTCACTATAACCATCATTATCAGCATAACTATCATTACTATCATATCTAAAAACCTACCCTAATTTTATTTTAAGAACCTTTAGGAAATTTTGATCCAAACAAACACCAGCTTAATTTTGAAAAAGTTCCAAATTCTTTATTTTCAAAATGATTTTAAAATTATAAAGTGTTATTCATCAACATCATCATCATCATTTATGTCTTACAATTTTTTGTTGGATGTATAAAATAGTTGTCTTTCACCTGTCTCTTTCTTCTCTTACTCCAAACTTTTAACTTACATATTTCTAATGAAAGACTTTACTTCATCATCATCATCATCGTTAACGTCTAACTTCCACGCTAGCATGGGTTTAGACGGTAATTGTCCCACGTGAGGCAAGATTGGTTGTCTTGCTCGTATAGTACTGTCTGGCGGGTTTTCTACGGCTGGATGCCATTCCTAACACCAACCACGTTTACAGTGTGGACTGGGAGGTTTTTACCGTGTTACCTACACGGCCACATTACAGCGTGGACTGTGTTTTTTTTGTCGTGACACCTACACGATCTCGATCTTATTATCTCATTTATTTGCACTGGATGTTGTGGTACCAACTTTACAGAGAGAGGGTGGTGTTAGTGGGAGGATAGGGTAGGGCTAGTGGATTGGGGTGTATATTTGGTTAAGAGGTGCCTACTGATTGTAGGTTTCGCTTTGTTCTAAAGCAAGGTGGGTCTTCTGTATTACTGCGTAGTGCCAAAGATCTCGGTCCAGTGATATTGTCTTGGAGAGGTGTAAGTGTGTAAGGTCGGAATTTATCAAATCGTCCCAGGTTTTTCTGGGTCTGCCTACTCCGTAGCTTCCATCAATTTTGATCGCCCTGTACTTTTTTATACAGCTGTCGTCTTTCATGCGCATCACGTGACCATACCAACGTAGTCTTCTCTCGAGTAAACAGCATCTGATCCCTCTTATTCCTAATTTCTCACTTAGTTCATTTTATGCTTTGCCGTTCACGAATATTACTATTACACATCCAATGGAGCATGCAAGCTTCGTTCCTCTCCAGCCTACGCAGATCCTCTGCACACAATGCCCATGTCTCACTGCCATGTAACATAGCTGTTTGTATGCAGGCATCATACAGTCTGCCTTTCATTTTTAGAGAGAAACCTTTAGAGACCAATAGTGGTATAAGCTCTCTGAACTTTTTCCATTCCGTTCTGACTCTAACTACTGTACTTTCAGAGCACCCACCACCACTGCTGATTTTGTCACCCAGGTAATGGAAGGTGTCCACTATTTCTATAGAACCATCTGGGCAATGGAAGGAGCTAGTATCCTGTGGGCACTTGCTACTACTTATTGCACCTGAGCACCGGCCACATATAAAATCTATGTTCTTAGTTAGTTTACCTGTGATCCCACTACATCTTTTATGCACTCATACTTTGCATTTGGGACATAAAATGGAGTCTCTGCCTACTCCTTTCCTACACACTGAGCATGGCCATTTCCTAGCGGGGACCAGTGCCCTATTTTCCTTCCTACATACTAGAACTTTAGTCTTAAACAAGTTAATTTTAAGGCCTTTTGATTCTAGGCCATGCTTCCAAGTTTGGAATTTCTTCTCTAGTTCAGCCATTGATTCAGCTATGAGCGTTAGATCATCTGCGTATAGAAGTTCCCATGGGCAGCCGGTCTTGAACTCCTCTGTTATAGCCTGAAGAGCAATAATAAATAGGAGGGGGCTAAGGACAGAGCCCTGATGAACACCGACTTTTACGCTAAATTCTTCACTGTATTCGTTGTTAATTCTAACCTTGCTGACTGTTTCTTTATACATGGCTTGTAAAGCTCTCACAAGCCATTCATCAACACCTAGTTTTCTAAGAGCCCACCAGATAATGGAGCGGGGGTCTCTGTCAAAGGCTTTCTCCAAATCAACAAAAGCTAAGTATAGGGGTTTACTTTTAGCTAGTTACTTCTCCTGTAGTTGTCGTACAAGGAAAAGACCATCTGTGGTACATTTACCTGACACAAACCCAAACTGCATTTCATCTAGATCAATTCACTCTCTGATTAGTTGCGCTATAACTTTTTCTGTGACCTTCATGACCTGGTCAATTAATTTCATGCCTCTATAGTTTCCCCCTATCTCGGGCATCTCCTTTACCCTTGTAGCAGTTAATGATGATGCTGCTACGCCAGTCATTCTGTATGACTTGGTTTACTATCCGGGAGACCATAGTGTGTCCCATCGATCCAGATGCTTTCAGCATTTCAGCAACTATCTCCGAAGGCCCAGCTGCTTTGCCTGTCTTCATATCTTTGATTGCCTTACTTATTATACTACCTTCAACTTGCACTGCTGGTCCCTCTATTGAATTGATTTGGGGCAGACTATCTTTTTCCCACTTATTCTCCTCATTTAATAGCCTCTCGTAGTGACACTTCCAAGCTACCTTCTTATCAGTATCAGTGATGGCAAGTATACCATCATCATTACGGACACAATTCTCCCCGACAATATCACGGTTTTCCTTGACACATTGTGTAGCAATCCTGAACACCTCACGTTTTTGGTCCTCACGTTGTAGAACATGCTTGTACTTTCTTTCCTTTGCTTCCCCTCTTGCAAGGTACACTTGTCTTGCAAAGTACACTTGTTCTTGCAAGGTACTTATGATTTTCAAATAACTGACTAATATAACTAACTTTCTCATTATTAAGCTTAGATTTGGAGCATAACTTAACAAAGATTTTTACATAAAATTATGATGGAAGGTTTTTTTATATGTTTTGGGGGGGAGTGGGTGGGTGGGGTTATAAATTGGAAACATACCATTTTGTATCACAACTAAGTAATTTTGAAAATAATAATGAATTTGGAGGGCTTTAGTAATATAGTTAACTTTCTCATTATTAATCTGGTATTTAGAATATAACTAACAATGGTTCTTACATAAATAAAATTATGATGGAAGGTTTATAGATAGATATAAACACCTTAAAACAAACAGTTTTGTATTGTAGAACTTGGGATGGTTTAAGGTGTTGTGTTGATGAAAAGGGTTAAACTGTATGCTTTATTATCTATGCATTATTATTTATCTATATATTTCAGTTATGGAATGAGTTGTGTGACCTAATTGCTAAACATCCTGATAAAGTAACTTCTCTAAAGATTGAACCAATTATTCGACAAGGTCTTAAGCTGTACTCTGACCAAATTGGAGTCCTTTGGAACTCAATGGCTGATTATTACATTCGAGGTGGACATTTTGAAAGGGTAAACAAGAATATATTTCTGTTTTCATCTTTATTATTCTTTTAAAAAGTTATACTGTGTATGACATTAGCTTGTAATGCTTTAACACTTAACACATATGAAGAAGACTTTCTTGAAAATTATAAAACAGTGTACTATAACTGCATCACATTAAAATGAAAGTCTTTATTTTAGTTTACCGTAAATTTTTCATAATGATTTGTTTGTTAGTAAGGATACTACAAACATTTGAATTAACAAACTAGTTTTTTAGATATTTTCTGCTAAATCATTGTAGGATGTTCAGAGATAAATAGTTTACTTTAATTAGCAAAAACATTTTTATGGATCATTAACATGGTTTGGGGAATTTATATATATTATTATAACAGATTTCAGTTAAAATCATTACATTGGAGGCACATGGCTTAGTGGTTAGAGCATTGGCCTTGTAATCGAAAGGTTATGAGTTTAATTCTCAGATCGGTGATGTGTTGTTTCCTTGAGCAAGACACTTTATTTCACATTGCTCCAGTTTACTCAGCTGTAGAAATGAGATGATAGGACTGGGGTCCCTATCATTCCACTGCAAAGTGGTCATGGAGGTGCCACGGAAAAAAAAGCACCCAGCACTCACTGTAAATGAGGTTGGTGTTAGGAAGGGCATCCAGCTGTAGAAATCAAGCCAGAATCAGTTCCCATCCCACCCTTGCAAGCAGGGAAAAGCGGATGTAAAATGATGATGATGACATTACACCATTTTCATCATCATCATCATCATCATCATCATTGTTTAACGTCTATCTTCCACGCTAGCATGGGTTTAGACGAGAATTGTCCCACTTGAGGCAAAATTGACCGTGTCTCGCTCATATAGGATTGTCTGGCAGGTTTTCTATGGCTGGATGCCCTTCCTAACACCAACCACATTTACAGTGTAGACTGGGAGGTTTTTTAGCGTGTTACCTACATGGTTACATTACAACGTGGACTTTTTTTTTGTGACACCTACACGACCTCATTTATTTTGGACTGGATGTTGCGGTACCAACATAACTTTACAGAGGAAGGGGTGGTGTTGGTGGGAGTGAGAGAGTGGAATAGGGGTAGTGAGATGGGGTGTATATTTGGTTAAGAGGTGTCTACTGACTAGGTTTCGCTTTGTACATAGGCAAGGTGGGTCTTCTGTATTACTACGTGGCGCCAAAGATCTTGGTCCAGTGATATTGTCTTAGAGAGCTGCAAGTGTGTAAGGTCGGAATTTATCAAATCATCCCAGGTTTTCCTGGGTCTACCTACTCCGTTACTTGCATCAATTTTGATCGCCCTTATATATCATTAATCATAACTTTCAATTTCAGTCCATGAAATATTGTTTTTGTTCATCTCACCCATTTATTCCTGGGAGGGCAGTGGGGACATAGTCCTCAAACACATCTTCCAGTGGGTCCTGTCAGAAGCAACTGTATCGCTAACCACCACCTGCAACCCATTCTCTAGCAGAACAGCTCTGCCGAGAATGGTTTTGTTTATTAATTTATTTATGGAGGCACATGGCTTAGTGGTTAGAGCAATCAAAAGGTTGTGAGTTCAATTCTCAGACCAGGTGATGTGTTGTGTCCTTGAGCAAGACACTTTATTTCACATTGCTCCAGTTTACTCAGCTGTAGAAATGAGATGATAGGACTGGGGACCCTATCATTCCACTGCAGAGTGGTCGTGGACGTGTAGGCGCCACGGAAAAAAAGCACCCAGCACTCACTGTAAATGAGGTTGGTGTTAGGAAGGGCATCCAGCTGTAAAAATCAAGCCAGAATCAGTTCCTGTATGAGCAAGACAAGGTGTGCAAGCAACTTATAACACTCAGGTATATGTCAAATTGAAGGTTCTATTTTACACATAGTTTCATGAATTATTGCTTGAAGGTGTGCAGCCTAGTGGTTAGGGTGTTAGCTGATGGTTGTATGGTTATGAGTTTGATTTCTGGCCTAGTTGGTTTATTATGTCTTGAACACCCTTTATTTTACATTGCTTCAGTCCACTCAATTGAAAAAGAATGAATACCAGCTGTAGCTGGAGATTAACCCTGGGATAGACTAGCATCTTGTCCAGGGAAGAGTTCTGTACTCTCTGTCACTTAACCAATACAAGTGTAAAAATGGATATTAATGATGATGAAACTAGGATAAGCTTTGGGAGCAAGCATGTATTCTCTGTCACTTAAGACCAATGAAAACTCCAGCCTGATGAGCTTGTGACAGATTTTAACTATGTGATGGAGGCACATGGCTTAGTGGTTAGAGCATTGGCCTTGCAATCGAAAGGTTGTGAGTTCAATTCTCAGACCGGATGATGTGTTGTTTCCTTGAGCAAGAAACTTTATTTCACATTGCTCCAGTTTACTCAGCTGTAGAAATGAGATGATAGGGCCTGGAGTCCATATCATTCCACGGCAAAAAAGCACCCAGCACTCACTGTAAATGAAGTTGGTGTTAGGAAGAGCATCCAGCTGTAGAAATCAAGCCAGAATCAGTTCCCGTCCCACCCTTGCAAGCAGGGAAAAGCGGACGTAAAATGATGATGATGATTCTGTTGTTTCCATTTGATATCATTTGCCAATCATTTTAGCCTCTACTCTCTCATCACATTTATGTTTAATGAACAACCACTACAATAATAAAAGTGTGTTGAGAGACAAGAAGCTACAGTGTTTGGCAATCAAAATCAAACAGAGACAATATAGGGTATGAGAGGACCTGTGACAACCTCTCTCGATCAATAACATTCAATACTAATCATCATCATCATTTTATTTTCCCAGCTAGCAAGTGTTGGACATGTTATTACAAACTTGTCAGTACTCAAGCAGAGCCATTTCTGACCTCCAAGTGGGTCAGGGGCCTAATATACAATCCTGTACTCTGCCAAATGCATTTTGCCATGGCACCAACACTAAGGAAGTTGTCATGTCTTTGACATAACTGAAAAGTTATCCTGGCCTTTCATTTGGCAGGTTTTCCTCAGCTGAGTGCCCTTCCTATCACCAACCACTTTACAGAGTGTACTGAGTACATTTATCATATAGACCACCAACACTAGGGAACTTATCATGTTTTCCCAACCCTTTGTTTGGCAGGTTTTCTATGGCTGGATACTCTTCCTATCTTGTTATTTGATGTTGTTTATTTACTTTTTTTTTTTTATAAAACATTTCTTTCAGGCTCGTGATATCTATGAAGAAGCCATTCAAACTGTTGTAACAGTTAGAGATTTTACCCAAGTATTTGATGCATATGCTCAGTTTGAGAAAAATATGGTCAGTGCAAAAATGGAGGCAATGTCTGATTCAGGAACATCTCAAGAAGGTAACCTTGTGTTTTATTTATGTTACAACCTACATAGCTCATATGCATTCTGTTATTCTTTTTGATATTGTTGAGTCTATTGAAACTTTGGATTAGAATACTGACTAGAGAACATGTCTAGCTACAAGACTCACTTAGCTGAACATAATTTTTTGCATGACAGTAACATACCTTTTCATGGCATCGCCACTCCAGCTTTGCAAGGTGGACCGGGTATTCTTTATCGTGGCACCAGTATGGCCACCATACAGAGGGGACTGACTGCTTTTTATTGTTGTAGTACCACCATTGTGATGAAGCAGGTGTGGACCCTGTTTGACTTTCCATGCATGCATGGGTTAGACAGGAAAGGTGTATCAGATGTGTGGAAGATGGAGAGGACTACATCATTATCATTATTAAACATATATTTTCCATGCCCACCTTGGCAAGACAGGTTGTCCTACTGTGAAACTAAGCCAGACAGGAGACCACATCTTATTCATAGAATCTGTTATTGTTTTACCATAACTTTCTCAGCCAGATGCCCTTCAAAACTTCAAACAAGCATTTTATCATAATACAAGGTGGAGTATGTCAAACTTCCAATGTTGGCATGTATTGAATGGGGAGGGGTTGGGCTAAGGTGATGGAGTGAAATGGGGTGGGGGGCAACCTTTCTATGGAAGGAGTTGGATGAGTGTGAGGGTAAGGGTTATTATAAAATATATATTCAATATTTTCCAATAAGTTAATATATTTCTGGATAGTCTTCAATTAATTTGATTGGAGATATATTTGTTTTATTTTCTCACACTTATTCTTGAGAGTGTCATGAAGCTTGGGGGGGGGGGGGGGTCCTGAGACACATCTTCCAGAGGGTCCTATTACTCATTGATATTTAACCCTTTATCATTTACATTACTGTATAAATACTAGTGTATTTTAGCAGTAAAGGCTTTATCTCACATAATATCGAATCTATGAGATTTTGATATTATTTATTTTGAGAACAATACCCTAACATCAGTATGAGTGGCCAGTTATGGCCAGTTTGAACTGAAAGAGGTGAGAGAATTCTGGCTGGATACAACTGGTTTAAATGCTAAAGGGTTAATAAGAGATCTCTTATCGCTTTGATAATTCCTGTATATATATTAGTCTAACATTCTTTTATTTAATTTTCAGATGATCTTGATGTTGAGTTACGATTAGCAAGATTGGAACATTTGATGGACAGACGTCCCCGTCTCTTAAATAGGTAATGTTCCAGAATAATTTCCATTCTATCTTCTCTTTTCACCTAAACATGACAGTATAATATAGTGGAAGGAGATGCAGTAGAGGTAGACCAAGAAAGATCTGGGCAGAGGTGGTGTGACCTGTCCAACCTATGCAAGCATGGAAAAATGGACGTAAAAATGATGATGATGTTATAAGCTTAATTAAACATTATAGCATAACAAGTGAACTGGCAGAATAGTTAGAGCATTGGCTATGGTATCTCATGATATTTGTACTGGCTTTATGTTCTCTTGGTTCAAATCCTCCTGTGGTCAACTTTGATTTTCATACTTCCAAAGGCAATTAATAAAGTATAGGGTGACTAAAAACAAAACTGACCCCGTTTTTGTTTGTGTCTACATTATTCATATTTTGACAAAAACCCATGAAATTGCTCCTGGAACTGCTTATAGTTGTGTTTCCCACAGAAAATCCAGTGCTGGAGCTCCCATTGGTATCTTGCTGTCCTCTTAGATGTTGTATCTGTCATGTCCTGAAATTTAAGGTTGATCAGTTAGAAAATGGTTATACTGTGACAAAATGTTTGCAGAGGCCAGTTTTTTTGTTGTTTGTTTTTTAGTGACCCTGTACCAGTCCGTTGTGGTGGATTGGTGGAATTGTTAGAGTATCAGGTGAAATACTTTATAGGTATGTTTTCTGGCAATTTATTGTATGATTTCAAATGGATGATGAAGAGAAGGAAAATTGACCCAATAATTCTTGAATTATGTGATATATAATACAGAGTACCCGACCTCCCATGGGTACAAGCTGAAGCATATAGACAATATGCCCCCACACACCCCACCGCAAGGTGGTCGTGGAGGTGCCACGGCAAAAAAGCACCCAGCCCACACTGTAAAGTGGACGTGTAGGCGCCACGAAAAAGCACCCAGCACTCACTGTAAATGAGGTTGGTGTTAGGAAGGGCATCCAGCTGTAGAAATCAAGCCAAATCAGTTCCTGTATGAGCAAGGCATGGTCAGCCGACCAGACACTGCCCACAACAGAACAACCCGTCTAACCCATGCTAGCGTGGAAGAACGAACGTAAAACGGTGATGATGATGATGATGATGATGATATTGTAATGAAGTTAAATTATTGAGTCCCAATGCTTTCCAGCATAGTTACGTCCCTTTACGATCTGAGTTCAAATCCCGCCGAGGTTGACTTTGCCTTTCATCCTTACGGGGTCGATGAAATAAAGTACCAGTAATACACTGGGTAATTGCTGGCCTTGTGCCTAAAGTAGAAACAATTATTAAAGTCTTTTTCATTAATTCTATTTCAGTGTTTTACTCCGTCAGAATCCACACAACGTCCATGAATGGCACAAAAGAGTAAAACTATTTGAGGGGAAACCTCGAGAGGTATTTTCTTTGTTTTTGTTTTGTTGTTGTGTTTTTTTTGTGTGGGGGGGGGGGGGGGGGGGGGGGACTATTTGAAATTTGTGGATGCTATCCAACCATCAACTTATGGGTCTCCTGCCGATTGGCTCTGGCTGTAAAATATGTCCAGTGATTCTTTCCTTAGACATTCTAACCACATGTCCGTAATATTGGAGCTGTGATCTTTCAATTTCAAGAAGTGGCGGGTCTACCTGGAATGACTCTGATCACCCAGTTATGCATTCACTTGAATAATGTTACTCAAAAGACCCTTCAGATAACCCTATTTTGGCTGCTTGTATTCAGAATCGTATTCTTTCAGCCATAACCCAAGATTCATGACTATAGATAACAGTTGGCATGAATACCGAATTGAACTTAGCGGGTTTGACTTGTGAAATTAATGTTCAAGTGGCTGAGCATTCCATAGACATAAAAACACTTAATGCAATTCTCAGAAATTCGGCATGATATAATGTTGATGGTGCCAAAATTGCACCCAATACACTGTAAAGTTGTAGTGTTGGTGCATGATAAAATGTACCCGGAACACTCTGTAAAGTGGTAATGCCTATGCCACAATAAAATGCACCCAGTATTCTGTGTAAAGTGGTAGTGCTGGTACTATGATAAAATACATCTAATGCATTCTGTAAAGGGGTTGGCATTAGGAGGGTTATCCAGTTATAGAAATTATGCTAGAATATGGAACATATGAGCAAGACATATTTCTGTAGCCCATGTAATCTCAAATCTTGTTGACCCTTCCAACTGATGCCAATAGGTAGAGTCCATCCCATCCAACCAAACAATTTCTATCTACTTAATTCCCTTATTGTTTTATTGTCAGGTTATCAATACTTATACAGAGGCTGTCCAGACGGTTGATCCAAAACTTGCCACTGGCAAACTTTACACTATTTGGGTGGAATTTGCTAAATTTTATGAAAATGCACAACAAGTAGATGATGTAAGTCTCTCTCTCCTCTCTCTCCTCTATCTTCTCTCCCTCTCCTCCTCTCTCCCCTGTCACTCTCTCTTCCATTTTTTCGTATTTTCATAAATCAATATTGATACGTTTTTTTCAGACTTGAAACATATTTTACCTTATAAAAGAAAAGGTGTCTATTTGATTAATCTGACCTAAGACCCCACAGAATGGAAAGTAAAATCAATTATGGAAGGGTTTGAACTAAAAAACAAAAAACATGTTTTCTCTGGAGTTGTTGGGGCATTTTCCTGACATACTTGAGCATTTAAACATGGCAGAGCCCTTTTTTCTCCAGGTCTGAACACAGCCAGTTTCTTACAGCAGTAGAGATAAAGTAAGACAGAGATATAGAGGAAGAATCAACCTCAGTATTGAACTGGTACTTTAATTATCAATATTAAAAGGATGAAAAACAAAGTCAACCTCAGCAGAATTTGAACTCAGAGTATAGAGAGTGCTGTAACAAATATCATAACGCAGTTGGAAAGTACAATAACTAGGGTAAGAACGGGATGGAAGAAGTTCAGGGAGCCACTGCTAGCTGCAAAAGGCTTTTCCCTCAAAATGTATGATGCATGTATATGAACAGCAATGTTAAATGGTAGTGAGATCTGGGCGCTGTCTGTAGAAGACTTGCGCATATTAGAAAGAAACTAAGCTTGCATGCTCCGATGGATGTGTCATCATTCATCATCATCATTTCATTTTACGTCCGCTTTTCCCTGCTTGCAAGGGTGGGACGGGAACTGATGCTGGCTTGATTTCTACAGCTGGATGCCCTTCCTAACACCAACCTCATTTACAGTGAGTGCTGGGTGCTTTTTTGCCGTGGCACCTCCACAACCACTTTGTAGTGGAATGACAGGGACCCCAGCCCTATCATCTCATTTCTACAGCTGAGTAAACTGGAGCAATGTGAAATAAAGTGTCTTGCTCAAGAAAACAACACATCACCCGGTCTGAGACTTGAACTCACAACCTTTCGATTGCAAGGCCAATGCTCTAACCACTAAGCCATGTGCCTCCATAGTAATATACTATGTGTACGATGTGTACGAATATATACAATGTGTAATAGTAATATACGCGAACAGCAAAGCATAAACGAACTGAGAGAAAGACTGAGCATAAGACGAATCAAATGCTGTGCGCAGGAGAGGAGGTTATGTTGGTATGGACATGTGATGCATATGAAGGATGACAGCTGCATAAAAAGGTGCAGAGTACTAGAAGTTGATGGAAGCCGCAGAGTGGGGAGACCCAAGAAGACCTGGGATTAGGTGATAAAAGCTGACCTTACCCAATTGCACCTCTCAAGGGCGAAGACACACAACCGTGACCTCTGCCGTCACGCAGTAATACAGAAGACCTGACTTCCCACAGGAACAAGCAGAAGCTGAAGCATATAGACAATATGCCCCCACCCCCTACCACTGCAAAGTGGTTGTGGAGGTGCCACGGCAAAAAAGCACCCACACTGTAAAGTGGATGTGTAGGCGCCATGGAAAAAAAACACCCTCACTGTAAATGAGGTTGGTGTTAGGAAGGGCATCCAGCTGTAGAAATCAAGCCAGAATCAGTTCCTGTATGAGCAAGACAAGGTCAGCCAACTGGACACTACCCACAACAGGACAACTCGTCTAACCCATGCTAGTGTGGAAGAACAGACGTAAAACGGTGATGATGATGATTCTGTTTGGGCATCTAGTCATAGAAAGCTTGCCAAACAAAGGGATGAGAAGACCGTTTAGTCGTGTCAAAGACATGACAACCTCTCCTGTGCGCTCAGTAAAATGTGAGACCATACATAAACGAGATGCAGATCACTAGTCTGTCTTGGAGGTCAGTAGCTCTGCTTCAATACAGACTTGGTCTATGTAAACCCATCCAATCCTAGCTAGCAGGGAAAGTGAATGTTAAAACAAAGATGATGATGATGTTCAAATGACTTTTGCTAATTAACTGTCTATACCACTAACTAAGATATAGTAACAGATATAATGTATTAATACTTCTGCATGGCAGTAAGTGAGTTATGGACAATGAAGGCAGGGCATATGCAAAGGCTGGGGAGAAATGAAGCAAGCATGATCCATTGGATGTGCAATGTTAATGTGTTTCAACAATGAAACATGGATGATCTAAAAGAGACACTGAATATAAGAGGAATTAGATGTAGTGTGCAAGAGAGAAGACTGCTTATATGGACTTGTGATGGATCCAAATGGAAGGTAGCTGCAGTACAGGATGACCTGGGCAGAAGTGGTAAGAGCTGATTACAAATCACTAAGCCTCATAAAGGATTGCAATTAGTGGAGTGACACTATGCTGGAGAAGACCTGGTCAATCCATTTAAACATGGAAAATCATCACCATCATCTTTTTACATCTTTTTCATGTTTACATAGGTTGATGTAAAATGTTGATAATGATGATGGCTGTATGTTAACATTCTACACAATAGTGGAATTTTAAGTGCATTAATAGTATATTTGTAGCTGTACTCTAGCTGCACAGTTAAATAACACTACCTACAACAGTACACTGTATGTTAGCCACAATTGAGATGTAGTTACTACTATAACACATATACTAGCTCATTTCAAAACAAAAGATTTATTCATCTATCACACAATCTGCAAGTTCGCCTGCTTCCTCAGTTGCAATTTGGTCCATTGCCAAAAGTATTTCTACCAACTTTTTAGAATTCTCTTATCTGCTTTCTTCTTGCCACCCAAGTTGTTTCTATAAGCAATACATCTACAAATATAGCCACTGCATTTGCTGCCTAATTTACTTCAATAATGCTTGTATGCATGTAACAAAATGTTTTCTGAGGTTATGACAAACACATAATTATGGTTCTATCTTCACTAAAGTGAAGGCACATGGCCTAGTTGTTCCCAAATCAATTGTCACATGACCAACTAGTACATTGTGTCCTTGAACAAGACACTTCATTTTACATTCTTCCAGTTCATTCAGCTGAAACAAATGAGTACCAGCAGGGGCTGGAGTTAACCCAGCAATGGATTGGTATCCCATCCAGAGGATAGTCTTTTACTTTCAGCCACTTAACACCAATAAATCCAAGATAAGTTATGGCCTGATTAGCTGCTGGGGCTTCAGGCAGACTTTAACATCTTCATTGTGTATCCTGGTTTTTAGAACAGGTACATTGTATCTTTGGATGTTGTAAGAGGTGACTATAAGGGTTGGCATTAGGAAGAGCATCTGGTTGTAAATCATTGTCTCAAAACATCCTGTCCAACCCATGCCAGCATGGAAAAGTAAATACAATGATAATGATTAAACTATTCACCTTTTCTCTCATGATGAATATTTATCCCACCTATAGAAACATATGACTTCACCACATATAGGGTATTTAGTCCTACCTAGAGAAACATATGACCTCACCACATATAGGGTATTTAGTCCTACCTATAGAAACATATGACCCAGCCACATAAAGGGTATTTAGTCCACCTATAGAAACATGTGACCTCACTACATAAAGGGCATTTATCCCACCTTTAGAAACATGACCCAGCCACATAAAGAGTATTTAGCACACTTATAGAAACATATGACCCTGTTACGTAAAGGATATTTAACCCAACCAACAAAAAGGGTATTTAGTCCTACCTATAGAAACATATGACCCAGCCACATAAAGGATATTTATCCCATCTATAGAAACATGACATATCCACGAAAAAGAGTAGCTTCTCTGGGACTAAAAATTTATTATATTTACTACATGATTTAAGTGAATACTTTTCATTACCTCTTTGCTGTCAACTATTCCAAAATTGTGTATCAATTTCTGTATTACAGGCTAGAATAATATATGAGAAAGCTATCAAACATTGTAGATATTGCTTTAGTATTACCGCATATACTCAAATATAACCTCCCCTCACCTGTTCTATGTCTGTAAAATAGGTGAAAATCCAAACCCCTTTTATAAACTGAGGCAGCTAATCAACACATTGTTTAGATGGCATATATAAGCCAACTTCCCATTTTACTATTGATTTTTTGCTCACATATACCTCAGCTTATATTCAAGTATATACAGTATTTCAACATTGTTTGTCAATTTCTGTATTACAGGCTAGAATAATATTTGAGAAAGCTATCAAAGTACCATTCAAACACGTTGTGGATATTGCTTCGGTTTGGTGTGAATGGGCTGAACTGGAAATCCGTAATGAGTGAGTGAACCATGTTTAAATTACCATCATTTTACTGTTGTGATCGTCAACATCATTAACATCACCATCATCATCATAATCACATCATTATTATTGTCATCATCATGTTTTTATGTCTATTTTTGAATACTAGCATGGGTTTAATAAACCAAGTTAGTACTATATTATTGCCACTGTCTTGCTAGACGAGCCTAGGAACCATGTTTTGCTCAAATACATTTCCTTTTTGGAATAGTTTCTACAGCTGGATGCCTTTCTTAACACCAACCACTTTACAGAGTGTACTGGATGCATTCTATTGTATCACCAGCTTTAGAAAGG
The DNA here is from genome assembly GCA_964016885.1 of Eledone cirrhosa. Lineage (NCBI taxonomy): Eukaryota > Metazoa > Mollusca > Cephalopoda > Octopoda > Eledonidae > Eledone > Eledone cirrhosa. The sequence continues at coordinate 45,359,010 of OZ024740.1, forward strand.
ATGAAGAGCTCTCTTTACAATTTTTTGACTTGTTTTCTACAGCCAGACTATTTTTTTTACTTGTTTTCTCACACTAACTACTTTATAGGATATATTGACTGTATTTCATTGTGGCACCAGGTTCATGACGCAACTGAAGAGTCCTCTCTACTTCTTTTGGCATGATTTCTACATTTGACTGCCCTTCTCAACACCAGCTACTTTACAAAGTTTACTGGGGACATTTAATCATGCCACCAGAACTAAGGAGGTTGTCAGACATGACTAATGAGTCCTTTCTACACTATGTTTCTACCATTTGAATGTCATTCACTTAATGTATACCAAGTACATTTTATAGTGGCATCAACACTAGAGAGGTCGCCTTGTTCCAAAGAAAACCTGGTCCTCATAAAATAATCTATTGACATAGGTTTGTGCTATGATGAAGACTCTTGGAACACTCTCAAATGTGGCTGGTATTTTTATGATAAACTACATAAGTTAGAGAGGAATCTACAGCCACATTGAGGACATGACAATATTTCTTATGTTGGTGCCATGATAAAATGTGTCCAATACATCTTGTAAAATGGTAGTGCTGGTACCACAATAAAATGCAGCCAATACACTCAATAAAGTGGTAGTGCTTGTGCCACTATAAAATGCACTCTATGCACATCGAATTGGCATGAAGATGATGATGATGTCATTATTTACATCTGATTCTAGTGTATCAACAGGTTTCTATTCTATTTCATTTCTAGAAACTATGATGAAGCTCTGAAATTAATGCAGAGAGTGACAACACCTCCTTCTCGGAAGATCTCTTATCATGATGAGGTAAGTAAACAGCATTGATTACTAGATTTATTCTTAGATTTCATTTTATTTTACCCGGTTTCACTCATTCAACTGTGGCCATGCTGGAGCACCTCATTCAAGTGTCCAGTTAGTCATATCAATCTCAGTTCATATTTTCTAAGTTTGATACATATGTTATCGATCTCTATTTGTCGAACTGTTAAGTTATGAGACACAAACAGTAAATGTGAACTCAGACACAGAAATACGTATACAGATATATAGTAAACATACATTTAGTCTCGCTGTGAGTATTTTCAACTGTGATTATATATATCGGTCTATATATATAAATATATAACTTTATTCTGAATAATTTGTTTGTCCTACATCTATATATAAATTTGTGTGATTCTGTCACTATGCATAAAGAGAGAGGTGTAGTTTGACTACCTCATACTACTCTCTCTTTACGTCTGCTGCCTACGTGAATGTATGTGTATGTGAAAGAAAGGAAGGGGATGGGGAAAAAATTACACTGTGTGAGTATGTGTGTGTTTGTGTAAATGTATGTGTGTTTGTGCGAATGTATGTCTGTGAGTGTGTATTCTTGTAACTGTCTGTGTTTGTGCGTTTATATTTATACACATACATATAAATGTATGCACACACATACGCGCCGGTGTATGGAAAAAAATTCTAGTAAACAACATTCCCTGCAGCATAGAGGTCAACAAAGATGGCAGTGAATATAATCATCATCATCATTTAACACCCATTTTCCCTACTAGCAAGGGTTGGACATGTTTTCACAGACCAGTCAGTAGTCAAGCAGACTACTGACCTAAAGTTGGACCAGGAATCCTGATATACGGTCTCTCGCCAACATTAGGGAAGTTGTCATGTCCTTGACATAGTTACAGAGTCTTCCTGACCCTTTGATTTGCAGGTTTGCTATAGTTGAATGCCCTTATCACTTACCATTTTACAGAATGAACTGGGTGATCATTATATATACTTATAAAACAAAATGTTGTTGTTGATGTTGTTTTTAATGGTATTCATAACTGTTTTATAGACTGAAACAGTCCAAGACCGTGTACACAAATCACTCAAAGTTTGGTCATTTTATGCTGACTTGGAAGAATCATTTGGTACATTTAAGGTATAGTAAGCTTTGTTATTACTTCCAAATTTTTATTATTGTCACACTTATTTGAACTCTTTCATTGCCATTTTTTTACCCAGTCATTCTTTGATCCACTGCAAGATGAAGCCATAGCAGCTATGCTGGTTCATTAGACCTACCTACCTGTCTAGGCTGGTTCCATAGATCTTCCTACATGTCTATGCTGGTTCATTAGATCTACCTATCTACCTGTCCATGCTGGTTCTTTAGACCTACCTGTCTATGTTAGGTCCTTAAGCCTACTACCTACCTATCTATGCTGGTTTTATAGACCTACTTACCTATTTACCTGTCTATGCTGGTTCCATAGACCTATCTACCTACCTGTCAGACCTAATACCAACTTGTTCATGCAGGACAAAGAGGCTGAAGAAATACCACAAAATATCTCATCCGACACTGTAACAGTTCCATCAATCCACTACCCCTAGACTGGTACTTTATTGACCACAATAGGATGAAAGGCAAAGTTTATCGCAGCAGGATTTAAACTGAGTACAAAGAGTTGGAACAAATTCTGCTAACATTTAATCCTATCCCTTAACAACTCTGCTAATTCAATTAATATGCTTTAATTCATTCTGTTATTTTTTTTTGAAAATCATTTTATAATAATCTAATGCATTAACAATCAATAGCATAAAATTATTCTAAAATGTTTGTTGGTTTATACAAGGTGTGTCAGAAAAGTTCCAGGACTGATGTCACAAAAGATTTATTTCAAACCCAAACTTCACACTAAGAGTTTTCTCCGTCAAAGTAATCCCCCTGGAGTCTAATGCACTTTTCCATCCTTTTCTGCCACGCTTGCATGCACTCCTGGAAGGATTCTTCCAGGATCCTCCGCAGTTCCATCGTCACAGCCTTTTTGATGTCGTCCACGTCTTCAAAACGGGTCCCTAGCAAATCTGGTTCGGTTTCAAGACGCTCGAGGATGTCCTGGCACACTTGCATGCATCGACCCTTCTGCTCATCGTTCAGCAGTTTTGGCACCATCTTCGCGCAGACTTTCCGCATGTCCAAATCTTCAGTGAGAATCTTCCAGACGCTGTCCTGATTCATGCCCAGCTCATTTGCCATCAGTCGAACAGTCAGCCGACGATCGCTACGCACCATCTGCCTGACGCGCTCAACGTTGACCTCAGTCCTGGTTGTTGAGGGCCTTCCGCTCCTGGGGTCATCTTGCACCACTCAAAAACATGTGAGCGTGACATCATCTCATCTCCATACACTTGCTGCAGCAATCCCAGTGCTTCTGACGGAATTTTCCCCAACCGTGCCAGAAACTTCAAGTTTGTTCATTGCTCTGTGCTCATTCTTGACGACCTGAAACAGAGGACATGTATATAAAATTATGAAGAAAAAAGTTTGATTGCTGCAGAGAGCTAAGATTACAGTTACATACTCCAGGGGGATTACTTTGAAGGAGAAAACTTTTAGTTTGAAGTTTGGATTTGAAATAAATCTTTTGTGACATTAGTCCTGGAACTTTTCTGACACACCTCGTATTTAAATTTAAATTTTTGATATGACATATAAATAATTGTCACTTATGTTTTATATCATCATACATCCATTTTCCCTGCCAGCAGGGGTTTGATGGGTTGTCACAGACCAAGTCAGTACTCAAGAGAAGCTACTGACCCTTGAGATGACTGGGATGACAGAATACTTAGGGCAGGAGGTCACATTTCACTTACAAAACATTCCTCCACACTACCAATTATATTTTAATAGATTCTAGCTTTAAATATGATGAATGTTATGTCAACATTTTTGTTCCTTTCTTGTATTGTTGTCACTGCAATATTTCAGAGTTGTAAAGCTGTCTATGACAGGATTATTGATCTAAGGATTGCTACACCACAGATTATTATTAATTATGGAATGTTTCTGGAAGAGAACAATTACTATGAAGAGGCATTTAAAGTAAGTTTTACAAATATCTACCTTTTCTAAAAAAAAATGTTCATTTCTCCTTGTTATACAACAAGCATTTTAAAGACACTTTTCTTGCTAAAGCAGAGGTTAGCCTTGCAGGTATCATAACAAACCTCATATCATGAGTTTCTTTTTGAGTTAATATTTTACAGCCAGATATCCTTCCTGGTGCTAATACTTTTAGTCATTTACAACAATTTAAAGATATTCTAAATTGGATGTTCTCAGAAGTTATTAACAACTTGGTATATCATTGGCTAATTATATACACACTTTTACACATATTTTGCAAGAAAATTAATCTGAAATCAGTTTATTACAGATGTATTTTAGAAGTATTGTATTTGCCACGTCTGACCTATTCTCCTGTGCATAGTTTACAGAGATTGTTACTATTCACCCCAGTTTAAATGTGAAGCTATGGCTCTCTTAGCTAGGTTGGAGGACAATACCATGTCTTTATGTTCCAATATTTGGCATGGTGTCCTTGGTTTGATACCCTTCCTAACATCAACCACATTACAGAGTGCACCAGCACAAGAGAGGTTGTTTTGTCCTTGACATTACTGAAGAGTCTGCCCTACTCTACATTATCTCTGATAATAAACCTCTTTACAGAGTGTACTGGGTGTATTTTATGGGACAAGCACTAGATAAGTTGTCAAGTCCTTAACATGGCTAAATCAGCCTCAATACCTTAGGTTGTCTATGATTGTCAACCACTTTACAGAGTGTACAGGGTGTATTTTATCCTGGAACCAGCACTTGGGAGGTTGCCTTGTTCACTGCAGAGCTATAGTGTTATTGGTGGAAATTATTTCACTGATCTACTAGATGAAAACTTAATTTAAGATGACAAGATTTCAGTTAAATACTGTAAACTATTAAAACACGTTAATAGTATGGTTAGACATCTTTCTATTTGATTTCAGCTAAACACTAAGATATTAAATCATGTTTTGTATAGTTAGTTTAGTTTTGATTTCAGTTAAACACTGTAAGCTGTTAAAGCATTTTTAGTATGGTTAGATATATTTTTGTAGGAAAATTTGAGCTGTGCTGACAGGTCAGACAATTTACAAAGCAACTCTGATGTGAGTTTAACATAAATGTTGTTATGCTGTGGGTCATTTAACTGTGTTGAATGTAAATTGTATTGTTTTTTACTTCCAGGCTTACGAAAAAGGAATTGCATTGTTTAAATGGCCTAATGTTTATGATATATGGAATACATACTTAACAAAGTTTATTGCAAGATATGTAAGTAGAATTCATTCCTTTCACATATAAATTCTATTTGTATATCTAAAAAAATATATTTGAACTTTAAAAATATTATTTTAATACTTTATTGTATCATTTTCATATTCTTACCATTTAAGAGGACAGCTTACTTGCTTTTTGTTTTTTTATTGATTTTGCATCAATTTTTCCATGCTGGTACAGGTTGGACAAGGGTCAGAACTAACCCTAGTTTCATGTGGCATTAAGCAACTGAAAGGATGTCAGTCGGTTGTATGGTTAAGCCCAACTTCTGCTGGTAGTCATTCCCTGTTATGTGGACTGAAGCATTGTATAATAAAGGCATTTTCTCAAGAACACAATGCACTGCTCAGCATGGGGAATAAACTTACAACCTTACTGTTTTGAGACCAACATGTTAACCACTAGGTCATTTGCTTTCACTGAACTTAGAATTGTGTGACCAATATTAGTCTATGTCTTTCCTGAACTTAAACAGTTGTGAGACCAAGATGCTAACCACTAGGTCGCCTGCCATCACTATTTTTGGAGACAGAAGTAATTAATTAATGTTCAATGCAAAGTGTTGTGTAAAGGTTGAAGTTCAGTTAATGTCCACTATAGATTAAAGATTGAAGTCCACTATAGTGAGATGGTTGAAGTACTATGGGCATGTGGTTAGAATGTCTCAGGAGAAAATCACTAGACAGATATTACAGGCAAAACAAATGGCAGGAGACCCAGGGGTAGACCCTAAGCAAGATGGTTGGATAATATCCATGAGTTTGGATCAGTTGGAGATGGATTCTTCTGACTGGACCTGTTGGAAGGAGTGTTTAATGACTCTTCCCCCACGACCCTCTCAGGAATACGTGGGCGAAGAAGAAGATAATATATTTAACCATGACAAAATGGAACATATCTAAATGAGACACAGTCCTCTGGCTCATCTAGAAGGTCAGTAGCTCCAATTAAATACTGAGTTGGTCTGTAATGACCCATCCAACTCATGTCAGTATGGAAAAGCAGATGTAAAATGATGATGATGATGAAGTGCATATTTGACTTCCGAAATAAAACTTTTGGTTTCTTTCAGGGTGGTAAAAAGCTTGAACGGTCTCGTGATCTTTTTGAGCAATGTCTTGAAGGATGTCCTCCTAAATATGCTAAAGGTAAGCTTTTACCATTATATAAATTAGATTTGTTTCGAGTGAGTCCTAAGTGGAATAACATATTCCCAAAATATTATTGTATTATTTTACTCAATATTTAACCCTTTTGATACCAAACTGTCTAAAACTGCCACTGGTTGTAATGCAAAACTTTTGATTGATTTTGCATTATTAAGCTGCTGCAATTACATTTAGAACAGTTCAAAGGCATGACAACCTCCTTAGTGTTGGTGATCTACAAAATAAACACACCCAGTACACTCTGTAAAGTGGTTGGTGATAGGCAAAGTATCCAGCCATAGAAAACCTGCCAAACAAAGACATGACAACCTACCTAGTGCTGATGTTATGTTAAAATACACTCAAAAACAATCAAAATCAACTGTTTTGATGAACTGGAATGGAGTACAATATCCGGCCTCAAACCACTCTTTCTGATGATATCTGGTTTTTTAGCTGATCCTAGGAGGTCTGCTATACACTCCCAGTTGTCCGCACCACTTAGAAGACTTGATTCTTGTGCCCGGTATGGCATAGCTATTCCTGGCCATAATTTGCTGCCTCCTGCTGTATAGAATGTTATTGGAGATTCTCATATTATGGGTTTTACTTTTGCCATACTTATCATAATTACGATCTCCTTCAGCACTTGATTATGTCTCCACATATAAATTGTCTATTGTTTTTATATCTGTGATGTCTATTCTTGCTTAAAAACCACATATCTTGTCTTGTTGCCAGCTATATATTTGCTGTACTCTAAGTTAGAAGAAGAACATGGCCTTGCTCGCCATGCTATGAAGGTCTACGACAGGGCTATTGAAGGTGTACTAGAAGAAGAAAAACATGAGGTTTGAAATTTCTCAAATTTATTTCTCTTTTGTAGAACTTAACCAAAATTACATATTTTCACTTCAACTAATTATTGATTACTTAAAATAAACAATAGATCTAGCATGAAGAAAATAGAAATATCTCACCTGATTTCCTAAATTCATTTCACATACTCTACTCATACACACACTCACACAAGCCCATCCCTAACTTTAACCAAGTCTAACCTAAATAATGAATGTATGGACCCCTATCTCCTGTTAGAGTCATAAGTGTGCCATGTAGTGACATGTGGCATTTCGTTTAAATCTGGCAGAGCCCATCCCCTCTCCAGATTTAAATTTCTTCCCAAGTAAGGGGAAAGAATAATAGAGAGCAAGTGAGATATAGAGGAAGAATCAACCCCAGTACTGGATTGGTACTTTTTTTATTGACCTCAGAAGGATGAAAGGCAAAAGACTTTGGTGGGATTTGTCATCTTAATAAACCCTAACTTTAAACCTAGTGTCTATATATCCAGTGAAACCAACAAGATATTTTCATTTTCTTCATGCAAGATCTAATATCAGTGGTACCTATATCAAGTTTAACTACAGATCATCTAAGAATTACAAATAAGCTTTGTTCTTGATTTAGTGATAATATGATTCAGACTTTTTTGTTGTTTTGTTTTTTTTCAATGTATAACTTCTCTTTAATTATATATATTTTTTTAATCTTTAAGAGCATATTTTAAGTTTATTCAATATTATTCTTACTCAGATGTTCAACATTTACCTCAAAAAGGCAGCTGAAATTTATGGTGTGACTCACACTCGAAGTATCTATGAAAAATCCATTGAACTATTGCCTGATAATCAGGCCAGGTATGTATAGTTACTTCATAGATTAAATATAAACAAAATCTTTATTATATATTCTATAACACAATTAAAAGTAAGCCCAAAAAAAAACAAATGCAGGAAAATGTGGGATGGGCCGAACTCTATACCCTCAGCTGGGAAAAATATCTTAGCTGTGTTCTGACAAGGCAAAATGGTGAAAGCATTGCCTGAGAACAGCCAGCAATATCATCTCATAGGGCAAACTCTATACCCTTTACTAAACAGTGTATCTCAATTGCAACCCACAGACAAAATGGTAAAAATGTTACCACAGAGATCAGCCAGTGATTCCCAGCTGCTTCAGCCATTCTACATTATGAGGCTCCATCCTCAGACATAATGCCTTCCCAATATGGCAAAGGTTGATAGTAGTCCAGGGACTAAGGACAAAGGAGGTCTCAGCAACAACTACCACAAAAAAGAATCAGTCTATCAGTGTCTTTAATCATCTGCTTCACTGTAACACCAGCAGCAGTGCCTGTATTTAACACTTGCCCAAGATGCCAGGCTGTGAGATCAGATCTGGGACCTTATGATTGTTAAATGAATTTCTTAATCTTTCAGCCATACTTATGAAGTTATAATATAATAAATCACTCCCAAAACAGGTCATGTCTATGATACAGATTCAGGAAAATTTTCTAAATTTTCAAATTAATTTTTCAAGTTTTTTTTTAATTCTATCTCTTATAACTATTGTAATGAAGATATCAGTTTTATTGTTATACAAAGATATAGGTAAAATATATAACTATCCTTTCTTCTGCAACATTGTGATAAATAGATATTTTATTGTATAGTTATATGGCTAACTGACAAAAAAACTATCTATTTCTTTAAAAGAAATATTTTAACTAGAATTCAGGGTTTATTGAAATATTTCATTATTTAATCATTATTTAATAATTTTTTATTTTTTATCATCAGAGAAATGTGTCTAAGATTTGCCGACTTAGAACGAAAACTTGGGGAAATTGATCGTGCCCGAGCTATTTATGGTCACTGCTCACAAATGTGTGATCCTAGAGTAAGTATTTAAAACTGTCATTATTTAATTTCCGTCTAAGGGTTTTCCTCTTATTTTATAGCATCTTCGGGCATGGTCACACCATTCTTTATATTAACTTTATCACCTCAGCATTTTTTAAAAGTCCGAGAGATCAGCTACCTATACACAGCAATTTGATGTTATATTTTATTGTTTTTAACAATTTCTTCTGAAACATATTAATTAACCCTTTCATTAGCATTTTTTTTTTTTTTTCTTAACTAATTTCAAAATATATGAATAAAAATGACTTCATTTTATTTCATAGATTACTCCTGATTTCTGGAAAACCTGGAAAGAGTTTGAAATTAAACATGGCAATGAAGATACTGTTCGAGAGATGTTACGAATCAAGAGAAGTGTGCAAGCAACTTATAACACTCAGGTATATGTCAAATTGAAGGTTCTATTTTACACATAGTTTCATGAATGAGGGTGTGCAGCCTAGTGGTTAGGGTGTTAACTGATGGTTGTATGGTTATGAGTTTGATTTCTGGCCTAGTTGGTTTATTATGTCTTGAACACCCTTTATTTTACATTGCTTCAGTCTACTCAATTGAAAAAGAATGAATACCAGCTGTAGCTGGAGATTAACCCTGGGATAGACTAGCATCTTGTCCAGGGAAGAGTTCTCTACTCTCTGTCACTTAACCAATACAAGTGTAAAAATGGATATTAATGATGATGAAACTAGGATAAGCTTTGGGCTGATGGACTAGCATCCTATCCAGGGAGCAAGCATGTATTCTCTGTCACTTAAGACCAATGAAAACTCCAGCCTGATGAGCTTGTGACAGATTTTAACTATGTGATGGAGGCACATGGCTTAGTGGTTAGAGCATTGGCCTTGCAATCGAAAGGTTGTGAGTTCAATTCTCAGACCGGATGATGTGTTGTTTCCTTGAGCAAGACACTTTATTTCACATTGCTCCAGTTTACTCAGCTGTAGAAATGATATGATAGGGCCTGGAGTCCATATCATTCCACGGCAAAAAAGCACCCAGCACTCACTGTAAATGAGGTTGATGTTAGGAAGAGCATCCAGCTGTAAAAATCAAGCCAGAATCAGTTCCCGTCCCACCCTTGCAAGCAGGGAAACGCGGACGTAAAAATGATGATGATGGACTGGCATCCTACCCAGAGAGGAGTCTTATTCTCTCAATCAATTAACACCAATGAAACGAAGGTCAGCTCTGACTTGATGAGTCTCTGAGCTTGGAACATACTTTAACTCTGTACTCTCAGTCCCTTAAAACCAATGAAACCAGGATCAGCGCTGACCTGATGAATCTCTGGGCATGGGACAAATTTTAACTTCATTTAGTATTTTCTAATTTTTCAGCAAAACCTTTTTTCATTATATTTTATTTAATTTGGCATTATTGTATTTCTATGCTATTTTTATTGCCATTAAGCATTTGTTTAGTTTGAAATGTTTAGGCACGTGGCTGAGTGATTAGAGAATTGGATTCGCAATCGTGAGGTTGTGAATTTGATTCCTGGACCGGGCGATGCGTTATGTCCTTGAGCAAGACACTTTATTTCACGTTGCTCCTTCTACCTGGAGTTGCGACCGATAGAGAGTATTAGCAATTGGAAAGACCAACGAAAACATTGTTTCCGCAGTCCGATTTGATGAAAGTCGATTGATTCCCTTAGTTTGAAATACTTAAAACTTTGGAGCATTTAAGTCTGATAATTTCTTATTAAATTTTTTACAAAGCTTTCCAATGTTTAAAAAATCTGGGAAGTTATGGCATTCACACTTCTCCCATAATATGTTAATACAGTTAAACAAAACGAGTTAATCCAAGTATTAACATAAGATGATATATTTACTCAGTTGCCCAATCTAAACTAGCATGTCATTAAAAAAATTAATTTCTAAAAACTTACATACATAAAGTCAGTGGTTTAAATGTTGGCATTAGTAAAAGTGAAATGTATTTTGAGTGACTGCAGCCTGACCAAATGTTAAGTTCACTTCACAATCATTAGATCCTAGGTCATCTTAGACAAATGTCATTTATCATAGCCTCATGTTGATCCAAGCCTTGTGAGGGAAATTGGATAGATGGAAACTATTTTGAAACACATTAGATGGATTGTACTTTTAATTCAAAGAGCCAACCTTGTCACACATTGTGTCATGCAGGATCTCTTTAAGAATTATGTTCTGGGTACTAACATTAATGAAATGCTCAGCCACATAAAAGCTGCCTGTTCCATTAATTGAACAGAATTCAATGTCATTCCAGTTGTTGGTTTTTGGCACTTTTAATTTGACAAATATATATATATATATGCACACACACAGACATTATATATAACTTTGCCTTTCATGCTTACGGGGTCGATAAAATAAAGTACCAGTAATGTACTGGGTAATTGCTGGCCTCGTGCCAAAAGTAGAAACAATTATATATATAATATATATATACACACACACACACATCATCATCATCGTTTAACGTCTATCTTTCACGCTAGCATAGGTTTAGACGGGAATTGTCTCACTCGAGGCAAGATTAGTCATCTCGCTCGTATGGGACTGTCTGGCAGGTTTTCTACGGCTGGATGCCCTTCCTAACACCAACCACGTTTACAGTGTGGACTGGGAGGTTTTTACCGTGTTACCTACACGGCCACATTACAGCGTGGACTGTGTGTTTTTTTTTGTCGTGATACCTTCACGACCTCATGCAGATCCTCTGCACACAATGCCCATGTCTCACTGCCATGTAACATAGCTGTTTGTATGCAGGCATCATACAGTCTGCCTTTCATTTTTAGAGAGAAACCTTTAGCGGCCAATAGTGGTATAAGCTCTCTGAACTTTTTCCATCCCGTTCTGACTCTAGCTACTGTACTTTATGAGCACCCTCCACCACTTCTGATTTTGTCACCCAGGTAACGGAAGGTGTCAACTATTTCTATAGAGCCATCTGGGCAATAGAAGGAGCTAGTACCCTGTGGGCGCTTGCTACTTATTGCACCTGAGCACCGGCCACATATAAAATCTACGTTCTTAGATAGCTTACCTGTGATCCCACTACATCTTTTATGCACCCATACTTTGCATTTGGGACATAAAATGGAATTTCTGCCTACTTCTTTCCTACACACTGAGCATGGCCATTTCCCAGAGGGGACCTGTGCCCTATTTTCCTTCCTACAAACTAGGACTTTAGTCTTAGACAAGTTAATTTTAAGGCCTTTTGATTCTAGGCCATGCTTCCAAGTTTGGAATTTCTTCTCTAGTTCAACCATCGATTCAGCTATGAGCGTTAGATCATCTGCATAGAGAAGTTCCCATGGGCAGCCGGTCTTGAACTCCTCTGTTATAGCCTGAAGGGCAATAATAAATAGGAGGGGGCTAAGGACTATATTCGTTGTTAATTCTAACCTTGCTGACTGTTTCTTTATACATGGCTTGTATAGCTCTTACAAGCCATTCATCAGCCCCTAGTTTTCTAAGGGCCCACCAGATAATGGCGCAGGGGACTCTGTCAAATGCTTTCTTCAAGTCAACAAAAGCTAAGTATAGGGGTTTACTTTTAGCTAGGTCGTACAAGGAAAAGGGCGTCTGTGGTACTTTTACCTGACACAAACCCATACTGCATTTCATCTAGATCAATTTGCTCTCTGATAAGTTGCGCTATAACTTTTTCTGTGACCTTCATGACTTGGTCAATTAATTTAATGCCTCTATAGTTTCCTCTATCTAGTGCATCTTCTTTACCCTTGTAGCAGTTAATGATGATGCTGCTACGCCAGTCATTTTGTATGACCCCATTCTGTATGACTTGGATTACTATCCGGGTGACCATAGTGTGTCCCACTGTTCCAGATGCTTTCAGCATTTCAGCAACTATCTCCGAAGGCCCCGCTGCCTTGCCTGACTTCATATCTTTGATTGCCTTACTTATGATACTACCTTCAACTTGCACTGCTGGTCCCTCTATTGGATCGATGTGGGGCAGACTATCTTTGTCCCATTTATTCTCCTCATTTAGTAGCCTCTCGTAGTGACACTTCCAAGCTACCTTCTTATCACCATCAGTGATGGCAAGTACACCATCATCATTACGGACACACTTCTCCCCAACAATATCACAGTTTTCCTTGACACATTGCCTAGCAATCCTGAACACCTCACATTTTTGGTCCTCACATTGTAGAACATGCTTGAACTTTCTTTCCTCTGCTTCTCTTCTTGCAAAGTACACTTGTCTTCTAGCTTCCCTCCTGGCCACTTGATAGTGTTCTCTACTTCCCCCATCCCACCATACTTTCCAAGCCTGCTTTTTGGCCTTGATTGACTCCTCCACCTTACTGTTCCACCACCAAGTTACTCTCCTCCTGCCTATAGATCTGCTCCAGCCACAGATTTCATCTGTGGCCTTCAGCAGGTTAACTTTCAGGAATTCCCACTGTTCTTCTATATTGTACGACTCTAATTGCTCTTCCTTACTGTCAAAAGCATCAAGTAATATGCTTTTAAACTTGTTACTGGTTGTGGGGTCCTTTAACTTCCATATTCTTCTCCTTAGGGTAGTCCTCCTCTGTTGTTGAGTACGTCTCGTCCTAACTATGAGGTTGCTAACTATGAGGCTATGTTGGGAGGTGTATTCTTCATGGGGGAGGGATTTAGTGTTTACAACAGACACTCTGTCACGTCTTCTGGTAAGGATATAATCTATCTGACTGGCGGGATCCCCTGATCTATAGGTGATCAAATATATCAATGAGGTGGAGATTTGACCACAAACTTGAGCGGTTTCAGCTTGTAACCTCTTCAAGCTGCTTCTTATATTCATAAGTCACATAGTATTATTGACGCTACTGTATTTCTGCAGCCGCAACCTGGTGCAGTCTGTGACTGACTCAGGTTCTGCTGCACGTCGGGCTGAGGAGGCCAAGCTCCTCAAATACCGGTCGCTCTCCAACAGGTTTGCGGTCGTACCCCTAGCAGTGGAGACTTCTGGTGTCCTCGGCCCCAGGGCTACCTCCTTATTCACCACCATAGGCACTGAGCTGGCCAGCTGCAGGTGTGAGCCCCGCAAGTTGGAGTGGCTTTTCCAGCGCGTCTCCCTTGCCGTCTTCCGGGGAAACGCCTTCTCCATCCTGTCTGCGGGGGGGGGGGGGGGGGCATCGCATATCATTTTTGTAAATCTGACAACAGTTTATGATTTAAAAAAAAATAAAATAAAATAAAGTTGGCAGTATCTAAAGAAGTAAAAAAAATTAATACCTACTCATTAATTTTGTACCATTTTTATAAGCAATTTTGTAAAATATACAAAACATCAAAAGCAAGATATAGTCACCTGGTTTCATACCATGACAACCTGTCTAACTCATCATAGCATGGAAAATAGACATTAAACGGTATTGAGGATGATGATGATGGTGATCACTATTTCTTTAAAGAGATCCTATAAAAGAATGTTTACTGAAATGACTGCTTTTATTTTTAGGTTAATTTCATGTCTGCTCAGATGTTGGCTGCCACAAATACAAAAGGAGAGGAACCAAACACTGGTAAATGTCATCATCTTTTTATATTTTAACAATATTACTCTTTGTAAAGTGGTCGTGCTGGTGCCACAATCAAACATAACCACTACACTCTGTAAAGTGGTAGTGTTGGTGCCATAATAAAACACACCCAGTGCACTCTGTAATGTGGTAGTTCTGGTGCCATTATAAAACACACCCAGGATACTCTGTAATGTGGTAGTGTTGGTGCCATGGCAAAACAGAAAAACAGATCCAGTACACTGTAAAATGTTACTATCAGTGCCACAATGAAATACATCCAGTACACTGTAAAGTGGTAGTGCTGGTGCCATGATAAAAAAACACCAGTACACTCTGTAATGTGGTGGTGTTAGTGCCATGATAAAATGCACTCAGTACATTCTACAAAGTAATAGTGCTGGTGCCACAATAAAACACACCCAGTACACATTGTAAAGTGATAGTGTTGGTGCCATGATAAAATACACCCAGTAAACTCTGTAAAGTGGAATCCTGGAGCCATAATAAAATGCACGCAGTACACTGTGTAAAATGATAGGTGTTGATTTTGTATATTTTTTAATTTAATTAGGTGCTAATGAAGAAGTAAATGAAATGAAGAAACTTGAAGAGAAGGCCCGACAACTTGCTGAGGAGGCTGTCTCAGACCAGATTAAACCAGATAAAGGAATCTTGTTTGTGAGGTAAGCCATGCTATCCTGTTTGCTATATTCTTGTTCCAAGTTTTTTACTTTGTAGATATATTAGTATGTTGTAAAGTAGTAGTGCTGATACCACGATAAACTGCACTAAGTACACTCTAAGTGGTAGTGCTGGTAACACAATAAACTGCACCCAGTACATTCTGTAAAGTAGTAGTGCTATGCCATGATAAATTGCACCCAGTACACTCTGTGAAGTGGTTGGCATTAGGATGGACATCCAGCTGCAGAAACCATGTTGAACATATAAGTGAGGCATGATTTTCAGACCATGATGACCCATTCAACCTATACCAGCAGGAAAAGCTGGATATAAAATGATGACAGATAGTAAACTCTGTCATTACTGTAGGGTGTGACAAGCTTGCCTTACAAGTTAAGCTGGCTCTGGTTGATAGACCCTGCAATGAGTCCCTATTCATGGGTTGTGGGTAGTAACCTCATGCATTACTATAGTGTGTAGCAACCCTACTTTACAGGAGTCCAGGCTCAGCTGGTTCTAGTTGACAATCTAGAATGGGTCTCTATCTACGGTTATAGATATCTCCTGCCCCTCAGGTTGGTATCCAGTCTGTGTTAAGAAATGAGGAGTGATGGAAAATGGGTGAAAAAGGAAGGTTGGAAATTTTTCGACAAGAAACACAAGACTAGCTTATATCACAACAAAAAATACAAGTGAGGGCAAAAATGTTAAACTCCCTCATTAATATCCAACCAAGGAAAGATGATATATTAATGGTCAATCAAGAAAGTTTAGTATATCCATGGTCAACCATGTAAGGATGGTATATCAATGGTCCACTAAATAAGATTGGTTATAGAAAGTGTTGCAATAATGGAGGTTCCACAGCAAGTAAAGGAGTAAATAGACTCCATGATATAACTCTATACTTAAACATAAACCTTTTTGACTGAATTTTTTATTTTTCAATGATATATTAGCTGTTCTGACTTATATGAATATAATTTTAAATATTTAATCAAATATCAAGAGCTAATAAGCTATATATTTTCATTTTTCCTTGTTTGACCATTTTCATAGCAAACAACTTGAAACTGCACTTAGTTCTATAATACCAAACTGTTTATTTTAAAGTGTTTATATCTGATTTAAATATAAACCTTTCTACATAATTTTATGGAAGAAATACCAGCTTAATTATGAATAAGTTAGTTATTTTACAAATTCCCTCCAAATTCTTGTTTATTTTCAAAAGTAATAGAAAATAATAGACAATGACTTTGATTAAAAATATAAAGGGTTACATCATTTTTTTTTCTGAAACATAATCCATGCTACAATATCTTATACTTCTTCCATGTATAATAAAATTGTTTGTGAATATCAGAAAGATATTTGACTACAAAGTAAAATAATAATTAATTTCTTCATGTTAACAGGAGCAACACAACAGATGAAGATTTGGGTGAATATACCAAGACAACCAATCCTGATGAAATTAATATTGACGATGACTTTGATACTGATGAAGATGAAGAAATTGAAGGTTAAAGTTTGATTTCTTTTCAAAAAGAGCTAATTATTAATTATCTAGTTTTATTAGATGATTTGTTAATTTTATTTATCATAAGTTTAATTTCTGCCTTCTGGCTTTTTTAGGGGTACCAGTCCATGAAGGTGGATTGGCAGAATTGTTTGGACAACAGATGATATGTTTTATGCTATCTGTTCCAACACTTTGCATTATGAATTCAAATCCCACTGATATGTCAGGGTTTATCACCTGACCATGGGACCACAACTGATTATGAAAGCTGCAAAGGATGGAGGAAGATTGTGGACATCTGTTACTCTAGTGAAATGATAGCCAGAGCTGACCACTTGACCACAATTGACTATGAAGGCTGATCGCCTAGAGGTTAGAGTGTTGGACTTGGGCTTATGTCATGCATTCGATTCCTAAACAGGATGGCATGTTGTTGAGCAAAACATTTCATTACACATCTACATTACACTGGGAGTTAAACCTGCAATGAACTGGCGACCTGTCCAGTTTGTACTCTTATGCTTTCAGTCACTTGACGCCAAGAAAACCAGGATAAGCACCAGCCTGATGAGCCCCAGGCTCAAGACAGACTTTAGACTTTAGAATATATAATGAAATTATTGTGTAAAGTGCTCAGGTGCACTACAACTCACCAAAAGGTGCATGTATAGTACATAGAATAATATACAAATGTCAGGGAAGTGAACAGTGTATGAGTCATGATATACGTGTGCATGTGTGTGGAGGGGGAATCTCGGGAAGCATGGAGGTTTTAAAGGATGCAGAGTCTCGACAGCTAACAACTGATGCAGGTAGTTTGTTCCATGCTTCAGCAACTCTGAGCGTGAAAAAATGTTTCCGAAAGTCATGGGAACTGTGCTGTTTTCTGACTTTGTGGACATGTCCACGTGTGTTAGACACATGGAAATCAAAAAGGTATTCAGGGTTGTTGTTGGCAAGACGGTTAACAATTTTGTGGGCGTTTACCAAGTCAGTTTCCAGGCGTCGGAGCTTCAATGTATCCATGCCCAGGGAAGCATGGCGTTCAGAGTATGGTAGATGCCTGATGGAGGGTATTCGCTTGGTTGCACGTCTCTGAACAGTTTCCAGGCGGTCAATGTTCTGAGCAAGATAGGGGCTCCAGACTGGTGATGCAAATTCTAAGTGTGGCCGCACCATAGTCATGTACATCCTTAAATAGATAGCTGGAGAGCGGCTGACAAAGGTCTTGCTGAGTGATGCTAAGACACCCTCAGCCCCCTTGACAATTTTAGAGACGTGCTTCGTCCAACGCAAATCGCTGCTGACCGTAATGCCCAGGTCACGTTCACAAGAAGACTTCTTGATATTAGTGCTGTGGAGGGAGTATGTGGACACTGGGTTTTTAACCCAAAATGCATGGTGGTGCACTTGTCTACAGCTAGCTTGAGTTGCCAGTCTGAGATCCATTGTTGCATTGTGTCCAGGTCAAACTGCAAGTAAGATCTATAGTGTTCAGGATCTGTCCTTTTTATCTCAAGGTACAGCTTGATGTCATCTGCGTACTTTAGTACTGTGGCATTCTTTAAGTTGGCATCTATGTCAAGAATATATGCCACAAACAAAAGGGGGCCAAGAACAGATCCCTGTGGTACACCAGACGACATCTCATATGGTGAGGAATGCTGTCCCAGAACCGTGACTACCTCTCTTCGACTGAGAATGAAGGACTTCAACCAGTTAAAAAGATCATCCTTCACACCCATTGTAGAGAGTTTTGCCATAAGTCTTTTGTGTAGCACAGAATTGAAGGCTTTCGCAAAGTCAAGGTAAACAACATCCACCCATGAGCCGCCATCAGTGATCCGGGTGATGTCCTCAAGAAACTCGATAAGTTGATCACAGCAGCTGGAGTTGGGGATAAATCCAAATTGGAAGAGGATTGTGGTTGAGTACCACTGCTGTGGGAAGATAGCCAGAGCTAATCAGCTGACCACTTGACCACAACTGATTACGAAAGCTGCAATGGTTGGAAGAAGATTGTGGGCATTTGTTACTGCTGTTGAATGATGGACAGAGCTGACCACTTGACCACAACTGACTATGAAAAGTACAAAAGGTAGAGGAAGATTGTGGTCATCTGTTACTGTAGTTGAAGGATGGCCAGAGCTGATCACCTGACCTCAAGACCACAACTGACTATGAAAAGTACAAAAGGTAAAGGAAGATTGTGGTCATCTGTTACTGTAGTTGAAGGATGGCCAGAGCTGATCACCTGACCTCAAGACCACAACTGACTATGAAAAGTACAAAAGGTAAAGGAAGATTGTGGTCATCTGTTACTGTAGTTGAAGGATGGCCAGAGCTGATCACCTGACCTCAAGACCACAACTGACTATGAAAAGTACAAAAGGTAAAGGAAGATTGTGGTCATCTGTTACTGTAGTTGAAGGATGGCCAGAGCTGATCACCTGACCTCAAGACCACAACTGACTATGAAAAGTACAAAAGGTAAAGGAAGATTGTGGTCATCTGTTACTGTAGTTGAAGGATGGCCAGAGCTGATCACCTGACCTCAAGACCACAACTGACTATGAAAAGTACAAAAGGTAAAGGAAGATTGTGGTCATCTGTTACTGTAGTTGAAGGATGGCCAGAGCTGATCACCTGACCTCAAGACCACAACTGACTATGAAAGCTTCAGTGGGTAGAGAAGGATTATGACTTAGTATATAAATTATTCAGGTGTAACAAATGAAATATTTGCTAGAATTTTATATGCTGTATAAAATGAATGTATATACATGAATGCTTAGATAACTTTGTAGTATGTTTTTTGTTATCTTTGTATTATATGTTTTTGTTGTTTTTTTTAACGTGAGGTATCATTGATAATAACTCCCTTTGAAGAAGATGAAAATATCTTGTCCAATTCACCAGATTCACTTCACATCCTCATCTCACGAGACAAAGGAACCCTAACCCACTCTAACATATATATACTCAATGAATCTTGTGAACCAAATGAGATATTTTCATTTTCTTCAAAGGGAATCACTTTTTTTTATATTTAAAAGAAGATCAAATGTCGCATTATATTTTATTTGGAGACAAAAGCAATTTTATTGGCATTTGAAGGCTTCGAAATAATTGTTTCTACTTTTGACACAAGGCCAGCAATTACCCCAGTGCATTACTGGTGCTTTATTTTATCAAGCCCAGTAAGGATGAAAGACAAGATTAACCTCGGCATGATTTGACCTCAGAACGTAAAGGGCCATAACTATGCTGCAAAGCATGGTGTCTGATGCTCTACCGTACTGCCAATCCACCAATAATGTTTGTTTGTTTCATGTGTTCTCTATTCATGTATTTTTATTTTATGTTTTGTAGAAGTGAATCTACAACAACAATCTGTTCCTGCTGAAGTATTTGGAGGTTTGGCTTCTGAAGAAACTGAAAATAATGATGACTAAAAAAATATATTAATTGTGTAAAATAAATACATTTCATATAAATTTTTGACTTTTGACTTGGTTTCGCTGTTAGTTTTCTCAGTTTGTGAAAAAGAAAGTAAAACAAAGGAAGCAGTCGTTGTTGTATAAAGTGTTGAGCAAATTTGAATTTTGAAGTAGCTTACTGTGAGCTGCTACAATGCAAGCTTAACTATTTTATAGTTAAACTGGCATTGTAGCAGCTTTGAATAAGCTAATACTTTGAAAATAAAGTAAAAGTAGGTGTAAGAGTTCTGTCAAGGCTAAACCAGAAATTCAGGTTTTAGTTCTCACTTGGAACTGTATCACTTTACTTCTTTAATTTCATTGTTACCATTTTTTTTATACCAAACTGTCTGAAACCCACCCCTGTTTCTATGATACTAAACTGTCTGTTTTAAAATGTTCATATTTATCTGAAACCATTCCATCATAATTTTTTGTAAGAACATTTGTTATGTTCCAAACACCAGTTTAAAGATGAGAAATTATTTGAAAATCATAGGTCGTGTATGTCATTAGAAATATGGTAATGAAAGGGTTAATGATATTGGCAGTGTCTTTCATTAGAAATATGGTAATGAAGGGGTTAATGACACAGGCAATGTCTTTCCTTTGAAGTATGGTAATGAAAAGGTTAATGACACAAGCAGTGTCTTTCATTAGAAATATGGTAACAAAAGGGTTAAAGACATTGGCAGTGTATCTCATTAGATATATTGTAATGAAAGGGTTAAAGATATAGACTATTTCATTAGAAATATGGTAATGAAAGGGTTAATGACATAGACAGTGTCTTTCATTAGAAATATGGTAATGAAAGGGTTAATGACACAGGCAGTGTATTTCATTAGAAATATAATAAAATTTACAATTCCAGTTTCATCTTTCCTAAAAATAGAAACAATAACTTGGACACATCCTGTCATACTGGTGTTGACCAATGGACAAAGGATCATGGAAAAATATTTTCTTTTATTCAGAAACACCTCATATCTAAATTAACATATTTAGCATTATACACTCTATCTTTCTCCTAACGTAGTGGTTGATGTATAAGTACCACTGGGATCCCCCCATATACCACTGTTTACTTTGGTCTGATATCACAGTAATTGGTATATATATACCAATGGTTTCTGTGGTTTGATATAAAAATAATTGGTGTATGGAAGGAAAGCACTCCATCAGTTACAACGATGAGTGTTCCAGTTGATTTGATCAACAGAACAGCTTGCTCATGAAATTAACGTGCAAGTGGCTGAGCATTCCACAAACACGCATACCCTTAACGTAGTTCTCAGGGAGATTCAGCATGAAACAGATTGTGACAAGGCTGACCCTTCGAATTACAAGTACAACTCATTTTTGCCAGCTGAGTGAACTGGAACAACATGAAATAAAGTGTCTTGCTCAAGGAAACAGCGTGCCACTAGGAATCAAACTCACAAACTTACGATCATGAGCCAAACCTCAAAGCCACACGCTTTCACCAGTGGACACTCCTCATATACCACTAGATTAACCTGGGACTAAACAACTACTTAAAAGTTGTTAACTTTTGTTGTATTTTGTGGTAATATTGTATATAGTAATGTGTCAAAATAACTTTTCATGTGGTTACTGACACTATTCCACATGCATATATATATTTACATATACATATACACACGTATGTACATAGATATACACAAACGCACATACACATGCATCCTTATATACACATATTCATACACATTCACGTACATACACAGACAGACCTAGACATACACTCAGTGTAACCAGTTATATACTTCACATGGAAGACAATTCATTGAATTTACAACAAATACAATCTTCAACACTAAAGACAAACCTATCAACTTGGTTATATAACTGGTTATTCTTCTCATATTCACAACAGCAATAATAATTGTTTCTACTTTTGGCACAAGGCCAGCAATTATCCCAGTGCATTACTGGTACTTTATTTTATCGACGCCATAAGGATGAAAGGCAAAGTTAAACTCGGCGAAATATGAACTGGGACCGTAAAGGGCCGTAACTCTATGCTATAGAGCATGACATCCAACCCTCTACCGATACTAACAAGTGTTATTTAGGTCAATTTTTTTTTTTTTGACAAGCTTCTTCATTTTTCCCTAAAATCTGTATTCCCACTCAACAACTAACGCTTTTATTTCCTCCTTGATCATCTTCAGCCAGCCATGTATGTCTTGGTTTTTTTCTTTTTTTTCTTACACATCAATCCACATTTATTTCTATCATTCCTTTCACCCAATCACTTCCATTTTTCCTCAGCAGGTAATCCAGCTATCTCATTCCATTTCTTTTCATAACATTTATTACAGGCTCTATTCCTCTCACCCAATCACTTCCATCCTTACTCAACACATGATCCAGCCATCTCATTCCATTTCTTTTCACAACATCCATCAGTCTTTCATCATCATCATCATCATTTAACGTCCACCTTCCAGGCTAGCATGGGTTTTGTTCCATTTGATGCAGGATTGGTCGGGAGACTATGTCTCACTCATATGGAAGTGTCTCTGGCAGGTTTTCTACAGCTGGATACCCTTCCTAACACCAACCACTTTTACAGTGTGGACTGGGAGCCTTTTTACCGTGTCTCCTACACGACCACTCTACAGTGTGGACTGGGTGCTTTTTGTTGTGTCACCGACACAATGGACGGAAATGGGAGGATGGGGTGGGGTGGAGTGTATATTGGGTTAAGCTAGCTCAACTCATCTTTGTAAATAAATTATATATCAAAAAACGTTGTAATGCCTTATGATGATATTTTCCACAACATTGTTTTCAACTGCTTCAACGGTGACTTCAATGATACAATACACAAACAAATATTAACATTCATAACACAACATATATCCATATATATATATCTCCTATTAAATAACATCTTCTAAAGGACCTTTGAATTACACATTCAACCAATGGGCTTCCAAACAGTTTCTGTCTACCAAATTTCACAAGATGCCATGCAGTGGGATTAAAACTGGGTCTTTATAATTTCAAAGCAAGCTACTAACTGTTTGGCCGTACTATATCTACACACAGGGGCATATGCAAAAGAAGAGAGAAAAATATAGAATATATGTGATTATGATATAAATAATATAAATGCCACTTTTTAATTTAAATAATATGTTTACTGTTTAAAAGTTACAAAAGAGCCAATCCTATAATTAGAAATATAGTTTACAATATCTACCAAGCTTAATAAAAAGAAGTGAAAGTATTTAAGAAATTTGAGTTTAGAAACAATATAGTCTTGTATTCTTGCTATAGGCGTGATTATTATATCGGAACTAGTAAAACTTATAAACTGCGCATCGTTTTACGGCAATATCCAATTTTAGCGGCGTAAATGCCGCTTACTTGCTGTAGTTGCTGCTTACTTCAATGTATGAGGCTATTCCAACAAATTTACATTCCCTTTTTTTTAGCCGTTAAAAGAAATATAGATTTATTTATTGTTTTTTGTTTGCGATTTATTTGCCACTGGGGCATAGATTTCTTTATTTGCCACGTTTTTGTTTGTTTGTTTTTTTTGCGATTTATTAGCCTTTTGGGGTCACACACACCCCCGTAGAAAGTGTGCGACCTTTCTGCCAGGGAGCACAGAGAGAGGGGGGTGCTCCCGTCTTCTCTTACCTGTACAAGCCGATATAGAGAGATGGCCCACTTACACGGGCCATCCGCCGAGGTTAACTTTGCCTTTCATCCTTTCGGGGTCGATAAAATAAAGTACCAGTAATGTACTGGGTAATTTCTGGCCTTGTGCCAATAGTAGAAACAATTATTGCTACTGTCACCCAAAGTTCGTTTTGTATGTTCCCGAATAGCAGTGAATTTTGATAAAACTGTTTCTAATTCCTTCTCCACAGTAAGACAAATATCCATGTATAGTCCAAAAAGATATAAATCTTTAAAAAAATTATAATAATTCTTTATTATTATTTTCTTTTTCTGTAAATAATTATTTTTCTATATATCTCAAACCCTGCCAAACACCACATCTATCCATCTGTAAATTTAAATGACTGTTCTTTCATACTTATCCTCTTCAACTACATATGGATATTTGTCTTACTGTGGAGAAGGAATTAGAAACAGTTTTATCAAAATTCACTGCTATTCGGGAACATACAAAGCGAACTTTGGGTGACATACCAACTTCTGTTGATAATATAAGGAAAGAAATCAGTGAAGGTATTTATTACATTTTGATTGCCTTTTTATTACAACCACTAATACTTACTATTATACCGAGGGGCCCTGCCCGTTCGGGAAAGGCTCTACAGACACGGATTCCGGGACGGAAACCCCTTGGAAAAGAAATGTCCCAGGTGCGTTTGCAACGAGGAAACTGTGGGGATATGTCGCCAGCCAACAAATGGTCCTCTTCTTCCGATACCACTTCGAAAGAAGGATCAAGGTGGAGAAAAAGGCACTCAGTCTCAACCAATTCCATGAAAGATGGGTGAAAGTAGCAATAATGGCCCGTGTAAGTGGGCCATCTCTCTATATCGGCTTGTACAGGTAAGAGAAGACGGGAGCACCCCCCTCTCTCTGTGCTCCCTGGCAGAAAGGTCGCACACTTTCTACGGGTGTGTGTGTGACCCCAAAAGGCTAATAAATCGCAAAAAAACAAACAAAAACGTGGCAAATAAAGAAATCTATGCCCCAGTGGCAAATAAATCGCAAACAAAAAACCATAAATAAATCTATATTTCTTTTAACGGCTAAAAAAAGGGGAATGTAAATTTGTTGGAATAGCCTCATACATTGAAGTAAGCAGCAACTACAGCAAGTAAGCGGCATTTACGCCGCTAAAATTGAATATCGCCCGTTTCACTACTTGTTCTGAGTAGAATTACGATTTATAACATTCCACCCACGATCATCCAGTCTTTTTTATAGGACTTTTCTCTTTCTCAGACAGCATATAAGTATGATATGAGAATAGTTTAGCTGTTATTTCTAGCAGGGCACTCGACTACGTTAAGTCTCCCCGTTGACTTTAACTTGCTGGTTATACGCAAAAGCACAACAGTACGGAATGAACCCAATCCGGTGAGCAAGTGGGTGAAACTCCCGAGTAACAAGATTTACTATTTAACATAGATAAAACTTTGACAAGTTATAAATCCGCTTTTGTATTGTTTGTTATTATTGATATATTTATTAAAAGAGAAACTTTGTTTCCACTCTGCATAATTTTACCACTGAAACAAGCCACGAAGCCAGGCAGCTACTAACTTTCGAGGCGTTTCACTTTACAACTGTGTCATTTAACTACTTACTTTTTCGTAACTCAGATAATTTTACAATTTACAATCAACCGACAATACCATTCCATCTCATACTTGTGTGGATATCAATTTATTTTCACTTTCAACATCAGTTAACGACTATTATCATCTCATTCAACAGACTTGATAATTAAAAAAAAACCTGTAAATATTTTTTAAAAAAACATTACCTGAAGAAAATGTGACAAATGTAAGTTGCTCTATTATTGTTTTCAGATAATTTGTTTGAAAAATATTAATTAAATAAGTTTTTTTTTCTTTTTTAATATCAAATTAATGTAAATCATATACATGTGAATATATGTTGTTACTATTGTAATGCGTTATCAAATTATGTAGATTATATATATATATATAAACTATTAAATTTTATTTTAAAACATTTTTACAAGTAAACTTTTTTTTTTCTAGCATGTCCTTATGCACGTCTTCTTATGATACCTATACCTTCATATTGATACCCCAATCATTCACTATATCGTCTCTTATTCTAATTCCATTCGCATCTTGGAGGCGGAAAGGTGGTCCCCAGTCGTAGTCAAAGAGTTTCACAGATGTTTTGATAATATATTGTCTTCCACCAGTGTTTGGTTGTTAAGGCTACACGTGTTGCTATTAAAGCACGCGATTAAACTATGAAAGTTATTTTGACGTCAGTATTTCCTGTGTGTGTCCCCTAACACTACCATCTTAATTTATAGCAGAGCTCACTCTATAGCAAGGATTAGAACATGGTCTCCAGTCTTTTTATCGTGTACTCGGGGAGAGAAGTATGGTGGTGCCCAACACCCTGCTCAGATTCTCTATGAAGGACGAAGGTGTCCTCCAACGGGAAACCTGTTCCAAATTCTTTCAACTGAGTGGACTCCGCTAAAGACTAATATCTCAGGTGGTGACGTCTGAGGGTGTCTTCTTCAATTATAAACCATGCGGATGCGAGGCCACTGATTTTGGAAGATAGTCATGTTGATTTTATCGATCTCTGGCATTTACTAGTATTTGATGTCACAATATTTTATCGATCTTCAACAAATATTTTAATGTTCTGACAAATAGCTTAATGTTCGTTGCTCTAAGTCAATATTACGAATGCTTTTTCAATAGACAATATTGTGTAACTATAATTAAACCATGCAGACATATACCGTACAAAAATAGGAGAGAGTGGTGGAAGACACGAACACCCAATCATACACTACAAGAAAGGGCGCAAGAGTTTCTCTGTAATATTTTTTGAAGCAACATTGTTGCGAGAGATAGCGAGGCTAAGACTCTGAAATAACCAAGCACCCACGCGAGCATCACGAGATACATCGCTGAGGCCGAGAATAACTAAGCACCCTCGCGTTCATTACCTGACACCTCGGTAAGACGAGCCGCCAACAATGACAAGAATTTCGTTGTCAGCGGCCCGGCCTCCCCGCACCCAAATGTTTCGAACACCCACGGCTAGAAAAAATAGTTTACCGATAATTGCCGGTATTTTAGAATTTTTATTATAACTTTTTTTTTTTCGTTTGACTATGGATGCAGTGACCCCTTACTGCAGCATCCAGGGTGTGAGATAAACAAAACATTCGCTAACTGTGTTGTTATTTCTGTTTACCTTTTACCGACGTCAATTATATTTTTATTACACAGAGCATAAATTTACAGTAAAATAACATAACAAATATG
The DNA here is from genome assembly GCA_964016885.1 of Eledone cirrhosa. Lineage (NCBI taxonomy): Eukaryota > Metazoa > Mollusca > Cephalopoda > Octopoda > Eledonidae > Eledone > Eledone cirrhosa. Next base: position 45,386,348 of record OZ024740.1, read on the forward strand.
TTTCAAATATATACATAAATAACATTACAAATGCTTACATAACATTATAAATTGCTCGCGATTCTTTCCAAACGAGACGTCTCCCTCTTACCCAAGGACAAAGGGTAAGACTATCTGACGTTTTCCTATCAACCCTGGACAATCCAGCTGGCTCTAGAATTAGGGGAAGACATATGGCCACACTATTTTAGGGAGTGATTAGTCAGTTAAAGCGACTCAGACTATTCCGTGATAATAAAATGTAAGGTTGACCTCGGTGGGATTTGAACTCAGAACATAAAGAGATCGAACAAATTTTGCCAAATATTTTGTTCGACGCATTAATTATTCTGTTGTTTTGCCGCCCTTAATTTACAAGGGAAATTCCATTATAACAATTGTAATAGTTGTGTGCTTGTAAATCATCTTCTCTGGTGGGTAACATCCTCTCCTTTCCAACATGGACTAGCTCCAACAAAGAGATGGATGAAGCTCTACTACAGTGGAGGGAGCTAGGTTTTTTAGTTCCTGATATAAAGGAGGATAGACTGAAGCAGGGCGCATAGAACAATCTGAGTTCGAGAGACACCTTCAACTCTTTCTTTGATAAATCTGATTAATTCTCAAGCTGCAGCCTACTTTCCACGAGAGCTGCCCTGTATCTCCATTGCAGTCAGAGTGGAAATTGATGTTTGTCGGGGACTGAAATGTCGCAATGGTTGGCCCTTCGATTCCACTGGTCTCCATAGTGCCTTGCTACCCGAATGCTGATCATTTCGCTTGCAGGGCGAGCTAAACCTAATTATTATCCTCGATGCTATGGTAAAGGTGATAGTCACTGTTACTATAGCCGAATGGGCATACGTTAAGACGGGCGTTCCGGAAAGTGAAAGTAATTTTAGACAACACTGTGAATTTGTTTTTGTTTTTTTTACAATGAAAGTTACGATACACACGCAATTGTATGGATTTCTTAATATATATATATGTGTGTCTGTATGTATATATATATATGTGTGTTTGTTTATATATATGTGTTTGTGTCATCATCATCGTTTAACGTCTATCTTCCACGCAAGCATTGGTTTAGACGTATATATACGTTTGTGTGTATATATGTTTTTGTAATATCTCGCCAAAGTTGTGCACCAACGGAACTTTGTAGATTCTGAAGACCCTAATGTGCACACACAACTCATAGAGAACAGATGGAGCCGTGCAAAGAAAAAGCTTCGTCGACAACATGGGACAAGCGACGCTTTATTCCCCTCATATTTAGCTGAATTTCTTTGGCGGCAGAGAGTTGGTGCAAACAAGTTTGGCGAGATGATCAACTGTATTTCAGCTATTTATACGGTGTGTTATATGCAACAAACGTCTAACTATGTAGTTATTTAAAAAAAAATTATTTCTTTCAACACACAATGTCATTATTTAAAAACACACAATGTCATTATTTAAAAAAAAATTTCCGTACACAATACACAAAAAAATAAAAATAAAAAATAATCACACACGCAATACTAATTAACACCATATCACTATAGAGACCTGTTGTAAATAAACAAACAAATTCACAGTGTACACACATATACACACCCACACATATATATATATTAAGAAATCCATACAATTGCATGTGTATCGTACAATTGCGTGTGTATCGTAACTTTCACTATTGAGACCTGTTGTAAAAAAAAAAAAAAATTCAGTGTTGTCAAAAATTACTTTCACTTTCCGGAACGCTCGTCTTAACGTATGCCAATAATTTATATAAATGGTTTAATGATCCAGCCACCATAGTGTTCTCAGCCATGATAATCAGAGAGATCATACATCTGAAGGAGTTTCTTTTTTCACTCTCCGGCGAGGTTTATTTGATTTTAATAGAACGTGCTCCTAGTCCAAGTGACACCCCCCTCATGTGATACCCATGGCACGTTCCATGCTTCCATACCCTAGTTACGCCTCTGCCTGTAGGTCGCCCTGGACCTGCCAGTTTTGTGGGCTTCTTTGGCTTTCGGTAGTCTCAAGTTGCAGATAACTAGATGGTTGACAGTTGACAGCTCAGCCCCTCTCGAATATCCAGCACAGAATCGAAAAGATCAGAGACAATATAAAATCAATTATTGATTTCTGTCCCTGATTCCCCTTATACTATGTATATTTATGGATGCCTCTGTGCTTGAAGAAGGTGTTCATAATAGAGAGTCCATTGCTAGAACAGAAGCCTTTCCATTCATATTTAGATCGGCATCGTCATTTCTTCCTATCACTCTTTTCCATGTCAGGTCATCAGTGCCAACATGTGCTTTGAAGTCTCCCATCAGGATATATGACTCAGTCTTAACTACAGCTAACGCTGCAGTGACTTCATCAGAGAAGGATCTGTATTCGGACTCCATGTTTGGTGCATAAACTTGCACCGCTCAAAGAAACCTATCTTTCAGCCTAAGCTTCAAGAGGCAAATCCTCTTTCCAAATGGGATCCAGTACATAACACATTCTGACAGTCGGGGGCTTATGACTAATAAACAAAACAAAAAAATAATTTGCTTTATTTCCCTCCTTCTTTCCATTTCGCACTCGAATGTCAGCACTAATAACTTGGGTTATCTCGTGGCGATCACGAAACCAGTCTAACCACCTGAGACTGGCCTGAAAATCCGAGTAACCTGAATGCTCTGCCTTATCAAAATTCTTCTCATGTATCAGCAACCCTCGCATATAGAAAGGTTTCTTTCCCATTGGTTTGTAAACAAAAAATGAAAAAATACCTTATCAAATATCTTCAAACATCACAGCCCTTGTGTGTGCTAAATTTGCATCTTACGATTTTGTCTTCAACGTTAAATCGATCCTGAAGAATCGTAGCTAAATATCGACTGATGTTAAACTGAAACGCAATGTTTTTCTTCTTTTCCCGCGAGGAATCAACGCCTCCCAGAACTTCCAGTTTTTCGTGTAACAAAAATTGTCGCCAATAATTCACTGTGGGTGTTTTCCTAGAAATTGCAATGAAGAGAAAGAGAAAGTTAAGTGTTTTCCTAGTAAATAAAATGGTTAGTGTGACGTCTGATAAAAGTATTTATTTATTTATTGTATCACGAAATTCTTGGAATTTAATTTTGTTTCATTGTATTGAAATATTTGTTGAAACGAAACTTTTAGCGTTGTTTTGATAAGTTTATGACCGGAGATTGAAACATTTCGTTTTACAGAAAAAATTCGTTGTTGGTATTCTGTATAACGGAATTTTATCTGTATTTATAGAATATGTATGTAGCGTCTCGTGACTCCTGGGAGAGTCGTAGGGGCATTATTGTATAACTGGCGGAGCCCATCTCCTTTCCAGGTCTGAATACAGCAGCTTTCTTCTTGAGAAGGATAGAAAGTGAGGGAATGGGAGTGAGAAAGAGCTATAGAGGAAGAATCAACTGGTATTTTTTTCATCGACCTCGAAAGGATGCGAATCAAAAGTGAAGAATGGGCGTTGGCAAAATTGAAATCATCGCATTATTTTGTTAAACTTTTCCTATTACAATTTTATAAACTCATCTATATTTTACAGATAGAAATTATACAATGATGGAAATATATTTAAAAAAAAAAAGATAAAAACAAAATTAAGGGAGAAGGGGTAAAAGGGGGAAGATCTGGCTGTAAGGGAAAGGAGTATAAATACCATAAATGAGAAGAAAGGGAGGGAAAAAACAAGGACTATTAGGCAATGGAAGAAAGAGAGAGGGAAGAGGGTGACAGACTCTACACCTAGGTCAGGGTGGTGTTTCGGCTGCGCCCCATGGCCCTAGCGACACTCACTGTAACAGCTACCCCACCTCACATGGCTCCTTCCTCAGACAGGCTGCTGACGTTCCAATTTTACAGAGGAGCTCAACTGTCTGGGATCCGAAGATGCCTGAGATCTCGACAGCAACTGGTGCAAACTCATAGAATATGTTTATATCACTTTGATTCACTGTTGTATAAAAAGAAATATAATAATACAATGCTTACAGAACGAAAGCACAAACAAATGTAATATAGAGGAAAGGGAAAGGAAAAAAAACACAGAAATGGTTAGCACACACATCTGGGACCACATAAAACAAAAGGCAGGCGAAAGAGGTGGACAACAGAGCCGCTACCAGAGTAAAAGATAGCAGTATCGTGAGGAGCACTGGGAAACCTCTGTAATAATTTTTGAGGCAAGCCAGCACACTCGCAGTGTTACCTCAGGTGATGATGAGGCTGATGCGTTGGAACAACCAAGCGCCCTCACGAGCTTCACCAATTACCTCTGTTAGGCGAGCCACCAGTAAAGATAGGAAACGAGCAGTCAATAGCCCGACTCCCCCAAACGTCTCGAATGCCACAGGCTGGAAAATGTAGTTGGACGACAGATCGTGGTATTTTAGGATTTTGTTCCGTTCGGCTGCGGAAGCTGTGGCTCTCTCCCTAACCGCAGCATCCAGGATGTGGGAAGAAGTAAATGAGTCACTAACTGTGACGTCCCAGACAAGGCATCTGCCTCTTGACCAGGGGCTTTAATTCTGTAAGCATTGTATTACAGAATATGTTATTCTTTTATTGGTTTCTGTCATTAAACTGTGGCCATACTAGGGCACTGCCTTGAAAGTTTTTAGTCGATCAAATCAGCTCAAGTACATTTTATTCCTGTCTGGTACTTGTTTTATCAATTGCTTTTTGTTGAACTGCTAGTTATGGGATGTAAACAAAGACACGTCGGCCTCTAGTCACCAAAATTCCCTCACAAGGCATTGGTCAGACTGGGGTTATAGCAGAAGACATTTGCCCAAGGTGCCAAGCTGTTGGACTGAACCCGAAACCACATGGTTACAAAGCGAACTCCTTAACTACGCAGCCATGTCTGGGTAACTTTGTTTAAACTTTTTGTTTAATAATGTGTTAATAATTATTCTCTCCTATATGTAAAGGTTAATGGTATAAGAATGACCCACTGACTGATATATTATTCTCTCTGATATGTAAAGGTTAATAACACAATGGTATGAGAATGTCTCACTTCGGAATATATTATTCTCTCCGATATGTAAAGGTTAATGGCATAACTGTATTCTTCACCTTCACTTAGATGTTCAAGATTTTTCAAGTTCTTGTCCCCTTGCAAATCCATATTTATATTACATTACAACATACCCCTACTTCTATATTTTTTTCAGAGTATAATGGAGAGCCTGTCTAGCAAAGGTATTGGGTTGTTTAGGAAGTCCATATGAGAAATACCCAATGGCAGTTTCTAGAAAACTATGAAAGTATATCATATAAGGCTGTCAAAGTATATCATATAAGGCTGTCATATACTTATCACAACTCTTGATGTAAAGTTCACCTTTTTTGCACTCCTTCTTTCAAAATAATGTGAAAATATTTGTCTTCAGATATGTAGCTACATTGTTTAATCTATATGAAAGGCCTCCTTTCTCCTGTATACATTCCATTGCAGTGTGGGGTCACAAAAAGAGGTGAACTTCAGATAAAAATATTTTTGAAAGCCTGACATACAAACACATTATTTTAATACTTCCTCTTTACCCGTCTCACCATACATTTTGCTTTTGGCATGGTTTCTACAGTTGGGTACCCTTCTTATCACCAACCACTTTACAGAGTCTACTGGTGCATTTTATCATAGCACCTGCACTAGGAGGGCTGCCATATATTTGACACAACTAAAGAGTCTTCTCAACTCTTTGACATTTTCTTTAGCTGGATGCTGCTCCTAAAACCAACCACTTTACAGAGTGTATTGGGTGCATTTTAAGTGACACCTGCACTAGGAAAGTTGTCAGTTATTTGATTTCTCTGAAAATCCCCCTTGACCCAATGGTGGGATGCCTTGTGTATATGTAATAAAAGATATATAAAACCATAATTTTACATCTTCCCATGCTGACATGAGTTGGTTGTCATGGTCCAAGTCAATTCTACACATGTCAGGGACCAGCTCTCATTTGTACATTCCATTTTTGGTATGGTGTCTATAGCTAGATATCCTTCCAAATACCAAGCACTTTACAGAATATTCTGGATACAATTTATTGTAGTACCAGCACTAGAGAGTTTATCATGTCCTCAGTATGGCTAGACAATCCTCTTCACCCTATGTTGACTCTATTCAGCAACAACTTTACATTGTGTACATTCTATCATAGCACCAGAACTAGAGAGGGTGCCAACAGCCTGGTGAGACTAAAGACTAAAGAGTTATCACTTCTATATTGTGTCCATTTATTCAAGACATGAACAACAAGGTGAATAGAAGAGAGAGAGCTATGACAGAACTAGAGGAAGGGGGTGAAAGAAAACAGAATATGATGGAGAAACGGTGATAAGGGTGTGAGGGTTATAGAGGAGTGAGTAATGGAAGAGAGTCAGTGATGGCAACTACTTGGGTTTTGTTGGCAAAAAGATTGAATAGAAACACAGTATAAGCTGCATGGTAGGAGAAGAGGGAATGGGGAGAGAGTGGTGGAAGCGAGTGTGATGTATAACAACAATAAGTGATATAGAGAAGGAGAGAATGGTCAATGGCAGTATTGAGGGATATAATGGATGATCAATAGCAATATTGAGGGATATAATGAATGATCAATAGCAATGAGTGATATAATGAATGATCAATAGCAATAATGAGTGATATAATGAATGATCAATAGCAATAATGAGTGATATAATGAATGATCAATAGCAATAATGAGTGATAAGTGAGAGGGGGAATGATGCTTTGCTATAGACATTATTGAATAGGGTCACTAATAAAGGAACCCAAGGGCCAGATGGGGTTTTAAACTTGATGATAGATTAAATCTACTACCCAAGGGCCAGAAAGTAGTGTTAAACTAGGTGACAAATTAAATCTACCACTCAAGGGTCATATAGTGCTGATAAACCAGGAGACTGATTAAGTCGACCACCTAAGAGTCAGGAGGTAAACCACCCAAGTAGGAGCCATGGTGGAATTTTGGACTTAGAATGCGATGAGCCAGAAAACATATCAGAAGACTTCCAGTTCATTGTTCTAATGCTTCCATTAGTTCACCACCCTAGGCAGCTACTTTATTTATCAACCTCAGAGGTGTTTGTGTGTGTGTATGCATTCCCAAGCTCACAAAGTTTTTTTTTATATTTAAAAACAGTGATGTACTTAAAATCTTATATTAACCATGGTGTTGATTCCACAATAAAACACTCCAAGTTTTGTGTATGAGAGTCAAATAGACCACTATTTGACCTTTGACTGTCTTCAGTAGATTTCACTCTGTTGCTGCTTCCAGATTACCATATTTCTTTGTGTTTAACATCACTTCAGTATATTTCTGAAACCCCATCACCTCCACCACCACCACCAAAAACAAATCCAAATAAATTGCTTTCTTGTGTATAATACAACGCCAGAGTGCAGCTGTCATCGTTATCATTTCATGTTCACTTTCCATACTAACTTGTATGGCTCTTCACAATCCATGTCAGTACTGAAATGGGGTTACTGACTTGCCAGACAGGCTGGCGTTTCATATCTTACTTACATAGTTTCCATGTTTTACTAAGTGCATTTTATTGAGTCACCAGAACTATAGAGGTTGTCATGTCTTTAACATAACTGAAATCTCCACCCCAACCCTTTGTTTGACAAGCTTTCTATGGCTGGATGCTCTTCCTATTACCAACCACTTTACAGTGTGTACTAGGTGTGTTTATCGTGTAGATGACCAACACTAGAGAGGTTGTCATGTCTATGACACAACTGAAGAGTCCTCTCAACCCTTTGTTTGGCACCCTTTCTACATAGCCATGTCTTTGTAAATTATTGCTCTATTATATTATACAAGTGGGGAGATGTATATATGTTTTTACAATAGTTAGACCTAAGTTGTAACAAAGATGTTACCAAAACATGATAGATCTTATGTAGCCCCTTTATTAATTCATTTTATCAATGAAAACCATATATCGGTTGTAATATGTTTTGTTCTCATGGACAGAACATGACTTAATGGTTAAAAGGTTTGCTTTACAACCATGAACTCTCAGATTTAATCTTTTTGCCTCTCCTTGGGTCCCTGTACTCTCCATTGGTCCCTGTACTCTCCATTGGTCCCTGTTCTCTCCATGGGTCCCTGTTCTCACCATTGGTCCCTGTTCTCTCCATAGGTCCCTGTTCTCACAATGTGTCCCTGTTCTCTCCATGTGTCCCTGTTCTCTCCACAGGTCCCAATTCTCATCTTGGGTCCCTGCTCTCTCCACAGGTCCCTGTTCTCTCCATGCATCTCTGTTCTCTCCATGCATCCCTGTTCTCTCTGTGCATTCCTGTTCTCACCATTGGTCCCTGTTCTCACTATGTGTCCCTGTTCTTTCCATGGGTCCCTGTTCTCTCCATGGCATCCTAACTTATAAACCTGGAATTAGTCATGAAGTGTTGTGTGTATTCATCAGTTGATTACATACTGCACCTGTTCACAAAGAATACACAACCTACTACTGTGAATTAACTGACTAACATATTGCACATAATACAGAATAAATCAACCAATTGGCTGATTAGAAAGATCAATAAACTTATCAATATTTTAGATTTATTACCAACTGTAAGTTATGTTTCTTTTATCTCCTTATAATATATAACCAGCAATTTCTCTGTCTGTCTGTCCGACAGTGGAAACACGTGCGTGCGTGCGAATGTTTTTTGCGCACGCGTAGACAGACTACAAGAGGGGGATAGCGGGAGGGAGAGAGGGGTGAATTGAGGAGTGCTACAGAAACATATATACATTTCTGTGTGTGTGTAATATATATATATATACACACACAGAAATATATATATATACACACATAAATATATATACATTTCTGTGTGTGTAATATATATATCTATATATATATACACACACACAGAAATATATATATATTTCCGTGTGTGTATATATATATATATATATATATATATTATTATTATGTAATAAACAACATAAGGCAATTATTCCATTTACCAGTGGTTTCTTAAAAGCAAAAGGTTTTGCTTTCAATCCTCAGAATGAAGACACTTCACGAGACACTTTCAACAGAACATACCCACTCATACACTAGCGCGCACCCATGGACACGCGTGCGCGCATACACATGCGTGTGTGTGTGTGTGTGTATGTATGTGTTTGTATGTATGTGTTTGTATACATATACAGATTCTCATCTATATTAAAACTTTCATGCTCTGCGGTGTACTGAGTGCCTTGCTTACTGTGGCTGCCTCCGATTCAACCCGGAATAACGTGTATGTGTATGCGTGTGGGGGGGGGGGGGGGGGCTTTTATGTTTTTTCGTGTATGTGTGGTTGTATGTGTAGTCTTATTTTATTTTTCCTTTCCTTCTTCCTTCTCCAGCCTCACTTTCATATAGCTTGCTTTTTTGTTTTTAAGATCCAAATTCAATAAACAAACCAGGATTTTTTCATTCTGAGGATTGAAAGCAAAACCTTTTGCTTTTAAGAAACCACTGGTAAATGGAATAATTGCCTTATGTTGTTTATTACATAATAATAATTAAGCTCTGTTGCTTACATAGAGCACTCTTTTTTCCTGGACTTTTCCGACGGAATTACTTCATTTACACATATATATATATTACACAGAAATGTATATATATTTCTGTGTGTATATATACACACAGAAATATATATACATCCCTTAGCTACTGTACTGTATCTGTTGCTATCTCTCTCTCTCTCTCCAGCTATCCCTCTTTTTTAATCTGTCTGTTTCTCTCACTCTCACTCTTTCTCTTTGTAACACACTAACATTCCTCCCCTCTATCACTGTGACAAATGGGGAGATGGAGGAGGAGAGAGTCACTTCGTCACGTCACCTCTGCCTTTCTTTCTCTCCCCTCTCACTCCCTCATTACGTACAGACATTAGGGCGGTGGATTGGCAGAATCTGTAGAGAGTCGGACACCATGCTTCATAGCATGGAGTTACGTCCCTTTACGGTCTGAGTTCAAATACGCCGAGGTTAACTTTGCCTTTCATCCTCACGGGGTCGATAAAATAAAGTACCAGTAATGTACTGGGTAATTGCTGGCCTTGTGCCAAAAGTAGAAACAATTATTAGAAACATTGCTTCATTTTTACATATCTAAGCATTAGTAAAATAACTAATAATTTCAAAAGTAATTTTTCAATTCCAATTGTTATGAACAGCAAAACATTAATAATATTTTGTTCTAAGAAATATATATACATTTCTGTGTGTGTAATATATATATATATATATATATATACATTATGAAGAGAGAAGAAACATTTAGATATAATTAGTAATAAAATGTATCATACCTAAACTGCTCCTAAATTCCTCGACTACGTAGTTTCGTGGCATAAACAAAAACAATATATCATAAAGATATAGAGTCCTTGCGAGGTCTGCCGACTTATCAAGAGGATACCTCATTTTACTAGTCTCAAGAACGCGTCTACACGACGTGAGAAAGAATCCCAAAAAGGCGGAGGGGGAGATAGTCACGCGATATAACGGTCGAGAAACAGAGCTAAGCCTCTTATAACCCCGAAGAAAATACCACGGAGGCGGAGGGGGTATTTATATCGAGGCCGGCCTCGATATAAATACCCCCTCCGCCTCCGTGGTATTTTCTTCGGGGTTATAAGAGGCTTAGCTCTGTTTCTCGACCGTTATATCGCGTGACTATCTCCCCCTCCGCCTTTTTGGGATTCTTTCTCACGTCGTGTAGACGCGTTCTTGAGACTAGTAAAATGAGGTATCCTCTTGATAAGTCGGCAGACCTCGCAAGGACTCTATATCTTTATGATATATTGTTTTTGTTTATGCCACGAAACTACGTAGTCGAGGAATTTAGGAGCAGTTTAGGTATGATACATTTTATTACTAATTATATCTAAATGTTTCTTCTCTCTTCATAATGTATTTTTAACTCTGATACTGGTTCAGTCTAGTTCAACTGAATTGGTCTGTCCCAGTCATTCATTGAGCAACATCGGTGAAGTTGGCACCCTTAACTCACAGTTGGGTGCGGATGCATTCATGTATATATGTGTGTGTCCGCATGTATCTGTGTGTTTCTAATTATATTATATATATATATATATATATATACACACACACAGAAATATATGGGCATTTCTCTGTTTGTCTGTCTGTCTGTCTGTCTGTCCGTCCCTAAAACTCAAATGTAGGTGCTACAGAAATATTACCTTCCCCTTCCTTTCTCCACTTTGGTACTACCAAGAGAAACACTGTTGCTATAGAAACATTACCTTCCCCTCTCCACTGACTTTGGTCACTGAGGCCGAGGGAATCGCTGGTTGCTATAGAGACACCTTGCACGAGCCAGAAGTAACCAGTTCGAGGCGGTTCTGACCTGACACCATGCCAAGGACCATTTGAAGAAGGTTACCATTGAATTTGTGGTTGTTGTTGCTGCTGATAATAAGGACCATTTGAAGAAGGTCGCTGCTGATGAGGTAATTTATTAATCAGATTGCGCAGTTCCATAACCTGTCTGGAGCTGTGGGATTTGATTAATACGTTTGATTTGTTCAATTTCTCATCCAAATCTCAACAATATCAGTATATACACTAGATTTGCTAGCAGAAAACCGCCCACCGGGTGGTTTTCTGCTAGTCTATATATATAAAACTGAGGATGTCTGTCTGTGTGTGTGTCTGTGAGTTTGAATCCCTAAAACTCGAGAAGTACCCAACCGATTTTTTTTCAAACTTTACATGTGTATTACTTATGTTTCAGGGAGTGTTATGCACATAAAGAAATTCAACTTTTTGATCCCCTAGGGCCCGCATTAGGTGAAAAACTGCGTTTTTTCAGCTTTTTATGAGTTTTTTGAGGCGTTACATAAAACCGATTTCCTTGAAATTGTAACTATGTATTATTCAGTCTCTTCTTCATACCGTGAGCAAAGAAAATCCAACTTTTTTATTGCTTAGGGCCCACATTAAGTAAAAAACTTCATTTTTTCAGCTTTTTAGGGCTTTTTTGAGGCATTACGTCTAGCCGATTTTCCCGATCCCCTATGGCCCGCATTAGGTGAAAACCTACATTTTTCCTGCTTCATCGAGGAAATTTTAAAGATTATCCAGCCATCAGAGTATTTGGTTTATTTTCTTTACATATTGTCCAGGCATGTAGTTTTTCCACGATTAGGTCTGTTGGCGACCCACGTTCCAAAATACCTTATCCCGTGCAACGGCGAGTACCACTGCTAGTAATCATATATATAAAAAATATCCTATCCAGTATTATACTTTCCTGTAATAAATTAATGATACAAAAACCTATATATATATATATATACCCCAACCCACTACTCCTACTCCATCCTTCCACTCCCGCCAACACCACTCCTTTCTCTATAAAGTTATGTTGGTACCACAACATCCAGTCCAAACTAATGAGGTCATGTAGGTGTCACGACAAAAATTCACACAGTCCATGCTGTAATGTGGTTGGTGTTAGGAAGGGCATCCAGCCATAGAAAATCTGCCAGATAGTCCTATACAAGCGAGACACGGTCGCCCAACCAATCTTGCCTCAAGTGGGACAATCCCTGTCTAACCCATGCTAGCGTGGAAGATAGACATTAAACAATGATGATGATGATGATTTGACGAAAGGCGATCGACTGTCAATATATATATATAAATGTTTTAGAGAAAAATAACAGGTCCATTCATGTTGCCATTTCTTGGAAAACTGTTGATGCTGGCGTTTTGTGTATGATATACTTTTTTAGAAAAGTGGATGATGGAGCGCGTCTATCTGAAAGGGAAAAATAAACGTTTTGTATATAGAGCTATGTGTGTGTTGGCCTTGTGCCTGAATCAGAAATCATTATTTTGGAAGAAATCTTATGAAAGAAATCATTATTTTTATCGAATATACAGAAAAATGATCTAGAATATTTACTGTGGTAGTTAGGTAGTTACTGCTATAATATTACAAGTTATGTCAGGATGTTAACATACCAGTTGATGTTGTCTGCTTGCCAGGAATAGAGTTTACACTATGATGGTAGGTTCTCCACCAGTTTCAACGATGAATATTCAGTTGTTTTGTCAACTGAATTTCCAACTAGAGAAATCAAATGATTGTGAATCCTTAACGTAATTCTCTGACAGAATCAACATTACACAATATGTGGCATGTCTAAATCTGGTGCTTATCCCAGTTTCATGGCGTGAAGCAACAGTCCATCACAGAGTTAAACCTCCAGCTATTACTGGTACTCATTTACAGCTGAGTATACTAGAGCAACGTGAAATGAAGTGTTTTGCTCAAGAACACAACACACAACCCAGCCCAGGAATCGAACCCACAACATTATGATTGTAAGTCCAACACCCTTACCACTGGACCACATGCCTTTTCTATACGCGACATGGCTTATTTTAAATTACAGGTTTCCACAAAGTTTCTATGTACCTAATTTTACTCACAAGCTTTGGACTGTTCATAAAAAGATATGGTAAAGATACTTGCCCAAGATGTCACTCAGTGGGATCAAACCCAGGACCTTATAATAATTGTTTCTACTTTTGGCCCAAGTCCAGCTATTACCCCAGTGTATTACTGGTACTTTATTTTATCGACCCCGTAAGGATGAAAGGCAAAGTTAAACTCAGCGGGATTTGAACTCAGAATGGCAAGGGCCGTAACTCTGTGCATCAAAGCATGGCGTTCGACCCTCTACCGATACTGCCATAATAATGATAATAATGAAATTATTGTGTGCAGTGCTCAGGTGCACTACAACTCATCAAAGGTGAATGTATAGTACATAGAATAATATACAAATGTCAGGGAAGTGAATAGTGTATGAGTCATGATATACATGTGTGCGTGTGTATGGAGGGGGAATATTAGGTGTAGTGTTGGCGAATCTCAGGAAGCATGGAGGTTTTAAAGGATGCAGTGTCTCAACAGCTAATAACTGATGCAGGGAGTTTGTTCCATGCTTCAGCAACTCTGAGCGTCAAAAAATTGTTTCCGAAAGTCATGGGAGCTGTGCTGTTTGTTGGCATGCCCACATGTGTTAGATACATGGAAATCAAAAAGGTACTCAGGGTTGTTATTGGCAAGATGGTTAATAATTTTGTAGGTGTTTACCAAGTCAGTTGCCAGACGTCGGAGCTTCAATGTATCCATGCCCAGGGAAGTAAGGCGTTCAGAGTATGGTAGGTGCCTGATGGAGGGTATTCGCTTAGTTGCACGTCTCTGAATAGTTTCCAGGCGGTCAATGTTTTGAGCAAGGTAGGGGTTCCAGATTGTAATGCAAATTCTAAGTGTGGCTGCATCATAGCTACATACAGCTTTAAATAGATAGCTGGTGAGTGGCTGACAAATGTCTTGCTGAGTGATGCTAAGACACCCTCGGCCTCCTTGACAATTTTAGAGACATGCTTCGTCCAACGCAAATCGCTGCTGACGGTAATGCCCAGGTCACGTGCAGAAGAAGACTTCTTGATTTCAAAGCAAACTTCTTAACCACTCCATCATGTCTACATTCACTTATAATGCATCCATTGAAAGCTGTCCCCTAATTATAGCTTCTTTCTCTTCTCAGTAAAAATATTACAGACTTTGAATTACCTGCTTGTTTTTAAGATGAATAGAACATTTTGCTGAAGCAAAAATAATTTTTGAAATTATTTTATATTTCATCATCACCATCATCATTCTACACCCACTATTCCAATACTTGTATGGGTTTGGCGAGTTTTTTTCCAGTACAACCTCCCTCTACATGTAGCATTCCTCCATCATCTCTGTGAGGTTCAGCATTTTAAAATCAGCTTTCACCATCTCTTTCCAGGTTTGTCTTTGTATTCTATTGCATCGCTTGGCACATCTTCACCATTCATCATCCATATTCATCACATGTCCATATCAGCACAGTCTTCGCTCTTGCATACTACATCTGATTTCTCTTATAGCCAGCTTTTCTCTCAGCTTATCCATGCCTCATTGTTCATACACACTAACATTACACACCCAACAGAGCATGCTTGCTTCATTTCTCTCCAGCTTCTGTATATCCTTTGTATTTACCACACACGTCTCACTACCTAGCTACATTGCACTACTCCTGCAGATATCATACAATCATACATAACTCATTAGGATGACTAAGGTGGGAAGAGGA
Source organism: Eledone cirrhosa (assembly GCA_964016885.1). Classification (NCBI taxonomy): domain Eukaryota; kingdom Metazoa; phylum Mollusca; class Cephalopoda; order Octopoda; family Eledonidae; genus Eledone; species Eledone cirrhosa. The sequence continues at coordinate 45,401,559 of OZ024740.1, forward strand.
GTAGAGCCACCTCTCACCTACTAAATGACCATATGGATAGCGTCTCCAAAAGCCTCACCTAACCAAACTCCAACTGCTTGCCTTCTCACACCAACCCTTGTTTAAAACAGGTTGCAGTAGTGTGAAAGGTGAGTCTCTGGTGCCTCAAAACCTGACTGCTCATCACCCCAGGTGTAAAGGGCAAAGTTGGTTATGTGCACACTGCATCCAACCTTAAAACCCCACTGCATAAGTATGAAGGTCATGTCAAACCTTTCAATATTCTACCCTCACATATTTTCATAACAATAGTTTTATTTTGGCTATTTAGTTTAACTATAAAAATATTTTGACTATCCAAAATATAATTGAACCATATCTATTTTATTACACTGACAAATTTAAGGACTTCATCTAAATCTATGTAAATCTTTCTACTACGACCACATACAGCTTCTGCTATCTAATAACATCATCATCATCATTATTGTCATCATCATCACCATTGTCATTGTCGTCACTATCTTCTTCATCATCGTCATCATCATTCACTTTTCCATGCTACCTTAAGTTGGACATAATATATATTTATATAATCCACAATCATAGTTTTGTTAAAGTTTGTTAAAGAATCTGAATCCCAAAATCTCAAAATGTTCTCTAATTACTAAGGTAACTGTGAGATGATCACAGCTTAAATTATCCACCGCAACACTTATCTATCTTTATTATACATAAACATATGTTTATGTATGATAATAGACAGCCCTTTTATTTATTTCATCTATAAAACAATGGGTTATTTCCTAGTTTAATGTAGTAAAACTGAAAACCTGTTTATTGATACTGTTTCACTTCTCTTTCATTGTTGGTTTGAAACTGTCACAAACTTTGGTAACATCTGTTGGAGGACATTTCTTGTATATTAAAATCATAATTGCTGAATAGCTCGGATGCCCCTCCTCCAAACACACACATACTGTTCATGGTAAATAACACTAATTTAACCAACTAACTAAGGGTGGTGAATTAGCAGAATCATTAGAGTGGAATGACCAAATGCTTTGTAACTTTTATTTCAGCTATTTTCATTCTGAGTTCAAATGCTGTTGAAATCATTTCTTTTCATCATTTAAAGCTCAATAAAATAAAGTACAGGTCAAGGGATCGATTTAATTGATCCATACACCGACACACAAAATTAGAAACCATTATATCTGTCAGGGCGGTGGTAGGGCATCGGATACTGTTTTTCAGCATAGAGTTACGGCCCTTTACAATTCGAATTCAAATTCTACCTTTGCCTTTCATCCTTATGGGGTCGATAAAATAAAGCACCAGTAATGCACTGGGGTCGATTTAATCGACTTTTCCCTCCCTTTCAAATTGCTGGCCTTGTGCCTAAACTAGAAACCTCTATATCTGCCAGCCAACTTCTAATTACCTACTACCAAATAACAACTGATTTACAATTAGCAATATCAACTATTAAGCTAAAACTGATTTTTGAACTCATTATTTAACCATTTAACCATATGGCGGTGGATTGGCAGTACCAGTAGCGTGTTGGACAACATGCTTTGCAACATAGAGTTACGGCCCTTTATGTTCTGTGTTCAAATTACACTGGGGTTAGTTTTGCCTTTCATCCTTATGAGGTTGATAAAATAAAGTACCACTCACGCACTGGGGTCAATTTAATCGACTTTCCCCTCTCCCAAAATTGCTGGCCATGTGCCTATAGATGAAATCATTATTTAACCATTTAGATACCAATTCCCCCCAAACTGCTTCTATGAACAAATAAGATAGGAATTTTTATCAGAAATCACATAGTAAGAATTAATGCACATCCACTTAATCCTTTTGTTAACATATATTTAATGAAATACATTGCTTATTTGTTTTAACTTGTTTTTAAAATAATTAAAAATGTGGATCAGGGAACTAAAAGAAAAGTTCATATAGAGAAGTATGATGGAAGTTTTAAATATAAATATGAGCACTTTAAAATGAAAGGTTTATCAGTGGAGACAAAGGAGACAGTGTCAAGCAAGTTGGTATTAAAAGGGTTAATATACTTTTTATTATTGTAGCTATTGTACGGTTGGTAGGTTGGCAAAATTGGTAGAGCGTCAGACAACATGCTGTATGGCATAGAGTTATGTCCCTTTATGTCCTGAGCTAAAATCCCACCAAGGTTAGCTTTTCCTTTACAGGGTAGATAAAATAAAATACCAGTAATGCACTAGGTCAATTTAATCGACTTTCCTCCAAAAATTGTGGGCCTTGTGCCTAAATCACAAACAATTGTTGTAGCTATTGTAAGGGTGGTAGCTTACCAGATAAAATACCATTCTGAAAGAGTTTATCATGAGACCCTTATAAGACTAACTCCTGATTTAGCAGGAAAAAAACACACCTGAAACTGCTCTTGCTTCTATAATGCAAAGCCTGTTTATTTCATAATGTTTATATTTATCTGAAAACTTCTCCTGCTTCTTCTCCTTCTTCTTCTTCCTCCTTCTCCTGAGAGGGTTGTTGGGACAGAGACCTCAAATATTCCCTTCAGCAGGTCTTGTCAGAAGTAACTGTTTCCAACTAACCCAGCTAGATTCCCAAGCAAGACCAGCAAGCTCATGAATGTTATCCAACCATCTTGCTCAGGGTCTACCTCTGGGTTTCCTACCAGTTAGTTTTGTATGTAAAATCTGTCCAGTGATTCTTTCCTGAGCCATTCTTACCACATGCTCATAGTATCAGCTGTGATCTCTCAATTCAGAGAAGTAGGGGCTCTGCCTGGAGTGATTCTTTGATGTCTGAGCTATGCACTTTATTGAGTAACGTTACCCCAAAGACCCTTCGAGGGAACCCCATTTTGGCTGCTTGTAATCACGATCGCATTCTTCCAGTCATTACCCAAGATTCAAGACCATAGGTAAAGTTTGGCACGAAAACCAAATTGAAGACAGCGAGTTTGGCTTTTATGTGTAGTTCGCTTCTTTTGATTACTGAAACTGACACATTACTGCACCAGCTATCTGAAAACTTTCCATTATATTTTAATTATTTGAAAAACGTAAGCAGTGTCTTTTATTAGAAAGGGGTTGTTGGCAGTATCGGTAGAGCGTTGGACATGCTTTCCAGCATAGTTACATCCCTTTACGATCTGAGTTAAAATCCCGCCAAGGTTAACTTTGCCTTTCATCCTTACAGGGTCGATAAAATAAAGTACCAGTAATGTACTGAGTAATTGCTAGCCTTGTGCCAAAAGTAGTAACAATTATTTAACTGGTTTTAGTCTTTGAAATGAGGCCATTCTGGTTCATTGCCATCAAAGTTTTTAGTTGATCATATTAATGCAAGTGCTTTTGTTATTGATCAATATTTATCAAATGGCTCTGACCTCATTTAACATAAAAGGGATGTTACTTAGTACCTATATAGAACAAGGTGTTTTGGTTGTGCCTCTCCTCTCCTTCACATGTACATGTTTTCCAATCCATTCAGCTGAAAGATTTTAGTACCACCACCACCACCTCTCCCACCCAATCACCAATAATACCAGCAGCAGCTGGAGTTAAGCTTATGACAGACTGGGAGTCTGTCTCATCAAACTGGGATATGCTTTCATCTGATGTTCCTCTAGACTTCAAAAAGACCTTAATTTTTTTTACTTTAACATACATACACATATATATACATACATACATACACACTTACATACATTCACACATACATACATACACACGCATACACATCTGACATACATTCATACATCTGACATACATATATACACATCACCATTTTATGTCTGCATTGATCAGACAACTGGAACACTTGTCAGAAACTAAAGGAGGTCAATTGACTTGATAAACACGCACACACACACACACACACACACACACACACAGGCATCCTATAATCTATCCTTTATTCTGAGAGAAAAGTGCTTTGTAGTCAGCAGCAGTAATAGATCTCTAAACTTCTTCCAGGCTGTTCTTATCCTAGCTCTCACACTTTCAATGCATCCTACCCCTCTGTTAACATGATCTCACCTAGGTAGCAAAAGCTCTCAACAACTTCTAGGGAGCCCCCCCTGGCAACTGAATCTATTTCATGTGTGCTCTTTGTGCTCACTTCCCCTGTGCATATGCCACTTATAAAGTCTACCTGCAATCCCACTACAGCTTTTGTGCTTCCATAAATTATTTATAGAATTTCTGCCCACCCCTTTCTGACATATCAAACTAGGATACCCTCCTGTTTTCTTTCCCACTTATTATGACGTTCGTCTTTGTTAAATTTACTTTTAGGCCTTTCAACTTTAGGTTCTTCTTCCATGCTTAAAACTTTACCTCTAACTCTCCTATGGATTCAGCTATGAGACTAGGTGATCAACATGTAGGAAATCCCATATAATGCCAGTGTTAAACTCCTCAGTGATGGCCTGAAGGACTGATAAACAAGAGAGGACTGAGGACTGATTCCTGATGGGTCCCCACATGCACTACAAATTCATCACTGTACTAATTGCCAACTCTCACTCTGCTGATTGATCCTTTATGCATGGCCCTCACAGGCCATTCATCTACACCTAGCTTCCTAAGTGCCCACCAGAGAGTGTGGGACCCTGTCAAAGACCTTCTCCAGATCTACAAATGTTAAATACAGTGGCTTACTCTTAGCTAAGCACCTCTCCTGTAGTTGTCTCACCAGAAAGAGGTCATTCATAGTACACCTACTTGGTATAAATCCAAACTGCATCTCATCTAACTTGATTCTTTCCCTAATTAGTTGTGCTATAACCCTTTCATCAACTTTCATGGCCCAGTCCATCAACTTGATGCTTCTGTAGTTACTTCTCTTTATTGCAAATCTTTTGCCCTTGTTGCAATTTATAATGACACTGCTGCACCAGTCATTGGGTATGACACTATTTTGTCCTACATGATTAACTATGCATTTGATTAGCTTGTATCCTACCATGCCAGATGCTTTTAGCTGCTTTCCCTACCTTCATGAGTAAGGCACTTGCCCTTTGAAAGCCACCTCACTTCAGTATGGAGGAGCAACTTGACGAATTCTTCGTCATTATCTTGGCACAGTTGCCGGAAAATTCGTTCATTGAGGGAATGCCGTTTGATAAAATTGATGTCATCAATGGCCACCTGCAAAGGCTTGCTCAGCGGCTTGCTGAGTTTCTTCGTAGCCAAGTGTTGTCGATGAATGACACAATGAACAGCAAATACAGACAGATTTTCTGTCTTCAGAAGAGTGATGAAGCCCTTATGTTGGCCGACCATTGCTCTTGCGTCGTCCGTAGCACATGATACAATGTGTGTTGTATGTGGTCCTAGATGTATGTATTACCTTATAACAAAATACTGGTGTGTATAATATTTAATCATGAAACGTGGTTTGTGTGTATAATATTTAATTAACAATTTGTGGATATATAGAACAGTATAGTTGACATGTCAATGAATAGATGAGAGAATGAAGCAAAGTTATTAGTTACCGTTTGATTGCCAGGCGAACGCACCTGGCCGAAGACGCCTGGCGAAGGCCAGTAGCCGGAAAGGCAAGTGAGAGAAAGGGAGCCGAAAGCTATTCGTTTTATAGGGCTCTGCCGGAAGTGATAAAAAGGGTTCCATCACCCCAACGGGAAGCAACTCCAACTACTTCCTGTCTAGAGAGCGTTACTCTATTGGTGATGTGAGTGTCACAACAAGGGAGGCAACTCCTGCTACAACCTGATTGTGTTGTATGTGGTCCTAGATGTTTGTATTACCTGCTTATGTGTTGCATGTGTTCCTAGATGTGTGTATTACCTGCTTATGTGTTGTATGTGGTCCTAGATGCTTGTATTATCTGATTATGTGTTGTATGTGGTCCTACATGTGTGTGCTACCCGCTTCTGTTTTTTCTTTTCTTTTTATTATTTGTAATATTATTTATACAATAGGGAGTAAAATAGATCTACATAGTGTTAACTCATTACAGTTGAGTTAATAATTTCAGTCATGAAATACATTGTTATCGGTGAAGGAAAGATAAGATTCTAACTGGCTGCGCTCAAAGTGTCCTTGACCCAGTTGACTGTGGGTTTTTCCATTTTTAAGATCTCAATTACCGGACACGCCTGCACACCTGCTCACAGGTGCAGTCAGACCATAGTTATGGTGCCTGCAAGCTCATTCAAATGCATTCACACTGGCTGTCTCAAAGACATACAAATATGGCTTATAAAGCTTACCAAAGTAAAGGGTCTTCCAGCGCCCCCTAGTCGACCCTCTCAAGTTCCCCCCCCCCCCCCACCAACGCCCCCCTGGAGTTCCGAAATACCCCCCGGGGTGCATATGCCCCCCGTTGAGAACCTTTGGTCTAGAGCATCACATAACTCCAGGGGCCTTAACCCCTCCTTGTTTCTTGTATCATAGCCATAGCCTCTATCTACTCCAGGAAATCCATAATTGTGTTACCCAACATGCCTATTGATGTCACCAGCTATGATGAAAAACTCACTGTTATTTGTCATTGAGGTAGTCTGCAGGAGGACCTCATAGAAGCAGTCATTCTGCTTGTCTGTCAGCCCAGCTTTTGGTGTATATATGGATAGTATAGAGGCTGTTGTGTTGCCCAAGGCTTGTCTAAGTCTAACTACTCTATCACACACTCTGGCTACCTCAATTAGCTGGTCTACCCATCTCTCAGCTAGAAGTACACCTATTCCACCCCATTATTGTTACTCACCCAGAAGAATTTCTACCAGTTTTCCTTGCCTGTGATGAATCTGACCAAGGCACCCCTCAACCTCACTTCTTGCAAACGGCACATATCTACTTCTCTCCTCTCTAACATCTCCACAATCTCACCACACTTACCTTTCATTGTTCCAACATTTATAAATAATAATAATGAAATTATTGTGTGCAGTGCTCAGGTGCACTACAACTCATCAAAGGTGTATGTATAGTACATAGAATAATATACAAATGTCAGGGAAGTGAATAGTGTATGAGTCATGATATACATGTGTGCATGTGTATGGGGGGGTGGGGGGGAATATTAGGTGTAGTGTTGGCGAATCTCAGGAAGCATGGAGATGTTGAAGGATGCAGTGTCTCGACAGCTAACAACTGATGCAAGTAGTTTGTTCCATGCTTCAGCAACTCTGAGCGTGAAAAAATGTTTCCGAAAGTCATGGGAACTGTGCTGTTTTGTGACTTTGTGGGCATGCCCACGTGTGTTAGACACATGGAAATCAAAAAGGTACTCAGGGTTATTGTTGACAAGATGGTTAATAATTTTGTGGGTATTTGCCAAGTCAGTTGCCAGACGTCGGAGCTTCAATGAATCCATGCCCAGGGAATCAAGGCATTCAGAGTATGGTAGATGCCTGATGGAGGGTATTCGCTTGGTTGCACGTCTCTGAACAGTTTCCAGGCAGTCAATGTTCTGAGAAAGATAGGGGTTCCAGACTGGTGATGCAAATTTTAAGTGTGGCCACACCATAGCTATATACAGCCTTAAATAGATAGGTGGAGAGCGGCTGACAAAGGTCTTGCTGAGTGATGCTAAGACACCCTTGGCTTTCTTGACAATTTTAGAGACGTACTTCGTCCAACACAAATTGCTGCTGACAGTAATGCCCAGGTCACATTCACAAGAAGACTTCTTGATATTAGTGTTGTGAAGGGAGTATGTGGACACTGGGTTTTTACTCCCAAAATGCATGGTGGTACACTTGTCACAGCTAGCTTGAGTTGCCAGTCTGAGATCCATTGTTGCATTGTGTCCAGGTCAGATTGCAGGAAAGATCTATAGTGTTCAGGATCTGTCCTTTTTATCTCAAGGTACAGCTTGATGTCATCTGCATATTTCAGTACTGTGGCATTCTTTAAGTTGGCATCTATGTCATTAATATATGCCACAAACAAAATGGGGCCAAGAACAGATCCCTGCGGTACACCAGATGACATCTCATAAGGTGAAGAATGCTGTCCTAGAACCATGACTACCTCTCTTTGACTGAGAATGAAGGCAAATCTAAGGCCCTGCACTTAATGGCAAGGGGTTGTATGGCTGTCTTTCTGTTTTCTTGGGTTTCAGAGGTAGGAAGGCAGCACGACTGTTTGGTGATAGATGGGGGATTTACATGCATGTGGGTTCTTTTGTGTTTTGTAATATTTGTCACTCAGATGTTTATAGTCATCACCTTGGACAGTGTCAGCAGTAGCCACAACCCTTCACCAAGTCCATTGTGCCCTACTGATGTTTCTGGTACAATATATATTTACTATAGTTAAAAGATGTGTGCAGAGGGGTTTGTATCATGAGGATGATAACTCCCACCTACCAAGTTGACATCACAAGGTATGCTGGTAAGTATGGGAGGATTTGAAATGGCATCCAGGATGTTCAACAAGGTAAAAGTCTGTTTAGGCTATGTAAAGAAGAAGGAGAAGTATATACAGGTTTAGGTACAGTAGCAATAATAATTCCACAGTACAAAGTCCACATTTTACAAGTAACCATCTAGGAAGTAATAACATTTGAGACAATACTTAGGAGAGTTATTAATGAGTTTTAGATACAATAATATTCATTTCAGGCTGCTAGGATCTAGAAGATAAGATTACACACTAAAGTTTAGTTTTAAATCTAGAAGCTTTGTTGGTTACATACATTTCGCTGGAAAGTAGAGTCCTACTTTCAACTTCTCTCACATATTTTGACAGGCGCTCCCTGCTTGACAATATTAATATTGCCACTAACTGGTGAAATACTGTCGTCTCTTTCTCTGGACTAGCCATGACTTGACTAAGTGACCCAATTCTACACATCTGCCAAAAATTCTTTTTTTTTCACCTCCTCTCTTATTCCTTTAAAAAAAAATTATTGTATACCTGAAAAAGTTTGCTGGGGTTAAATTGAAACCACTTCAGCTCACAGTTGGATCTCTACCTCATTAATATATATATGTACATTTTTGTTGCTTTGACCATGATGGTACACACATACATTGTCAGTAATTAAACACTTTTTATATGTTGTATACAATTGATCCTGATGATTTCTCTATAAAAGTATTGAACACAATATTTTTAGAGAATGAAACATATGTAGATCAAATAAATGTATTAATTGTTGAACCTTGGCAATCTATTTCTTGTGTTTAGTGTATATATATATGGTCAAAGTGGAAGTATTTACCTTTACAAATAAAGTGAAAGTTTTTAATAATGAAAGCATTCAGTGTCACCAGAGAAAACAACAAAATATTTCTCTATGAAAACACTTTCACTTTTCTTTGTAACAAAAGCTCCTACTTTATGACCCCAGGAACGAAAATGTGCCACAACAGTGAAACAGTCAAATGCTACAAAACCTGAGCCTGAGTTGCTAAGTTCTTCGAAATTAAGACATGTTTGAATCCTAAATAAGATTTATCAAATAATCAGAATAGCTGTGTGATAAAATATCCCATTTTTCTTTTTACTTATTAATGTAGAAAAAAAACTAATATATATATCCAATATGAATTACAGAGGAATGAATGAATGTGATATTTGTATGTTTATACATAAATGTGAATGTATGTGGAACCAAATTATGAATACCGTGTTTAGGCATAATCATTTGTATTAAAGACATGTCTTCTTAATGTCAGAAATAATATATTTAGCACAAGGAATCATTTCAGGAAGAACCCACTAGTACACACTTCTAAACAGGAAGAACCCACTATCACACACTTCTAAACAGGAAGTACCCACTATCACACACTATTACACAATTCTAAACAGGAAGTACCCACTATCACACACTTCTAAACAGGAAGTACCCACTATTACACACTTCTAAACAGGAAGAACCCACTATTACACACTTCTAAACAGGAAGTACCCACTATTACACAATTCTAAACAGGAAGAACCCACTATTACACAATTCCAAACAGGAAGTACCCACTATTACACACTTCTAAACAGGAAGAACCCACTATTACACAATTCCAAACAGGAAGAACCCACTATTACACAATTCTAAACAGGAAGTACTCACTATCACACACTTTTAAACAGGAAGAACCCACTATTACACAATTCTAAACAGGAAGAACCCACTATTACACACTTCTAAACAGGAAGAACCCACTATTACACAATTCTAAATAGGAAGAACCCACTACCACACAATTCCAAAGAGCTTAGAATCAGGAGTTTTTCTCTACATCATTACATTAGATTAATTTTAATAAAAATGGGATATTTTATTACATAGCTCATCTTGTTTGATAAATCCTGTTATTGGTTTTCTGAAATATTTCTATGCTCATTTCTCACTACATGGTGACCTTGACATGATTAGTAATGACTGCGTATATATGTGTCTATATATATATATATATATATATATATATATAGCTAGATAGATAGATAGATAAATTTATTTCCGCCCTGCCCGTCTCCTCAATCTTTCTATTTCTTCTTTAATTTCTCATTCTTTCTTCTGATGATGGACTAGCGTCCAAAACGTTAAGACTCTTTTCTTACTATATCAAGCAAAAAACTAATAATATAGTTCTTCATTGCACTGTGTCATTTGCTTTGTTATTTCTGTTTGCCTTTTGCATATATATACATATATGTATCACTACATATGCTTTTACTTTAAACATGAATGAAAACCTTAGATTATTTTTAACTCTAGATCAGCCCTAATCAAACAGACCTCTGATTATAAGCATTCCAGTTGTGACTGTCTTACACCCACCCTTTTTTTTAAATATAAAGTGGCATTGTTAAGGATCGCTAAATTCTGAAGTTGTAGTGGTGGGTTCCCAATTATGGAGCAGTAAATGTACATGTATAATATCAGAAAGCCAGAAACACAGAAGTCACTAAATTGTAGTATAAAATGTGTGCAGGAAGAGAATATCAGAAAGGTTTAAAACACTGTTAGATGACAAACAAGAATATTGTAAACATAAGAATTTGATTTATTTTATCATACATATAACATTGGCAGTATTGGTAGAGGGTCAGACATGCTTTCCAGCGTAGTTACGTCCCTTTACGATCGGAGGTTAACTTTGCCTTTCATCCTTACAGGGTCGATAAAATAAAGTACCAGTAATACACTGGTAAATTGCTGGCCTAGTGCCAAAAGTAGAAACAATTATTATATAGACAAGTAAATAATAATTCCAATAGAATAATGAATTGTGATGAGTGTGTTTGTTTTGGTAAAAGTGTTAATGAATGCTGAGTTAACTGTTAAATATGTTGTAAAAGCTTCTTTCTTTGTATCACTGGCATGCAATATTAGTATGTTGAAAGAATGTGTTTGAGTTCAAATCCCGTCGAGGTTAACTTTGCTTTTCATCCTTACGGGGTCGATAAAATAAAGTACCAGTAATGTACTGGGTAATTGCTGGCCTTGTGCCAAAAGTAGAAACAATTATTACATATAGGAAAGTACTTGCTAGATACTATTCTAACTGGTGTAGAACCATGAGAAAATGAGTATTTCCTCTGCTGATCTAGAGTGTTTAAGTTTTTTTCATAACTTATTATCACACAGCCATAATTTCTGAAAAGTTCTTAATATAGGCAAGGACGTGCCACATGTATCAAACAAGGGGCTGTTTACTCAGAACTATATATATATATATATATATATATATATATATATATATATATATATATATATATACACAGTAAAAATAGAGTGAGAATTTGATGAGGGACAAGACAAATCCTCCTCCTTAGTGTGTCCCAAGGTAGGTTGAGTCTATTCTATAATACTTCACAAATATAAGGTGAGCGAAAATAAAACCCTGGGAAAGACTGGAATTTCAGTGTTTTTTTCATTATACCCTTAGAGATGTTTATACTGTTATAAATATATTACATTTTACAGCATTTAAATAAAATGTGATTATTTTCCTGGATTCACTGTCCCCTGTGTCTTTCACTGGCACCTTATAAAAAGCTTGTCAATTAACCATTAATTTAGTTTGATTTAGAATAGGTATATCATTTAAAAAGGCCTTCTTGTGTGTTGTTTGTGTTTTGATATCTTATTTCTTATTTTCAATTATTTTTTATATTGTGTCTTCCATTTTCATGTCAATAATAAATAATATATATCAAAAGAGCTTGCTTGTAGACTCTGACTGGAAATTTCAATGGGAACCCTGTGCAAAACTATTTCACTAGAAAATCAAACTTCATTTGAGTCTCTTTAAATATTGTGGTCTCCTGGATTCTGCTCAGTCAATCTCTCCCCTCCCAAACCGACACTGGCTGTAGATTAAATCAGTAAAAGTGTTAAAGGGTTAGTGAATATCAATTGAATAATTTTATCACACAAAAGGGTGGTGAGTTGGCAGAAACGTCAGAGCATCGGATAAAATGTTTCATGATATTTGTTCCTGCTCCTTATATTTTGAGTTCAAATCCTGCTGAGGTCAACTTTGCCTTTCATCCTACTGGGAGTCAATAAAATAAAGTACCAGTCAAGTACTGGGATTGATTTAATCGTCTCCTTCCATCCCCTCTCTCTATTGCTCTACCTGTTAGAAACTGAAAATACCCCGATAATTACACATCTTTACAACAACAACAAAAAAATACTTAATTGCATCACAAACATCTATGGCAAATCAAGCTCTATGCTTTGCAGCACCAAACAAACTGGTATTTGGATTGACAGTATCGGTAGAGTTGGATGCCATGCTTTGCAACATTGAGTTACGGTCCTTTACGGTCTGAGTTCAAATCCCGCCGAGGTTAACTTGCCTTTCATCCTTACGGGGTCGATAGAATAAAACACCAGTAATGCAGTGGAGTCGATTTAAAAAAATAAAATTACAGGCCTTGTGCCTATACTAGAAATCATTAATTTAAGTTTGGACTAAATGCACCTCAAACACAGTCATCGTGCAGTTACCTCCCTTGATAGATAACATTTATTTTTGTCACAAACGAGAAGGAAGGGTGGTAACTCATCCTTGTTTTTGTTAATGAATGTGGAAGACGACTTCACCCTAAAATTGCCCAAACGATTGTTGGACAATCATTGTGTTTAACGTACCATTTCCCTTGTGGGCGTAGAAGAAATATCAATGACTCAGCATAAATACAAAATAAGTAAATTCTTCCTCGGCCATCAAACAAACTGAGTGAATAGAATGGACCTCCGTCAGTTTCTACGATGTGTTCCAGTTGTTCGATCCACGGAACAGCTTGCTTATGAAATCAGCGTGTAAGTGGCCGATCATTCCATAGACACGTGTATCCATAACGTAAGGGTTAGAGAGATTCAGTGTGACTAGGCTGACTCTTTCAATTACAGATACAGTTCAACTGACGGGCTTCCAAATAGTTTCTGTCTACCCAATTTCACTCAAAAGGCTCCAATCGACCCGAAGCTATGGTAAATGACACTTGCCTAAAACACCATGCAGTGGGATCGAACCTGGGTCCTAATGAGTGCAAACCGAAACTCTTTAACATTTCACCATGCTGTATCTACAAACAGACTAATACTAGTTTAAAGTTTGACAATGTGTTTAAATGGTACATTACACATCAAAATTAGTGAACCTTCCAATGTGGCTTACAAATCCTTAAATTATCTATATATTTCGTATTAATTAATCCATTACCCACATTTTAATTAGTTAAATTATCATTGGGTGGTAGATATAATCTGTCAACCAGTTTAAGGGTATACTCTACCCATTGGGTGCCTTTAGTGGTGTCCTCTCTGTTGCAAACATTTGGACCAGGTCTTGGATTTCAGTATACCTTCCTACCTTCCTCCAGTCTCAGAGGCCTTGAGCAGCGTCATAGGCACTGCTTTCCATCCCCACTAATTGATGAAAACAGCAACAAATATATATATATATATATATATATATATATATATATATATAGTTTTAATATAGAAGAGCTTCTACAGGACTAGAACTGTTTCATTCGTGAGAAATCATCAGGGAGCCCCCTGATGATTTCTCATGAATGAAACAGTTGCAGTCCTGTAGAATCTCTTCTATATTAAAACTTTTATACTCTGCTATGTATTGAGTACCTTACTTACTGTGGTTACCTCCGATTTAACCTGGAATAACATATATATATATATATTTATATACCACTTGCCTGAGTCCCGACACGAGCAAACAACAATTCACAAGATAAGCTTCAGCTGAACATCCAAGCAGTCATTCCAGCCAGCCATCATACACATATACATGTATACTAAAAAGTCCATATTAGTAGCATGACAAAAGTCCGTTCACCATGTTAGTCAATCTGGTCTGTCATTGTGTCGTTTCTCCCTTTTCTTGTTGTCCTGCTTCCTTTGGTTTTCAATATCAATGCTTACATCATGGATTAGCTTCTGCCATATTGGTCTATTATCGACATAATGCCTCCAGCAGTGAAGAATGTTTCCTTTTTTCAATATATATATATATATATGTATATGCATTTGATCAGATGCAAGCATGGCGGTGTGATTAAAACAGTTGTCCCAGACTGTGTGCCTTTAGACACTGGTGTACTGCCAGATGAAATTAGTTGTACTGCCAGATGTAAATAGGTATACTGCCAGATATAATTTGGTGTGTGGCCAGTTGTAATTTAGTGTGTTGCCAGATGTAATTAGGTGGATTTCCAGATGTAAATAGGTGTACCGCCAAATTTAATTAGGTGTGCTGCCAGATATAAATAGGTGTGTTGCCAAACATAAATAGATAGACTGCCAGATGTAATTATGTGCACTGCCGTTTGTAAAAGAAGCTGTGAAAAAGCAAGATTCTATTTCAAAATGTAAAAAATACAAATTGAAATTTTTAATAAAGTCTATATATAACAGTCAAAATGGGAAACAACTAAACTTGATAACATTGCTCCATTTATTGACTAAAGAAGGAAGTACAAATAATGTTTCTGTATTTCTAATTATTTATATTTCCACCTTGTACTATGTTAATGTGTATTAATATCTCTTTTAAATAAATTTTCCATTTTAAATCTGAAATACACCAAAATATGTTTACTTGTTCTAAAGTGTGCAGTGGATAAAAATAGCTTGTGTATCTGTCTTCTAATATAACTTCTTGTGAATATAATTTGGTAGACAGAAACTGTGAAAAAGTCTGTTGTGTATGTGTACATACCATATTTTTGGAATATAAAGCACGTATAAGAAGCATTTTTATTTTGAAGAAAAACAAAATTGGAAAAAAATTATTGTAGCATCTAATATTTTTATTTGGTAAGAACCAAACTTGTAAAAAAAAAAGTAGTGGGATAGATATCATCAACTAAATCCCAGCAGGGCCACATTCTAAGGACTAAAATCAGTAAAAGACTATAAGAATAAGTGTACTGAATCAAGGCTGATCTTGATCTAGACCACAGGTTCTCAACCCATTTAGGCCAAACGCCCCTTTTTGTCCCTCGAAATCACGAAACGCCCCTACCCTATTTTTCCATTTTTCAATATACTACTGATTTTGATATCAGTAGATTACTAAAAAATTGATTAACAATATTCCAAAGATACCATTGCAGGCAGCTGAGAGTATAAATACATTCCTTGAAAGGAAATATATAAATTTCAAAAAAAAGAACATAAATGTTCTTTTTTATGAATAAGGACCAGTTGAATTTGTTATATCCCACCAGGTGATACCAGCTATTTTGAACATTTATACAAGAGCAACTCTGTCTATCCCAAGAGTGCTCTTATCTGGAAGAAAGTGGCAATTATATCATTTCAAAGCTTTCCAATGTTCCCTTTAATGAAATGGACAGAATAAATGTTGATATTTAACTTGATGTCCCCTCTGCTTTGTGAGCTTAGAGACCACGGAAAAGGGTTTTCATGACCACGCTGGAGGATATATTTATTAATAAATGGTAAAATATATACAACAAATGAGTAAGTGAATTGTAGTAGATGGTTTCCAGTCCAGTCAGACTGCAACTACAAATAAAAAAATTATTAGTTTGCTTTGTAACAATAGCATATCCAAGTTTTCGAATAAATTAACTTACTTTAACTTTGACCTCATTTCAATGGGACCCTTGAGCTTCATGGAGTCTAGCTAACTCATTGACGTGAGGCTGAATTTTCCTAAGATGTAGCCAGAGATCTCCACGTGTAATTACATTGTAGTGGTTGCGAGACTTACTGTGCAGTCTGGAAACAGCACCAAACCTCCTCTCGACTAAGTATGAGCTTGGAAAAGGCAAAGCAAATCTCTTAGCCTCTGCATGTAGATGTGGAAATTAACGCTGAATTTCCTCTTGCATCACAAAAAGGGGTTCACCTATTTTGGGAAATCTAATTTTGATCATGTCATCTGCTTGAGTTCAATGAATTCTTCTTGAAATTTAACGTCCAAATCGTTGACATTAGCTATGAAGGGATCTGCTATCCACATTGGGATGTCCATCGGCAAAAGGTCGACAAACCGTTCTCTCATGTTGTCTTGTAGTGGTATAAATTTGGAGTTGGTCATCGCTTACAATGTTTTGAACTAGAAAAATTATAGAATTCCCGTCAACAAAGATTCCTTTTGATGACATTCAATTTGGCCAGGAATGTTTTCACAGCATTCCTTGCTTTAAGCAAGGTGATCTTATTCCCTGCAAAGCCAAAATGACGCTATTGCATTTGTCAAAGATGTTGGTGAGGTAGGCGCAATCTTGCCTCTCGCCAAAAATTGTTGGCCTTGTGCTTAGATCAAATAATAATTATTATTTTATTAGTTTTCTAGTCCTGATCAAGAGTATCAATGACAAGCCGAGTGACTTCTGTTACATGTCATGCAATAATAAATAAATAGACTATATATCGTTTTCGAACTCAACTCATTTTCGAACTCAACTGAGGCACGTTCATACCTTGTAGCCTCTGATAAAGCTAGGCGTGAAAGTCGGATTGCTTTCCGAACACGCCCTGGTCTTCCACCTGATGTCCGCCCAAAGTTGCATGCTGCAGCTTCCTTAAATCGCAGCTCAGCAGAACATGAAAGCTTCAGCCTACAAAATGATGGGCAGATATGGAAGTTTGCTAAGGCTGGTGAAACATGGAAAAGAGATACCAGCTGGTCTGAAAACACTGTACCCACAACAACTGACAATAAAGAAACTGAAAAAACTCTGGGAAACTAAATCAGAACAACCTGCCATCCCCTGCACATAATCATATACTGGAATCAAAGTACAAATTGTTGTCCTTGAATGCACGTAGTCTATGCAATAAGATTCATATTTTTGACTCCTACGTCAAAAGTATCAACCCTGACTTCATTACAGTCACGGAAACTTGGGCACATCCTTTACTCTGTGATGGGGTTTTCAGCATAACTGGCTACAACCTGTTTCGTAAAGACCGCATTAATCGTCATGGTGGTGGTGTAATGGTTTACGTTCGGTCAAATTTGTCAGCAATTCCTTGTGTTGATTTGAACCAATCACAGCAGGAAGTTTTTTTCTGCGATATACGTATGACCATGACACTGCTACTTGGAGTTGTTTACCGTCCCCCAAATTACCATCAGGACACTCAACTTTGTGATATCCTCAGAGCTGCTGCCAGGAAAACAGCCACTTATGTTTTCATTGCAGAAGACTTCAATCACCCTGAAATTGACTGGGAAACCTTTCGTTGGCCGCCAAGTGCAAATGACTTCCTTGAGCTAGTGCTGGACTCGAATTGGTCCCAAGTAGTCACCTCCCCAACAAGAGGTGACAACACTTTGGACCTACTCTTCACCACTACTCCTGAAACGGTCATTAGTGTTACTGCTGAGGAACCTTTAGGTGACTCTGATCATGCTATGATCATTGCCAATCTATCCCTCATGGGCAGTAACAAGAACCACAACCATCTCCAAACTGCTCACTTTGACTGGAATAAAGCAGACTGGAACTGTTACTGCACAGAGTTGCAACGGCCAAACTGGCTTGAGTTCTATGACTCTGGAGATGTCAACACTGTACTCCAGAACATCCTGAGCTCAATATGGACAGCATGTGCAGCATCGGTGCCACATAAGCGGAAAAAACATCCCAAAAGTGCAATTTGGGAGACTGCAGCAGTCCGTCTTGCCAGAAAAGAATGGCGCAATGCTGAACGTGAGTACAAACTTCACAAATCAGACATTAATAGGAAGAGGCGAAGTAGATCGTCCAACCACCTCAAACAGGTGACAAAAAAGGCAGTGCTTCAATTTGAGCAGCGCATAGCAACCAGCCCTGACAGTAAGGTGTTCTGGAAGTATGTTCACTCAAAGCAGAGGCCTCACTCTCCAGTTGGTCCTCTTCACAATCCCCACACAAGCCAGGTTACTGACAACCCCAAGGAATGCGCAGAGCTCATTGCTGAATGCTATGCAGGCATTTTCACTATTGAAGACCAGAGTGTATCATCTCCACCACCTATGACACCGGACTCTATTACAACCATGGAATTTACACCTGCAATGCTGCGACGTCACCTAAAAATAAATGCAACCATGCCTCTCCTGGTCTTGATGGTGTTACATACCTGCTTCTTAAACGTGGTGGGTACTTCCTTCTGCACCACTTATCATGCTTCTTCCAATTCTGTCTGAACAACAGTGCTACTCCAGAACAGTGGAAAACTGCCAGTGTCATTCCTCTGTTCAAAAAGGGTGACCGCACATCACCTGTGAACTATCGTCCAGTCAGTCTTACTAGTTGCATTGCCAAACTGATGGAATCCTGTGTCAGAGAAACACTTTGGAACTTCTGGAACTCTCACAGTCTTATCCGGCCCTCGCAATTTGGATTTATCCCCAACTCCAGCTGCTGTGATCAACTTATCAAGTTTCTTGAAGACATCACCCAGATCACAGATGGCGGCTCATGGGTGGATGTTGTTTACCTTGACTTTGCGAAAGCCTTCAATTCTGTGCCACACAAAAGGCTTATGGCAAAACTCTGCAATGGGTGTGAAGGATGATCTTTTTAACTGGTTGAAGTCCTTCATTCTCAGTCGAAGAGAGGTAGTCACGGTTCTGGGACAGCATTCCTCACCATATGAGATGTCATCTGATGTACCACAGGGATCTGGTCTTGGCCCCCTTTTGTTTGTGGCATATATTAATGACATAGATGCCAACTTAAAGAATTCCACAGTACTAAAGTACGCAGACATCCAGCTGTACCTTGAGATAAAAAGGACAGATCCTGAACACTATGGATCTTGCTTGCAGTCTGACCTGGACACAATGCAACAATGGATCACGGACTGGCAACTCAAGCTAGCTGTGGACAAGTGCAGCACCATGCATTTTTGGAGTAAAAACCCAGCGTCCACATACTCCCTCCACAGCACTAATATCAAGAAGTCTTCTTGTGAACGTGACCTGGGCATTACGGTCAGCAGCGATTTGCGTTGGACGAAGCACGTCTCTAAAATTGTCAAGAGGGCCGAGGGTCTCTTAGCATCACTCAGCAAGACCTTTGTCAGCCGCTCTCCAGCTATCTATTTAAGGCTGTACATGGCTATGGTGCGGCCACACTTAGAATTTGCATCACCAGTCTGGAATCCCTATCTCGCTCAGAACATTGACCGCCTGGAAACTGTTCAGAGACGTGCAACCAAGCAAATACCCTCCATCAGGCATCTACCATACTCTGAGCACCTTGCTTCCCTGGGCATGGATACATTGAAGCTCCGACGTCTGGCAACTGACTTGGTAAACACCCACAAAATTGTTAACCATCTTGCCAACAACAACCCTGAGTCATCATCATCATCGTTTAACGTCCATCTTCCACGCTTGCATTACCTTTTTGATTTCCATGTATCTAACACACGTGGGCATGCCAACAAACAGCACAGTTCCCATGACTTTCGGAAACATTTTTTCACGCTCAGAATTGTTGAAGCATGGAACAAACTACCTGCATCTGCTGAAGCATGGAACAAACTACCTGCATCGCTTGTTAGCTGTTGAGACACTGCATCCTTTAAGGCCTCCATGCTTTCCGAGATTTGCCAACACTACACCTAATGTTCCCCCTCCATACACACATGTATATCATGACTCATACACTATTCACTTCCCTGACATTTGTGTATTATTCTATGTACTATACATGCACCTTTGACGAGTTGTAGTGCACCTGAACACTTTACACAATAATTTCATTATCATTATCATAATTTAACAAAAGTTCATACATACAGTTATGATGGGAGGTATAACCCTTTAGCATTTACATTACTCTATACATACTATTGTATTTTTGCAGTAAAGGCTTTACCTCACATAATATAGAATCTATGAGATGTCAATATTATTTATTTTG
Organism: Eledone cirrhosa; assembly: GCA_964016885.1. Classification (NCBI taxonomy): domain Eukaryota; kingdom Metazoa; phylum Mollusca; class Cephalopoda; order Octopoda; family Eledonidae; genus Eledone; species Eledone cirrhosa. The sequence goes on from OZ024740.1 coordinate 45,421,913, forward strand.
AGAACAATACCTTAACATAAGTTTGAGTGGCCAGTTACAGCTAGTTTGAACAGAAAGAGGTGAGAGAATTCTGGCCGGATATGGCCGGTTTAAATGCTAAAGAGTTAAAGCATAGATAAGTGGACATAAAAGGATGATGATGGTGGTGGCGGTGGTAGGGTGGCGATGATAAACACTTTAACCCTTTAGCATTTACATTACTCTATATATACTATTTATTTTTTATGGTAAAGGCTTTATTTCACATAATATCTCACATGATATCGAATCTATGAGATTTTGATATTATTTATTTTGAGAACACTACCTTAACATCAATATAAGTAGCAAGTTATGGCTGGTTTAAATGCTAAAGGGTTAAAACAAACAACTTTGTATCAATCATAGAACCAGGGCAGTTTTAGGCAGTTTAATGTAAAAAAGGGGTTTAAATATTTATTGTTGTTGGGTTGTTTTCATATTTTTAGTTTTGTTTACTTTCAGATTGTCTGCTCAAATGGAATTTATAAATGAAAATTTGAAACCTTTTCCAAAGGCCAGTTTCACTGGATATTGTTACTGCTAACTCTATCCTCATCAACATCAGTAACATCATACGCACCATACCAATATGGCAGAAGGGGTAAAAATGAACAAGAAGTTCTTTGTAATGAACGTTATCATTAGATTATGGTGTTTCACAACAGTTGTAGGTAAGATTGTCTCTTTCTTCTTTTTTTTTAAATATAGTGGTTAAACAAAGTGGTTGATGATTCTGCCCAGAGGATGATGGGGCTACCCAGAGGTTGATGGGACCCCCCAGGGGGTTGTTGGGAGACCCCTAGGTGGTTAATGGGACTACCCAGGTGGGTTAACTGAACTTTGGGACTAAAACCTAACATTTATATAAGAAATGAAAATACATAAAACAATTCAATAAAATACAACTTATTTATACAGGTTTCTCATTTATAAATAATTAGTATTTATTGTTTATTAAATTTTAAACTAGCAAAAGAGCCCGTCGTTGCTGGGCACACCTTTTACCAGTGTAAATAAAGAACCCCTCTCCTCAATATGGCCGTCTTTGAATAACCCCAGAACTCAGCTATTTTAGGGGAGAGCAAGATTTAAACTATATGTTGACATGTTCCGTGAGCTAAATAACCTATGTATGAAATTTGAACAAAATCAGATGGAAACTGGAAATGCATAGACTGCATACAGACAAACAAAATCAGAAAACAGCACAGCTCCCATGACTTTCAGAAACATTTTTCACGCTCAGAGTTGCTGAAGCATGGAACAAACTCCCTGCATCAGTTATTAGCTGTCGAGACACTGCATCCTTTAAAACCTCCATGCTTCCTGAGATTCACCAACACTACACCTAATATTCCCCCTCCATACACACGCACACATGTATATCATGACTCATACACTATTTACTTCCCTGACATTTGTATATTATTCTATGTACTATACATGCACCTTTGATGAGTTGTAGTGCACCTGAGCACTGTACACAATAATTTCATTATTATTATTATTATATTCTTTATTATGGCTAATCCCCATTTTTTCAATTATGGGGTTTTATATGCCCTAATATTAGACTATTTTCTGTAGTCAATTTAGGATGAAAGTTTCTAATTCTATTTTAAATATATATATATATATATATATATATAATTATATCATTATGTTATTGTAAATTATATACAAATACATGCATTTATTTACGTATTTATTTCTAGTCCTTTGGATACTCAGCATACAATTACTGAAGAAGGAAAAGACCAGGTCATATGCTGTTTCATGGTATCTGCTGTAAGTATAGTTTTATTTCATAGGAACAATTGCTTCATTATGTTGGAAAGACTCTTCAGTTGTGTCAAAGACATGACAACCTCTGTAGTACTGATACCAGAATAAATGCACCCAGTACACTCTGTAATATGGTTGGTAGTAAGAAAGGCATTCAGCTGTAGAAAATCTGCCAAACAAAGGAACATGATGGCTCTTCAGTTGTATGAAAAACATGGCAACCCTCCCTAGTGCTGGTCCAAAGATAAAATGCACTTGGTAGAGTGTAGGAACATATATAAGTGAGATGCAGGCCCCTACTGCGTCTGAAACGTTAGTAGCTTTGCTTGAGTACTGACTTAGTCTGAGAAGACGCATCCAATTCTTGCTAGCAGAGAAGATGGACATGAAATGGTGATGATATCAATAAACTTGGCAGCTACATTAATGTGTAAAGTGTCAATTGAGAGAGCTACGGGTGAAGATGATGTTGAGCTGTATATTGTGAATTGTGTGAAAACGTTTTGTTACCTTGGAGACATGTTGAATGGAGAGGGTGGCTCAGACTCTGTAACAATAAACTAGAGTGAGATGTACATTTAAAGGAAAAGTGAATACTGCATGTGTGAGAAGTGTTATGATTTATGGGAATGAGACATAGGTAATGAACAAAAAGCTGGGAAGAATGGAAATGAGAATGTCCCACTAAAGGCTTGTAAACAAGGCCATAAAACTGACTGCACTGAGGATTTGTTCAAAGTGATGTTAAACAATGATGATGATGATGAAGGCTCATGTAGGACTTGCTGCACTTTTTGAATCTGCTGACAGCCAAGGATCAGCGCACATGTATGCCACAGGACCATTTGAACAACAGCCTCATGTTTTATTGTCACAGAGTTTAACCTCTCCAGTAATACATCACTTAAGGAAGTATCATGTCATGAGGTGGACCACTGAAGGTGAATACAGGGTTTAGAGTTTTCCTTCTTCATCTACACACATATATATATGCAGTGTCTTTTAATCTAATTAGTAAATGATTTATTATAGGTCTGTAACCATTTTGTCAACTATCTTGGAAGGAATCTGGATTTTGAACAAACTGCCTTGGTTTCAGTAAGTAATTTCTGAATTCTCTTTATTCAATTTGTTTAATTCTTTCATTAAAATATTTCTAATGAAAGACTCTGCTGATGATTTTCCAGCAAATTGGACATATTTAATTATATAACTAACTTTCTCATTAATCTGGTATTTGAAACATAACTTAACAAAGGTTCTTATGTAAAGTTACAATGGAAAGTTTGTAAATAATTATGAACACTTTAGAAACACATAGAACAATTGAGCCACTCACATTAGCTTCATCAGAAAAAAGTTATTATTTCTAAGTTAATGCTATAGATATATCTAATGTTGAATAAGGGTACATATTGCAAGAAAATGGTCAAATTCTCCTACATCTATTTGCTTAGTATTGAAAAGCTTATAATCTATTCTTTAACCATTTCATTACCCCCGTCCCACTACCCCCACCCCATCCACACCACCACTTTCAATGTAAAGTTATGTTGGTACCACAACATCCAGTCCGAAACAAATGAGGTCGTGTAGGTGTCACGACAAAAAAACACACAGTCCACGCTGTAATGTGGCCGTGTAGGTAACACGGTAAAAACCTCCCAGTCCACACTGTAAACATGGTTGGTGTTAGGAAGAGCATCCAGCGATAGAAAACCCGCCAGACAGTGCTATGCGAGCAAGACAACCACTCTTGCCTCAAGTGGGAAAACTCCTGTCCAAACCCATGCAAGCGTGGAAGATGGATGTTAAACGATGATGATGATGATGAGGATTTCTAATGAAAGGCACTACCTGTGATTTTCAAGCAATTTTGAAAGTAAGCAAGAATTTGGAGTGATTTAGTAATAAACTATCATCTTTATTATTAAACTGGTGTATGGTACATAACTTATCAAAGGTTTTTACAAAACGTTTTGTAATAGTTTATATTTATCTCAAGCATGCCATCCAACAGGTCTTGTCAGAAACAACTATCTCCAATTGACCCTGCTGGATCCCCAAACAAGACCAGCCGATCTCATGGATGTTATCCAACCATCTTGCTCAGGATCTACCATTGGGTCTCCTGCCGGTTGGTTTTGTCCATAAAATCTGTCCAGCAATTATTTCTGACCACCTATCCATAGTATGAGAGTTGTGATTTCTCAATTCAGAGGACCCCCATTTCAGTTGCTTGTATTCACAATATCATTTTGGTCATTACTCAAGATTCATGACCATAGATAGGTAAGGGCTGGAACAAATACCAGATTGAAAATAGCAAGTTTGGTTTTTACACCTACCTCCCTTATTCTGATAACCAAATGCTGAGGTTGACACAGTTTACCAAATGAAATATCACATCATTCATCATCATCATCATTTAACGTCTGTCTTCCACGCTAGCATGGGAATTGTCCCACTTGAGGCAAGATTGGTCATCTCGCTCGTATGGGACTGTCTGGCAGGTGTTCTACGGCTGGATGCTATTCCTAACACCAACCACATTTACAGTGTGGACTGGGAGGTTTTTACTGTGTTACCTACACGGCCACATTACAGCATGGACTGTGAGCGTTAGATCGTCTGCATAGAGATTCATGTTACAAAATTTTAATCATGGTATAAATTAAAACAAATATTTTAGTTTAGACAAATCAGCATAAAGAGTTAATGTTTTTTTACTGGGATAAACTTTGTCTTCTGATTTCAGGGAGAATGCTTGCTGCTATTGTAGATGCTGGAAATATGCATCATTTATAAATAAATGGAAGAAAGGAAGTCTCTATATAGTGCTGTCTTTACCCACTTTCTGGATCTCTAAAAACACTACAGAAGGTCATGCTGGAGGTATTAACTCTTTTATTTCCATATTTCTAATGTAAAAAACTACCTATGATTTTTAAAATCACCAATAATTTGAAGGGATTTAAACATAAATTTCTCATTATTAAGCTAGTGTTTGGAACATAACAATTATTTTTACATACAATAATTATGGAAGATTTGGGGATAAATATCATTTAAACCGGCCATATCTGGCCAGAATTCTCTCACTGCTTTTTGTTCATACTGATGTTAAGGTATTATTCTCAAAATAAATGACATCAAAATCTCGTATTATGTGAGATAATTATGCAAGGTAAAGCCTTTACCATGAAAATCATCATCATTTAACGTCCACAATAGTATATATAAAGTAATGTAAATACTAAAGAGTTAAACCAAATAGCTTTGTATCATAGAACCAGTGGTGGTTTGGTATTAAAATGGTTAAATAAACCAATTTAAATATGTGATAAAAATATCAACTTATCAACCATGGAGTAATTTTACTGATAATCTTTGTTTATATCACCCCCACAAAAAAAAAAAAAAAATATTAAAGCAGATAGCTTAGTGGTAGAATTAATTAGGTTAATTACTGACTGATAAAAACAATAGCACCCACTGACCTCTTCATTTCTAACTATCTTATACAATAATTTTTATATTTCTACAATTAAAGTGTGTTGTTAAATGTAAACATAAATATCAGCAACCTATACCAGTCTAGTACTGAGGTTGATTCTTCCTCTCTCTCTTTGGAAGAAATAGTCGTATATAGGTTTGCCTGGACACAAGCTGCTTCATGGTCCTAACAGACAGAATAGAGCAAGTGTTTCTCCCAGAAGATAGCAAGGGAGATTTATTGAAGTAGCTATTCCAACTCATGAGGTTCACTCCTGCAGGTGGCTAACACCATCCTGGTGGTAGTAAGTTAGTGGTTTGGGGACCCAGGACTTTCCAGTTATAAGTTCAACGAGCTTATCAGAATGTGACCAATACTTCAAGTCTGCCATCTCCAATTTGTAGGGGAATGAAACCTGGCTATGTCACTAAATACACTAGGTTGGGCTTATAACCATAAAATAATGGGTTTCATTCCTTAACGGGGCAACAACAGTATGTCCTTAAGCTCCAGCTGGGAGTTAGTTGTCTTGTACTGTCAAACCTCCATAAAATCAGGCTAAACTGAGCTTTGTCCAATGCAAGCATGGAAAACATGTAAAATGTTCACTATTAACACATAACATTGCATGTTTACCATAGTCTTTATTTGATGGGATATAAAGGCAGCAAATTAGCTGAGTCTTTAGAACAATGGATAGAATGCTTTGCAGTATTCTTTCCAGCTCTCAGTTCATATACTGCCGAGGTCAACTTTGCCATTCATCCTTTGGAGGTTGGTAAAAAAAAGTACCAGTCTAGTACTGGGGTTCTTCTTTATCTCTACCTCTAGAAGAAATCAACTATGTTCAGACATGGCTAGATGGGCTCTGCTAGATTTATAATACCCAAGAAACAGTGTATGTCAATATGGCACCTCTATGACCCTATCAGGAGTTATGTTTCATACATACATAGAATTACATTCCAAGTAACACTTCCACCTTTAACATACAATTTATGTTTTACCCTATTGGCACACAATTTACCTATCTACATGTTCTCTCTCTTAACATATAATTTACCTATCACTTATCAATTCATATATAAGAAAACATCTATCCATCCATATCATCATATAGTGTATCTATAATTCAGTGTTATCATTCATCTCCCTGAGTATTAATGGTACACGTATCTGTGGAATACTCAACCACATCCATTGATCAAATAACTCATCAAAACTTACCAAGCTTCATTTTAGTTCATTCTAAAGTTCCCTACATAAAGTAGATTAAATTGTTGTTATTGCAAGCAATCTTTATATATTGATGCTCCAGCATAAACTCAGCCATGATGGTTAAAACAAACTAAACACTATATTGAAGGCAATGTTTAATTAATATGTTCATTACCATATTTCTAACATAAGACAGTGGCTCCAATTAAGCATGAACTTGGAATATGATGACCCATCTAACCCTTGCTTGCAGGGAAAACAGACTTTAAATGATGATAATGAAGACACTGCCTAGGATTTTCAAATTAAGAATGTCAGAGGTTGGTGTTTGGAACATAAATGTTTTTACATAAAATTATGATGGAAGGTTTTAGATAAATATTAACACTTTAAAATAAGGTCTGTATCGTAGAACCAGGGGTGGCTTATTATCAAAAGGAAATAAACTAGGAGTTTATTTACCCAACTTGTTCAACTATTTTAGTCAAATCTGCATTGCAGCAGCTTACTAAATAAGCTAATATTCTAATATAATGCTCTGTTTCAGGTTCAATACTGCTGGTAGCAGGAATTCTACTTCTTTTTAAAAGCGTATTTTCATTGTTCTTTCGTCAAGATTCTGAAGAGCAGAAATATTTTTTAAAAACAAATCCTAATATTTCAAATACAGTATCACATGAAGCAGGGACACAAACTGATGAGTCAGAATACACAAGACCTTATCAATGAGAGAAAATAGCACAGAAATAAATAAATCTTCCTTTCAAAAGTTGTTTAAGCAACAAAATATATAAATTAAATTAAAAAAATTCCACTATTTAATTTTGTTCTTTGTATTTTCATTTCAATTAACCCTTCTTTTGATGATAGGAAGGGCATCCAATGGTAAAAAAACCTGCCAAAGGGCCAGGAGGGCTCTTCAGCTGTGTCAAAGACATAACTTCCCTAGTGTTTAGTACCATGATAAAATGCACTTTATAAGAATGTAGAATCGTAGGATTGTTCTTGGTCCACCTTGAGGTTAGTAACACAGCCAACTCTTGATAGCATGGAAAATAGATACTAAATGATGAGATGATGTTACCATATTTCTAATGAAATACGCTGATTTTCAAATAATTCAAGTATGTAGGTAGATTTAGTAATATAACTGACTTTTTCATAATTTATGTGGTGTTTGGCAAATAACTTAAAATGATGATGTAAAGTTGTTAGATAAATGTAAACACTTTAATTTTTACTGCACTCCTATTAATCATGGCTAAATGGTTAAGAAAAATAGGTACAGGCATAGCTGTGTGGTTCAAGAGTGTTTCGGTTCACTTCAGCCCTGTTGGCATCTTGGACAACTGACTTCTCTACTATAGCCCCAGGTTGACTAATGCCTTCACTTGGTAGACAGAAACTGTGTAGATGCCTGTCATATATATATATATATATATATGTGTGTGTGTGTGTGTGTGTGTTTGCATTTACTGTTTATGTCCCATAACTTAGCAGTTTAACAAATTGAGATTGATAAAATAAATACCAGACTTGAAAAAAAAAATACAAATTCCGATATGATTAACCAAAACTTTCGAAGTAATGCTCCAGCATGGCATGAAGTCTAATTACAGAATGAAAAGTTCACTTCACAATCATAAGGGCCTGGGGTCAATCCCACTGCATGGCATTTTGGGCAAGTGTCATTTACCATAGTGTTGGATCAACCCAAACCTTGTGAAGGTGGAAGCCTGTCAGATATTACGAAGGCGAGGCTCTAATAAAGTATTGATTTGATTTTTCATGATTTGTTCAATTCATGCCAGCATGGAAATGTAGATGTCTGATGATGATGACGAAGAAAATCACCCAAAAGAAAGAAAACAACCACCACCCCAAAACTCCTGTGCTTTTGCACTTTGAATCTTGTATAATTCTTGATAATTTGTCTTATAGTAAAAAATAACAATAATTTGTTTAAAATCATATTTCCTGAAAAGATACGGCTTTGAGTAAAGCACCTATAATGGATAACTGATATGTTTTTTCTCCACAATTGATGAAATACTCTAGTCATGTTGAAACAATCGTAGATGTATAAATAATAACACCACTAATCCTTATTGAATTATATATATATATATATGTGTGGTTGGTGTTAGGAAGGTCATCCAGCCGTAGAAAACCTGCCAGATAGTCCTATATGAACGAGACACAGCCACCTGACCAATCTTGCCTCAAGTGGGACAACTCCCATCTAACCAATGCTGGCGTGGAAGATGGACGTTAAACCATGATGATGATATATAGAATTAAAATGTTAATTAAAATTAAGCTAAATACATATAAGTATGTGAATTTCGTATATCTAATGATAAAGAGTATGTTTACGAATAAACATTTGCAAAGCTTTCTAGCTATGAATATTGAAAGGCTGATGGCTAGCAGATTCCAGCACAAGTAGGGAGGGATAACTGCCAATGCATTTCTGGCTGTGGCCATCATCAGGAAAGTGCTTCCCCAGCTCCCTGCTGGAATTTGAAATAGGCGATGAAAAAAAGACTGCGACCTCTAGTATTATGCAGTACTACAGAAGACCTGTCTTCCCATATGCTGAGGAATATATCTAATAGGCAACACCTTTCTCTACCATCTCCCCTCCCATATACCTCCCTTGCTGTAACCACCTATGTCCTCTATTTCCCCCACCTTCCCAAACAATATTATGAAGTGGTCCCTCTGGAGCCACAACAAAAGTGCCCAGCCCACCCTGTATAATGGTCACGTGTGTCAAGACAATAAGCACTCAGTCCACACTGTAAAGTGGTCATGTAGGAGTCACGACAAAAAGCACCTAGCCCACATTGAAGTGGTCGTGTCGGCGACATGACAAAAAGCACCCAGCACACACTATGTGGTTGGCGTTAGGAAGGGTATCCAGCTGGAGAAACCACGCCAAAATCAACCGTCTGAGGAAAACACAGTCCTCCGACCTGACCTCTCCCAAAGGGACAGCCCGTCCTAGCATGGAAAATGGATGTTAAACAATGATGATGATGATATAGTTTTTTTGTCTATGTAGATGGGCTGATTAGCCTCATTTGCACATGGAGCTGTACAAGCCAACTCAGCTTTAAAGTAGAATTCAAATCTTCGCTCTAGAAATGCATTGGCAGTTACATACATATACTCAGATGAATAATAATTCTTTTTGTTTATTTCTTGAAACATTATTAATAAAATATACTGAATTTGATGGTCAACCATTTTAAATGACAGTAGGATTGAATATTTTTTAAAACTTCCATTCATAAACTCATATAAAAAAATAAACCAGCAGTCATTTAAAAAGAACAAGAATATTAAAAATAACAAATTTTAACATTAAATGTTGCAAAAAAAAAGAAGAAAAAATGTAGTCCCATGACACAGCAGTGATGATGGTAAATTTTTCAGTTCAATATAAATGATTTCTAATTTAGGTACAAGCCAGCAATTTTGTGGGAAGGAGAAAGTCGATTGTATCAACCCCAGTACTTGACTGGTACTTTATTTTATCAACCTCGGAAGGACAAAAGGCAAAGTTAACCGTGGCAAGATTTGAAATCAGAATGTAGAGAGCAGGAACAAATACTAAGCATTTGACCAATGCTATAACAACTCTGCTAATCTACTGCTCCACATAGACTTTAATATAATAAGAATATTATTTGTAGATGTAACTAAACATGTTTATATAACTTTCTTTACATGGATGGATGGATGCTATGGTTGTTTTTTTGCCCCCAAGTCAGTTCTGATCAAGCAGACCATCGTTTCCGCCTTGCTTTTTTTTTTTCTTCCGATATAGCATATCTAATATATATATGACTACACTATCAAATGCGTCCCCCATTTGTTTTTTCTTTTTTTTAAAAGATGGTAGAATGTATTTTGGGAGAGATTTGGCTGCTATTTTTAGCAAGTTGAGTGAAGTGACCAAATAAAGAGTTCCCCATTGTTGTAACTGAACTGATGACTCTTGGAGACAGTTCAATATTATCGATATTGATGAAATGTAAGAAACTAAATTTGAATCTTTTTTATGAGTTGAGCAAATCAAGTCATAAAGTTTGACATGACAATGTTTACATTAGGTGATGAGGAAAATAGCATTACAGAACAACAAGAGCCAACATAGTTGTATTAAATGCATTTACAAAGCTCTCATATATTCATATACATTAGTGATAGTACTAACACTGAGTGATTCATAATAAAGGCATATATGGCCCCACATACAATGTTTATATATAATAAACACACATATAATCTCGCTGTGAATATCTGTTTACAAGGTATGGTCCTCTTCTACCTCAGCTTTCCATAGTAGTGTTGTTGATATATTTCAAAAAATGTTGAAATGCTCTTACACGGTTACCAATCGTAGCTGTGATACCATCAGTGTGACTAAATGTATGTATATAATACGTAAACATATTTCATATGGCTTCCTAAACACCTCTATTTCTATACAAGTTTAGAACTGTTCATGAAAGCCTACCATCCCACTGAATAAGATATTGGACCTGTCCCTGCTGAATAAAACGCCGGGCCAGTACATGAAATGTTTCCTTTTTGGCAAATTTATTCACTACATTGAGATAATCGTTGACCGAAGGGGACATCTGCTTGAGGTTGTTCTTTGAGAGGCTATCATCACTGGCCGTATGAACTGAATTAGCTCGGTTTCGTGATGAAGATGAAACAACCGGCTTAGATTTCAAGCTGTTTGCTTTTCTTCTTCCTTTCTGTTTTACTGGTTGTTTCTGATGATTAAATGTCTCTAGTTCTTGCGATAATTCTTCAATCTTCTTTTGGTCAAAATCACTTTGGTAAAAGTTCAAAATTTTTTCTTTCAATTTTATTTTTTCTGTTTCCATCTTTTGTTCTAGATCAGTTCTGAAAGGGTGGTTAATTCCATCAAAATTAGAAAGTGGTGGAATAACGCTGTCCAGTGTACAACGTTTTATATTGTTTCTTCTGTGATAACCCTCTTTAGTACCATTCACCATAGTCTGAAAGAGAAATTTAAAACTTAGATGTTACAAACACAATAGAGGATTTTTAACATTGGGATTAAAATTTAATTCAGGATTATCCTCAGTTTTGTTAAAATATATTCAACCCTTTTGTTACCAAATTAATCAAGGAATTGAAAGGATTTAATGTAACTAAATTTCTCATTATGCTACTGGAGGAACATAGCGAAGGTTCTTACCTGAAAATTATGATGGAAAGTTTTAGATAAATATAAACACTTTAACCCTTTAGCATTTAAACCGGCCGTATCCGGCCAGAATACTCTCATCTCTTTCTGTTCAAATTGGCCTCTTATGTTACGGTAATGTTCTCAAAATCTCATAGATTCTATATTATGTGAGATGATTATGTGAGGTAAAGCCTTTACTGTGAAAATACAATAGTATATATAGAGTAATGTAAATACTGAAGGGTTAAATAAACAACCATGTATCTTAGGACCAAGGACAGTTTCTGGCAGTTTTGTAACAAAAGGGTAAAATTTGATTTTTCATGAAACTGTATGAGTAATGCCAAAAGGTATATTCTTGTTCTGTTGACTTTGAGAAGGCATATGACTGTGTTCCTCAGGACCTGCTGTGTAAGAGTATGGGATTGATGGTCAGCTTGTTGCTGCCCTGATGTCTCTATACGAATGCCCAAGTATTTGTGTTTAGATAAATGGTGCTAAATCAAAATAATTCAATGCGGGAGTTGGATTCCGCCAAAGGTGCATACTGTCACCTCTCCTGTTCATTATTTTCATGAACAGGATTGACATGTGCAGCCGGGTCGAAAGTGGTGTCATGACTGGCAGGTGTAAAATCAGTCGGCTAGAATTTACACACGGCAGAAGATGATCTTCAACATGCACTTGATAGGTTTGATGCTGAGTGCTGCATGGCTAGAATGAGATCACATCCCCGATACTATGGAAATGTGGTTAGAATGTCTCTGGAAAGAATACAGGCAAAACCAACTGGTAGGAGACCCAGGGGCACACCCTGAGGAAGATGGTTGGATAAAATCCAAGCTTGGCTGGTCATGCTTGGAGATCTAGCTGGATCAGTTGGAGACAGCTGCTTCTGACAGGACCTGCTGAAAGGAGTGTTTGAGGGCTCTGCCCCCCACGACCCTCTCAGGAATAAGTGAGCGAAAAAGAAGAAGAAGAACCTTTGCTATGTTCCAAACATCAGTGGAATAATGAGAAAGTTAGTTACATTATTGCATCCTTTCAATTTCTTGAGTTTTTAAAAAATATGGTAAATCAGAGGCAGTGTGTCCATTCATTAAAAATATGGTGACAAAAGGGTTAAATATATTTCAATGAGAAATAGGGATAATCTTGAAAATAGGGAAAAGCGGACGTATGATGATGATGATGATGATGATTTTATGATTAAAAAAATTGAACTCGCAATATACCTTTTTTCTTTTAAGAAGTAACTCATCAAAATCTGAATTGGTCTTTCTCTTTAATTGAAGAGTTGATTGGCTGGAAATAAATCAATAGAAAAAAAAGTTTAACATTTCAATTAATACAAACAAATATTTTGATTAAAGTATAATGAAAAGAAAATGGGAAATAAATAGTTTTGTATCAAAGGACCAAAAACAGTCCTTTGCGTGTTGGTGTTGAAACTTGTCAGAGCAGTAAGGTCACAGCAGCGGATGTATACCTTTCACTGACTTTATTCTCAGATTTTGAAATATGGAGTACAATATCATCTTATAGATTTTTAAAATAAACTATTCTTAGTGAAGGCTAATTGTTCAAGATTGCACTATTTATAAATAAATCTTCACCAAGAATAGTTTGTTTACAAAATATTTAAGACGATATTGTTTCATACCTCAACATTTGGGTGTGAGTATTGACGATCTGTAACAATAGTGAAATAGATGCATCCACCACTGTTACCCTGATACAAAGGTAGCTATGACATGCCCACAGCAAGTCTAAATATATATTTATTATACATAAATATATTAGTGTTTCATATATACCTTCATTCAGAATCACAATGGCTTAGTTCTATTGCTAAATTGTTGTATGTGAATAAATAAATTTCAAGATAAAATTATGAATAAAATTAAATCATGAGAAATGATAATTTTTTTTCCTTTACACATCAGAATATGGTGAACAATACAGAATCCTAGATTCATAGATTACAATTTTAGTAATATATTTATTCTTCTTCTTGATATTATACCATGTATATAATTAGATACAATATTTGTATAGAATGTCTTTTTTATCTTCATTCGAGTAATTTACTTATTGTGAAATGTGAGATTAAAGGTAGGTGTTTACCAAATATCAGCCGGAAGTTCACTAGTCTTCATCACAGTCCTTGAAGCTCTCTCAAAATAGTTCAGATCATTTGACCCCAGAGAACTGTTGTAAACAGGTGACTTATCCATCATTATGGAGTTTGTAGCACTGACCGAACTGACTTCAGAATTTGGAAACTTAGGACTGACTGAACTGACCACAGAATTTGGAGGCTTGGAACTGACTGAACTGACCATGAAATTTGGAGGGTTGGAATTGACCATGGAATTTGGAGACTTAGAACCGACCACAGAATTTGGAGACTTGGAACCGACCGAACTGACCATGAAATTTGTAGGCTTGGAACTGACTGAACTGATCACGGAATTTGGAGACTTGGAACAGACCGAATTGACCATGGAATTTGGAGACTTGGAACTGACTGAATTGACCACGGAATTTGGAGACTTGGAACTGACTGAATTGACCACGGAATTTGGAGACTTGGATGTATTGCTGAGGGTAAATATGAAAAGAGTCAATAGATTAATTAATGTTTATTAACATCTTTGTAAGTTGTGCCCCAGCATGGCCGCAATCTAATGACTGAAACCAGTAAAAGAGTAAATCATCATCATCATCATATAACATCTATTTTCCATGTCTGCATTGGAGAACCACATCTTGCTCATATGTTCCATATTTTGGTACAGATTCTACAGCTGGATATCCTTCCTAAGACCTTATCATGGTACCAGCACTACTATTTTACAGAGTGTACTGGGTACATTTTATCATGGCACCAGTACAACCATATTACAGAGTGTAGTGGGTGCATTTTATCATGACACCAGCACCACCACTTTACAGAGCGTACTGGGTACATTTTATAATGGCCCCAGCACTACCACTTTATAGAGTGTACTAGGTGCATTTTATCATGGCACCAGCACAATCACATTAAAGATTATACTGGGTGCATTTTATTGTGGCACCAACATTATCACTCTACTGAGTGCATATGACATTAGCACTACCCCTTTAAATAGTTGAATGATGCATTTCATTGTGGCACCAGCACTAAACTTTACAGAGGGTACTGGATATATCATATTATGACAGCATCACTACAACTTTACAGGGTGTACTGGGTGTATCATATTGTAACAAAAGCACTATCACTTTACAGAGGGTACTGGGTATATTTTATCATGGAACCAACTCCACCATATTACAGAGTGTACTGGGTGTATTATATTGTGGCACCAATTCCAAAAACACATGAATAAATAAAAATTAGGTATATTTTCTTAAAAACTCACATTTTTGTTTTTCGCCTTTTCATTTGTAAATTGTTCATGACATCATCGTTAATTTGCCCATTGATTGGGAAATCAACCGGTGGTGGTGTTGGAGGTATACGTAGACGTAAGCCCCATAGACTTCGACTTTTCTTTATTTCTCGGCCACACTGGAATCTTTGCAAAAATATCAAACATTTACATAAGGAAATGTTCTAAGTTAAACCCTTTTGATAACAACCCACCCAAAACATCCTCTGGTTCTATGAAACAAAGCCAATTATTTTAAAATTAAAATCTTCTTTGCCCACTTATTCCTGGAAGGGCCATGGGAGCAGAGTCCTCAAACATGCCTTCCAAAGTGTCCTGTCAAAAGCAAGTCTCCAATTGATCCGGCTGGATCCCCAAGCAAGACCAGCCGAGCACATGGATGTTATTTAACCATCTTGCTCGGGGTCTACCCCAGGGTCTCCTGCCAGTTGGTTTTGCCCCTAATATCTGTCCAGTGATTCTTTCCTTAAACATTCTAACCACAAGTCCATAATATCAGAGCTGTGATCTCTCAGTTTGGAGAAGTAGCATCTCTACTTGAAGTGAATCCATGATCTCTGATCTATGCACTCTATCAAGTAACATTTGTTACTCCAAAGACCCTTTGGAGGAACTCCATTTGGGCCTCTTGTATTTTTAAATAAAAATCTTCCAGCATAACTTTATATAAGAGCCATTTGTTAAGTTATTATCTTAGTAATGAAATATATAATGATTTTAGCAAATCCTTCAAAATTCTTCATTAATAGTGTATTTCATTAGAAATAGGGTCACAAAAGTGTTCCTACATAAATTGAAATCCAACATAATTTCATATAAGAACCGTATGTTAAATTACTATAATTCTTCATTAATTAGTAAAAACAGAATATCATAGCATAGTTTATAAGGAAATAAAAAAAAATATTTACCTTTTCTTATGATTCCTTAAAGTTTCCAACATTTTTACTTTCTCCTGACTTCGTAGGTGTGTTTCCAGCTAACAAGATAGAAAATAGGTTTAGTTTACACGCACATAGAATAAAGGGTACAATTTACCCCGAACCTTTGCTACAAGGGACAAAAACAGACATTAAATGATGGTGATGATTTCACAGTTTATTTCAATTATATCATATAATTCAATTGTTTTTTAATACTTGCAATGTTTGAAAAACTATCAGTATATATATACATACACACATATACACAAGCATTTAATCCACCCTGTAAGGTGGTTGTGCTGGTGACACAATAAAAACCATCCAGTGCACCCTCTCAGATGGTTGTTTTGGTGCCATGACAAAAAGTACCCAGTCAACTCTGTAGTTGGTTGTGCTGGTACCATGAGAAAAAAAGTACCCAATCAAACCTGTCAGATGGTTGCTTTAATGCTGTAATGGACTGGCTAGTTCCGTATAAGCATGGCATGATCACCTGACCCATCTAGTCAATACAAGCATGGGAAATGATGTTAAATGGTGATGATGACACACATTACACGCTTCCACAAGGTCACTTAGTCTGCTTGAAATAGCTGTTAAATTTTCTTTAAAAAACCCACACTAGTGTCTTAAAAAATGAAGAACACAAATAAGGTAATTTTAGATGTATAGTCTGAAAAAAAAAATGGCTGGAAATAACTGGAAGATTATATGTGCATAGTTCAACTGGGGAAAATTAACAACTACTTTATATCATGTAGTTGTTACATCTCTGACTTATGTAGGTTAAGCTGAACTCCTATGTGGTTGCATCTTACAGGTTTTTTAGATGTTTTAGTGACAGCAGCCCTAGTACTATCATATTGTTGTTGTTACAGCTCACATCTAGGTAGGTTTAGCTGGCCTCCTATAAGGTTGCATCTCATAGGAAGTTTTTGGGGAGTTTTAATGACAAAGTCCTCATGTCTTATCATGAACAGACTAGACACTAGTTCATTGCAGCAATTAACCACAAGCTGTGGCTGGTCATAATTTTTTCCTCATCACAGTGGACTGGGGCATAGAAATATCAGGTTCAAGGAGACAATGTTCTGTCCAGCCCAGGAATTGAACCCATAGTCTTATGACCATGTTTCCAACACCCTAACCACTAGGCCACAGTGTTGCCGGCTGAAATAGTTTGAGAGGAATCTTCAGTTAGAACAAACACATAACTTCTCCAGTGTTGATACCATAAAACACACCCAGTACAGCCTGTAAAGTGGTAGTGCTGCTGCCATGAAAAAATACACCCAATACACTCTGAAAGGTTGTTGGCATTAGGAAGGGCATCCAACTATAGAAAACATGCGAAATATGGAAAGTTGCGTGAAAGTTGAATGTTATACGATGATAAATGATGATGATGAGCAAGACAAGGTTGTACCAAGCTGCCTGGTTATGGACCATGAGAACCTGTGTGAAAAGTGAATGTTAAATAATGATGATGATGATGATGATGAGTGTTAACAAGTGTTTTTTACCAAGTCCAACTGCAGATTTTGCCAATTCATATACACCCAAGGCATTATTACTTTATCTAAGTCGTAATATTTTTTCTGATGAAGAATATATAAATTGAACAAGGCCAATTGAGCAACATCAATCCTAGAAATAAAAGAAAAGAAATATATAGAAAAATTACAACTGTAAGAAAAATATTTTGAACAATAATATTTTCAAATTATTTCTTTTACTGGTTTCATCAGACTGTGGCCATGCTGGGTCAATACCTTGAAAATATTTATCGATCATATTGACTCCAGTATGTATTTTTTAAAGTAGGTATTTATCTTTTTTATTTTATCTCTTTTTGTAGTCCTATATTTGAGTGTATATGGTATGTTACTAAAATCCCTCCAAATCCTAGATTATTTTGAATTTTATTAGAAAACCATTAGAAATGTGGTAATGAAAGAGTTATAAATGATACCATAAAAAGTGTTCAAATTAAAAATTAAATCTTCCATCACAATTTTATGTAGGAAATGTTTTAAACACCAAAACCAAGGATAAAGTTAATTATACTACTAAATTCCTCTAAACTTTTAATTATTTTAAAATTACAAGCAGTGTCTTTCATTAGAAATATTGTAATGAAAGTTAAATACAAAAAGAATTTAAGTACTTCAAATTTAATACATGTAATTATATATATATATATATAGTTTATTCTAGCTTTTAGAATAGGTACACCATATCTCTGAATATAGTAATAGATGACAAAGGGTTGGTGTCAGGAATGGCATCTGGCAGCACAGAAAAGTGAACGTAAAACCAACAATGATGATGATAAATCATTTACAAGAAAAGAAAACGTTCTAAATAAATAAAAAACAATATTGTTTCATTTAATACAAACCATACATAAAGAAAAGTTAAAATGAAAAATTAAACACTTTTTTGCATCAATCATTTTACTAACCATTTTAATGGGATACGTTTCAGATATTCTGGACCCGAATTGCAGAAGGAACAAACAAATAGAAAGAATCTATCACCATACAACAAAGGCTGATCTAGGCATTGTATACAAGCTGAAAACAGATCAAAAGAAATTAAGGTTTAACACTTCATTTTAAATATTAAATATTGCATAAAGATTCTTAAACAGCATATAATTTAAATTAGAAAATTACTTTTAATCCTTTTGCTACCAAACTGCACCTGTTTTAAAGTGTTCATATTGAAATTTAAATCTTTCGTTATAATTTTAGATAAGTAAATTTTGTGAAGTTATGCTCAAAACACAAGCTTAATAATGAGAAGTTAGTGATATTAACAAATTCCTATAAGTTCTTAATTATTTTCAAAATGATTAAAAAATTATAGGCAGCCTCTTTCATTAAAAATATGCAGTGTCATTAGAAATATAACAAAAGGGTTAACTTAATTCTTATGATAACAAAAGGGTTAACTTAATTCTCATAACAAAAGGGTTAACTTAATTCTCATGATAACAAAAGGGTTAACTTAATTCTCATGATAACAAAAGGGTTAACTTAATACTCATGATAACAAAAGGGTTAACTTAATTCTCATGATAACAAAAGGGTTAACTTAAATCTCATGATAACAAAAGGGTTAACTTAATTCTTATGATAACAAAATGGTTAACTTAATTCTTATGATAACAAAAGGGTTAATTTAATTCTTATGATAACAAAAGGGTTAACTTAAATCTCATGATAACAAAAGGGTTAACTTAAATCTCATGATAACAAAAGGGTTAATTTAATTCTTATGATAACAAAAGGGTTAACTTAATTCTTATGATAACAAAAGGGTTAACTTAATTCTCATGATAACAAAAGGGTTAACTTAATTCTCATGATAACAAAAGGGTTAACTTAATTCTCATGATAACAAAAGGGTTAACTTAAATCTCATGATAACAAAAGGGTTAACTTAATTCTTATGATAACAAAAGGGTTAACTTAAATCTCATGATAACAAAATGGTTAACTTAATTCTTATGATTGCAAATAGTTTTAAAATATTGTAAAAAAATCACAGAAGGTACAATGCCCCAGCCTGCTCTATGTAGTGCAAGTACCTATGTGTGTGGCAACCTGTCTAACCCATGCAAGTAAAGAAAATAGATGTTAAATGGTAATGATGATGCATGAATGAATTTATACAACATTTATTATGACTTTCTGAAAAGATGCTAAAAAACAACAGTGAATTCAGTTGTTTGCTGAATTTAATTCTCATTCAAACCACTGAAGGTCTACTTGTAATGAAGAATATGAATGTATTGAAAAACAACAAAATTGGGGTAAAGTAAGGTAGAAAAATCTATGGCTTAAGTCAACTTTTGTATGGCTGTAGCACGAATAACTTAAGGCAGCAAACATTGGCAGAGATATTAGACTTAGGTAAAAGGCTTTATGGTATCTATTTTGGCTCTCTGCATTCTGAGTTTAAATCTCATTGAGGCTAGCTTTGGTTTTCCTCTTTTTGAAGTTGATAAACAAACACCAGTCACATACTGGAGTTGATTTCACTCCTCTCTCCCTCACTCTGTAAGAAATAAGATATACTCAACGATGGAAGAGAGGTGAGACATGCCAGGTTTAGATGCACAAAGTTAAATAATACTGACTACACCTATATTGAATTAAACCAAAAATAAAGTACCAGTCTAGTGGACTATTACTTTATTTAGTCACCCTGAAAAGATGGAAGACAAAGTTGGCCATCGCAGGATTTGAATGCAGAACTGCAATACATCTGGCTAAGCATTCTCTCCACCACTCACTACAGATCACAATAACATCTTAAAAGGATTCAAAATTCATTTAGCTTAAAATTATTTCTAAAGAGAACAAAATAAATTAACCATAGTGATAGATGTTAGGAGTTATAGCGATGGACGTTAGGGACTTACCTTCATGGAACCACATTCGGCAGCGACAGCACTGGAGCATCTTAATGTACCAACTACAATTACAGAAGTAAGTAAAATTTTAGAATACTCTATAAAAGTTTATAACAGTAAATGTGTTTACAGATCTCACATTCTTTACAAAACAGTATATATAAATCACAAAGGAGATGACACAGGGTCGAGATCTCTGGCGGCATGCACAAAATGAAATGAAATAAATATGCAGAGGACACACTCATCTACACAAATCCACCACTACCCTAATCTCCCTAGTTTTAATAACCTTTCACCTGCTAAATATCTCACACACATAATCGATGTTGAACTTGCTTACCTGCACCCCCTCCACTTGATACATTTTGCCTGCCCAACTCATGCATAGAAGTATGAAAGTTGGGCATGTTCGACATCTGATCTCCCATAATGCTGTTGACAAAAGCACAACGTCCACCTTGTATGCTGATCCAGTGCCACAACAAAAGCACCTAGTCCACCCTGTAAGGTGGTCGTGATGGTGACACAAGAAAAAGTACCCAGTTCACACTGTAACGTGGTCGTGATGGTGACACAAGAAAAAGCAGTCAGTCAAACCTGTCAGTTGGTCGTGTTAGTGACACGACAATAAGTAACCAGACCACTCTGTAAGGTGGTCATGTTTGTGATACAACAAAAAGCACCCAGCTCACCCTGTAAGGGGATCGTTTTGGCACCACAAAAAGCACCAAAGTCCACACTAACGTGGTTGGTGTTAGGAAGGGCATCCAGTCATAGAAACCAGGCCAAAATGAGATCTGTATGAGCATGATGTAGTCTCTGGACCTGACTTTTCTCATAACATGACAACCCGTCATAAATGGACATTAAATAATGATGATACATATATATATATATACATACACACAGAGTAAATGTATTTACTGGATATGTTTACAAAATAGGGTGGTTGTATGCCGTTACTACACTGTTTTCTATAATCAAACATATAGTGAAAGCTGCTAATCCAATTCAATTTCCCTAACATTCACACACTACTCATACATTTACCTGTTCTCTGCTTATCTGAACTTTCCTGATGAAGGACTTCTATTCAAAACGTTGAACCCTCTTCCATTTCCCTCAAGTGAAAACCTAATATAACTATACTTTTACATTCTTGTGTTTATGTGTGTGTGTGCTTGTTCCTCATTCATTTCAAACCTAAAATAGTGTCACTATAGTAATACCTAAAGTAGTATTGTATAGCATAGCACTACTATACAGTTCTGTTGTACTATATTGTACTGTATAGGATTGTTGCACTATACTATATAATATAGTACAACAGTACTGTAGAGAACACAAAACTGTAGCATCAAGCATCAGAACTAAAATTTCTACTGCAAACCTCCAGTTTTTACTTATATTTTGTAGAAAATGATACACACACCAATATGTGTTTGATGACCATTTTCCACACTAAATCAAGGGTTATTTAACCTTGGACCCCATGGCAGACTTTATATTGATTATGGCACCCTTTTAAGGCAATATTTGACAGTTGAATGCCCTTTTAGCCAGTGCTTACGACATGCAAGGTACTACTTTAAACCAGATACACACAATATGTCAAATATTATTTTCTTTCTAAATCAAGAGACTTTATCATTGGTCTCTGGTCATATATGGACAATCACACTAGTTAGTGTGCCACATAAATACTATAATACGCAGTTTATAAAAGCAAATCTTATAAGAAAAGAGGAAGATCATCACTTTATGCCCATTTTTCTACGCTGGCATGTGTTGGTTAGGTTGTTACAGACTCTAGTGCTGGTGCTATGATGATAGCATAACAACCACTTTAGTGCTGGTACCGTAATGATAGCATAACAACCACTTTAGTGCTGGTACCATGATAACATAACAACCACTTTAGTGCTGGTGCCATAATGATAAAATAACCACTTTAGTGTTGGTGCCATAATGATAAAATAACCACTTTAGTGTTGGTGCCATAATGATAAAATAACCACTTTAGTGCTGGTGCCATAGTGAGACCATAACTCCTCTAAAGCTGGTGCTAAAACAACCATTTAAGTGCTGGTGCCACAACACACTCTCTAGTGCTGGTGCCATAACAACTACTTTAGTGTTGGTGCTATGATGATAGCATAACAACCACTTTAGTACTGATGACATAACAACCCTTCTCTAGTGCTGGTGACACAACAACCACTCTAGTACCACTGTCTGTAAAGTAGTTGGGATTATGAAAGGTCTCCTGTTGTAGAAATGGTACCAAGAATGGCATATATGAGCAAGGCATGGTTTTCCAATTAATCTAGGAAGGCAGTGACTTTGAATAAAGATTCAGACAGTGACAGCCAGTTCAGCCAATGTCAGTATGGGAAGCAGATATAAAATGATGATGATGTCAACTGTTAGACATACAACCTTCTCTAAATAACAGCAATGATGATCAAAGTTAATATTCCAGAATGACCAAAGCAACAATGAATTGCTAACTTCTCCCCTACTAAAAAAGAAATGAAATATTTATGAGAAAATCCATAACAAAAAAAAAACAAAAAAAAACTCACATGCCAGGACCACCACAATAACAATAGCTCTGTTCAAGATTGGTTTTATGCTGGGCATCCCATGTTAACTCATTCATCTGAAGAAAATAACCATCAATAAAGCAATTTGAGACCAGATACACACGTGTTTATATTTATCTAAAAAAAACCTTCCATCATAATTTTATAATAATAATAATAATGAAATTATTGTGTACAGTGCTCAGGTGCACTACAACTCATCAAAGGTGTATGTATAGTACATAGAATAATGTACAAATGTCAGGAAAATGAACAGTGTATGAGTCATGATATAATAATAATAATAATAATAATAATAATAATAATAATGAAATATTGTGTACAGAGCCCAGGTGCACCACAACTCATCAAAAAGTGCATGTACAGTACATAGGGCAATGCACAAACATCAGGAAAATGAACAGTGCACGAGTCATGATACACACGTGTGCATGTGTATGGAAGGGGTACATCAGGTGTAGTTTTGGCATATTTCGGGAAGCGTGAGTGTCTTAAAGGATGTAGTGTCTCGGCAGCTAACAACTGACGCAGGCAGTTTGTTCCATGCTTCAGCATCACAGAGCGTGAAAAAATGTCTACGAAAGTCATGGGAGCTGTGTTGTTTTCTGATTTTGTAGGCATGTCCACGTGTGTTAGTCACATGGAGATCAAAAAGGTGCTCAGGGTTGCAATTGGCGAGATGGTTAATAACTTTGTGGGTATTTTACCAAGTCCATTGCCAGACGTCGGAGCTTCAATGAATCCATGCCCAGGGAAGCAAGGCGTTCAGAGTATGGTAGGTGTCTGATGGAGGGTATGCGCTTGGTTGCACGTCTCTGAACAGTTTCCAGGAGGTCAATGTTCTGAGCAAGATAGGAGTTCCAGACTGATGATGCGAATTCCAAGTGTGGTCGTACCATAGCTGTATACAGTTTTGAATAGATGGCTTGAGAGCGGCTAACAAAGGTCTTGCTGAGTGATGCCAAGACACCCTCGGCCTTCTTGACAATCTTAGAGACATGCTTTGTCCAACGCAAATCGCTGCTGACAGTAATGCCCAGGTCACGTTCACAAGAGGACTTCTTGATATCAGTGTTGTGGAGGGAGTATGTGGATGCTGGATTTTTCCTCCCAAAATGCATGGTGGTACACTTGTCCACAGCCAGCTTCAGTTGCCAGTCTGTGATCCATTGCTGCATTGTGTCCAGGTCTGATTGTAGGAAAGAGTTGTAGATTTCAGGATCAGTCCTTTTGATTTCAAGGTACAGCTTGATGTCATCTGCATATTTCAGTACCGTGGCATTCTGTAAGTTGGCATCTATGTCATTAATATATGCCACAAACAAAAGGGGACCAAGAACAGATCCCTGTGGTACACCAGATGACATCTCATATGGTGAAGAATGCTGTCCTAGAACCGTGACTACTTCTTTTCGGCTGAGAATGGAGGATTTCAACCAGTCGAAAAGATCATCCCTCACACCCATTGCAGAGAGTTTTGCCATAAGTCTTTTGTGTGGCACAGAATTAAAAGCTTTAGCAAAGTCAAGGTAAACAACATCCACCCATGAGCCGCTGTCAGTGATCCGGGTGATGTCTTCAAGGAACTCGATAAGCTGATCACAGCAGTTGGAGTTAGGGATAAATCCAAACTGTGAGGGCCAGATGAGGCTGTGACAGCTCCAGAATTTCCAAAGTGTTTCTCTGACACAGGATTCCATCAGTTTGGCCATACAGCTAGTAAGACTGACTGGACGATAGTTGACAGGTGACATGCGGTTGCCCTTTTTGAACAGGGGAATGACACTGGCAGTTTTCCACTGCTCCGGAGTAGCACCATTGTTGAGACAGTATTGAAAGAAGAAAGAAAGCTGGCGCAAAAGGAAATACCCGCCACGTTTGAGAAGCAGGTATGTAACACCATCAAGACCATTGGGAGGCATAGTTGCGCTTATTCTTAAGGTGACGTCGCAACATTGCAGGTGTAAATTCCATAGTTGTTATGGAATTTGATGTTGGAGATGGTACATTCTGGTTTTCAACAGTAAAAATACTTGCATAGCACTCAGCAAGGAGTTCTGCGCATTCTTTGGGATCGTCAGTGATCTGGCTTGTGTGGGGATTGCGAAGAGGACCAACTGGAGAGTGAGGTCTCTGCTTTGAATGAACATATTTCCAGAACACCTTACCGTCAGGATTGGTTGCTATGCACTGTTCAAATTCAAGCACTGCCTTCTTTGTCACTTGCTTGAGATGGTTAGAAGATTTATTCCGCTTTTTTCTGTTGGCATTTGATTTATGCAGTTTATATTCCCGTTCAGCGTTCCGACGTTCTTTCCTGGCAAGTCGGACCGCTGAAGTTTCCCAAATTGCACTTTTGGGGTGGTTTTTTTTCTGCTTACGTGGCACCGATGCTGCACACGCTATCCATATTGAGTCCAGGATGCTCTGGAGTATAGTGTTCACATCTCCAGAGTTATACATCTCATGCCAGTTTGGGCGCTGTAGCTCAGTGCAGTACAAGTTCCAATCTGCTTTCTTCCAATCAAAGCAAGCAGATTGGAGATGTCTCTGGTTTTTGTTGCTGCCCTCAATTGCCAGATTGGCAATGATCATAGCATGATCAGAGTCGCCTAGAGGTTCCTCAGTAGTACAACTGATAACCACTTCAGAAAAAAACTTCTTCCTGTGATTCGTTCAAATCAACGCAAGGAATTACCGAAAAGTTTGAACGAACGTAGACCATCACACCACCACCACGGAGATTAATGCGGTCATTGTGGAAAAGGTTGTACCGAGTAATGCTGAAAACCCCATCACAGAGTAAGGAATGTGCCCATGTTTCTGTGACTGTGATGAAGTCAGAGTCGATGCTTCTGACGTAGGATTCAAACAGATGTATCTTGTTGCATAAACTGCGAGCATTTAAGGACAACAATTTGTACCGTGCTCGCAGTTTATGATGGTGTGTAGAGGGTGGCAGGTTGTTCTGGTTTAGTTTCCCAGAGTTGTAACAGTTTTTTCATTGCCAGTTATTGTGGGTAGATCACACTCAGACCAGCTGGTATCTTTCTTCCACGTTTCACCAGCCTTAACAAACCTCCAGATCTGCCCATCATCACGCAGACTAAAACTTTCATGTTGTGCTGAGTTCCGATTCAAGGAAGCTGCAGCACGGAGCTTTGGACATACATGGGGTGGTAGGCCTGGGCGTGTTCGGAAGGTAATCCGATTTTCACGCCCAGCTTTAACAGAGGCCAGATGGTATGAGATTGCCTCAGCGGGGTCCGAAAAAGACAGCCTGATGAGTCTGGGTTTTGGACCAGGTCGACCAAGGCGGAGAGCACCCTTTCGGGGAACACAGCCTAGGTCTTTGGCTGAGCTGGCAGAAAATGTAAGAACCTTTAAGTTATGTTCCAAATACTAGCTTACTAATGAGAAAATTATTTATATAATTAAATCCCTCCAAATTCTTGATTATTTTCAGAAGTATAGGTAGTATTTTTCATTAGAAATATGGTAACAAAAGGGTTAATTACAATTAAAGAAATGAAAGGTTTACATACATTATAAGGTAGAGATTGTTTCATCATTTGTAGAGCCTGTGCTAAAAGTGAAAAAAACAAACAAACAAAACAATTACTGCAACAGATGCAATAAAATAATAGAGGAAAACAAAGCGAAAATTTTATAAATATAATTTTTTAAAAAATAAATACAACAGTTTTTCTGATTAAAAAAAACAAAACGTTGACTACATCTTTGCATATCATAGGGTTGATGCCAAAAAAGGCATCTGGCTATAAAATGATCTGTCCACTAGTAGAGATACAGTAAACATTTGAATTAACAAACATGTTTTTACATATTTTCTAGTAAATTATTACAGGATTGTTAAGAGTTATACAATGCTCCAAACACCAAATCAATAATGAGAAAGTTGGTTATATTACTAAATCCCTCCAAATTCTCGAATTTTAAAATGGACAGTATGGTAATGAAACGGTTAAATTTTATACCCAAAAAAGTATTTAAAAAAAAATTATTTACAGTATCAGATATTTGAACACTCACTCACCATTAGGTCCACTCTTTAAAGCACCTCCACGCTGAAAAGATTTGGGGGCGAAATTTAAAGTAAGAATTATACTGAAGAAAAATGTTTTGTGCGAACGTATTATAGAAAACAATTATTTTAAAACTAAAACTGTACTAACCCTTTTTGTAACAAACAGCCTGAAACTAACCCCGACTCTACGACACAAAACTGTTTGAAATTTAAAAACAGTCACCAAAATTCAGATAACTATAATAATAATAGTTGAATAAGTTGGGTAAAGTATCACTGAAGATGGAAATAAGTTGTTACAGACACAGGAATCACACAATGCATCTCTATGTTCCTGTCCAATTTTCTCCATCTCCAAACTTATTCAACTATTATTATAGTTATCTGCATTGAGATGACTACACATTTAAATTTTTAATTTCTCAATGCTTTGTCAGTATATTCATCTAAAAACCTTCCATTCTAAACACCTGCATAATAATGAGAATGTTAGTTATTTTAACTCGAAATTCTTTAAAAGCCTTAGTGTCTTTCATTAGAAAGATGGTAATGAAAAAGTTAAAAGCCAGAGGCAGTGTCGTTCATTAAAAAGATGGTAATGAAAGGGTTAAAGACAGACAGTGTCTTTCATTAGAAATATGGTAATGAAAAGGTTAGACACAGGCAATGTCTTTCATTAAAAACGTTTCGGTGATCTTATTTCCTATTCCTGTACATCACTCGGCTGCAATGACCATCAGTAGAAATAACACTTAATATCTATCTAAACCTACTAAACCTAGGTTTTTTCCTTGGGAAGTGTTGTGATATAAATTTTAACTAAGGACTGATACAAAACCATTACTTACCTAAAAGTACTAACTAACAAAATAACACTGCAGATCAATAACCTATATACTAAATATTTGATCACCATCATTAATTTTGTGTTTGTTTTCCTAAGCTGGAATTGGGTGGACAAGATTTTTTGAGCAGAATTCTACACCAACCTTGTTGTTTTTTTTTTTAAGGTAGGGATCTGCTGAGCAGTGGTATCTCTGTTTACGCAGAACTTAAATATGACCACCTGTGATATCGAATGCAAAGAGAAGAGACAAACACAGGCATTATTATCATCATACGTCCATTTTCCACATTGGCATGGTTTAAACAAGATCGTTATGGACCAGGCTAGTACTTATTTAGAGTTACTGTCCTTCTAGACAGACCAGGATCCACGTTTCACTCAACAGATTCCATTTGGGGCATGGTTTCTATGGCTGGATGCCTTTTTTAACACTAATTATGACAAGATTCCTTACAGATTCTGGCTACCAAATTCAGACAATATATTAGTTGATCCATGGCTATAGTAGAAGATACTTGCCCAAGGTGCCATATAGTCAAATAGAAGCCAAAACCACATATATAATCCAATCAGATACACACAATCATTTTTAAGATATCAAAATAAGTATTTACTTTTCAATGAACCCAGTATTTATAAAAGTTTTAAATATATATACTTGTATTTTTGGATGTGTATCATCACCATCGTTTAATATCTATTTTCCTGTTAGCAAGGGCTGAACATGTCACTGACTGATCAGTACTTAAACCTCAGCCCTCTAGGTGGGTCAGAAGCTCGACATATGATCCCATGCTCTACCAAGTGCATTTTAGCATGACACAAACACTAGGAAAGTGGCCATGTCCTTCACACAGCAGAAGAGAGTATTTCAGACCCTTCATTTGTCAGGTTTTCAATGGCTGATTGCCCTCCCTACCACCAACCACTTTTGAGGGTACTGAGAGATAGTTCATATATATGTGTGAGTGTATGTGTATATATGTATGTATATATATATCAAATTAGATAACTATAATTTTTTTTTCTGCAACCCCTACTTCTAAAAAACTATAATTTATTTTGTATAAATTAATTACTTTTTGTTGTGTACTGTAAATGTATGCATATAAAAAAAATATTAGGTGCATCTTCAACTCTTCATTTTTCCTATATAACGTGATTTGTACAGAATTCTTAAATTATATATATATATATATATATATATATATATATATATATATACATCATTTTTTTTCCATTTTACATCCGCTTTTCCCTGCTTACATACATGCATATATATATACTCACATACACACATTATGTGAAAGCACAAAAATAGTTATGTAACAGTGTGTAGATTAATGATACGTACGAACATACTAACTAGTTCAGTGCAATTAACTTATATTAAATAAGGCACTCACTTTTACAGTTGTAGCAAAGACACACAAACGGCAGAGCCATTCGACTTCAGGATCTAAAACCTGAGTATCAATGGCAGGCTTGTGGCAAAGTTGATGGTAACCTAGAGAGATGGAAAAAGAAACACAACAATGTTATCCCAAACACATATTGAATATCTGAAGAAAGATATTTTAGTTAGAGGGAATCTGCCGGCATTGTTGTTGTGAGACAAACAAGAATAATAATGGCCAGGTAATTAGTTAAAATTAATTTTAGAAGCTTATTTACATTACATTTTACTATTTAAATTTTTTCAAATTTTACAGTAGTTTAAATATATAATTCAAGATAGATTAGTTACATATAAATTTTTTTAATATTTTACTTAACAGTGCTGTTACTTATTAACCCTTTTTATACCAAATTGCTTGAAACCACCCTTTATTCTACAATACAGAACAGTTTTAAAATATTTATCACTTTATGTCCACGACTAGACAGGTTGAGGTGTGGAGAGGGGACAAATCTTGCTTTTACATTCCATTTTTGGCATGATTTTTATGTCTAGATGCCCTTCCTAATACCAACCACTACAGCGTGTAATGGGTCCATCATGGCACCAGCATTACCTCTTTATATTTATATAAAACCTTCCCATCATAAGAAACTTTGTGAAGTTATGTCCCAATCATCAGCTTAATGAGAAAGTTAGTTATTTAAATCCATTTAAATTCTTATTTTCAAAATTAATTGAAAATCATAGGCAGTGTCTTTTATTAGGAATATAACAACAAAAGGGTTAATGTGTAGTCTCTAATAACTTAAATAAGAAACATGTTAATAGATAACTCCTATCTTCAACAACTGTTGAATAATCTAAAGAGACTAACTGGATTAGTTTTAATTATCATAATTGTTAATGAGTTTTAAAAAATGATGTTAGGTAGATGAGGAAATAGAGGTGGTGAGAGTGGGACACAGAAGATAGGGTAAATTGAAGAGGCTTGTCATGGGACCTGTTAGGCTAACCCCTATTTTAGCAGGGAAAATTACCTTAAAATGTTTGTTGTTTGTGTTATTGTTAGCTGGAAAGCAAGGAGTGTGGCCTTTGTAAACTCTCCAAAACTGATCAGATAGATGCAAATGATTTAACTGGATTAGCTGTAAGTTGCAATCAATAGAAGAGGGACATCTTGTCAATGTGGGCAGCAAGAAAACTGGTGTGAGGAGAGTGTGAGAAGCCTGTGTGTTGGTGTAGGAGAGTGTGAGAAGCCTGTGTGTTGGTGTAGGAGAGTGTGAGAAGCCTGTGTGTTGCTGTAGGAGAGTGTGAGAAGCCTGTGTGTTGGTGTAGGAGTGTGAGAAGCCTGTGTGTTGGTGTAGGGGAGTGTGAGAAGCCGGTGTGTTGGTGTAGGAGTGTGAGAAGCCTGTGTGTTGGTGTAGGGGAGTCTGAGAAGCCTGTGTGGTGGTGAAGGAGAGTGTGAGAAGCCGGTGTGTTGGTGTAGGGGAGTGTGAGAAGCCGGTGTGTTGGTGTAGGAGTGTGTGAGAAGCCTGTGTGTTGGTGTAGGGGAGTGTGAGAAGCCGGTGTGTTGGTGTAGGGGAGTGTGAGAAGCCGGTGTGTTGGTGTAGGGGAGTGTGAGAAGCCGGTGTGTTGGTGTAGGAGTGTGTGAGAAGCCTGTGTGTTGGTGTAGGAGAGTGAGAAGCCTGTGTGTTGGTGTAGGAGAGTGAGAAGCCAGTGTGTTGGTGTAGGGGAGTGTGAGAAGCCTGTGTGTTGGTGTAGGTGTGTGAGAAGCCGGTGTGTTGGTGTAGGAGAGTGTGAGAAGCCTGTGTGTTGGTGTAGGAGTGTGTGAGAAGCCGGTGTGTTGGTGTAGGGGAGTGTGAGAAGCCTGTGTGTTGGTGTAGGAGTGTGTGAGAAGCCGGTGTGTTGGTGTAGGGGAGTGTGAGAAGCCTGTGTGTTGGTGTAGGAGTGTGAGAAGCCGGTGTGTTGGTGTAGGAGTGTGTGAGAAGCCGGTGTGTTGGTGTAGGAGAGTGTGAGAAGCCTGTGTGTTGGTGTAGGAGTGTGTGAGAAGCCGGTGTGTTGGTGTAGGAGAGTGTGAGAAGCCTGTGTGTTGGTGTAGGAGTGTGTGAGAAGCCGGTGTGTTGGTGTAGGGGAGTGTGAGAAGCCTGTGTGTTGGTGTAGGAGAGTGTGAGAAGCCTGTGTGTTGGTGTAGGAGTGTGAGAAGCCGGTGTGTTGGTGTAGGAGTGTGAGAAGCCGGTGTGTTGGTGTAGGAGAGTGTGAGAAGCCTGTGTGTTGGTGTAGGGGAGTGTGAGAAGTCTGTGTGTTGGTGTAGGAGAGTGTGAGAAGCCTGTGTGTTAGTGTAGGAGAGTGTGAGAAGCCGGTGTGTTGGTGTAGGAGAGAGTGAGAAGCTGGTGTGTTGGTGTAGGGGAGTGTGAGAAGCCTGTGTGTTGGTGTAGGAGTGTGTGAGAAGCCTGTGTGTTGGTGTAGGAGAGTGTGAGAAGCCTGTGTGTTGGTGTAGGGGAGTGTGAGAAGCCGGTGTGTTGGTGTAGGGGAGTGTGAGAAGCCTGTGTGTTGGTGTAGGAGTGTGTGAGAAGCCTGTGTGTTGGTGTAGGAGTGTGTGAGAAGCCTGTGTGTTGGTGTAGGGGAGTGTGAGAAGCCTGTGTGTTGGTGTAGGAGTGTGTGAGAAGCCGGTGTGTTGGTGTAGGAGTGTGTGAGAAGCCTGTGTGTTGGTGTAGGAGAGTGTGAGAAGCCGGTGTGTTGGTGTAGGAGAGTGTGAGAAGCCTGTGTGTTGGTGTAGGGGAGTGTGAGAAGCCGGTGTGTTGGTGTAGGGGAGTGTGAGAAGCCGGTGTGTTGGTGTAGGAGAGTGTGAGAAGCCGGTGTGTTGGTGTAGGAGAGTGTGAGAAGCCTGTGTGTTGGTGTAGGAGAGTGTGAGAAGCCGGTGTGTTGGTGTAGGAGAGTGTGAGAAGCCTGTGTGTTGGTGTAGGGGAGTGTGAGAAGCCGGTGTGTTGGTGTAGGGGAGTGTGAGAAGCCGGTGTGTTGGTGTAGGGGAGTGTGAGAAGCCGGTGTGTTGGTGTAGGAGAGTGTGAGAAGCCGGTGTGTTGGTGTAGGAGTGTGTGAGAAGCCGGTGTGTTGGTGTAGGGGAGTGTGAGAAGCCGGTGTGTTGGTGTAGGAGTGTGTGAGAAGCCTGTGTGTTGGTGTAGGAGTGTGAGAAGCTGGTGTGTTGGTGTAGGGGAGTGTGAGAAGCCTGTGTGTTGGTGTAGGAGAGTGTGAGAAGCCTGTGTGTTGGTGTAGGAGAGTGTGAGAAGCCGGTGTGTTGGTGTAGGGGAGTGTGAGAAGCCTGTGTGTTGGTGTAGGAGAGTGTGAGAAGCCTGTGTGTTGGTGTAGGAGAGTGTGAGAAGCCTGTGTGTTGGTGTAGGAGAGTGTGAGAAGCCTGTGTGTTGGTGTAGGGGAGTGTGAGAAGCCTGTGTGTTGGTGTAGGAGAGTGTGAGAAGCCTGTGTGTTGGTGTAGGAGAGTGTGAGAAGCCGGTGTGTTGGTGTAGGGGAGTGTGAGAAGCCTGTGTGTTGGTGTAGGAGAGTGTGAGAAGCCGGTGTGTTGGTGTAGGAGAGTGTAAGAAGCCTGTGTGTTGGTGTAGGGGAGTGTGAGAAGCCTGTGTGTTGGTGTAGGGGAGTGTGAGAAGCCGGTGTGTTGGTGTAGGGGAGTGTGAGAAGCCGGTGTGTTGGTGTAGGAGTGTGTGAGAAGCCTGTGTGTTGGTGTAGGAGAGTGAGAAGCCTGTGTGTTGGTGTAGGAGAGTGAGAAGCCAGTGTGTTGGTGTAGGGGAGTGTGAGAAGCCTGTGTGTTGGTGTAGGAGTGTGAGAAGCCGGTGTGTTGGTGTAGGAGAGTGTGAGAAGCCTGTGTGTTGGTGTAGGAGTGTGTGAGAAGCCGGTGTGTTGGTGTAGGGGAGTGTGAGAAGCCTGTGTGTTGGTGTAGGAGTGTGTGAGAAGCCGGTGTGTTGGTGTAGGGGAGTGTGAGAACCCTGTGTGTTGGTGTAGGAGAGTGTGAGAAGCCTGTGTGTTGGTGTAGGAGTGTGAGAAGCCGGTGTGTTGGTGTAGGAGAGAGTGAGAAGCTGGTGTGTTGGTGTAGGGGAGTGTGAGAAGCCTGTGTGTTGGTGTAGGAGTGTGTGAGAAGCCGGTGTGTTGGTGTAGGGGAGTGTGAGAAGCCTGTGTGTTGGTGTAGGAGTGTGTGAGAAGCCGGTGTGTTGGTGTAGGGGAGTGTGAGAAGCCTGTGTGTTGGTGTAGGAGAGTGTGAGAAGCCTGTGTGTTGGTGTAGGAGTGTGAGAAGCTGGTGTGTTGGTGTAGGAGTGTGAGAAGCCGGTGTGTTGGTGTAGGAGAGTGTGAGAAGCCTG
This sequence comes from Eledone cirrhosa, assembly GCA_964016885.1. Classification (NCBI taxonomy): domain Eukaryota; kingdom Metazoa; phylum Mollusca; class Cephalopoda; order Octopoda; family Eledonidae; genus Eledone; species Eledone cirrhosa. Next base: position 45,455,722 of record OZ024740.1, read on the forward strand.
TGTGTTGGTGTAGGGGAGTGTGAGAAGTCTGTGTGTTGGTGTAGGAGAGTGTGAGAAGCCTGTGTGTTAGTGTAGGAGAGTGTGAGAAGCCGGTGTGTTGGTGTAGGAGAGAGTGAGAAGCTGGTGTGTTGGTGTAGGGGAGTGTGAGAAGCCTGTGTGTTGGTGTAGGAGTGTGTGAGAAGCCTGTGTGTTGGTGTAGGAGAGTGTGAGAAGCCTGTGTGTTGGTGTAGGGGAGTGTGAGAAGCCGGTGTGTTGGTGTAGGGGAGTGTGAGAAGCCTGTGTGTTGGTGTAGGAGTGTGTGAGAAGCCTGTGTGTTGGTGTAGGAGTGTGTGAGAAGCCTGTGTGTTGGTGTAGGGGAGTGTGAGAAGCCTGTGTGTTGGTGTAGGAGTGTGTGAGAAGCCGGTGTGTTGGTGTAGGAGTGTGTGAGAAGCCGGTGTGTTGGTGTAGGAGAGTGTGAGAAGCCTGTGTGTTGGTGTAGGGGAGTGTGAGAAGCCGGTGTGTTGGTGTAGGGGAGTGTGAGAAGCCGGTGTGTTGGTGTAGGAGAGTGTGAGAAGCCGGTGTGTTGGTGTAGGAGAGTGTGAGAAGCCGGTGTGTTGGTGTAGGAGAGTGTGAGAAGCCGGTGTGTTGGTGTAGGAGAGTGTGAGAAGCCTGTGTGTTGGTGTAGGGGAGTGTGAGAAGCCGGTGTGTTGGTGTAGGGGAGTGTGAGAAGCCGGTGTGTTGGTGTAGGAGAGTGTGAGAAGCCGGTGTGTTGGTGTAGGAGTGTGTGAGAAGCCGGTGTGTTGGTGTAGGAGTGTGTGAGAAGCCTGTGTGTTGGTGTAGGGGAGTGTGAGAAGCCGGTGTGTTGGTGTAGGAGTGTGTGAGAAGCCTGTGTGTTGGTGTAGGAGTGTGAGAAGCTGGTGTGTTGGTGTAGGGGAGTGTGAGAAGCCTGTGTGTTGGTGTAGGAGAGTGTGAGAAGCCTGTGTGTTGGTGTAGGAGAGTGTGAGAAGCCGGTGTGTTGGTGTAGGGGAGTGTGAGAAGCCTGTGTGTTGGTGTAGGAGAATGTGAGAAGCCTGTGTGTTGGTGTAGGAGAGTGTGAGAAGCCTGTGTGTTGGTGTAGGAGAGTGTGAGAAGCCTGTGTGTTGGTGTAGGGGAGTGTGAGAAGCCTGTGTGTTGGTGTAGGAGAGTGTGAGAAGCCTGTGTGTTGGTGTAGGAGAGTGTGAGAAGCCGGTGTGTTCGTGTAGGTGAGTGTGAGAAGCCTGTGTGTTGGTGTAGGGGAGTGTGAGAAGCCGGTGTGTTGGTGTAGGGGAGTGTGAGAAGCCTGTGTGTTGGTGTAGGAGAGTGTGAGAAGCCTGTGTGTTGGTGTAGGAGAGTGTGAGAAGCCGGTGTGTTGGTGTAGGAGAGTGTGAGAAGCCTGTGTGTTGGTGTAGGGGAGTGTGAGAAGCCTGTGTGTTGGTGTAGGGGAGTGTGAGAAGCCTGTGTGTTGGTGTAGGGGAGTGTGAGAAGCCTGTGTGTTGGTGTAGGAGAGTGTGAGAAGCCTGTGTGTTGGTGTAGGAGTGTGTGAGAAGCCTGTGTGTTGGTGTAGGGGAGTGTGAGAAGCCGTTGTGTTGGTGTAGGGGAGTGTGAGAAGCCTGTGTGTTGGTGTAGGAGAGTGTGAGAAGCCGGTGTGTTGGTGTAGGAGTGTGTGAGAAGCCGGTGTGTTGGTGTAGGAGAGTGTGAGAAGCCTGTGTGTTGGTGTAGGAGTGTGTGAGAAGCCGGTGTGTTGGTGTAGGAGAGTGTGAGAAGCCTGTGTGTTGGTGTAGGAGTGTGTGAGAAGCCGGTGTGTTGGTGTAGGGGAGTGTGAGAAGCCTGTGTGTTGGTGTAGGAGAGTGTGAGAAGCCTGTGTGTTGGTGTAGGAGTGTGAGAAGCTGGTGTGTTGGTGTAGGAGTGTGAGAAGCCGGTGTGTTGGTGTAGGAGAGTGTGAGAAGCCTGTGTGTTGGTGTAGGGGAGTGTGAGAAGTCTGTGTGTTGGTGTAGGAGAGTGTGAGAAGCCTGTGTGTTAGTGTAGGAGAGTGTGAGAAGCCGGTGTGTTGGTGTAGGAGAGAGTGAGAAGCTGGTGTGTTGGTGTAGGAGAGTGTGAGAAGCCTGTGTGTTGGTGTAGGAGTGTGTGAGAAGCCTGTGTGTTGGTGTAGGAGAGTGTGAGAAGCCTGTGTGTTGGTGTAGGGGAGTGTGAGAAGCCGGTGTGTTGGTGTAGGGGAGTGTGAGAAGCCTGTGTGTTGGTGTAGGAGTGTGTGAGAAGCCTGTGTGTTGGTGTAGGAGTGTGTGAGAAGCCTGTGTGTTGGTGTAGGGGAGTGTGAGAAGCCTGTGTGTTGGTGTAGGAGTGTGTGAGAAGCCGGTGTGTTGGTGTAGGAGTGTGTGAGAAGCCTGTGTGTTGGTGTAGGAGAGTGTGAGAAGCCGGTGTGTTGGTGTAGGAGAGTGTGAGAAGCCTGTGTGTTGGTGTAGGGGAGTGTGAGAAGCCGGTGTGTTGGTGTAGGGGAGTGTGAGAAGCCGGTGTGTTGGTGTAGGAGAGTGTGAGAAGCCGGTGTGTTGGTGTAGGAGAGTGTGAGAAGCCTGTGTGTTGGTGTAGGAGAGTGTGAGAAGCCGGTGTGTTGGTGTAGGAGAGTGTGAGAAGCCTGTGTGTTGGTGTAGGGGAGTGTGAGAAGCCGGTGTGTTGGTGTAGGGGAGTGTGAGAAGCCGGTGTGTTGGTGTAGGAGAGTGTGAGAAGCCGGTGTGTTGGTGTAGGAGTGTGTGAGAAGCCGGTGTGTTGGTGTAGGAGTGTCTGAGAAGCCTGTGTGTTGGTGTAGGGGAGTGTGAGAAGCCGGTGTGTTGGTGTAGGAGTGTGTGAGAAGCCTGTGTGTTGGTGTAGGAGTGTGAGAAGCTGGTGTGTTGGTGTAGGGGAGTGTGAGAAGCCTGTGTGTTGGTGTAGGAGAGTGTGAGAAGCCTGTGTGTTGGTGTAGGAGAGTGTGAGAAGCCGGTGTGTTGGTGTAGGGGAGTGTGAGAAGCCTGTGTGTTGGTGTAGGAGAATGTGAGAAGCCTGTGTGTTGGTGTAGGAGAGTGTGAGAAGCCTGTGTGTTGGTGTAGGAGAGTGTGAGAAGCCTGTGTGTTGGTGTAGGGGAGTGTGAGAAGCCTGTGTGTTGGTGTAGGAGAGTGTGAGAAGCCTGTGTGTTGGTGTAGGAGAGTGTGAGAAGCCGGTGTGTTCGTGTAGGTGAGTGTGAGAAGCCTGTGTGTTGGTGTAGGGGAGTGTGAGAAGCATGTGTGTTGGTGTAGGAGAGTGTGAGAAGCCTGTGAGAAGCCTGTGTGTTGGTGTAGGGGAGTGTGAGAAGCCGGTGTGTTGGTGTAGGGGAGTGTGAGAAGCCTGTGTGTTGGTGTAGGAGAGTGTGAGAAGCCTGTGTGTTGGTGTAGGAGAGTGTGAGAAGCCGGTGTGTTGGTGTAGGAGAGTGTGAGAAGCCTGTGTGTTGGTGTAGGGGAGTGTGAGAAGCCTGTGTGTTGGTGTAGGGGAGTGTGAGAAGCCTGTGTGTTGGTGTAGGGGAGTGTGAGAAGCCTGTGTGTTGGTGTAGGAGAGTGTGAGAAGCCTGTGTGTTGGTGTAGGAGTGTGTGAGAAGCCTGTGTGTTGGTGTAGGGGAGTGTGAGAAGCCGTTGTGTTGGTGTAGGGGAGTGTGAGAAGCCTGTGTGTTGGTGTAGGAGAGTGTGAGAAGCCGGTGTGTTGGTGTAGGAGAGTGTGAGAAGCCTGTGTGTTGGTGTAGGGGAGTGTGAGAAGCCTGTGTGTTGGTGTAGGAGAGTGTGAGAAGCCTGTGTGTTGGTGTAGGAGTGTGTGAGAAGCCTGTGTGTTGGTGTAGGGGAGTGTGAGAAGCCTGTTTGTTGGTGTAGGAGAGTGTGAGAAGCCGGTGTGTTGGTGTAGGAGAGTGTGAGAAGCCGGTGTGTTGGTGTAGGAGAGTGTGAGAAGCCGGTGTGTTGGTGTAGGAGAGTGTGAGAAGCCTGTGTGTTGGTGTAGGAGTGTGTGAGAAGCCTGTGTGTTGGTGTAGGGGAGTGTGAGAAGCCGGTGTGTTGGTGTAGGAGTGTGTGAGAAGCCGTTGTGTTGGTGTAGGGGAGTGTGAGAAGCCTGTGTGTTGGTGTAGGAGAGTGTGAGAAGCCGGTGTGTTGGTGTAGGAGAGTGTGAGAAGCCGGTGTGTTGGTGTAGGAGAGTGTGAGAAGCCTGTGTGTTGGTGTAGGAGTGTGTGAGAAGCCTGTGTGTTGGTGTAGGGGAGTGTGAGAAGCCTGTGTGTTGGTGTAGGAGAGTGTGAGAAGCCGGTGTGTTGGTGTAGGAATGTGTGAGAAGCCTGTGTGTTGGTGTAGGGGAGTGTGAGAAGCCGGTGTGTTGGTGTAGGAGAGTGTGAGAAGCCTGTGTGTTGGTGTAGGAGAGTGTGAGAAGCCTGTGTGTTGGTGTAGGAGAGTGTGAGAAGCCTGTGTGTTGGTGTAGGAGAGTGTGAGAAGCCGGTGTGTTGGTGTAGGGGAGTGTGAGAAGCCGGTGTGTTGGTGTAGGGGAGTGTGAGAAGCCTGTGTGTTGGTGTAGGGAGTGTGAGAAGCCGGTGTGTTGGTGTAGGGGAGTGTGAGAAGCCTGTGTGTTGGTGTAGGAGAGAGTGAGAAGCTGGTGTGTTGGTGTAGGAGAGTGTCTGTGTGTTGGTGTAGGAGAGTGTGAGAAGCCGGTGTGTTGGTGTAGGAGAGTGTGAGAAGCCGGTGTGGTGGTGTAGGGGAGTGTGAGAAGCTGGTGTGTTGGTGTAGGAGAGTGTGAGAAGCCGGTGTGTTGGTGTAGGAGAGTGTGAGAAGCCGGTGTGTTGGTGTAGGAGTGTGTGAGAAGCCGGTGTGTTGGTGTAGGAGTGTGAGAAGCCTGTGAGAAGCCGGTGTGTTGGTGTAGGAGTGTGAGAAGCCTGTGTGTTGGTGTAGGGGAGTGTGAGAAGCCGGTGTGTTGGTGTAGGAGAGTGTGAGAAGCCGGTGTGTTGGTGTAGGAGAGTGTGAGAAGCCGGTGTGTTGGTGTAGGAGAGTGTGAGAAGCCGGTGTGTTGGTGTAGGAGAGTGTGAGAAGCCGGTGTGTTGGTGTAGGAGAGTGTGAGAAGCCGGTGTGTTGGTGTAGGAGTGTGAGAAGCCGGTGTGTTGGTGTAGGAGAGTGTGAGAAGCCGGTGTGTTGGTGTAGGAGAGTGTGAGAAGCCGGTGTGTTGGTGTAGGAGAGTGTGAGAAGCCGGTGTGTTGGTGTAGGAGTGTGAGAAGCCTGTGTGTTGGTGTAGGGGAGTGTGAGAAGCCGGTGTGTTGGTGTAGGGGAGTGTGAGAAGCCTGTGTGTTGGTGTAGGAGAGTGTGAGAAGCCGGTGTGTTGGTGTAGGAGTGTGTGAGAAGCCGGTGTGTTGGTGTAGGAGAGTGTGAGAAGCCTGTGTGTTGGTGTAGGGGAGTGTGAGAAGCCGGTGTGTTGGTGTAGGAGAGTGTGAGAAGCCGGTGTGTTGGTGTAGGAGAGTGTGAGAAGCCTGTGTGTTGGTGTAGGAGAGTGTGAGAAGCCTGTGTGTTGGTGTAGGAGAGTGTGAGAAGCCGGTGTGTTGGTGTAGGAGAGTGTGAGAAGCCTGTGTGTTGGTGTAGGAGAGTGTGAGAAGCCTGTGTGTTGGTGTAGGAGAGTGTGAGAAGCCGGTGTGTTGGTGTAGGAGAGTGTGAGAAGCCTGTGTGTTGGTGTAGGAGAGTGTGAGAAGCCTGTGTGTTGGTGTAGGAGAGTGTGAGAAGCCTGTGTGTTGGTGTAGGAGAGTGTGAGAAGCCTGTGTGTTGGTGTAGGAGAGTGTGAGAAGCCTGTGTGTTGGTGTAGGAGAGTGTGAGAAGCCTGTGTGTTGGTGTAGGAGAGTGTGAGAAGCCTGTGTGTTGGTGTAGGAGAGTGTGAGAAGCCTGTGTGTTGGTGTAGGGGAGTGTGAGAAGCCTGTGTGTTGGTGTAGGGGAGTGTGAGAAGCCGGTGTGTTGGTGTAGGGGAGTGTGAGAAGCCAGTGTGTTGGTGTAGGGGAGTGTGAGAAGCCGTTGTGTTGGTGTAGGAGAGTGTGAGAAGCCTGTGTGTTGGTGTAGGAGAGTGTGAGAAGCCGGTGTGTTGGTGTAGGGGAGTGAGAGAAGCCTGTGTGTTGGTGTAGGGGAGTGTGAGAAGCCGGTGTGTTGGTGTAGGGGAGTGTGAGAAGCCGGTGTGTTGGTGTAGGAGAGTGTGAGAAGCCTGTGTGTTGGTGTAGGAGAGTGTGAGAAGCCGGTGTGTTGGTGTAGGAGAGTGTGAGAAGCCTGTGTGTTGGTGTAGGAGAGTGTGAGAAGCCGGTGTGTTGGTGTAGGAGAGTGTGAGAAGCCTGTGTGTTGGTGTAGGAGAGTGTGAGAAGCCGGTGTGTTGGTGTAGGAGAGTGTGAGAAGCCGGTGTGTTGGTGTAGGAGAGTGTGAGAAGCCTGTGTGTTGGTGTAGGGGAGTGTGAGAAGCCGGTGTGTTGGTGTAGGGGAGTGTGAGAAGCCGGTGTGTTGGTGTAGGAGAGTGTGAGAAGCCGGTGTGTTGGTGTAGGAGAGTGTGAGAAGCCTGTGTGTTGGTGTAGGAGAGTGTGAGAAGCCGGTGTGTTGGTGTAGGAGTGTGTGAGAAGCCTGTGTGTTGGTGTAGGAGAGTGTGAGAAGCCGGTGTGTTGGTGTAGGAGAGTGTGAGAAGCCTGTGTGTTGGTGTAGGGGAGTGTGAGAAGCCGGTGTGTTGGTGTAGGGGAGTGTGAGAAGCCGGTGTGTTGGTGTAGGAGAGTGTGAGAAGCCGGTGTGTTGGTGTAGGAGAGTGTGAGAAGCCGGTGTGTTGGTGTAGGAGTGTGTGAGAAGCCGGTGTGTTGGTGTAGGAGAGTGTGAGAAGCCGGTGTGTTGGTGTAGGAGAGTGTGAGAAGCCTGTGTGTTGGTGTAGGGGAGTGTGAGAAGCCTGTGTGTTGGTGTAGGGGAGTGTGAGAAGCCGTTGTGTTGGTGTAGGAGAGTGTGAGAAGCCTGTGTGTTGGTGTAGGAGAGTGTGAGAAGCCGGTGTGTTGGTGTAGGGGAGTGAGAGAAGCCTGTGTGTTGGTGTAGGGGAGTGTGAGAAGCCGGTGTGTTGGTGTAGGGGAGTGTGAGAAGCCGGTGTGTTGGTGTAGGAGAGTGTGAGAAGCCTGTGTGTTGGTGTAGGAGAGTGTGAGAAGCCGGTGTGTTGGTGTAGGAGAGTGTGAGAAGCCTGTGTGTTGGTGTAGGAGAGTGTGAGAAGCCGGTGTGTTGGTGTAGGAGAGTGTGAGAAGCCTGTGTGTTGGTGTAGGAGTGTGTGAGAAGCCTGTGTGTTGGTGTAGGAGAGTGTGAGAAGCCGGTGTGTTGGTGTAGGAGTGTGTGAGAAGCCGGTGTGTTGGTGTAGGGGAGTGTGAGAAACCGGTGTGTTGGTGTAGGAGAGTGTGAGAAGCCGGTGTGTTGGTGTAGGAGAGTGTGAGAAGCCTGTGTGTTGGTGTAGGAGAGTGTGAGAAGCCGGTGTGTTGGTGTAGGAGTGTGTGAGAAGCCTGTGTGTTGGTGTAGGAGAGTGTGAGAAGCCGGTGTGTTGGTGTAGGAGAGTGTGAGAAGCCGGTGTGTTGGTGTAGGAGAGTGTGAGAAGCCGGTGTGTTGGTGTAGGAGAGTGTGAGAAGCCGGTGTGTTGGTGTAGGAGTGTGAGAAGCCTGTGTGTTGGTGTAGGGGAGTGTGAGAAGCCGGTGTGTTGGTGTAGGGAGTGTGAGAAGCCTGTGTGTTGGTGTAGGAGAGTGTGAGAAGCCGGTGTGTTGGTGTAGGAGTGTGTGAGAAGCCGGTGTGTTGGTGTAGGAGAGTGTGAGAAGCCTGTGTGTTGGTGTAGGGGAGTGTGAGAAGCCGGTGTGTTGGTGTAGGAGAGTGTGAGAAGCCGGTGTGTTGGTGTAGGAGAGTGTGAGAAGCCTGTGTGTTGGTGTAGGGGAGTGTGAGAAGCCTGTGTGTTGGTGTAGGAGAGTGTGAGAAGCCTGTGTGTTGGTGTAGGAGAGTGTGAGAAGCCGGTGTGTTGGTGTAGGAGAGTGTGAGAAGCCTGTGTGTTGGTGTAGGAGAGTGTGAGAAGCCGGTGTGTTGGTGTAGGGGAGTGAGAGAAGCCTGTGTGTTGGTGTAGGGGAGTGTGAGAAGCCGGTGTGTTGGTGTAGGGGAGTGTGAGAAGCCGGTGTGTTGGTGTAGGAGAGTGTGAGAAGCCTGTGTGTTGGTGTAGGAGAGTGTGAGAAGCCGGTGTGTTGGTGTAGGAGAGTGTGAGAAGCCTGTGTGTTGGTGTAGGAGAGTGTGAGAAGCCGGTGTGTTGGTGTAGGAGAGTGTGAGAAGCCTGTGTGTTGGTGTAGGAGAGTGTGAGAAGCCGGTGTGTTGGTGTAGGAGAGTGTGAGAAGCCTGTGTGTTGGTGTAGGGGAGTGTGAGAAGCCGGTGTGTTGGTGTAGGGGAGTGTGAGAAGCCGGTGTGTTGGTGTAGGAGAGTGTGAGAAGCCGGTGTGTTGGTGTAGGAGAGTGTGAGAAGCCTGTGTGTTGGTGTAGGAGAGTGTGAGAAGCCGGTGTGTTGGTGTAGGAGTGTGTGAGAAGCCTGTGTGTTGGTGTAGGAGAGTGTGAGAAGCCGGTGTGTTGGTGTAGGAGAGTGTGAGAAGCCTGTGTGTTGGTGTAGGGGAGTGTGAGAAGCCGGTGTGTTGGTGTAGGGGAGTGTGAGAAGCCGGTGTGTTGGTGTAGGAGAGTGTGAGAAGCCGGTGTGTTGGTGTAGGAGAGTGTGAGAAGCCGGTGTGTTGGTGTAGGAGTGTGTGAGAAGCCGGTGTGTTGGTGTAGGAGAGTGTGAGAAGCCGGTGTGTTGGTGTAGGAGAGTGTGAGAAGCCTGTGTGTTGGTGTTAGGGGAGTGTGAGAAGCCTGTGTGTTGGTGTAGGAGGAGTGTGAGAAGCCGTTGTGTTGGTGTAGGAGAGTGTGAGAAGCCTGTGTGTTGGTGTAGGGGAGTGAGAGAAGCCTGTGTGTTGGTGTAGGAGAGTGTGAGAAGCCGGTGTGTTGGTGTAGGAGAGTGTGAGAAGCCTGTGTGTTGGTGTAGGGGAGTGTGAGAAGCCGGTGTGTTGGTGTAGGGGAGTGTGAGAAGCCGGTGTGTTGGTGTAGGAGAGTGTGAGAAGCCGGTGTGTTGGTGTAGGAGAGTGTGAGAAGCCTGTGTGTTGGTGTAGGAGAGTGTGAGAAGCCGGTGTGTTGGTGTAGGAGTGTGTGAGAAGCCTGTGTGTTGGTGTAGGAGAGTGTGAGAAGCCTGTGTGTTGGTGTAGGGGAGTGTGAGAAGCCGTTGTGTTGGTGTAGGAGAGTGTGAGAAGCCTGTGTGTTGGTGTAGGAGAGTGTGAGAAGCCGGTGTGTTGGTGTAGGGGAGTGAGAGAAGCCTGTGTGTTGGTGTAGGGGAGTGTGAGAAGCCGGTGTGTTGGTGTAGGGGAGTGTGAGAAGCCGGTGTGTTGGTGTAGGAGAGTGTGAGAAGCCTGTGTGTTGGTGTAGGAGAGTGTGAGAAGCCGGTGTGTTGGTGTAGGAGAGTGTGAGAAGCCTGTGTGTTGGTGTAGGAGAGTGTGAGAAGCCGGTGTGTTGGTGTAGGAGAGTGTGAGAAGCCTGTGTGTTGGTGTAGGAGAGTGTGAGAAGCCGGTGTGTTGGTGTAGGAGAGTGTGAGAAGCCGGTGTGTTGGTGTAGGAGAGTGTGAGAAGCCGGTGTGTTGGTGTAGGGGAGTGTGAGAACCGGTGTGTTGGTGTAGGAGAGTGTGAGAAGCCGGTGTGTTGGTGTAGGAGAGTGTGAGAAGCCTGTGTGTTGGTGTAGGAGAGTGTGAGAAGCCGGTGTGTTGGTGTAGGAGTGTGTGAGAAGCCTGTGTGTTGGTGTAGGAGAGTGTGAGAAGCCGGTGTGTTGGTGTAGGAGAGTGTGAGAAGCCGGTGTGTTGGTGTAGGAGAGTGTGAGAAGCCGGTGTGTTGGTGTAGGAGAGTGTGAGAAGCCGGTGTGTTGGTGTAGGGAGTGTGAGAAGCCTGTGTGTTGGTGTAGGGGAGTGTGAGAAGCCGGTGTGTTGGTGTAGGGGAGTGTGAGAAGCCTGTGTGTTGGTGTAGGAGAGTGTGAGAAGCCGGTGTGTTGGTGTAGGAGAGTGTGAGAAGCCGGTGTGTTGGTGTAGGAGAGTGTGAGAAGCCTGTGTGTTGGTGTAGGAGAGTGTGAGAAGCCGGTGTGTTGGTGTAGGAGAGTGTGAGAAGCCGGTGTGTTGGTGTAGGAGAGTGTGAGAAGCCGGTGTGTTGGTGTAGGAGAGTGTGAGAAGCCGGTGTGTTGGTGTAGGAGAGTGTGAGAAGCCGGTGTGTTGGTGTAGGAGAGTGTGAGAAGCCTGTGTGTTGGTGTAGGAGAGTGTGAGAAGCCGGTGTGTTGGTGTAGGAGAGTGTGAGAAGCCGGTGTGTTGGTGTAGGAGAGTGTGAGAAGCCGGTGTGTTGGTGTAGGAGAGTGTGAGAAGCCGGTGTGTTGGTGTAGGAGAGTGTGAGAAGCCGGTGTGTTGGTGTAGGAGAGTGTGAGAAGCCGGTGTGTTGGTGTAGGAGAGTGTGAGAAGCCGGTGTGTTGGTGTAGGAGAGTGTGAGAAGCCGGTGTGTTGGTGTAGGAGAGTGTGAGAAGCCGGTGTGTTGGTGTAGGAGAGTGTGAGAAGCCTGTGTGTTGGTGTAGGAGAGTGTGAGAAGCCGGTGTGTTGGTGTAGGAGAGTGTGAGAAGCCGTGTGTTGGTGTAGGAGAGTGTGAGAAGCCGGTGTGTTGGTGTAGGAGAGTGTGAGAAGCCTGTGTGTTGGTGTAGGAGAGTGTGAGAAGCCGGTGTGTTGGTGAGGGAGTGTGAGAAGCCGGTGTGTTGGTGTAGGAGAGTGTGAGAAGCCGGTGTGTTGGTGTAGGAGAGTGTGAGAAGCCTGTGTGTTGGTGTAGGGAGTGTGAGAAGCCGGTGTGTTGGTGTAGGAGAGTGTGAGAAGCCGGTGTGTTGGTGTAGGAGAGTGTGAGAAGCCGGTGTGTTGGTGTAGGAGAGTGTGAGAAGCCGTGTGTTGGTGTAGGAGAGTGTGAGAAGCCTGTGTGTTGGTGTAGGAGAGTGTGAGAAGCCGGTGTGTTGGTGTAGGAGAGTGTGAGAAGCCGGTGTGTTGGTGTAGGAGAGTGTGAGAAGCCGGTGTGTTGGTGTAGGAGAGTGTGAGAAGCCGGTGTGTTGGTGTAGGGAGTGTGAGAAGCCTGTGTGTTGGTGTAGGAGAGTGTGAGAAGCCGGTGTGTTGGTGTAGGAGAGTGTGAGAAGCCGGTGTGTTGGTGTAGGAGGAGTGTGAGAAGCCGGTGTGTTGGTGTAGGAGAGTGTGAGAAGCCGGTGTGTTGGTGTAGGAGAGTGTGAGAAGCCTGTGTGTTGGTGTAGGAGAGTGTGAGAAGCCGTACTCCGTGCTTGATGTAGAGGAGAGTGTGAGGAAGCCGAGTGTGTTGGTGTAGGAGAGTGTGAGAAGCCGTGTGTGGTGGGGTGTGGTGGGTGTGTAGGGTAGGAGTGTGTGAGAAGCCTGTGTGTTGGTGTAGGAGAGTGTGAGAAAGCCG
>OZ024740.1:45469940-45622440 GCA_964016885.1 Eledone cirrhosa
TGTCACTGGACCGAGACCTTTGGCGGTACTCAGTAATAGAGAAGACCCGCCTTACCTAAATACAAAGTAAAACCTACTACAGTCAGTAGACATCTCTAACAAAATACATCCCCGTTCCCACCACCCCCACCCCATCCACACCGCCCCCTTTCAATGTAAAGTTATGTTGGTGCCACAACATCCAGGCCGAAACAAATGAGATCGTGTAGGTGTCACGACAAAAAAACACAGTCCACGCTGTAATGTGGCCGTGTAGGCAACACGGTAAAAACCTCCCAGCCCCACACTGTAAATGTGGTTGGTGTTAGGAAGGGCATCCAGCTGTAGAAAACCCGCCAGACAGTCCTATGCGAGCAAGACAATCACTCTTGCCTCAAGTGGGAAAACTCCGTCCAAACCCATGCAAGCGTGGAACACGGACGTTAAACGATGATGATGATGATGATGATATATTAATCTGTTATTTTAATAAATATTTGCTCTACGGTTCTTATATATTTGATATATATTTATCCTTATCGAGCCCTCTTTGGATTTTAGTCTTCAAATTTATTATTATTACTATATATAATATATATATATATATATATATATATAAAATGGACGTTAAACGAAGATGATGATGATATATATATGATTATAAGTGTGTATTTTTAGCCTAACCAGTCATAGACTATGGCATTAAAATGCTTGTTGTTTATATTAAAAGATTTTAAGTAAAAACATAAAAATAATGTAGATAAATTATTGACATTTTTAAAAAGTAGATATACATATTTTTATTCCTCAGATTGTGATGGCATTTGTGGTATTGACAAAGCAATACCAGTCTAGTAATACTGATGCACTGAAAAAAGAACTTCAGGAACATGTAAAGTCTGTTACAGCTCCTTACAAATATCCACGTCGGGTAGGTGAACTAGACAAATTCCTTTGGAAATCATTCTTTGTTCTATAAGCATTTATATTTAGCTAAAAACCTTCCACCATAATTTAATTTAAGAATCTTGAAGTTATGTTCCAAATATTAGTTTAATAATGAAAAAGTTATATTATTATATCTTTACAAATTCTTGATTATTTGAAAACTATATGCAATATGCTTCATTAGAAATATGGTAATCAATGATTCTAAAAATTATTTTAAATACTTTCCTTCTCAAACTTAGTTTTAAATACAAAAAATTGTCCTTTTTTGTTTCATAAGCCCCAAGTGCTCTCTTGAGAGCAAATGCCTACCTCCAGTTTAAGGTAATTTTGAAAATAATAAAAAATTTGGTGGAATTTCTCATTATTAAACTGGTGTTTAGAGCATAACTTAATATAGTTCCTAACATAATATTATGATGGAAGGTTTTTTTCAATATTGTTTATTTATAAAATTTCAAATATTGAAGGCCAATGGGAGGCAGATTATGCATCAGAAAACGAAAAAGAAAAGAGGAAACAAGGGAAGCTGTAAAACAGTCAGAAGTTTCTCTTGTTGAATCTTTTTGTAGCTTATATGTACTCAAAGATTTTGTTTATATTTGACTGTAGACCTGTAGTCATATATTGAACTTCCCATCTTGGAAGTTTTTTAAAGATTGGTTTCAACATGGCCTCTCTCTGAGACTGATAGTTTCTACACTGGAACATAGAGGTGAATCTCTATGACCTGTTCTTGATAGAATTTTGTTCAAAGGTATATGTCCAGTTCAAAGCCAGCATAGTCTTTTTGTATTTGCATTACTCAATGATTGATAAGTTTTGAATGTAGTCAAATCTGGTTGAGAAAGTGGGGGAATGAAATTTGTGAGTTTATTTCTGGATTCTTCCCAAAAAGTTTCCCACCCATGACTAATTATATTTGTTAAATGATTTTACCTGTGAAAGATTTTGCATGAAGTCTATATCTATTATTTCCCTTAACACAAAGTCTTGTATTATAAAATCAGCGGCAGTTTGGTACTGAAAGTATTAACTGATTCTTCATAATTTCTATAATATTGACTTGTTATTCACCATAGCGTTGTTTAATTTCTTATAGATAAAATTTGTCACTGAACTACCAAAGACCATCAGTGGAAAGATCCGACGTGTTGAGCTGAGAGAATCAGAGTGGCAAGCTGAATGAATTCAGATATGTCAAATCCTTTAACTTTTAATGTCCTAGACCACATGATACCCCATTACCAAGATATTCTTGAAAAAATACAAACAGCACAACTGCATCACACTAAAAATTTAAGTACTTACTCTCATAGTGCAAATTTTCATTACATTCTGTCGACTAGTAAAGATATGATAAATATTTGAACTAACAAACTTGTTTTTAGACATTTTCTACTAAATATTTACTGGATGTTAAGATTAAATTAAAGACAAGGAACATTATTGTTAGCATAATTGAGTGCATCACATTAAAAATTAGTCTTTATTCCAATCCTGTTATTGTTCACAACAATCTGTCCAGTAATAAAGATACTATAAACATTTGGACTAACAAACCCTTTTTTTATAGATATATTCTATTATGTTAAGGGGATGATGAATCAAACATCTGTTAAATGATGTTAAGAGTTGATCAATGTTTTCATACTTTACATACCTAACAACCCTTTACTGGAGCATCTCTCAGGTAGTGTCTCATTTATACATCCTGGTAACAATCATTCATCTGTTTGTCAAACATTTAGCAAAGACAGCTTTAGAAGAATTCATACATAATCCTAAGTCATGAAACTACTTTTAGAATATCCTGATAACTCTATTGATACCAACCCAACTTAAATCAGTTCTGGTTCAATGATACAAAAACCCCCATTTCAAAAAGTTCCTCAAGTCACTTTTTTAGTAATGAAATAAATAATAATTTTAGTAAATCCCTCAAAATTCTTAATCAATTAATCGAAATAGAGTATGTTTTTGGCGAGTACTTCATTAGAAATACATTCATATTATAATAATGAAAATTATTGTGTACAGTGCTCAGGTGCACTACAACTCATCAAAAGAGTATGTATAGTACATAGAATAATGTACAAAAGTCAGGAAAGTGTATGAGTCATGAGACACACACACATGCATGTGTATGGAGGGGGAATATCAGATGTAGTGTTAATTCAGCACCTCACATCTAAGTAGCTTACTCCTTTACACAATATATTCAACCTAGTCAAGAGAACCCAGTATATGTTTTAACTTCAAATTAACAAAGATTAAAATCAACCAAAATTGCATCTGGATTATTTTGGACCTTAGTCAATTCCGAGGTTGAGTGTTCCAGTTGATTTGACCAACAGAACAGATTTTTTCCTTCCAGGAACTAACAGCTGTCAAGTTACACATCTCAGGACTGCCACTCTCAATGTTGGCACCCTGAAAAGTGAAGCTGTTAGAGAGGAGAGAAGCAGATGAATGATGTGTACATGAGGTGAGATGGAGTAGGTACCTCAGCAAGACTACTCACAGGCAAACAACATCAATACAAACTTTTCTGAGTAAGAAATGACAATGAGGTAGGTAGTGTAGACATTCTACTAGCTGGGAAATGGATAGATAAGGTGATAGAAGTAGTTAGAGTAAGTGACAGAATTATCAAGTTTAGAATAGCTGTAGGAAATAGAATGGTGATAATTACATCTATCTATGCATTGCAGGTAGGACTGAGCAAAGAACAAAAGGACCAGTTGGTTCTATGAGGAATTTTTAGACAACCTGTTACTAATGAAAGAGAGTGTTTGAGGACTCTGGCCCCACGACCCTTTCAGGAATAAGTGGGTGAAGAAGTCTCCACTATTCAGATTTATTTGCAGTTTTTATTGCAAAATTGTTGCCTTTTATTTCTCATTCTAGAAAATATATAAGAAATGAAACAAATTTTGTATCAAGTTATAACGAAAGTAGTCCATTTTTTTAAGGCTCAATAAAACAATTAAAAATACCATATCATATATATTAATTGTTAATATAGTCATCATTCTTCTTCGTGACATCTCCCCATCTGTCAATAAGCTTTTTAATTCAATGT
Organism: Eledone cirrhosa; assembly: GCA_964016885.1. Taxonomy (NCBI): domain Eukaryota; kingdom Metazoa; phylum Mollusca; class Cephalopoda; order Octopoda; family Eledonidae; genus Eledone; species Eledone cirrhosa. The sequence continues at coordinate 45,473,953 of OZ024740.1, forward strand.
TCATAAAAGTCTAAATTTTAAACTAAAAAAAGGAAATTAACTCATTTTCAATTTCTCTTGAATCCACTCAAATGATTTTGAAAACATTTAAAGAGATGGTAATCTGTTGGTGTGAGGTCTGGGGAATATGGTGGGTGAAGCATAATTTCCCAGGAATATTTTTCAAGATCCTTAGTCTTTTGTGCAGTATGAGGTCTAGTGTTTGTTAATGATGGGCGTTTTTGCTGCAAACTGCTTTGAAGCGTCTTAACTCATGATGAATTCTTCCCCACATACTCAGAAGAATCTTCCTTGTATGTAGGCCACCTCTAGGCTGCTGAGCCACTGACTTCTTCGCTTAACATTATGGTAAAGTATCCATTTCTCATCTCCAGTAATGACTGTTCAAAAAAGGCATTTGTAGCTCACAAGATCATGTGGAACTCATTTTCCAATCTTTGACACTTTACCAAGCATTTTCAATTTGTGATGGAGGCACATGGCTTAGTGGTTAGAGCATTCGGCTTGCAATCGAAAGGTTGTGAGTTCAATTCTCAGACCGGGTGATGTGTTGTTTCCTTGAGCAAGACACTTTAATTCACATTGCTCCAGTTTACTCAGCTGTAGAAATGAGATGATAGGCTGGGGTCCATATCATTCCACTGAAAAGTGGTCGTGGAGGTGCCACGGCAAAAAAAAGCACCCAGCACTCACTGTAAATGAGGTTGGTGTTAGGAAGGGCATCCAGCTGTAGAAATCAAGCCAGAATCAGTTCCCATCCCACCCTTGCAAGCAGGGAAAAGCGGACGTAAAATGATGATGATGAATGGTGGTATGGCTCATATTTAAGTCCGTGCTTAGTTCCTGAACTGTAATGGTTGGGTTTGTATCAACAGCGACTTGCATTGCATCAGAATCCAGTCCTTTCAGATGCCCTTCTCTTGATTCATCCTGCAGGTTATAGTCCCTCTTTCTGAATTGTGAAAATCATCTAAATGGATGTTAAACGGTAATGATGATGATCTCCTGCGTGTTCTTTCAGTCACTGACATCTTTATAAGTGCTCTGGAGTTGTTTTGCTGCTGTACTTGCACTATTACGTTTTTGAAATTCATAAAGAATAACATGTGTTCTTTACTTGGAGTGAACATGGTGCCAATACAATAGCTTCAATAAAGATAAATTTGGCAAAATATGAGATTGTCACGATGATTTCAGCATATTCCAAATATAATTGAGAAGTTAGACACCTTTAAATATAACTAGAACTTTTGTTACAACCTGATACTTCAGACTTATTGGTTTTATATCCATCTTTCCATGTAAGCAGGACTGGACACTGGCTGGAATTTATACCAGTTTCATGTGGTATTAAGCACTGAGAGTACAAGACCCTCCTTTGGATAGGATTTCAATCTATTGTCAGGTTAGCCCAAGCTGCTGGTACTCTGCTGAATGAACTGGAGCAATATGAAATGAGGTGCCTTACTCAAAGATATAACATGCTGCTCAGTCTGGAGGGATTGAAACCACAATCTTATGACTGTAAGACCAAACCTTTACCAATAGGCTACATGTCATTACATCAGACTACCTGAATCTAAATATCCAAGATCTATAAATAAATTCAAGGCATTTCCTCTTGAACTTGGCAGAATTGTTTGAATTCAAATTTTGCTAGTCAATAGAATACAAGACTAGTCAAATACTTGATTAGAATAGAATTATAACAGAAGACAGATGTATCAGACTTAAAAATACCAAAAGCAGTGGTTTTTCAATTATCCCAGAGCCATATCAATGCAATATGATTTAAATTTACAAAACCTTAACCCATCATAGGTTCGAGACATTAGAGAATACAGAAATTCAAATAAATTAGTTTTAATTTTTTTAATTACATTTTTTCAACTTGAGCTTCTTCTGCAATTACTAAAATAACTAATATGCAACCAAATAAATCTTTAGCCTAAAAAGACAACGAGCTATACAGTTTGTTAATTACTGTATATGGGAAAGAAAAAAAGAAAATCAAAGGTAAAACTTTCGAGGTCAATATTTTAATGATTTTCAGCAACTTCAAATTCTATGTAAATAAGGCACTAAAATATCTAGAGTGGTTATTTCACAATGACACAGTTTTTCTACATTTACTACATTGTCATGAGTGTTATTTATGCATTCCTTAAGAACATTCCCAACCAACTTTTATAATTTGAACATTTTAATACATAAATATCCCCTACACATTCATTGCATGCACACGGACTGTTTTTCTTTGTCACTTAATTATACTTTTTCTAACAATCTTACTCCTGTCTTGTATTTTATTGCTCTCATGCTTGCTCTGCTTTCCTGTTTGTTCCTCCCTCTTCTTCTCTGAATTGTTATACAATGTTTATTTGGTTGATCTTTTTCTTTTAACTATTCCCTATTGTCCCCTTGCATAGCTTCGATCTCCCTCAAATAGCCGGAAGTAAATAAAAATTTGAGAAACTTTATAAAAAAAATGGATGAAATGGTAAAAAATATTATTATGTAATGGAGTTGTGAAACAAAAACTACACTTAAAACATTTTAAATATCAAAATAATAAAACTTCATAAACATATTCTCATGATGATTTCAAAACCATGACATCTAAACATCTGTTGATTAGCTGTCTGGACCTATAACAGAGTTTGGATTTTTGCCCATTTCTGAGACATAAAATAGGGGGTTGGCTTAAGGCTAATAGTCCCACCTTATGTTTTACAGTACATTAGAGATAAAGTTATTTAACAGAGCCTCAGCTCATCATATTTCTCACAAGCAGAGTCTCATACTTTCAATCATTTCAATAGAATATCCCATGAAATATTTATCAGTGTCTACTAGAGTAGGGTAGTAATTAATTATCAATTAATACAAAATATACATAACACCATTATCAGCCAAAAGAAAATGAAACTAGAGATTTTAACTTTCAGATATAAATTTGCTTTTTATTAAAAAGAAATATTCAAAATAGGATATTAAAACATTTAATAAAATGCCAAGTTTATTACTTGGTAAAAGTTTTGTCTCTTCATTCATTCTTAAAGCATCTCAAGTTGGTTTTTGTATGTTTAGCTACACAAAAATACAGTTATATATATACATAGAACATTAAACTAAAATATTATTTCATATTGTAACAATCATTGTCACAGTCATAAAATCAGAGTCAAGCATCATTTAATCATCCATACCAAAGTGAATAGTAATGTAATGATATTGTGTATAGATAAAATATAAAATAAAATTGAAAGGAGATACGAAAGTAGGGGAAGAATATTTGTAAACTGTTTTTATGCATCACATTCCAACTCCATTTTACTCATCTTCTCAGGATTAATTGCCAGTGATTTAGTACAATTATCAGTCTTGTAAATTCCCACCAGTCTATCTGCCAATTCAAACATGTTGTTTCGAAGAGAGATTATAATAAACTGGGCATTTTTTGTCTGATCCTACAATGAAAAATATGACAAAGTTTATACTTCATGAGAAATATCAATGTAAGATGACTAATTTACAACAAACAATTATTAAAAGGTGGATTGGTAGAGTGTCGGACACCATGCTTTCCAGCATAAAGTTACGGCCCTTGCTATTCTGAGTTCAAATCCCACCGGTTAACTTTGCTTTCATCCTTATGGGGTTGATAAAATAAAGTACCAGTAATATACTGGGTATTTGCTGGCCTTGTGCCAAAAGTAGAAACAATTATTAAAAGGAGTCACAAAACCAAAATAAACCACTGATAAATAAATATCAGTAGAATACTGCTGTAATCATAATAATTTTTTTTAAAAGTGATTTTATTAAAAAAAAAAACTATGGCATAACAGAAACAAACATGAAATCAAAACATTTCATTGTCATTGATTTTTTTTTACAAATCAATTCCAGTGATTAATAAAAAAAAAGACAGTTTTAATAAAATAACTAAAATACAAAGCTGTAGTTGTTTCCAACTTAGAAATATTTCTATAGTGTATAACAAACTGTTATTAACTTATTCCTTCTCATATATTCACACTCACAATTGTTTTATGCTAGCAATAAATTTTAGATTTTGGGATCGCTAGCTTAGGATGACCCCGGCCTTGTAGCTAAAAATAATAAAAATCATCAAAATGTAACATTTTCACCCTAATATAGTTAGCAACAATGAAAACATTTTCATCTTACATTAATATAGTTAACAGTTGAAATATTTTCATCTTACCTTAATATAGTTGGCAACAATGGAGACATTTTTGAAATCCAGAGCAGCATCAATCTCATCCATAACATAAAGAGGTGTTGGTTTGAAGTGATGCAAAGCAAACACCAAAGCTAAAGAACTGAGTGTTTTCTCTCCTCCAGACAGATTGGATATATTCTTCCAAGATTTTTTGGGTGGCCGAACACTGAAATTATTAAAATACTATTTCTGTTAATAAAACAAAATTATTAATTCATCAACATCATCACTACTATTTAACATATGTGTATCTTTGCTACCAAGTGTTGGATGAGTTGTCACAGACCAAGTCAGTACTTAATTGGTGCTACTGATCTCTCAGACAAGCCAGGGGCTGCACCTCACATATGTTCTCATATACTATGGAATGTACTAGAAGCATTTAATTGACACAACTGAAGACTGTTCTCGACCCACTTTTGGCAAGGTTTCTACACCTGGATCCCCTTCTTATCACCAACCTCTTTAGAGCCTGTACTGAGTGGAATTTTTGTGGCACCAGCACAAGAGGTTGTCATGCTGTGACTAAACAACCTTTTTTGGTATGGGTTTTACAGCTGGAAGCTATTTGTAACACTAACTACTTTACAGAGTGTATTAGGTGCATTTTATCATGGCACTAGTACTAGGGAGGGTTTAAAACAAAAAATATTCACAATAATAAATCTATTTCAAAATAAATAAAATGCTAACATGTTCTGGAAAACTTAAATTGGTAAACATATGTATGGATAAGTAGGGAACAGCTTTTCTTTCACACATTATATTGAAAATATTACAGCTTAAGTTTGATCTCTTTTATTAATTTTTCAGTTTTGGTTTGGAACAATAACACTACTGAATCGATAAGTTTATTAAGATTTCAAAACTATCGTAACCCCATCTTCAGAATACAGATGATAGTATTAGTGGCATATTTCTCGTGTTTTGCAGTGCTCGTAAAGTATCATGGCAGTACTAGTATAATCATTACACAAACAGGAGAAACAAAACTCAATACAAGAGGAGAGTAATGTATATTTTATTATATACATGAAGGGTGGACTGGCAGTATCAGTAGAGAACATTGGACAACATGCTTTGAGGCATATAGTTACGTCCCTTCACATTCAGGAGTTCAAATCTCGCTGATTTTAGCTTTGCACTGGAGTCAATTTAATTGACTTTCCCATTCCCCAAAATTGTTGGCCTTGTGCCTAATTCAGAAACCATTATATACATGAAGCAATTTGAGTAAGTGGTGTAGCTTCAGTGCACAGAGAGCTGGAACAAATATCGTAAAACAATTTTAATCCAAATTAGAAATCTGGTAATGAAAGGGTTAAAAATGATTCCTCCTCATCATTGTCATTTAATATGCAAGGGTTGGCAGGATTTTCACAGAACAAGTGAGTACTCAAGTGGAGCTACTGACCACTCATATGGGCTGGTGGCCTGCATCTCACTTACATGCAATCTCACACTCTACTGAGTGGATTTTACTCGTTCCCTACACAAAAGTGTAATACTCAACTAATAGTCACATAGAGAGAAAATTCCAAGCCAGAATTTCAGACAAAGCGGTAATTACCTGAAGACAATACCCTCAGAAAAAGGATCAAGTGAATCAACAAGTTCTAATTCAGCATCTCCTCCAAGTGTAATCATTTGATACATTTCCTTCAGTCTGTTGGTAATTATACTAAAGCCTGTCATGAATTCATCTAGGCGTTGTTTTCGTATATCTTCAAACATTTGCTTTTGTTGGTCACGACAATCGGTAATTTCATCCATCTCTGCAACTCTTTGCATATAAATGGCTTCCTATATAAGAATAAGAGAATACAAACAATTAGAGAATTTTCAAAAATTTCTGTTCAATCAATCACATAAAAGCTATTGTTAGGTAGTTGATAGCTTCTGTTACCTTGATGACCAAATTAGCAGTAGAGGTGAATGTTTTGAAAGTATAGTAGCTAGTGGGAAAACCAGTTGGAAAAAGATCAGGAAGCTACTATCACTAATGGCTACAAAGGGTTTCGCTCAATGTCCAAACAGCAATACTGCATGGAAATGAAACTTCCATACAGTATTATGTCAAGAGGACTTACAAAGTTTGGAAAGAATGAGGTGAGCATGCTCAAATGGATGAGGGAGTGTTTTAGTGGCTTCTTACAATATTCAGGGATACAGTGTATCTATTCTAAAACATTGGTATATGAAGATATTTTTTCTGAAAAGATGGATTGATATTAAAACAAAGTAGAAACTATTACCAAAATTAACAATGGAAAGCTGACATAAAATGATAATAACAGCAACAATATCAATGTTAATCAACTGCTATTGCTGCTCTTAAAAAAGGCAGACTAAAAACTAATTCTTTTGCAAGAAAAGCATATTCAAAACCTTGCAATAATCAAGCTTCCTTACCTTCTTTCTGTATTCCTGAATAGCTGTCAAATTAGGCTTCATTTTGCTCAATCTTTCTTCCAATACAGTAATCTCATATTTAAGTTCTTCAATATCTGTCTTAGTTAGTTCTTCCTCATCAATACTACCCAGAAGTCCAGGCTGTACGTCTCCAATGGCATGAAGAATTAACTGGGAAATCTAGAAATACAAGTTAAACATTATTCATTCAGACATTTACAACAGCAACAAGCATTTTAAGCATCATCGTTGCCAAAACAGAGACTAGCTTTGTAGGATCCATTACAAGTTTATCCTTTTTCCCTATTGTCTACATCCTCCATTTTTATCTGTCTTTCTTGGTCTTCCTCTTCCTTCCACATTCATTGCCATCACTTCTCTTATCCTTACTCAAAACATGACCCAAACATCTCATTTCATTTCTTTTCACATCATTCATCAAAGGCTCCATTCCCATCAATCTTTGCAATTCATTGTTTGTCGTCCCCTCTCTCTGTGATACTCTACTTATCCACCAAACCATTCTTATTTCTGTTCTTTCCTGCTTTGCAGCATTCATCCCCGTTTCCCCACATAAATCATGGTAATTCTCACACATGCAGCATACAATCTTCCCTTCAATTTCAGTGATATTCCCCTCATTAACACAGCAATCAATTCCTGGAACTTCTTCCATGCATATCTGACTCTAATCCACCATGCAGAGTCTAATCCACCTTCTCCAAGGTAATAAATAAATAATTTTTTTTAAATCCCTCAGATAATCACAACTGTTGGAAGCAAATACACCTCCTTCAAATTAAATTACATAGGTTATTAAATGTAGACAACTGCTTGTCTTCTTGGAGTGTTCTGAATATTTGTTTCTAAAGCTGTCTAATTTGGATACAATGCAATTAGATTATATATGTTAGGTGGGAAAATGCCACAATTTGGTGAGATGAAGGCAAGTCATGGCAGATGTAAACAAGAAGACTTAGGAGTAAAATTGTTTTCTTAGGTCTGAGAACATAAGCCTCACATACAGAGAAGTATGTGTATGTGTATGTGTCATTCACTATAGCCTATGGTTGACCCATGTCTTTTAAGTTAAATTAGGTAGACAGATACTGTTTGGAAGCCCATCAGATGGACTGCAGCAGTAATTCAAAGTGTTCACCTTGTCACACACACTGTATCACAATGAATTCCCTGAGAATTACGTTAAAGCTACATGTGGAATGCTCAGCCACTTACACATTAATTACATGAGCAGGCAGTTTTATTATTATTATTATCATTATTATTATCATTATTATTGATCAAACAACTGGAACACTTATTGAAACTAATGATTTTCTATAATATTATTCCATTAATAGTCTAAGTTATCAAAGCTGAACTAGGATTTTTATACCTGTTTCTTCCAATGTTTTATTTTAACTTGATTAGTTTTCACAACATCTTCATATTTTTCTAGTTTGTGGTTCAAGTCTATGTTCTCTTTTGATAGGGCTGTTTCCTGCTTCTCATATTCACTCAATTTCTCTTTAAGATCAGTTAAAATTTTTTCATGGGCTTCGATTTTCTCCTGCAAAACACCAAAGATAAAATAGTGGTACATCAATAGTTAAATACTATAAAATATTCAGTTCTATTCTAAAGGAAACAAAGAAATAATGAACATTCAGGTGAATATTTTCTGATACTCTGAACTTCATAATAAACATTTTACATTTGTCAAGGACATTTTAATGTTTGAAATTTATAATGCTATCAATGCTACATGGACATATTATATTTAGTAAATTATCAGTGTTATCCATTTAACAATAATTAAGAAGAATTTTTGCCTCAAAAAGGAATTCCCAGTTAATATATCATTTGCTTCTAAAGTTGAAGTAAATAACCAGGCTTGTCAAAACATACAACTGAAGCCAACAGTAAATAATTTCAGTATGTCAATAACATGACAATCTTTTTAGTGTTGGTGACAGGAATTGACTTTCAACCATAGAAGACTATTCTGCTGTCAAAGACATGACACTCCCCTAGTACAGGTGCCACATTAAATGTACCAGGTGCACTGTGTAGAAAGCAGGATTGTATGTAAACAAGATGTAATCCTCAGTCTGTCTGAGAAGTTAGTAGTCACCATTTAGAACTGACTTTGTCTGTGAGGTCTAGTCTAACCTTTGCTCAAAGAGAAAGTGAACATTTGATGATGAAAGATGAAGGCTAATTATTGTCGACTATTTTCTCCTTATCTAGATTCTTTTGATCAGTATGTCAATGCTTAATATCACTTAAAAACATTCCTATCTTCTCATACGAAATGAGCAAACGGATTTTTATGGCTAAAATCAGGTCATCATTCATCAGGAGAAGAACAAAAGCTAAGATAGAAACATGAACAACTACTGTATTTATGGATGCAGCATGGCTAAATTGTTAAGAAGTTCGCTCTGCAATAATTAGGCACTTCAATCCTACTGCATGGCATCTTCAACAAATGTCATTTATGATAGAACCATAACAGAAAAAAATTCAGGTTTCAAATATGTTAGCTAATAACAAATAAAGAATAGGGATAAAAAAAAAGAAAGAAAACTCGTCTTATACAACCAAGAAAAAAATATGATTGAGAAAGAAGGGATATAACAAACAAGAAGAAACAGGTTTCAAATAAACTGGCTAATAGCAAATGAGGAATTGGACAAAATTATTGAAGTGAAGGCGCATGGCTTAGTGGTTAGAGCATTGGGCTTGCAATTGAAAGGTTGTGAGTTCAATTCTCAGACCGGGTGATGTGTTGTTTCCTTGAGCAAGACACTTTATTTCACATTGCTCCAGTTTACTCAGCTGTAGAAATGAGATGATAGGACTGGGGACCAAGCTGACAACAAAAGAATGAAAAGCAAAGTACCAGTAAAGTACTGATAACAATTTAATTGACACCCCCTCACCCACTGTCGGCCTTGTGCTGAAATTAGAAATTATAAAGTTTGTATTTAGAGCATAACTTAAATGTTCTTAGATAAATATCATGGCTTTAAAATAAACAGCTTTGCCTCACAGAAGCTGGGGTATTTCTGACGGATTAGTAACAAAAGGGTTAAATCTATCCAGATCATACCTTTATTTCTGAATGACGTTCTAAGACTTCTTTAGCTTTCTCTTCCAATTCTTTAAACTCTACTTTATGTCCTGCAAGTTTTTTGGCCATTTCTTCCTTCTCTTTCTCCAAAGATTCCAATTTCTCTTGTGATTTCTTCAAATTCCTAAAAACAAATATATGTTCTTGTTAATAAGTTTCCAAAGCATTTCAAAATAAACTGAGTAACCATGTGAATATTCTAGAAACAACCACCATATATTAAAGAGTAATATGATATTTTAGATGTTTTATTTTATAAGTCAGTCATCATTTAATGTCTGTTTTACCTGCTATCAAGGGTTGACCAACTAATCTCAGACTAAGTCAGCATTCAAGTGTGGCTATTGACTTCTCAGATATACTGGGGAACTGCATCTCACTTACATTCCCACACTAACTTCTGCACACAGGGTGAACATTTTTTTGTGCAACAGGTGTGTGGGAGACCAAATGTAGAGCATATCCAGCTTTCATGCTTGTATGCATGGGTTGGGCAGGAGATGTGTGTGAGGAGTGAGGATTTTTTAGCAGGGAGGTGATGTGGAAATATATATATTAATATTATGAAATTCAAATGTAAACAAACCTTTTGGAAGTTGTGACTCCGACAGTCGTTTTAGTAATTTGACCAACCACCTGGTCAATATTATTTGAGATGGCATCAACTCTAGCTTGGACTGCTTTTAATTTGTTTCCACCAATATCCATTATTTCTTTATGCAGCCTACAACAGAAATATTAAATTATCAGAGAAATAAGCAGCTTGAACTATTGAAAAAGTAAGATAAATTAACCCTTTTGATACCAAACATCCTGAAACCGGACCTGGTTCTACGACACAAAGCTACTTTAGTGTATATATTTATCTAAAAACTTCCCATTATGATTTTATGCAACAACCTTTATTACATTCCAAACATCAACTTAATGAAAATGCATTTCCCAGATATGTGCACCATTAACAAAGTTCTCACAAAGACTTAGCATCAAACAAGGTTTGACAAAGCTGGCCCTTTGAAGTTACAGATACAACTCAGTTTTGCTAGTTGATTGGTGCAAGTGAAATAAAGTGTCTAACTCAAGGACACAATATGGCACTGAGAATCGAACTCACAATGTTATGATTATGAGCTGCACACCATCAATACTGTGCCAGCTGCCTTGACAAATATAATTGTTTCTATATTTGAATTATCCCAGTGTATTATTGGTGCCTTATTTTATCAACCCCGTAAGGATGAAAGGCAAAGTTAACCTCGGCGGGATTTGAACTCAGACCATAAATAGACGTATCTCTTTGCTGCAAAGCATGGGGTCCGACCCTCTACCGATACTGCCAATCCACCGCCCTTGACAAATATAATTGTTTCTACCTTTGGCACAAGGCCAACAATTACCCAGTTCATTACTGGTACTTTATTTTCTCGACCCGGTAAGGATGAAAGGCAAAGTTAACCTCGACGGGTGACAAATATAATGATAGCAAAAATGGAAAGATTAACAATTAAGTAGAGATCTTGTGTTAGTTTAGACAAATGAAAGTTTTAGTTGTTTCATCAACAGAACCTACTGAACCTTAATGCAGGAAAGTAATGGTCTTTCTAGTGCTCATACTATCTGCCAGGGAGCTGATCAACAGACTGGACCAAGGAAACACTGTTTCCATTGCTGATTACTATTTTCCAGCCACAAAACATAGCAGAAGGGGCAGCATGAAATAAAGTATTTTGTTCAAGAACACAAACACATCACCCAGTCCAGGAATCAAACCCATTGCCTTATGACCATGAGTTCAACACCCTAACCACTAGGCCACATACCTTCAGCAGGACAGTGTGACAAGGCTGGTTCATAGAAATACAAATACTCAATCTAACAGGGTTCCGTCTACCCAAATTTACATACAAAGCCTGTGTTACACCAAGACCAGTAGGATTAAACCTGAAACTTTGTGATTGAGAAGGGAACATCATAACTGCTTAGTCATCATCATTTTTTCATGTCCGTTTTCCTTGCTTGCAAGGAATAAGTAGGTTGTAAAAGACCCAAACAGTATATAGTTGGAGCCACTGACCTGCTAGATGTGATGAAGCCTGCATCACACTTACATACGATCCACCATCCTATTGAATGTTTAGATGAATTCATACTCTACAGAATGTACTGAGCATGTTTTAATTGTGGCACCAGCATTAGGAAAATTGTCATGTTTTTGGAACAACTGAAAAGTCTTCTTGACCCTTTAGGATGGTTTCTACAGCTAGATGCCCTTCCTAAAACAAAGCACTTCCCAGAGAGGACTGAGTGCATTTTATCATGACATCAGCACTGCCACTTTACTGAGTAGGCTGGGTGCATTTTATCATGACACTAGCATTACCACTTTATAGGATGGGCAGGGTGTATTTTATCATGTCACTAGCACTACCACTTTACAAGGTATACTGAATGCATTTTATTGTCACTGGAACTTTATAGAGTGGACTGTGTGCATTTTATTGTGGAATTGGCATTACCTTTTACAGAGTGCACAGGGTGCATTTTATTGTGGCACTGGTACTACAACTATAGAGTGGGCTAGGTGCATTTTTTTGTCACTGGCACGGCCACTTTATAGAATAGGGTTGGGTGTATTTTATTATGGCACTTTACAGAGTGTACTGGGTGCATTCCAATATAGTATTTACAATGAAAACAGGAAATAATGTTTGCATATCTCACCTTTGAATTTCCTTTTCAATCTTGGAAGCAACTTTAGCATCTTTTTCATAAACTGTAAATGAAGTTACAAATTTAATGCAGGACAAAACTGCCGATGTCAGACATAATATTAAGTCATTGAAAAGATATTATTGTCAATAGCAACAACTAATAACAATGGACATGCAAAACCTGGTTAATATTCAAGTAGAATGTAATATGCTGAACTGAAATCATTAGAAATTCTTTTTTAACATAAATTTCATTACTTACAGACACAAAACCAACTTTTATAGGAGAGGAGTATAGTTTATTAGATTACTGGTATGTATTTTTAAACAGCCTGGAGAAATAAAAGTATGTCGGAGCTAAGTTGTCATGTTATGTCCACTTTCCATGCTGGCATGAGTTGGACAGGAAGTCATGATCCATGTCAGTTCTTATTTGGAGTTTCTGCTCTACTAGAGGTATCAGAAGACATTTACTTGTACAATCCACTATTTGGCATAGCTTCTATAGCTGGATGCCATTCTTAACACCAACCTCTTAACAGAACATACTGAGGGCATTTTATCATCATGCCAGCCCAAAAGAGGTTGTCATGTTCTCATCAAGGCTAAAGAGCAGTCTCTGTTATATTACCAACATCTTTTGAGGAGTGAGTATGAATATGTGTTTTAATATGTCATTGGTGATAGGAAGAACATCTAGCTGTAGAAACTATGCCAAACAAAGGGTCGAGAGAAGTTGTATCAAAGATATGACAACCTCCCTAGTGCTGGTGCCACAATAAAACACACCCAATACACTCTGTAGATTACACAAACATATCATCATCATTGTTTTTATATCCGTTTTTCAATGCATTCATCTCTATATGTAAGCAAGATGCACTCTCCAACCTGTTTGAGAGTTCAGTGGCTCCAGCTAAGTACTGAATTTGGTCTGTGAGAACTTGTCCAACCCTTGTTAACAGGGAAAATGGTTGATGAAGGAGGAGGGAGAAATATGATGTAAATTAGACACACAGTAACACAGATATGACAAGGTACAGAAAATAAAACTCACTGCTCTTATATTTCTCAACTTTTTTCTGCAAGGCTTCCACTTCAGCTTTATCAGGAGTTGCAGCTTTTACTTTCTCTTTTTGTACATCAATTTGCTGGGTCAGTGTTGTCTCCTGCGTTGTCAATGCCTGAAATAGTCATTCAGATAATGTATAGCCATATAAGAAAGAGAACAAAAATATATATCAAAATGCTGAGTTTAACTTTATGATGGTGTAAAATGGTAAAAGAGTAGTAACATGTTACCCCCAATACCTTACAATACCTAGTATCATACACCAATGTTGTGTATTTAAATACAGTTCAGTAGACTTTCCCTTCCATCATTCAATCACATGTCCCCATTCACATACATATTTCTGGCCTTTATTCCAATGTAAAAAAATATTTATTGTTATAAACAAACAAGACTTGGTTCACTTATGAAGCATTGAGAAATAGTTTAATAGTTGAATTAAATGGGTAATTACCCCTGAAGATAGAAAAAAGAGGATAGAGAGGCTTGCCCGGGGAACTTTACTTCATTTATTCAGCTATTATTATAGTTATCCGCATTGCAACAACTATATCTTCAAATAATAATTATTATTAATAGCAGTTATGTGGTTGCTGAAGACTGAATTTTGACATGTTCCAAACAATAACATTTCTTATTTCTCTCCAAGCCTTCACTTGATTACCAGTATACAAGTGCTAACTATTTCAAACAAGCAAAGCATTTTGTGCAAACCAGTTTAACCCTTTGACTGTCATTGTTGTTTTAAGTATTTTACTGTCCCTGGCCAGGATTACACATTAGTGCAATAAGTAGCAGCAAGTGCCCACAGAATACTAACTCATTCCATTGCACAGATGGTTCTATAGAAATAGTGGACAGCTTCCGTTACCTGGGTGATAAAATCAGCAGTGGGGGAGGGTGCTCTGAAAGTACAGTAGCTAGAGTCAGAACGGGATGGAAAAAGTTCAGAGAGCCACTAAAGGGTTCTCTCTAAAACTGAAAGGCAGGCTGTATGATGCCTGCATACGAACAGCAATGTTGCATGGCAGTGAGACCTGGGCATTGTGTGCAGAGGATATACGCAGACTGGAGAGAAACGAAGCTTGCATGCTCCGCTGGATGTGTAATAGTAATATACGTGAACGACAAAGCATAAACGAACTAAGGGAGAAATTAGAAATAAGAGGGATCAGATGTTGTTTACTCAAGAGAAGACTACGTTGGTATGGTCACGTGATGCGCATGAAAGACGACAGCTGTATAAAAAAGTGCAGGGCAATAAAAATAGACGGTAGCCACGGAGTAGGCAGACCCAGAAAAATCTGGGACGACTTGATAAATTCCGACCTCACACACTTACACCTCTCCAAGACAATATCACTGGACCGAGACCTTTGGCGCTACACAGTAATACAGAAGACCCGCCTTACCTAAGTACAAAGTAAAACCTACTACAGTCAGTAGGCACCTCTAACAAAATACACCCCCGTCCCACAACCCGCACCCCACCCCTTTCAATGTAAAGTTATGTTGGTACCCCAACATCCAGCCGGAAACAAATGAGGTCGTGTAGGTGTCACGACAAAAAAACACAGTCCACGCTGTAATGTGGCCGTGTAGGTAACACGGTAAAAACCTCCCAGACCCACACTGTAAATGTGGTTGGTGTTAGGAAGGGCATCCAGCCGTAGAAAACCCGCCAGACAGTCCTATGCGAGCAAGACAACCACTCTTGCCTCAAGTGGGAAAACTCCTGTCCAAACCCATGCAAGCGTGGAATATGGACATTAAACGAAGATGATGATGATGATATTCTTTAAGTTGTTAAGATTAGAACTAAACAAATGTTTTCCTCAAATTGAAATTGACTCCAAACTGTCTCAGTTTTAAATTCTATCTGTAACTACTTCCCTTCAATCAAGTTACTAATACTCTTGAGGACATGAGAATCAAATCAAATTTACTCCACACCTAGAAATCTTAGATTATTTCTTATGCCTAAATCATAACAAGCTACAACCCAAACCAAATATATTATTTAATGAGATCACTTACTTTAATTTCCATACTGTATTTTTGTATGCAAAGAATATTAACTTTCAGAGAATCTTCCAGTTCCTGTATACGACTCTCAAGCTTTATTTTGTTCTGTCGACGACTGCTAGTCTCCTCAGTTAGCTGAAAATATTTGTTAAATCAGAAGCACATGAAATTACAATAAAATGTTGAACAAACTAAATCAGAATGCAATACATAAAATTTAACCTGTGCGAATTGTTTTTTCTCTTTTCTTTTTTTAAATCAGTTTATACACATAGATAGCAATGAGGAGTTAACATTGGGTTTGGTTGGTTAAATACTTTTCACTTTAAAGTACCAGTGATTATTTTAATGTGCAGTTGACTACTCTGCTTACGTAATTCTAAATCTAATTTTGTGCACTAAGTTTACACTTTGTGTCAAATACTACATGCACTCACAAAACATTGGTCAGCTATCATTGAAGACACTTAACCAAGGTGCCACACAGTGAGATAGAATCCATGACCACACAGATGTGATCAGAACATTTTAGCTACACAGCCATGCCTGCATTGTCCTGTTTTATTCATGGCAAATTTCTATGGCCAGATGCTCCTCCTGATGCCATTACATACTTTTTAATATGGTAGAGATCCAACAACTTAAATGTTTTGGAGGCTAATACAAGTACACACATACAAACATTGAGCCAAACATTGAGTTCTCAACCCAATTCACTCACAAGGCATTGGTTGACTCAATGCTAATGCAGAAAACACTTACGCAAGGTGCCATGAAACAGGACCAAACACAAATCCACATGTCTAGCTTCAGAACATGACTATCCATCTAACCTATGCAAGCATAAAAAATAGACATACAAACGAGAATGATGATAATAATGATTTCCTACAGTTCTGTGTGCAGAATGATTATCCTCTTTCAACTGAACCACAAATCTCTAAACACATTTTTACTAATTTATCCAAATGAAAACACATATATATACCTTAGTTAATTCCATTTCTGCTTTTTCTAATACCTTTGGATCAATTTCTTGAACAACAGAAGACCCCATCCGACCTTTTAGAACAGTGTTGCCGCCACCACTTATCGTACCTGAAATAGGAATATAATTTTATAAACTTACTTTTGATACCAACCTGGCAAAAACCAGGTTGCTTAAAGGTTTCCTATTTAAATTAAAATCTTCCAACATAATTTAACATAAGAACCATATATTAAGTTACTGATGTCACAATGCACTCAGTCCACTCAGTAAAGTGATAGTGCTGGTGCTACAATAAACTGCACCTAGTACACACTGTAAAGTGGTAGTACCAGAATCACCATAAAATACACGCCGCCCACTATGTAAAGTGGTAGTGCTGGTTCTACAATAAAATGTACTCAGTCCACTCAGTAAAGTGATAATACTATGGTCTATCCTGCACACTACATCTGATTCCACTTATGCCTGTTTTTCTCTCAGCTCACCCACGCACACTGACATTTCACATTCAATGGTACATGCTTAATTTGTTTCTAGCCTTTACAAATCCTCTGCATTCAATGCTCATGTTTTACTCCTTACTCCCATGTAGTATCACACTAAATGCACTTCACTCTGCAAACACTGTTCTGTAGTTAATAATTCAAAATACTCCAGATGAACAGTTAATTTCAGTGCAGGCAACAGAAAACAGGATACTTAGTATTAACTCTAGGGTCATGTTACCTTGACTGTTGCAGCAGATAGAATAAACACTACTATCACCAGTGTCAGTTTTATGTTTTCTTGTGCAGGTTTTCATGGCTTGGACAAGTCTTTTCCAGCACAGCTTTCTTCTGCTTGTGTTCCTTTGTCATCTCCTCGTTGAAGTTCAATATTTTGAGACCATTTCTGCTTAAGTTTTCCCCACTCTTCCTCTTCTGCAGTGAACTTCTACCTGGAGGTACTAACACTTCTTCACCAAATGATCATCATCCTTATACATCATGTACCTATACCAGCGCTATTCTCTTGCACACTGCACCTGATTCCCCTCATGCCCATTTTTTCTTTAATCTTATCTGTGCTTCGTTATTCATACACACTAACATTATTCACCCATAGGAGTAAGCCTGCCTCATTTCTTTTTAATATTTGCACATCCTTTGCAATTAATGTAAATGTCTCACAAACATGCAACATCACACTTTGTACACAGGCACCACATAATCTACCCTTTGTTACCAGCCAAGGTGGTAATTCTCTGAACATTTCCCAATCAGTTTTTATTCTAGTTACTAGACTTTTGGATAGAATATTTTTGATAAAATATTTAGATCAAGAGATATTTCAGTTTAACATAATACTCACCTGAAATGTCAATAAGTGCTCCATTTAAGGTAACAACTTTGTAGCGAGTTTTGCCATAAGCAATACGGGTGGCTTGATCCAGATCCTTTGCCACAAGTGTATCCCGCAGAGCAAAGTAAAATGCTGGTGCGAAGGCAGGATCTTCTATTTTGACAAGATCAAAAAGACGAGGAACAGATTCAGGTCTGAAAGTGAAATAGAGAAATTTGAAAACAGTTGTGATGGTTTAATCTCAGATTTTCACATGGCAATCTATATTGTACAGAAGCAAGCACAAAGGTTGCAAAATGTCTAAACAATTAATTCCAGGAAATACATATAATGTAAAAGACTACACAATATGTAGAAAAATTTCATAGATTATTTATAGATAAATGTTTCTATTCAGTTTCTAGACACACATGTATGCTGCTACAGTGGTGTCAGTGCTTATTCAAAGATAGGTGCCATAATTACAGATAGTACTAACTTCAGTTGAACCTTCCACCAACGATAATCATTTATATACATCATGTGTCCATAAAATAGCAAAAAATTACATATATTTCTAAAAATACAGATATGATGATCTACACGATAAAAACACCCAGTACATGATGTAAAGTGGTTGTTGATAAGAAGGACATTCAGCTATAGAAAGCTTGCCAAAGGTTGGGAAGACCATTCAGTTGTGTCAAAGACATGACAACTTCTCTAGTGTTGATGCCATGATAAATGCACTTGGTAGATCATGGAAAGGTATGTAAGCAAGACGTGAACCCCCCAGCATGTCTATGAGGTCAGTAGCCCTGTTTCAGTACTGACTCAATCTGTGAAGACCTGTCAAACCCTTGCTAGCAGGAAAAGTAGACAATAAATGATGAGGATGATGATGAAAGCAATACAAATAAAAATATTTATCTACAAAGCTTACGCTGTTATTTTTCTATTACAGTAGCTCTTCCATTTATCCATTTTATCAAGACAAATGAATGTGCTAGAACCAGTATTGTTAGCCTTGAGGAATTCAACACAATGACGAGCTGTGTCAATGGTGTCAACTAGAATATTGTCAAGAGAACCACAAGCAGTTGAAATGGCACAATCATATTTGCTATCAATTGCACCAAGGTCACCCTGTAAAAAGAAAAAAGAAAAGACATTGAAATAAGGGAATAAACGCTGGAGAGGTTAAGAAAGATAACAAAAAAACACAGTGCCATAATACAAAAGACCTATCCACCAGTACAAGCACTGTGACACAAAGTAAATGTGGTTAGAGACTGGAAGCTACAGTGTTTGACAATCAAATGCAGACAATATAAGCTGTCAGAGGACTCTTCATTCTGATCAAGCATGTAGCAACCTTTCCACTACCAGTGCTCCAATAAAATGCATCCAGTAAACCCTGTAAAGTATTGGTTGATGCCATGATAAAATGCACCCAGTCCACAATAGAAAGCCCTGTCCAACCTATGACAGCCTAGGAAAACAGACATAAAAATGATGATGGGGATGAATATTATTTTAAACTGAGAAGTTAATGAACTAAAATTTTTAAATTATATATACATGAAACACTCCAGAAACATCAACTTTTTTGTCAATCAGATGTAAAACACCAAATAAACCAACTGAAATGTAAAACAAGCATGTGAAAACAGGAGTATGAAGCAACCTTAATTCTTAACATCCTGTAATAATTTATGAGAAAATATCTATAGGTTGTTAAAATTTTCAGTATAAGACTAAAGATTTTTAATATCTAACCCTTTAGCATTTAAAGCAGCTGTATCCAGTCAGAATTCTCTCACCTATTTCTGTTCAAACTGGCCATAACCAGCTTATGTTAAGGTATTGATTTCAAAATGAATAATATCAAAATCTCGTAGATTCGATATTAAGTGAGATAAAGCCTTTACCGTGAAAATACAATAGTAAATATAGAGTAATTTAAATGCTAAAGGGTTAATGTATGTAATACATCAGTTCAGCTACAAATGACATTTCATATGTGTGGCAGTTAATCGACTCTTGATATTCTGTAATGATTTAGGAGATTATGTCTAAAAAGAAAGAAAAAAAGAGTTTCTTAATTCAAATGTTTATAGTACCTTTACCAGTCGACAGATTGTTGTGAAAATTTGCAGCATTAGAGTAAAGACTAATTTTTAATGTGATGCAGTCATAATGCTGTTTTGTATTTTTCAAGAATGTCTTGCTAATGTGGTTTCATGCAGTACAAGGCACTAAGAGTTACAGCAAGCTTACCAATCTGCCGAAAATGCCTGGCAGTTTTCCTTTTCGCTTCTGTTCCATTAAAGCAGTTATAACTCTTCCTTTGCTCTTGGCTGATTGCATGGACATTTTCATTTCTTCAATTTTCACACGGGCATTTCTTAACTGAAGACAAAAAAAGTCAAATTTCATTAAAATTTCTAAACATCTTATTAATTTATAGCATATCAATATTGATTATATTTGTATCTAATATTTACCATAGTCAGCATTATGTTGACTTTATTGGTACCTTTAACACTTTTCATTATCATATTTCTAATGCGGTGAATTGGCAGTATTGGTAGAGAGTCAGACACCATGCTTTGCAGCATAGAGTTATGACCCTTTACGTTCTGGGTTCAATCCCGCCGAGGTTAGCTTTGCCTTTCATTCTTGTGGGGTTGATAAAATAAACACCAGTAATACACTGGGGTAATTGCTGGCCTTGTGCCAAAAGTAGAAACATTATCATATTTCTAATGAAAAATAGTACCTATAATTTTCAAAAGTGAGAGTCTGGAGGTTAGTGTTGAAGATCAAATGGAGAAATATAGGGTTTGAGAAGACTCTTCAACCTGGATGAACAACTTCTCTAATGTTGGTGCCATGATAAAATGCACTCAATAGACTCTATAACATGATAGTGCAGGTGCTACAAAAAAGCACACTCAGTACTCTCTGTAAGGTGATTCCATTAGGATGGACATTCAGCCATAGAAACCATGCCAAATATGGAAATTATGACCAAGATGAGGTTGTTCTAACATTATCTAGCTCATATGACAACATATCCAACTAGTGTGGAAAGCAGATATATATGATGATAATGAATGAATCATAATCAAAATAATTTTTTTTCCAAAGTTTACTTACCTCTTCTGAAGATTTCTTTTCTAAATCTGGAACAACCTCAAATTCTTTCTTACTTTTTGTAAGATCTTTTTCAATAATAGGAATTTTTTGTTCGATGTCTTTAACTTGTCTACAGAAATAAATTAAAATTAAAAATAGTAAATGCAATGATTCCATTTTTATCATTACAACCTTAAAATACTGTTTATAGTATCTTTACTAGTGGAAAGATCATTGTAAAAATTTGTAGTAAGCTAAAAATATTAATATTAAATGTGATGCAGTCTTAGCACTGTTTTGTACTTTTCAAAGTCTTGCTAATGTAATTTCATGTGGTACATATAGGACAGTAATTGTTAAATATATCCAAAAATTAATCTTGAAGCAGTATTCTAGAAATACACCAAAACAATTGAGATCATCAAAATAAGAAAAAACATTTTTTATTATACAAACTAAAGCTTTATATATATATATATAACAGATCTAATATTCACTCAACAGATAGTGAATACATTAAAAAAAAATTGTAGGCTCCAAACCATAGGAAAGACTGGTGACTCTGAGTACAGATTTCGTCTATGAAAACCAGTTCAACCTTGCTATCATCATTTAACGTCTGCCTTCCACGCTGGCATTGGCCAAAGAGGTTATCATGATCCAAAGCTTGACAGGTCAAAGAGACATTGTCTTCTAAATATATTTCACATTTAGCAAGGTTTATATGGCTGGATGCAGTTCCTAAAACTAAACTACCTTACAGAGTCTACTAGGTGCATTTTATTGTAACGCAAGCACTAGAGACATCATATACATGGCCAAACTGAAGAGTCCCCTCTTCCCAACCATGTTTCCATTTCATCGCCATGAGAGTAGTGTGTATTCTACCATAGCACAAACGTTGTCTCAACTTGTAAGTGCCAAGGACCATCACCATTGTATGTGGTCTCCAATCTCTCACCATATTCAATTTTAGTGTTCTAGTGCTTGTACTGTCTTTTGTGGATATATTTTTACACCCCAGCCTGACCAAGCCCACACTGAGCACCCTAATTCACCCTGTACGGTGGTAGTGCTGGTGCCACAACAAAAAACACCCTATTGGCACTGTAAGGTAGTAGTGCCAGTACAATGACAAAAAAGCACCTAGTCCATCCTGTAAGGTGCCGAAGCCACAATAAAATGCTCCCAGTACACATTGTAAAGTGATTGGTATTAGAACGGGCATCTAGCTGTAGAATCCAAGCCCAAAATAATATACAAGCAAGACATGATCATCAGACCAGTCTAGCTTCAATCTAATCCACGCAAACATGGAAAAGACATTAAACAGTGATGATGATGATCATGATGACAAGGATCTCTGTCATCCATCATTCTCTCTTTCTTATTATCACCCAATTTCATTACTACCTAATACTCTCTCCTATCACTTTACTCCTTCTTTTCTTTTATATTTTCATCACAACTTGTTTTGACTTTCTTCCCATTCAGTTGTTTAAGAAAGAAAGGAGCAAACACATGGAGTCAATGCAGAGAAGAGGGGATTTCTTTTTGTTCTGTTGAGAACTAGATAACTCTCTGGTGTTAGTCAATAGAGACAAGATAGGGCAGAGACGACCTTTTAAATTTTACAAGGAACAAAGCAACCTCTCAAGTGCTAGTATTACAATACTATGCACCCAGTAAACTTTGGAAAGTAGATGGCAAATAAACAGAGACAACATGAGAGGGGGAGGGGGGCATTGTTGCCAGACAAAATCTCTGTACTGTGGGTGTTACAGTAAATCAGACCAAGTACACTCAATAAAGTACTTGGTAATAAGAAGGACATTCAGCTTCAGAAACCATGCCAGAAATGGAACATATAAGAGATGTGGTCTCAGGTGTATCTAGTGTGGTAAGAACTCCAAATAAGTTGTCCAAACCATGCCAGCTTGAAAAGGCAGGTGTAAATTGATGATGATGACAGCTACTAAACATATTTTTAAAATCTAATACCATATTTCTATTAAAAGACACTGAGTATGATTTTCAAATTATTTTAAAAATAATCAATGATTTGGAAGGATTTAGTAATACAGTGAAATTCCCTTATAACAAAATTCACGGAGTATAAAAAAAAATTCTTTATAATGAGATCAACCTAACGCATCAAGCTTGTGACCAGGGATTGAAAAAAATGTTGTTATAATGGTATTCGTTATAACGGAATTTTACCTGTACAACTAACTTTTTCGTTATTAAGCTAATGTTAGAAACATACTTAACAAAGGTTCTTACATAAAATTATGATGTAAAGTTTTTAGATGAATATGAGGACTTTAAAATAAACAGCCTTCTGTCACAGAACAAAGAA
Source organism: Eledone cirrhosa (assembly GCA_964016885.1). NCBI lineage: Eukaryota > Metazoa > Mollusca > Cephalopoda > Octopoda > Eledonidae > Eledone > Eledone cirrhosa. The sequence goes on from OZ024740.1 coordinate 45,497,369, forward strand.
GGCTAAAAACTTGTTAATGGGGTAGTGCTGGTACCATGATAAAATGAATCCAGTCCACTCTGTAAAATGGTAGTGCTGGTGCCAAGATAAAAAGCACTCAGTCTACCCTCTAAAGTGGTAGTCCTGGTGCCATGAAAATCACACCCACTCTACCACATAAGATGGTACTGCTGGTGCCACAATAGAAAGCACACAGTCCACCCTCTAATGTGAAACTATTGATACCACAAGAAAAAAGCACTGCTTCTACCATATAATGTAGTAGTTCCAGTGCCATGATAAAAGGTTCCCAGTACACTCTGTAAAGTGGTTGGTCTAAGAAAGGGTATCCAGCTGTGGAAACCATGTCAAAAGCAGAATGAGCCAGACATGGTCTAGCCTTAGAATGTGACAACTTGACTGAACTATGAAAGCATGGAAAATAGATGTTAATTGATAAAGAAGCTGATGATGATGAATGTAAATGGTGATATTAACTTTTGGCGTTCTTTTAGAGTGCCCATTGCTTTCGTCAAATTCCTTTGCAATTCATTTAATTTTGATTGCTCGTTTTGTTCATTGCTAAGGTAGATGTCCAACTCCGACTGGGAAACATTATACTATGAAAATAAAAAAAATAAAAAATATTGGTAAGCAATGTTTAGAAGATTATAATTTTTAATAATTTTTAAACTTCAAAAGTTATCAAGAAAAGTTGATAATGAAAAAAATCTAATAAAATTAAGGATTAAGTTGATTAATTTCATTGAATATGATGAAGTTTTAAACAAGTAAAAAGTTCAAGTTTACACATTAAATAATCACAAAATTTTTAACTCAGTTATATACCAATATTTTGAGAAATTACAAACTCTTATATTTTGTTTAATTTAAAAACAGCAATTCACTTTATAAGGAACATGGCTTAGTGGTTAGAGCTTTGGCCTTGCAATCGAAAGGTTGTGAGTTCAATGCTCAGACCGGGTGGTGTGTTGTTTCCTTGAGCAAGACTCTTTATTTCACATTGCTCCAGTTTACTCAGCTGTAGAAATGAGATGATAGGACAGGGGTCCCTATCATTCCACTGCAAAAAAGCACCCAGCACTCACTGTAAATGAGGTTGGTGTTAGGAAGAGCATCCATCTGTAGAAATCAAGCCAGAATCAGTTCCCGTCCCACCCTTGCAAGCAGGGAAAAGCGGACATAAAATGATGATGATCATCATCTTAAGCAACTGATGTATGTTTGAACTGTGTGGAGAATTGTAAAAAAAAATAATATTCTTTAGTATCTTATTCACCAATTGAATAAATTTACATACAGTACCTGTGATTTGCTTTCACTAATAGATTTTTGCATCCCTAGCAGTTGCTCTTCTTGTTTGTCTTTTTCTTCTTGCAGATCCTAAATTCAGTCATTAAAAAAAAGATCAAGACAAAAATTACTAAAAATATAAATCACAAACAATATGCTTGGAAGAGTGCTAAAATACATCATAGGAATAAGCTATGGAAATGAAAATATATAAAGTAATACAATAGAAAGATAAAAATTAAATTAAATAGCAGGAGTAAAGGAAAGAGAGGGAAGTAGTAGCAGACTGCACCCCAGTCTATCTCAGAAATGTCCGGCTAAGGCATTGCCACATAACAGCCAGTGACACCCACTAGATCAGCCACTCTACCTTACCGTGGAGGAAAATGGCATTTTGGCGACTGAAGATACTTGAGGCCTCAATGGTGACTCACATGAAAAAGAAGTAGCCAGTCAGGTCCCTATATTTAGCAATCTCCCTCTTCTTCCCATTACGAGTGGCGAAGCCCGGATTTGTGACTCAAGAGACAAGGTTGGAGACAGAGAATGTATTGTAGCAGGTGTCATTCCATATTAGAGATTTAATGCAGCTATTAACCCTTTAGCATTTACATACTGGTGGAACTAGCGTAAAAATTCCAAACATGGAAGCAGGTACTAGAAAGAAAGGGTCTCAAAGTCAACCTGACAAAGACTAAGGTCCTCGTAAGTAGTCGAGAAAACAGAGCCCAGATCCCCTCAGGGAAATGGCCTTGCTCAGTATGTAGGAAAGGTGTAGGTAGGAACTCCATCCTCTGTCCCAAATGCAACAATGGGTACACAAGTGATGTAGTGGGATCTCAGGAAGCTTAGCCAAGAATATAGGCTTTACATGCAGCAGCTGCAAACGGCCACAGGAAACAAGCACCTCCAAAAGCTGCAAAAGGCTTTTCCCTCAAAATGAAAGGCAGACTGTATGATGCGTGCATACGAACAGCAATGTTACATGGTAGTGAGACCTGGGCATTGTGTGTAGAAGACTTGCATAGATTAGAAAAAACGAAGCTTACATGCTCCGATGGATGTGTAATAGTAATATATGAACAGCAAAGCATAAACGAACTGAGAGAGGGACTGAGCATAAGAGAAATCAAATGCTGTGTGCAGGAGAGGAGGTTGCGTTGGTATGGACATGTGATGTGTATGAAGGATGACAGCTGCATAAAAAGGTGCAGAGCACTAGAAGTCGATGGAAGCCATGGAGTGGGGAGACCCGGGATGAGGTGATAAAAGCCGACCTTACTCAATTGCACCTCTCAAAGGTGATGACACAGGACCGTGACCTCTGGCGTCACGCAGTAATACAGAAGACCCGACTTCCCATGGGTATAAGTCGAAGGTGAAACATATAGACAATCTGCTCCACCCCCTCCCACTGCAAAATAGTACTCGGCCCACACTGTAAAGTGGTTGTGTAAAAAGCATCCAGGAATCACTGTAAATGAGGTTGGTGTTAGGAAGAGCATCCAGCTGTAGCAATCAAGCCAAAATCAGTTCCCGTATGAGCAAGACAAGGTCAGCCGACCAGGCATTGCCCACAACAGGACAACCCGCCTAACTCATGCTAGCGTGGAAGAATGGACGTAAAACGGTGATGATGATGATACTCTGAACAACTTGCTTCTCTGGGCATGGATACATTGAAGCTCCGATGTCTGGCAACTGACTTGGTAAACACCCACAAAATTATTAGCCGTCTTGCCAACAACAACCCTGAGCACCTTTTTGAATTCCATGTGTCTAACACGCGTGGGCATGCCTATAGAGTCAGAAAACAGCACATCTCCCATGACTTTCAGAAACATTTTTTCACACTTAGAGTTGCTGAAGCATGGACCAAACTCCCTGCATTGGTTGTTAGCTGTCGAGACACTGCATCCTTCACCTCCATGCTTCCTGAGATTCGCCAACACTACACCTGATATTCCCTCTCCATACACACACGTATATCATGACTCATACACTGTTCACTTTCCTGACATTTTAACATTATTCAATGTACTATATAGGCACCTTTGATGAGTTGTAGTGCACCTGAGCACTGTACACAATAATTTCATTATTATTATTGCTCTATATATACTATTATATTTCCATATTAAAGGCTTTACCTCACAATATTGAATCTATGAAATTTTGATATTATTTATTTTGAGAACAATACCTTAACATCAGTATGAGTGTCTGGCTACAGCCAGTTTGAGCAGAAAGAGATGAGAGAATTCTGGCCAGATATGGTCGGTTTAAATGCTAAAGGGTTAAACATTGTAAAATTATAAGGGGATTGCAACTGGCTGAAGGGCTGACAAAAGTATAATGTAATCAATGTAATCTAAACCCATGCTACCGTGGAAGATAGACGTTAAACGATGATGATGATGATGACAATGAATCAAATGGAAAAATAAATTCCATTAGTAATTGATTTTTTTTCTAGAACTCCAAAAATGCTCACCTTCGTTTCATTTTTCAAGCTTTTCATCACTTCTTGCACTTTTTTAACCTCTTCTTTCTTTTTAGCCTCAAAAGTTTCCAACTTCCGGTTGAAATCAATCAAAACTTTTTCAGCCTCATCAGGAATTGATATGAGCTCTTCTATCTAAAAAGATTTTCAGTAAAAAAATATTATATATACATATAAACGCATCCAATATACACATACACACATATATATATATACACATGCATACACACACACACACACATATATATATATATATACACACACACATATATATATATACAAAACTTCTAAGTTCCATCAGGAAATTTACAGATGTCTCCTTCAGTTCCTGTGTTGATTCGAATCTGATTCCCCAGAAGTGTCTTTCATGCATGGGAACAGGAAGAAATCACAAGGAGCCATATTGGTGCTATGGTGGGTGTTCTATCACTTTCATTCCCTTGCTGGTCACCCAGATGGTCACTAACATTGACTTGTGGCATGGGGCATTGCCCTAGTAGAACCACCGCACTACATGGCAGTGGCCTCTTCTCCCCCTGAATCTTCTCAGAAATTCAAGGTAATACTCCTTTTGATAGTTTGGCTCTCAGGAACCCAGTCAATGTGAATTAACCCCTTGGAATCAAAGAAAGGAATGACTATGACCTTTTCTTGCGACCTCCTCATCTTTGCCTACTTGAGAGAAGAGGTGGACAAGTGCTTCTACTGGGCACTCTGACAGACATAGGTGAATACCCAACCCTCATCACAAGTCATTACTTTATTCAGGAAACCTGTATCCAACCAAGAATGTCAGTGCAACATTCCATACGAAACTGCTTTTGGTTGTCTAAGAGAATCTTTGGCAAGAACTTGGCAGACTTTGTGGAGCTCCAGATCTTTAGTCAGAATTGCCTCCACAGTGCCAATACTAATACCAACAACTTCAGATATCATCCTCACTAGCTCAACGGTGGCAGTATCGGTAGAAGGTTGGACGCCATGCTTTCCAGCATAGTTACGTCCCTTTATGGTCTGAGTTCAAATCCCATCAAAGTTAACTTTGCCTTTCATCCTTACGGGGTCGATAAAATAAAGTACCAGTAATGCACTGTGATAATTGCTGGCCTTGTGCCAAAAGTAGAAACAATTATTAGCCTTTGCACTTCCTCAATGTTTTATTCCTTTCGTGCACTGATGAGTGCTCCAGGTCTGCGTTCATTCTCACCCGGTTCGTTTCCTTCAGAAAATCATTTAAAGCATATGTAGAAACTTGCTTTTCTCATCAATTCACGCCATAGGCTTCCTTTAACATTACATATACTTTTTGTTTGATTTTCTTAAAAGTTTAACAGAAAATTTGATGCAGTAACTTTCCTCCATACTTCCCTGCATATTGCCAAATGTTGACAGATCAAGGAATTGGATCACACTGGTTGCCAATTGGTCACTCTATACATAAGTCTACTTCACCATGAAGTAGCATTCTAATATTTAATGCCTCTCCTGGAATTTTCTCATTACTTATTGAACACAGTTTGTGTATATATATATACCATCATCATCGTTTAACGTCCATCTTCCACGCTAGCATGGGTTTGACGGGAGTTGTCCCACTTGAGGCAAGGTTGGTCGGGTGACCGTGTCTCGCTCATATAGGACTATCTGGCAGGTTTTCTTCGGTTGGATGCCCTTCCTAACACCAACCACATTTACAGTGTGGAACTGGGAACTTTTTACCGTGTTACCTACATGGCCACATTACAGCGTGGACTGTGTTTTTTTGTCGTGACACCTACACGATCTTGATCTCATTTATTTGGACTGCATGTTGTGGTACCAACTTTACAGAGAGAGGGTGGTGTTGGTGGGAGTGGGAGGTTAGGGTAGAGGTAGTGGATTGGGGTGTATATTTGGTTAAGAGGTGCCTACTGACTGTAGGTTTCGCTTTGTACATAGGCAAGGCAGGTCTTCTGTATTACTGCGTAGCGCCAAAGTGACATTGTCTTAGAGAGGTGCAAGTGTGTAAGGTCGGAATTTATCAGATCGTCACAGGTTTTTCTGGGTCTACCTACTCCGTAACTACCATCAATTTTGATCGCCCTGCACTTTTTTATGCAGCTGTTGTCTTTCATGCGCATCACGTGACCATACCAACATAGTCTTCTCTCAAGTAAACAGTATGATATATATATATATATATCATCATCATCATTTTACGTCCGCTCTTCCCTGCTTGCAAGGCTGGGACGGGTCTTATTCAGCACAGCATCTCTCCACCACTCGTCACGGTCCTTCAGCATCTCCACCGTGAGCTTCAACGATCTGAGGTCTGTTCTCACCACCTCCGCCCATGTTTTTCGTGGTCTACCTCTACCACGTCTTCCTTCAACTGGCATTTCCTGGCACTTCTTCACCCATCGGTCATCCTCCATACGCATCACGTCCATACCACCTCAGTCTCCTCTCCCGTACACTACATTCTATCCCTCTCAGACAGTTTCTCTCTCAACACATTCATGCTGGGTCGTTCACGCACATCCAATGGAGCATGCTTAGCTCATTTCTCTCCAGCCGTCGCATATCCTCTGCAGTTGCTGCCCATGTCTCACTACCATGCAGCATCGTGCTCCTCACACAGGCATCATATAACCGGCCTTTCGTACGCAAGGAGAAACCCTTCTTCGTCAGCAGCTCCCTAAACTTCTTCCAACCCGTCCTTATTCTAGATACTATGGCCTCGGAACACCCCTCCTCCCATGCTAATCTGATCTCCTAGGTACTGGAAGCTATCCACCACTTCTATAGCACCCTCCTGCATTTGAAAAATGTGTCTATCAATGCGACTTCTACTGTCTAATTTCCCTGTACATCTACCGCATATTTCTCCCTACCTGTTAGTTTGCCTGCTATCCCACTACATCTCTTGTGTACACAGGATCTGCATTGTGTGCATTTTATAGACTTTATGCCAGTTCCTTTTCTGCTTATCGAACATGGCCATTTCCCTGACGGAATCTGAGTTTTGTCCTCTTTTCTACTCATGAACACTTTTGTCTTAGCTAGGTTCACTCACAGTCCTCTTGCTTCCAACTGCTGTTTCCATAGCCAGAATTTATTCTCTAGCTCCTCTACTGATTCTGCTATAAGAACCAGATCATCAGCATAGAGAAGTTCCCATGGACAGCCAGTCTTAAACTCCTCTGTTATGGCTTGGAGGACTATAATGAACAAGAGCGGGCTGAGGACCGAACCTTGATGTACTCCTACTTGTATCTGGAATTCCTCACTAAACTCCATTCCTACCCTGACTTTACTGACAGTACCTCTGTACAAAGTTTGCACTGTTCTCACAAGCCATTCCTCAACACCTAGTTTCCTTAGGGACCACCAGATGACAGATCGGGGTACCCTATCAAAGGCCTTCTCTAGGTCAACAAAGGCTAGTATAGTGGCTTATTTTTCTCTAAGAACCTCTCTTGCAATTGTCTCACCAAGAAGAGGGCATCTGTTGTACTCTTCCCAGGCACAAAACCAAACTGCATCTCATCTAGTTTGACCCTTTCTCTAATTAGTTGTGCTAATATCCTTTCTGCCACTTTCATAACCTGATCCATCAGTTATATACCCCTATAATTGCTCCTCTCCAAAGCATCCCCTTTACCTTTGTAGCAATTTATGAGAATACTGCTGCACCAGTCTTTGGGTATGACACCACCATATATAGCCTGATTGATGATGCGTGCAACCAGTTTAGTGCCTACGTCCCCTGATGCCTTCAGCATCTCAGCAACTATACCCGATGGTCCGGCAGCCTTACCATTTTTCATTTCCTTAATCGCCTCTTGGACCCTATATTTGTCAATCTCAATAGCTGGTCCCTCTGTCGGATCTACTAAGGGTAATTTCTCTCTCTCCCATTCGTTCTCCGCATTCATCAGTCTCTCATAATGACATTTCCAGGCCTCCTTTTTCTGATCATTCGTGACACTAAGTACATCGGCATCATTCCGGACACATTTATCTCCAACATCCTGATTTGCATTGACACACTGCCTTGCAATGTGGAACACCGCACGCCTCTGATCTTCCCGTCGCAGAACATTGGCAAACCTCCTACTCTCAGCCTCCCTGCGTGCTAAGTACACCTGACGTCTAGCTTCTCTCTTAGCAGCTGTATATTCTTCCCTACTCCCACCGTTTTTCCAAGCCTTCCATGTTAGTCTTTTGTCTCTAATGGCCTTATCTACCACCAGGTCACTCTCTGTCTAGTAGCCTGCAGTAAGTTGTCACGTAAGAAATTCCAGTTATTATCTATGTCATACGTCTCTAAATTGTCATATACATCTTGAAGGGCTTTCCTAAATTTGTATTTTAGTGAAAGGTCTTTTAGCTTCCAGACTTTTCTTCTCCACACCTTCCTGTATGTCTCATTCCATCTCTTGCTTACTGAGATATCACTAACGACTAACCTATGCTGTGGGGTACATTCTTCCCCAGGGTATGCCTTGGTATTAGACACTATCTGCCTAACTAGTAAGAAGTCAATCTGGCTTATGTGCTCGCCAGATTTGTAGGTTATTAGGTGATTGGCAGGTTTCTGGAAGTTTGTGTTGCAAATAGTCAGTGTACTTGCATCACAAAATTCAAGAAGTCTCACTCCTTCTTCATTTCTTGCGCCGTAACCGTGCGCACCATGTACCCCAGTGTAACCATCCTGGAGCTGTCCAACATGACCATTGAAGTCCCCTGCTAGCATAACGATGTCTCCGCCCTCTGTCATTGCGGTTGTTTGTAAAAGCAGTCTTTCTCATCTTTGCCTAGGCCTGCTTGGTGAGCATAGGCAGAGATGATTGTCAGTAGTCTCCTATCAACAACTAATCTAAGCTTAATTATTCGATTACTAACTCGAACTACCTCTATTGTCTTATTGATCCATCTCTCAGCCAGGAAAATGCCTACTCCCTCTAACCCATCATCCTTACCTAACCAGAATAGTTTATAGCTAAGATGTTTGCCTACGACTAGTCTCGCAGAGGCACTTCTCCATCTCACCTCTTGCATGCAGCACACATCCACATGCCTTCTCTCCAGCGTCATCGCTATTTCAGCAGATCTACCTCTGAGAGTGCCAACATTAAGTGTTGCAACTCTGAGATGCGACGTCTTCATATTTTGTTGTTGTGCTGCTAAGCGTTTTGGCATTGATACACTGGTTGGATGCTCTTCTTAACACCAGCGCCACTTTACAGCATGGACTGCCACCATGGGTGCTTTTATTTGTGCCACCAGCACTAGAGAGGATGTCTTACTAGACTCAAGGGCCCTCTCCACCCCTCCATTTTACAGCATGGTCATAAAAAAAAAAAATATATATATATATATAGGGAAAGAGTCAGCACCCCAACGGCTGAGCTCCGGCCGTTTTAACAGCTAGATCCGAACACACACACACACATGTCAAACTTGCCGTTGTTTTATACTTGGTTTTGTGCTGTACATACACACACACATCATCATCATCATCAACGTTTAACGTCCGTGTTCCACGCTTGCATGGGTTTGGACGGGGGTTTTCCCACTTGAGGCAAGAGTGATTATCTTGCTCGCATAGGACTGTCTGGCGGGTTTTCTACAGCTGGATGCCCTTCCTAACACCAACCACATTTACAGTGTGGGGCTGGGAGGTTTTTACCGCGTTGCCTACACGGCCACATTACAGCGTGGAGTGTCTGGCGGGTTTTCTACAGCTGGATGCCCTTCCTAACACCAACCACATTTACAGTGTGGGGCTGGGAGGTTTTTACCGTGTTGCCTACACGGCCACATTACAGCGTGAACTGTGTGTTTTTTGACGTGACACTACACGATCTCATTTGTTTCGGCCTGGATGTTGTGGCACCAACATAACTTTACATTGAAAGGGGTGGGGTGCGGGTTGTGGGACGGGGGTGTATTTTGTTAGAGGTGCCTACTGACTGTAGTAGGTTTTACTTTGTATTTAGGTAAGGCGGGTCTTCTCTATTACTGAGTACCGCCAAAGGTCTCGGTCCAGTGACATTGTCTTGGTGAGGTGTAAGTGTGTGAGGTCGGAATTTATCAGCTCGTCCCAGGTTTTTCTGGGTCTGCCTATTCCGTGGCTACCGTCTATCTTTATTGCCCTGCACTTTGTTATACAGCTATCGTCCTTCATGCGCATCACGTGACCATACCAACGTAGCCTTCTCTCGAGTAAACAACATCTGATCCCTCTTATTTCTAGTTTTTTCCTTAGTTCGTTTATGCTTTGCCGTTCACGTATATTATTATTACACATCCAGCGGAGCATGCAAGCTTCGTTTCTCTCTAGTCTGCGTATATCCTCTGCACACAATGCCCAGGTCTCACTGCCATGCAACATTGCTGTTCGTATGCAGGCATCGTACAACCTGCCTTTCATTTTTAGGGAGAACCCTTTAGCGGCTAATAGTGGTATAAGCTCTCTGAACTTTTTCCATCCAGTTCTGACTCTAGCTACTGTACTTTCAGAGCACCCTCCCCAACTGCTGATTTTGTCACCCAGGTAACGGAAGCTGTCCACTATTTCTATAGAACCCTCTGCGCAGTTGAAAGAGCTAGTATTTTGTGGGCACTTGCTGCTACTTATTGCACCAGAGCACCGGCCACATGTAAAATCTATGTTCTTAGTTAGCTTACCTGTGATCCCGCTACATCTTTTATGCACCCATACTTTGTATTTGGGACACAAAATGGAGTTTCTACCTACGCCTTTCCTACACACTGAGCATGGCCACTTCCCGGAAGGGGCCGCCGCCTAATTTTCTTTCTCACAAACTAGAACTTTAGTCTTAGCCAGGTTAATTTTAAGGCCTTTTGATTCTAGGCCGTGCTTCCATGTTTGGAATTTCTTCTCTAGCTCGGCCATTGATTCAGCTATGAGTGTTAGGTCGTCTGCGTATAGGAGTTCCCATGGGCAACCGGTCTTGAACTCCTCTGTTATAGCCTGAAGGGCAATAATAAATAGTAGGGGGCTGAGAACAGAGCCCTGATGGACGCCAACTTTTACGCTAAACTCTTCACTATATTCGTTGTTAATTCTAACCTTGCTGACTGTTTCTTTATACATGGCTTGTATAGCTCTCACAAGCCATTCGTCAACACCTAGTTTTCTAAGAGCCCACCAGATAATGGAACGGAGGACTCTGTCGAAGGCTTTCTCCAAGTCAACAAAAGCTAAGTATAGGGGTTTACTTTTAGCTAGGTACTTCTCCTGTAGTTGTCGTACAATGAAAAGAGCGTCTGTGGTACTTTTGCCTGACACAAACCCGAACTGCATTTCATCTAGATCAATTCTCTCTCTGATTAGTTGCGCTATTACTTTTTCCGTGACTTTCATGACCTGGTCGATTAATTTAATGCCTCTATAGTTACTCCTATCTAGGGCATCTCCTTTACCCTTATAACAGTTAACGATGATGCTGCTACGCCAGTCCTTCGGAACAACCCCATTCTGTACGACTTGGTTAACTATCCGGGTGACCATGGTGTGTCCCACCGTACCAGATGCCTTCAGTATCTCGGCAACTATTTCCGAAGGCCCAGCCGCCTTACCCGTCTTCATATCTTTGATTGCCTTACTTATTATACTACCCTCGACTAACACTGCTGGTCCCTCTATTCGGTCGATGTGGGGGAGACTGTCTTTCTCCCATTTATTCTCCTCATTTAGTAGCCTTTCATAGTGACACTTCCAAGCTACCTTCTTATCAGCGTCGGTGATGGCAAGTACGCCGTCATCATTAAGTACACACTTCTCCCCGACAATATCACGGTTTTCCTTGACACATTGCCTAGCAATCCTGAACACCTCACGTTTTTGGTCCTCGCGTTGTAGAACATGCTTGAACTTTCTTTCCTCTGCTTCCCTTCTTGCGAAGTACACTTGTCTCCTAGCTTCCCTCCTGGCCACTTGATAGTCTTCTCTGCTTCCCCCATCCCTCCATACTTTCCAAGCCTGCTTTTTGGCCTTAATTGACCCCTCCACCTTACTGTTCCACCACCATGTTACTCTCCTCTTGCCTACAGGCCTGCTCCAGCCACAGACTTCGTCTGCCGCCATCAGCAGGTTTGCTTTCAGGAATTCCCACTGCTCCTCTATATTGTACGACTCTAATTGCTCTTCCTTACTGTCGAAAGCATCAAGTAGTATACTTTTGAATTTATTTCTGGCTGTGGGGTCCTTTAGCTTCCATATTTTTCTCCTGAGGATAGTCCTCTTCTGTTGTCTAGTACGTCTCGTCCTGACTATTAGGTCGCTAATTATCAGTCTATGTTGGGAGGTGCATTCTTCATGGGGGAGGGATTTAGTGTTTACAACAGACACTCTGTCACGTCTTCTGGTAAGGATATAATCTACCTGGCTTGTGTGTTCCCCCGATCTATAGGTGATCAGATGATTGTCACGTTTTTTGAAGTTAGTGTTACAGATAGTTAGGTTATTTGCGTCACAGAATTCCAGGATTCTGGAGCCTTCCTCATTTCTAGTACCAAACCCATAGCCTCCATGGATTTCGTCGTAGCCGTCACAATGTTGTCCAACGTGACCATTTAGGTCGCCTGCAATAATTATATAATCACTGTCGGTTATTTGGGAGATAGTGAGCATCAGTGTCTCATAGAATCTGTCTTTTATAGTGCCGGATTGGGGTGCGTACGCAGATATTACTGTCACCGTAGTTCTATTGAGGACAAGTCTTATTTTAATTATTCTGTCGTTCACTCTATTTACGTCTATTATCTTATCTGCCCACTTTTCTGCTACCATGATTCCTACTCCACCCAGCCCATTGTCATTTCCCACCCAGAAAAGCTTATAGCATCGTTTTTTACGCACAATGAATCTAGCAGACCCACCCCTCCACCTGGTCTCTTGAATACAACAAACATCGACCTCCTTACGTTCAAGCATTTCTACAACCTCGTTAGAGCGACCCTTCATGGTACATTCATGGTACCAACTCTGAAGTTTTGGATTGCGTTTGGAGGGTGGGAGCGGTGGGGAGCGGGGGGAGATGGGGTTATGTTAGCCATCCGCAGCAGAAACAAAGAGGAATGCTCGCATTCTCGTCCACGAGGTGAATTTGTCTTTATCTTTGGCATTGTCGCTGAGCGTCCAGATTTTTCTCTCTTCAACTCTCCAGAATTCCGTAGTCCATCCATCCGTCATATCGAAGGCGACCAGGTAAGCGATAGTATAGGCTTCTGGCTTATGATTGGTCCACGTAATAATAATGGTGGTGCGTGGGGCGGGCAGGAGGGGGTGTTGAGTTGTTAGCGAGAAGAATAGGTTTAAGTAAGATCCTCGTATTTAACAAGCGATAACAAAAATACAAGATTTGTTTAGTAAAATACGAGAAAATACAGAATACAGGAGGATTTGTTTTGGAAATAGGATAGAATAGCGAGTAGTGAAGCAAGAATTGGAATCTGAGGATAGAAAATGCTATAGAATTGTCGGATTGGATGGACTATGAAATTAGGTGGATTGTAGAAAGGCGAGAAAAAATGTGTACATTACATTATACCGTGAAGGAAAAACAGCCACGAATTTGGCGAATGTGAATTACTTGTGGGGGTTATCTTATATATATAGATATAGAGAGAGAAGGGGGGGGGGCGCATGATGTAGAGTGGGGTGGTTGACCGCGAACACTCATGAAGTGGTGGAGGGGGAGAGGATATTAAGGAGCGGGAATTAAGAGTTTGAAATACGGTCCTCGAAATAATAACAAATATATTTAAAAATATTATATGAGAGAAGAAAAGGTTTAAGTAAGATCCTCGTATTTAACAAGCGATAACAAAAATACAAGATTTGTTTAGTAAAATATGACAAAAACTTTCGTATTTAACAAGCAATAACAAAAAATACAAGATTTGTTTTGGAAAATACGAGAAAATACAGTGGTTTATTAGCCACCCAGTGGGCTTGTTCTCAAAGTCAGGTTTGTGGTCCTTGAGAGTAAAATATTATATATTATCATCATCATCGCTTACCATCCATATTCCACGCTTGCATGGGTTTGGACGGGAATTTTCCCACTTGAAGCAAGATTGGTTGTCTTGCTTGTATAGGACTGTCTGGCGGGTTTTCTACGGCTGGATGCCCTTCCTAACACCAACCACGTTACAGTGTGGACTGGGAGGTTTTTACCATGTTACCTACACGGCCACATTACAGCGTGGACTGTGTTTTTTTGTCGTGACACCTACACGACCTCATTTGTTTCGGACTGGATGTTGTGGTACCAACATAACTTTACATCGAAAGGGGTGGTGTGGATGGGGTGGGGGTGTTTTTGTTAGAGGTGCCTACTGACTGTAGGTTTTGCTTTGTACTTAAGCAAGGCGGGTCTTCTGTATTACTGTGTAGCGCCAAAGATCTTGGTCCAGTGACATTGTCTTGGAGAGGTCTAAGTGTGTGAGGTCGGAATTTATCAAGTCGTCCCAGGTTTTTCTGGGTCTGCCTACTCCGTGGCTACCGTCTATTTTTATCGCCCTGCACTTTTTTATACAGCTGTCGTCTTTCATGCGCATCCCGTGACCGTACCAACGTAGTCTTCTCTCAAGTAAACAACATCTGATCCCTCTTATTCCTAATTTCCCCCTTAGTTTGTTTATATAATCTTATATAATCCCTATATACATACACACACATATATACAGATACATACATATATAGTACATATATATAGAGAGAGAGGGTGTGCAGAAAGAAACTCCTTAATCATGCTGCAAGATATTTGGCCTACTGGGACCATTTGGGACATCAATGACCTCATATTCATGCAAGATGGGGCCTCTCCTCATTTTGCATGCTGCACTGTCCATGAGTGGTTTGATGTCTAATTTCTAAGATATTGAGGTCCACATGAATGGGAAGCAAGAAACCCTGGCTTAACATCATGTGATTTTTTTCTGTAAGAGATGGTCGAATGAAGAAGTTTAGTGTTTAACGCTGAAAACTCACTAAATTGGAGGAACACTAGTTCTTGATGAAGCTAGTCAAGGATATAGTGAGTTTTCAGTGTTAAGCACTAAACTTCTTCATTCGAGCATCTATTACAGAAAAAATCAGATGTTAAGCCTAGGGCCTGCATTAGGTGAAAAACTTCATTTTTTCAGCTTTTTAGGGCTTTTTCCCTAATTTTCAAGGCATATTATGCACATAAAAAAAATTCATTTCTTGATCCCCTAGGGCCCGCATTAGGTGAAAACCTGCATTTTTCCTGCTTCATCGAGGAAAATCTTAAAGATTATCCAGCCATCAGAGTATTCCGTTTATTTTCTTTTCATATTGTCCAGGCATGCAGTTTTTCCACGATTAGGTCTGTTGGCGGCCCGCGTTCCAAAATACCTTATCCCGTGCAACGCCGGGTACGACTGCTAGTAATTAATAAAGTTGATAATTTTAAATAGGAAGTTTCTTTCCACCAACCCTGTATACAAATACAACTAAAAACCTAATAGTAAATTTGTCAATTTCAGAAACAGTAAATATAATTCAGTATCCAGATTAAAATAGGTACACTATATCCTTTGTGTTGTAAGAAGCAACTAAAAGTATCGGTGTCTAAAATGGCATCCAGTTGAAAAGTCCCATCCAGCCCATGCCAGCATGGAAATGTTAACATTAAAACAATGCGGATGATCTCTAGCACTATGCAGTAATACAGAAGACTCGCTAAGGCATACATCAAGTATGCACCACACCCCTATATCTATCTCCCCAATTCCCCATACATCTTCCCACTACCTAAGTCCCCACACCATAAAGTGGCCATCCTGAAGGCACGACAAAAAGCGCCCAGTCCACTGTAAATGTGGTTGGTGTTAGGAAGAGCATCCAGCCGTAGAAACCAAGCCAAAATCAGTTCTGTGTAAGAAAAACATGGTCCTCCAATCAGGTTGTCTCACGAGACAACTCATCTAACCCATGCTAGCATGGAAAATGATGACAAATGAAATAATTTTGATAAAACAAATTCAGAATAGTTGCAAGTGTGACATTTGTTTAACTTACAAAACAATGGGAAATTTTAAAATATCGTCACCACAATGCAGATAACTATAAACAAAAGTTGAATAGACCAAGTTCAGTACCCCTGGAGCAAGAAAAAGAAAAGAGTAATACATAGTTCAATTTCCCCCAGGCACCACTGTCGCCTTTTTTCCATCTCCAGGGATACTTTACCTGATTTATTCAATTATTATCTATAGATATCTGCATAGTGGTGACTATTTTCAAACACTAAATTCAAAATAATCATTTTATTTTTAATGCAAGTAATGTACAAATATACTTACTTTCTTTTTTTCTTGTGCAATACTTTTTTCTATTTTGGGGGCTTTGCCTTTTGTATGTTTTATATCTTCACGGCATTTCACATCCAAACTTTCCAACTGAGTGAAATTTTCCTTTAGCTCATCACATTTCTTCACCGAGGCCTCATACTCTCTAAACAAAAGGTATACATAGTAGACATTGCTTAAAAAACATGAGCCAGGATTTATTCTTTTTTATTCTCTTACTAGAGCATTATAACAGCATCACATTAACTATTGAAGTCTTAAGTTTACAACAAATTTTCACAATCTATCCAATAGTAGATATACTATAAAAATATGAATTAACAAACCTTGTTTTTAGATATTTTCTGCTGAACCATTAAATTCTAATTTACAGCTGTAAATTCTAATTTACAGCTCAAACCATTGCACGTTTAACCAACCTCCTATGAGGTTATAGTTTATAGGTTTCTTAGGTGTTTTATGCAATATAAAATGTAATGTCTTGCTAAAAAACACAACACACTGCCTGGTTGAGTAATTAAAAACATGACCTTATGATTGTGAGTCCAACACCCTAACCATTAAGCCAGGTGTCATCACTTACAAACTGTTAAGATGTTAAGAATTAAGATGGTATTTGTAACATAATTTATCAAATGGTCCTTATATAAAATTATCTTGGAAAGGTTGAATTTAAATAGGAACTCTTTAAAATGGATGGCTTTATTTCATAGTACAAGAGGCAGTTTGGGTCAGGTTGATAGCAAAAGAGTTAATTTGGTATTGGTTTCTATTAAAAAGAACAAAACCTCTGTACTTTTAAAGTAGAGAAAAATCAGTTCTGTTTATATCTTTCCCAATGGTATTAACAAGGTTAAAAAATGAAATAGCTTTCAGCTGTGAATTGAAGCTAAGTTTGACACTGCAGGAGCTAACACCTCAGTCAAATTTAATGTAAAGACTATTATATTAGAGAAACACATAATTACAGGCACGGCTGAGTGGTTGAGAATTACTGCGCAAACAGTTGGTTCTCAATTCAGTCCAGCTTGCATGGCGCCTTGAGCAAGTATCTTCTACTATAGCTTCAGGTTGACAAATGCCTTGTGAGTGGAATTTGGCAGATGGAAACTGTAAAAGTACATTGTGTGTGTGTATATATATATATATGTCAGAGAGAGAATTGATCTAGATGAAATGCAGTTCAGGTTTGTGTCAGGTAAAAGTACCACAGACGCTCTTTTCATTGTACGACAACTACAGGAGAAGTATCTAGCTAAAAGTAAACCCCTATACTTAGCTTTTGTTGACTTGGAGAAAGCCTTCGACAGAGTCCTCCGTTCCATTATCTGGTGGGCTCTTAGAAAACTAGGTGTTGATGAATGGCTTGTGAGAGCTATACAAGCCATGTATAAAGAAACAGTCAGCAAGGTTAGAATTAACAACGAATATAGTGAAGAGTTTAGCGTAAAAGTTGGTGTTCATCAGGGCTCTGTTCTTAGCCCCCTACTATTTATTATTGCCCTTCAGGCTATAACAGTGGAGTTCAAGACCGGCTGCCCATGGGAACTCCTATACGCAGATGATCTAATGCTCATAGCTGAATCAATGGCCGAACTAGAGAAGAAATTCCAAACATGGAAGCATGGCCTAGAATCAAAAGGCCTTAAAATTAACCTGTCTAAGACTAAAGTTCTAGTTTGTAGGAAGGAAAATAGGGCACTGGTCCCATCCGGGAAATGGCCATGCTCAGTGTGTAGGAAAGGAGTAGGTAGAAACTCCATTTTATGTCCCAAATGCAAAGTATGGGTGCATAAAAGATGTAGCGGGATCACAGGGAAGCTAACTAAGAACATAGATTTTATATGTGGCCGGTGCTCTGGTGCAATAAGTAGCAGCAAGTGCCCACAAAATACTAGCTCATTCCATTGCACAGATGGTTCTATAGAAATAGTGGACAGCTTCCGTTACCTGGGTGACAAAATCAGCAGTGGGGGAGGGTGCTCTGAAAGTACAGTAGCTAGAGTCAGAACTGGATGGAAAAAGTTCAGAGAGCTTATACCACTATTAGCCGCTAAAGGGTTCTCCCTAAAAATGAAAGGCAGGCTGTATGATGCCTGCATACGAACAGCAATGTTACATGGCAGTGAGACCTGGGCATTGTGTGCAGAGGATATACGCAGACTGGAGAGGAACAAAGCTTGCATGCTCCGCTGGATGTGTAATAGTAATATACTTGAACGGCAAAGCATAAACGAACTAAGGGAAAAATTAGAAATAAGAGGGATCAGATGTTGTTTACTCAAGAGAAGACTACGTTGGTATGGTCACGTGATGCGCATGAAAGACGACAGCTATATAAAAAAGTGCAGGGCAATAAAAATAGACGGTAGCCACAGAGTAGGCAGACCCAGAAAAACCTGGGACGACTTGATAAATTCCGACCTCACACACTTACACCTCTCCAAGACAATGTCACTGGACCGAGATCTTTGGCGCTACACAGTAATACAGAAGACCCGCCTTACCTAAGTACAAAGTGAAACCTACTACAGTCAGTAGGCACCTCTAACAAAATACACCCCCGTCCCACCCCTTTCAATGTAAAGTTATGTTGGTACCACAACATCCAGCCGGAAACAAATGAGGTCGTGTAGGTGTCACGACAAAAAAACACAGTCCACGCTGTAATGTGGCCGTGTAGGTAACACGGTAAAAACCTCCCAGTTCCACACTGTAAATGTGGTTGGTGTTAGGAAGGGCATCCAGCCGTAGAAAACCCGCCAGACAGTCCTATGCGAGCAAGACAACCACTCCTGTCCAAACCCATGCAAGCGTGGAATATGGACGTTAAACGATGATGATGATGATGATGATGATGATGATGACTTGAAAATGTTGATATCCACATACAGTCATTACAATAATAATGATAGTAGCATTAGAAAATCAGGTGAAATAACCTTAATGGCAGAAACTGTTGTCAGCTGCCATATGGTGTAAAGGTAACACACTTCGTCAGAATTCAAGAGATACAGAGTTTGATTCTCTGTAATGGCTGCTGACTACTTATTTTCTATCTCTGGGGGATATTTTACCCAATTTTCTAACATTATTATCATTGGTGGATTGGCAGTATCGGTAGATCGTCGGACGCCATGCTTTGACGCATAGAGTTACGGCCCTTGCCAGTCTGAGTTCAAATATCGCCGAGGTTAACTTTGCCTTTCATCCTTACGGGGTCAATAAAATAATGTACCAGTAATGCACTGGGTAATTGCTGGCCTTGTGCCAAAAGTAGAAACAATTATTATCATTGTAGAATTAGGATATCAACATTTTTAAATTATTCAAACACCTTGTTAAATTGTGATATATATACATATATCTAAAATCGAGGGCTTTCTCAGTCTTGTTGGAGGAACTCCTCCCTGATGACCTCCACCACTTCCTATCTCTGGCCATATAAGGCCATGTGGGGCTGAGGTATCAGGTGAGATCATCACGTCATCTGACCTTTGGCTGCCTTCTGGTTTTTATTTACTGCCTTGGTGTCCACTCTGTCACTCTAATAGTCCACCTATTGTCTCTGAGATGAGAGTCGTGGCTAGCCCATCTATGTTTGCCCTTTTTGACGATCTCAATTATGTCCTTCACACCAGTCTGCTGCCAAATCCAAGGTAAAGTGATGCCAAGCATGATATGCTCCATTTTACATTGGGCTATTCCAAGAGTCTCTGTGGTGGTGGTGTCAAGTGCCCATGTCTCACTTCCGTATGTCCTCACAGCTTTCTTTTGGTTTCGATTGTTGACTTGGGACGTCTGATGATGTTATAAACTTTTCCAAAAGCTGGCCAGCCAAGCGCAATCCTTCTTTTGACCTCCGGAAATAGAGCACCATATCTTCCAACCTTCTTTCCGAGGTACACATAACTGTCTACTTCCTCGGGCTTTCCATCCACAATAACTGGTGATGGGAAGGGTTTCTTTGTTTAGGTCCCTTAATATCTCAACATAGGAAAACATTTTTTTTAAAAGAGAGAGGGAGAGAGAGAACAATAAAATAAATACCAGACTTGAGTAACAGGTCGATATGATTGACTAAATCAAGGCGATACCTTAGAGTGGCCAGAGTCTAATTACGGAAATAAGAAAAAATCCCATCTCCCAAAAATCTTGAGTGTCACACACACACATTATACACATAGCAGATCACATACAAAGTCATTCTCCCACGACTTCCAACAGCCATAAATAGACCACCGCTTGCAACAAAGAAAATAAAATGGCGAATCTAAAACAACAAAAGCACACAGCTCCAAACCAGTTTCTTATCATAATCTTCTGGTGAATGAATTTTAGTCCTAAAATAAACGGACCCAGTACAAACTGTAAAGTAGTTGGAAACAGGAAAGCTAACCAGCCACAGAAAGCTTGCCAAACAATGTGTTAGGAGGACTCTTTAGTTTTGTCAAGGACATGACAGCCACCCTAGTGCTGGTGATCTACAAAATAAAAGCACCTGGTACACACTGTAATGTAGTTGGTGTTAGGAAGGGCACCAGCTATAGAAAGCTTGCTAAACAAGGAATTAGGAGGACCCTTCAGTTTGTGTCAAAAGACACAGCTCTTCTGCACTCGATATCACCGTACATAAGCAGGACACAGACCTCAGCTTGTCTAGGACATCAGTGGCCCCACTTCAGTACTGACAATCTATGTAGACCCATCCAACCTATGCTGGCAGGGAAAGCAGACGTTAAATGATGATGATGATGATAAATAATAACACACAATCATCTTTGTTGCCTTCAATTTTTCAAAATAAACCATGTTTTGCATTGTCATAGCCTTCAAATAACAAACTAATTTATTTAAATTTAAATACAAACCCTTTAAAATAGGAGGTTGTTACATAGAACCAGAGCCAGTTTTAGCCATACTGATATCAAAAGGGTTACAGCAAAGTTTAACTTACTTGTAGGTTTTATCACATTTGTTGCTGTGAGCTAACTTCTCATCAGTGACAGCTTTCATCTTCTTTGCTTCTTCTTTGGATTTATTCTTTAATTCATTCAAGCTAACAGTTGCCTTTGACTCATTGGTAATACATTCGTTTCTTTGAAAATGAAGAAAAAAAAATTGATTAATATGAATAGCAAAGAAGGAATAAACATAGTAAAAAAAAATAAAGAAAGAAAACTAACCTTACACAACCAGGAAAATAATGATTGAAAAAGAAGGGATGTAACATATAACAAAATATCAGGTTTCATATAAGCTGGCTAATAGCAAATAAGGAATTTGACAAAATTATTAATGTATGTGGTTGTATTTGTAGATGTACAAATACAATAGTAGTTACAGTTTTTAATGTACTTTTTGCATTTACAAGTGCCACAAACTGAAATATAGATCATCATTCATAATGAATGTTTATCATACAGCTAAATAATTGCCAAACATTGAAAAATCTGCAGATTGAGAATAACGTAACATCTGTTATATGTGTTTACAAAGGATAAAATTTATTATGACACGAAAATCAAGAAACTTGTAAGATAAATACTTATACAACTAAGGAAAACTTCTTAATACTGTATTTATTCATGAAAAGACAATGATTGTGTGATCTCCATAATGTTGACTTTAACTGCAAGTGTACTAATATACAACCTACATTGACAAAGTTCAAAGGCCACTTTTTGTTTCATTTAGGATGTGAACTTTTCAAATGCATTTTATACAGCAATATTAATAAATCTGACCGAACTCGTCTTTTTCCATACATTGTAATATGAAAGAAAAGTCAATGTATATTATATACAAGCACATATACTCAAATAAATATGTTAACTCTCAACATCCTGTACCACATTAAACCACATTAGCAAGACATTCTTGAAAAGTACAAAACAGCACTATGACTGCATTCCATTATAGTGAAGAGAAACTTACAAGTATATCTGGTAAAGTTTGTTATTTAGTTCACTGATACTGTTCTCCGTACCGAGGAATTCTTCAGCTTCATTCTTAACGCCCTCAAGGTTATCTTTTTCTTTCTCCACAGCCTTCACTCTGTTCAACTAAAGAAGAAAGCCAGTATGAATAAAAATGAAAAAGAAAGTTGAGAAATCATCATCATCATCACTTTACTTTCCATACTGATAAGGGATGGATGGTTGTCAGTTCGAGATTAGACTGGTCAGGGAACTACATCTTGGTTATATTTTCTATATTTCGGCATTGTTTCTATGGCTGGAAGCCCTTCCTAATGCCAACCACTTTACAATGTGTACTAGATGCTTTTATCGTGGCACCAACACTACCACTTTACAAAGTGTACTGGGTGCATTTTTCCTGGTACCAGCACTACCACTTCACAGAGAGCAGGAAACAAAACAGGAAAATAAGGAGAATAACAAACTTAAAGGTTAATGAAAACAAAAACTGGAGAGAAGGTTGAAAAAGAAAGTGATGTAGAAAAGCAGCAGTAGGTAAGAGAAGTAGAAAACCAGGAGTGAAATGAGATGAAAAGAGAAAATATAAATCACCATTTTTCAAAAAAAGTTTATATAGAAGAGCTTGAATCAACAAATTAACTCACAAGAAATCACATTAAAATAGTGTAAATTCAATGATGAATTAGGAAAATGTAAAATATTAAAGCTTTAAAACATCACTACTGCAAAACTGTTTAAACAAGATAGGAAGAAGGAAGAAATCTATTTAAATGTTTGCTTTTGTGTTTTTTTTTCTCTAATTAAAGTAATATATGATCACTGTCTGGAATTGACCTACGGTCAGTTTTAAAGACTGTGTGTTCTATTGTTCAATCAATGATACAACCTGTTTAACATCAATTGAGTGGAAGTTGATAAATTCTACATTTAATTTTTTTTTACTGTTTAGTCAAAGAGGGGCTCCAAGACTGGTGAGAGAGAAAGAGAGGAAGGTGTCATCAAACCAGTCATCTGGCCCTAATGTTATGCGTAAGGGACAATGGAGGTATGTGGGTTGTGATGGGACAATGACATATAGTGGGGATATATGTATAAATGCCAATAGGGATAATACTTATATAAAAAATAAATAAATACAATATTACTAACAATGAGGACTAAAATTTGAGATAGAGAAATAGAAAGCGGAAAAAATTAACCTTTTCTCCACGAAATTCATTTAAACTTTCTACACGTTTTGACATTATCTCAATGGGTTCCTTAAACCGGCTGCTTCCAATAATGTCTTCCAAAAATTCAAGCATTCCTTCGCTGTGTTCATTTTCAGCTTTGGGCTTCATCATGGCAATTTGCTCAACTTCTCCCTATAAATGTAAATAAAGAAAAGATTTTGCTTAAATTTCATGACTAACATTTTAAATATATTTGACTATTTAACAGTATATATCTGAATTGTGGCACAATTTCACAACAAAAGTGAATAAATTTTGAATTTTAAAACCTCTCCAATTTCCTTGCAATCATATCAGTTTATTTACATTTCTAACAAATTGTTAAAGCAGTGAAAATTTGGCCAGGTCACTTTAGTGTCATGGCTATCACAGCCATCCAACATACAGATGACATATGGCGCCAATCCTGCAGGCTTGTCTGTCTTAGTGTAATGGATATCACAACCATCTGACATACAGATGGCATAGGGTTCCTCCATTCCTGCAGGCATGTCTGTCTTACTGTCATGGATATCACAGACACTTGACATACAGAAGACATATGGTTCCATTCCTGCAAACCTGTTTGTCCAACATTTTCTGTCCCCAAGAGTGATTTACTAAGCTCATTTGATTATTTTATAGTCTGAATTGTGGCAGCTTTTCACAAAAGCATATAAATTTCAAAATTTCAAACTTGCTCAATTTCCTTGTAATCTTGGTTTATTTCAGGAAATAGCTTTTAACATCTTAGCTCTACCACATGATGCCACATTAGCAAGATATTCTTGCAAAGTACAAAATAACACTATGAGTGCATCACATTAAAGTTCACTAATAAGGATTCTACAAACATTTGAATTAACAAACCTAAAAAGCACCCAGTCCAACCTATAAGGTGATTATGCTGGTGACACAACAAAAGGCACCCAGTCCACCCTATAAATTGGTTATGCTGGTAACAATTAAAAAGCACCCAGTCCACACTGTAACACAGTTGGCATTAGAAAGACATAGAAACCAGGCCAAAATATAGATGAACAAGACAAGATCACCTAACCTGAATTGTCTCTTAATGTGACAACCAGTCGAATCCAGGCACGTGTGAAAAATGCACATTAAACAATGATAATGATGATTTTTAGATATTTTCTACTAAATCATTACAGGATGTTAAAAGTTTAACTAAAGCAGTGATTTCTTGAGTGACTAGTTCTGTCCACAATTGATAGTGCACAAAAAAAAAACGTAATTGTTGAGATTAAAGTACTGGCGTTATGATAAAACACACCGTGTCTACTCTGTAAAGTGGTAGTGCTGGTACTACAATAAAAAAAGTACACAGACCACTATGTAAATTGGTAGTATTGGTGCACAAAAATACGTAGCCAGTCAACCATGTGAAGTGGTTGGTGTTAAGAAGGGGGTCCAGCTGTAGAAATCATACCAAATATGGCTGAACATGACAACCTATGCCAGTGTGGAAATCATATGTAAAAACGATTATGATGATGAAAAGTGGAAGAAAAATAGTAAATTGCTCCATGAAGGAGGTACTTTAAACCCATGGAGCCAAGGATGCAGCAGACACTAGAAGGTTAACTCTTTCCTTATCACCTTTCTAATGAAATACACTGCCTATGATTTTCACATCATTCTGAAAATATTCAAACAGGCCATATCCGGCCAGAATTCTCTCACCTCTTTCTATTCAAACCGGCCATAACCAGCTGCTCATACTTAAGGTATTGTTCTCAAAATAACTATCAAATTCTCTTAGATTCGATATTATGTGAGAGAAAGCCTCAACCACAAAAATACAATAGTATAGAGTAATGTAAATGCTAAAGAGTTAAGCTGGTGTTTGGAGTATAACATAAAAAAAGGATCTTACTTAAAATAATGATGGAAGATTTTTTAGATAGATATAAACACTTTAAAATAGATTTTTTATTGTAGAACCAGAAGTGGTTTCAGTCGGTTTGTTATTAAGGGCATTAAATAAATACAAAATATTACAATTTTATTCATGAAGGACTTACTTGTAAGATAAGAAACCGGTTATGGTCAAGATCAATGCCACTAGCACGCAACAGGATTGCAATTTCTTTATATGTCTTCCGTTTGCCATCAACCATATAGTATGAAGTGTTGTCTCTAAATGCCACCCTTGAGACAACAAATTTGGAGTCAGGGACCACTTCATAATCTTCATCCCCATGCTGCAAAAATTAAAAACATTAGAAAATGAGAACTACTCAAATATTGTTTTTATATTTTCTTCTTGTGTTAAGAGAGATGGAGTCCAGCTGAGTCAGTTGGAGACAATTGCTTCTGGAAGGAATGTTTGAGAACTTTGCCCCCATGACCCTCTCAGGAATAAGTGGGCAAAAAAAAGTTAAGACATTTTTGATGACTGAATCTTGAATTTGATATGTTCTTTTGATACAATTATAACATATATGTAGCTCCAGCCATCAGAGACAGTCTTTGGCTATATTTAGCCTTAAAGAAATAAGAGCTAGAAATAATTGTCCATCCCACCCCCAACTTAATAAAATAATGGGAAAAATAGTTATACTTACTCCCGTGTCAATGATTTTCTGAAAATGAACACTAACAGTACAGCTTTCAACATTTGGGTACTGCTGGCTATTGTGGATCAAAACACCAATTTTCTTAGAACGGATCTTGTTGGCACGGTAACCAAAGACAAACAGCATTGAATCAATAACATTAGACTTGCCACTACCATTTGGACCAACAATGGAAGTAAAACACTGATAAAAGAAAAAAAAAAAAACAAATGAGAAACTTAAAAGAAAAAAAAACCCTGAAGAAGAGCCTCCAAGGTTTTTCAAAGAGCAATAAATATTCGTCTAACCCATGCTAGCGTGGAAGAACAGACGTAAAACGGTGATGATGATGATTTTCCATTTCACATTAGGCTATAAACATCATCATCATCATCATCATCACCGTTTTACGTCCGTTCTTCCACGCTAGCATGGGTTAGACGGGTTGTCCTGTTGTGGGCAGTGTCTGGTTGGCTGACCATGCCTTGCTCATACAGGAACTGTATGCACTTTTTATTTCATATGGAAGGGAACTGTATACGCTTTTTATTTCATATGGAAGAGAACTGTATACACTTTTTATTTCATATGGAAGGGATGAAAGATACATGTAAGCACAAATCTGAGCTCTAAAATATTTTGACACTGAACTGTATATCAACTATACAATAGAGAAACTGTTCTACCTTTTAGTTAGGACTACAGTACTGAATGCACCAAGTAGGTATTTTGTCCCTGATTTAGTTAACCGATTTATTACTATATTTCCAATGAATGTCTAAAACAATTAATGTTTAAAACAATAACAAATTTGGATGAATTTAGTAAAATAATTAACTTTCTTATGATCAAATTGATGTTTGGAATATTACAGAAAATTCTTACATTTGATAGAATGTTTTAATATAAGGGAAAATATATTAAAACATGCAGTTTTGTATTACAAAAACATGAATGGTTTGGTATCAAAATGCTTCTTTATAGCTTTTAAACCTAACAAGCCAAATATAGCTCTGATTTTAAATCACATATGACAATATAGAGACAATAAGAAATTAACTTTGGTGTGACAAGATTTTAGTATTGTATGCTACAAATTATTACAACACCAGACAATGTTTACATTATTCATTTCAGCTCTCCGTGCTGTCTATGTCTAAATCTTGGCAAGATCAACTTTGCTTTTCATCCTTTTGAGGTTGATAAAAAAAGTACAAGTCCAATACTGGCGCCAATTCTCCTGTAATATCTCCCTCTCTCTTTTTCAGTTTTAGAAATTGGCTGTGTTCAGGCATGAAAGGTGATGAGCTGCCAGGTTTAAAGTGCCCAAGACATGCCATATGTCAATGGCATCCCTACAACTCCAAAAGTTACTTGTTTATACATACATTGTATGCTACAAAATAACTCATAAATAATACAATAATCAAACAAGTACATTGCCACTCACACATACCCAAAACTTAAATCAATCATACCAAATTTACTTAAATGGTGATCTAAAACTGGTTCCATGATCAAATGTTATTGTAATAAAATATTTCCTCAAACAAATTATTCCTTCAACAAGAATTATTACATTAACACTAAAGATTTTTATTTTTGGCATAATTTTGATTGAAAGAAAAAGATATTTTTTAGCTCACTCAATTAACTATATAAGCCCCCACTTAAATATCTGTTCTTTATACAGAAAGCATCCCTGGGTAATCTTTCAATGTTATTATTTTAATTTACTTAATCAGCTAATCTATTTTCATTAGTACTGATATCAAACCCTAAACCATGTGGTTGGATAACATGAAAGATTTCCATGACAACTAAATATAATAAAGTTTTATAATAGTGCAATCACAAGATGTCTCATGATCATCAAATAGCATTTTAGTTGTCATGAGATATCTTGTGACTAGGGTTTAAGACTATATTCCCAGTACTATGATTTAGAATTTGAAATTTATGGTTCCAGTAAAGCATAATAAGAAGCGAGTGAATTAGCAGATTAAGGATGCCTGGGTATTTGTTTTAGTTTACTGTGCTGAGTTTAAATCCTGCTGAGGTCAACTTTGTCTTTCATTCTTTTGATGTCAATAAATAAGGGACCAGTGAAGAACTGGAATTGGTTCTTTATCTTTTTATCACTCTCTCTGGAAGAAACCAGCTGTGTTCTGACCTTGAAAGTGTCAGCACAGACATTCTATGAGCCACTCTTCAAAGAGTAATGGTAGTTACAGTCCCATCCTCCTTCTGTAAATATGCCGAGAAATATGTGACAAATTGATGGTAAAATGGAAGTCAAGGTCAATATTTTGCAGATTTTCGCTTTGGCAGTGAATATAACACCAATTTCATTGTGGATGTGAAATTTATTTTTCATATTTTTATTTAATGTTTTGAATGAATATGGCCTTTAAAACGATGGGAAATTGGTAAAAATCATTACGAAATGGAGTTATGAAACAAAAACTATACTCTATACGACCCTTGAAACATTTAAAATATGAAAATATTAAAACTTCATAAACATATTCTCCATTCATGATAATTTCAAAACCACACCATTTAAACATGCGTTCATTAGCTGCCTCGGTTTATGGACATAGTTTGGATTTTTGCCCCATTTCTCAGGCATGAAATAGGTTGCCAGAATATTTTCAAGTATATACAGTAACAATGAGGCTAATGACTCTCCCCCCCCCCCCCCTTACAATAGGGCTGCCTTGGCTTATACTCGGGTTTGAAATATTGTCCATTTCTCAGCTTAAGCTTATATTTGAGTATATACGGTGAGCTAGAAACATTACAACAGTTAATAGGTTAGTTAAGTAACATAGAAGCATCATTAAAAATTAAAATTTCAACTCCTGAACATATAATGCATACAAAGTTATAAAATATATAACTATAATAGTTCAGCTTAATCAATACTTATCTTTTTCACAGTGCAGTAAATTAGATTAGTTGAATATCAATTACCTTATGAAATGGTCCAATAATCTGTGTGTTGGCATAAGACTTGAAGAAATAGTTTTCTATATGACTAATCATGAGCCTTGGTCCATCACGTGAATAGGTGGCCACACCTTCAAGTATTGGTGGAATTTCAATTGGAACATAATCTGAGAAAATATATTTGAAACAAAATGTAACCAAATTTAAAAGTATTCATTGACAATACAATATTTCTTTTGCTTAAAAAGAAAAATGTTTCTATGTAATAAGTAATGTGAATAAATAAATATATAAAGAAATAAGTTGTTTATGATTTTAAATAACTACTGCCTATGATTTTCAAATAATTTTTATATATAAACAAAGTGCAGGGTGATCAAAATTGATGGAAGCGACGGTGTAGGAACGATGTGATAAAAGCTGACCTTGCACATCTCTAAGACAATGACAGAGAATCGAGATCTTTGGCGCTATGCAGTAACACAGAAGACCTGCTTTCCCTTGCGCGGAGACTTAAATTTACACTCAGTAGGCACCTTTGAATCCAATATACACCCCACACCACCCTTACTTTGTAAAGTTATGTTGGTATCACAAAACATCCAGCCCACACGGTAAAGTGCTCGTGTAGGTGTTACGACAAAAAGCACCTAGCCCACACTGTAAAGTAGTCATGTAAGAGACACGGCAAAAAGCACCAAGCACGCACTGCAACTGTGGTTGTCAATAGGAAGGGCAACCAACCATAGAAAACCAGCTAGAAACAGTCCTATATGAGTGAGACACATTCAACCGACCCAACTTGCCTCAAATGAGACAAACCTGTCTAACCCATGCGAGTATGGAAAATAGACATTAAACAATGATGATGATGGTGAATTCAGAATTTGGAGGAATTTGATAATATAGTTTTGGTTATAAAACTAAAATGAAAGGAGAAACAAAAAATGTGTACCTTCTGGCCTGAAGATGTATGCATTAGGAGTTACCATAGACAATTCTTCAGCTTCCCCTTCTTGAACTTCAGCTGGCTCCTTTGAAGTAGAAGCAGCTGTAGCCTTTCTTTGTTTTCTTACCATCCTGTCTCTCAACTAAAAAGAAAATAAAGCCTTCAAACATTTGTCAAACAAAAACATTTCTTATTGTTCATTCATTTTTAGCAAATGCAATCAGACGAACTCGAATTCTTGTTCCCAGGTTGACTGGGTATATTATTGCGACCACATATGCTGACCTTTTTGGCCGCATAGATATTTGTTTCCTTTGTTTGGGACTAGTGTTGCCAGGTTGTCTGGAGGGACGGTTTTCTAGAGGCTATCTGCTGGTTGTCAGGAGATAAAACTATCCTCGTGTCCAAGTACTCAGTCCAGTTCAGTTCCAGCGACCAGAACAATCCTGTTGCAACAGATACTCTTCTCGGCCCTTTTGGCCAGCGGGCCGTGACAGCTATATTCCCGTTCAACTTTAACAAAGGTCAGTTCTATGCATCTTTTCAGGCTATGCATTCACACATACAAATTACATCTGATTCATAACATCACACAATTCAACTGTGGTTATTTGTTCTTCGTGTTATAACTTCGATGAAAGTTATATTTAATAAAATATTAACATAGCTGCTTTGTGTTATTGTGGTTTATAAATTTCATTGCCTATGTGATCGGGGTAAACCCAAGGAATAATATCATCATCATCACAAGGAACACTGTACTGATTTACTCGCACACCCGCACAGACACATCAATCTTCCTTCGCCCACAACGGTGATATCACTGAACAATCCACTAGTACACACACAACCGAATCAACACATCTCCGAGTACACACACAACTGAATCAACACATCTAAGAGTACACACACA
The DNA here is from genome assembly GCA_964016885.1 of Eledone cirrhosa. Lineage (NCBI taxonomy): Eukaryota > Metazoa > Mollusca > Cephalopoda > Octopoda > Eledonidae > Eledone > Eledone cirrhosa. The sequence goes on from OZ024740.1 coordinate 45,528,059, forward strand.
ACCGAATCAACACATCCACGAGTACACACACAACTGAATCAACACATCCACGAGTACACACACAACCGAATCAACACATATCCGAGTACACACACAACCGAATCAACACATCTATGAGTACACACACAACTGAATCAACACATCTACGAGTACACACATAACTGAATCAACACATCTACGAGTACACACCGAATCAACACAACTGAATCAACACATCTACGAGTACACACATAACTTAATCAACACATCTATGAGTACACAACCGAATCATCACATCTACGAATACACACACAACTGAATCAACACATCTCCGAGTACACACACAACTGAATCAACACATCTAAGAGTACACACATAACTGAATCAACACATCTACGAGTACACACACAACTAAATCAACACATCCACGAGTACACACAAAACTGAATCAACACATCTACGAGTACACACAAAACTGAATCAACACATCTACGAGTACACACACAACTGAATCAACACATCCACGAGTACACACACAACTAAATCAACACATCCACGAGTACACACAACGACCGAATCAACAACACAACACCACCACACATCCATCATACACTAGACTTGCTATACATTCATCTTTAACATAACAGACAATAAATTAAACCTTAACGTCCTCTACTGTATGAAAGCACATTAGCAAAACAATTTAAATACACCATGAAAAGGAAATCAATCTGCGTATATGTACATACTTTTTAAAAACTTGCAAAAATTGAATTGACACAAATCAAATTTAGAAAATGAATACGAAAAGAAATGAAAACTAACTCCATTTAAAAATTAGACAAATTAGTAATAACCGTCTTTAGAAAGAATAAACATGTCGAGGTTTTGCATTTTAAATATCCTTTCTTCAACTATATCATAACAAAATAACATTTCAAAAAACACGATATAAAATTAAAAGGAAAAGATTTACACTCATTTAATATAAACTTTATAAATACAAGAGAAATACTGATAAAATTTACCTTAGTAATTTTTACAATTCAATAAAGTTGTTTATCCCGCCTTTACTAGAATATTACAGTACGCATGCTCCATATTTCTGATACTCTACATACTTCCGTTGATAAAAATTTAAGGGACTTTTTATATATATATATATATTTACTATCTGGCCCCGTGCCGTAAAAAAATGACGGTTTTATATATAAAAAGGGTGCAAAACCAAGTGTTTGGTTTAATTCTTTTATTCAGATTTATTTTTGTGTGAAAAAAATCTAACCGCAACTAACATAACGTGGTATGCGGCCGATTGTCACGCTTAGTGGTTGTTTTTTTTTTTTTTCTGGCTTTTATAATTTATATATTTGTGAGCAATAATTTATATATTTAATTTATATATTTGTGAGCAATAATTAATTGTATTTATTATATGTGTTTATATTTTCATTCGGTAAGAATTATAAACAGTTTGTAATGTTATTTATACAACTGTGAATAATAAAAAATATATTTATACGTAATAAGAATTTTCCGTTGACCCTTGAGGTGTGCGACTGATTGTCGCACCTGGTGGTGAATTGACGGTTGTTTTTGTTTTGTCTTTTTCTTTGATCATATATTTGTGTACATTTTATTTGTGAGATTTCTAGCAATAATTAATTGTATTTATTGTATATGTTTAACAAAATATATATCTTGGTGAGCATATGTATACATTTATATGTATGAGTATATAAATTTATTCACAATTGTATAAATAATATTACAAATAAAAAAGAAACAAAGAAAAGAAAAAAGTATATAAATATAAACACAAACACTCACAAGTATAAATGTATTCACATTTATACTTACACACAATAATGGCCAATGTGTTTAGTCAATTCGCTACACATACACAAGTTTAGGGAATCTTAGACCGTTAGTCGCTGTTTCCTATAGTTTGTCACCACCCGCTTCTTTCTTCAATCACTCTCCCAGAGTGTTACGGATAAATATATAAATATACATACATTGGCTATTATGATATTAAGTGATGTTTATATTTACAGAAATATTTATACAAAGCAATATGGAAATGTAGAATAGAAAAAGAACGAAAGGGAGAGAGGAAACGACAGACTATACACCCCGGTCTGAGCGGTATCTGTCAGTTGCGACCAGCGAATAAAATAGTGTAGACATTGCAAGGGAGAACGGGTAGCGCCACCTGCTGCAACAGCCACTTCCAAATGTAAAAAGGAAGTGGTCTGTTAAATACTGGTATTTAGCAACCATACGAACCAAATTATATTAACACAATATTATGTACAGCCCCCACGCCGCCGCCTATCTAATACATTTTTTTCTTTTTCTCGAAATCTATAAGTGACACCAGTTGCAACAGCCACTCCGCCGCACAATGCCCTTCCTTGGGCGGCTGCCGTGTTTCCGATTTTGCGAAGGAAAATGGCTGTTCAGGGACCTAGGACACCAGAAATATGGACGGCAACAGACGTGAAAAGGAAGTTGTCTTTTAAATCTTGTTAAACCTTGGTATTTAGCTCCTTTCTTCTCTGCATTGCGGACGACAGTGCCTGGTTGGCGACCAAAGATACAAGGCTGGAGCGGAATGAATATCATATGAATTAATCAATTTCCGATAACAAGTACATCATGCCATTGGGGTACCACTTTAGAATGAGCCTTGGAGATGCTTGGCGTTGTCTATCTCCACTCCAAGCAGAATTAGTATAGCATCGGATAAAAGGAATTTACAATGCGGTTCTCAACCAGGGTCCATATACAAATTTTGGGAGGTCTGCAGTAGAATTTTGGGGTGTATGAAAAAACTTTGCTTTCAAAGAAATGATAAATTATCTTGGAGAAAGAAAACAAATAAAACAGTCAACTAAAGCAGTTGGTCAAAAAATTCCTGGGGAATTAATAAAAATTAAAAGAAATACTGGAGAGCGAATACGATGGCAACCAGAATCAGTGGGTATAAAGTATAAATAAATAAATTTACATATATACACACCTTATCTCTCTATATAAAATTCTTTTTCTTTCTGTCTGTCTGTTCCTATGCATTCTCAAACAGCTAGGCCAAATCAAATCAAATTTTACAAGGTATTAGACCCCAGAAGTGTCAACATGTAATTTTTATTTTCATTTGGATTAAAACAATATATTTTATCTAAAAGAACATTTCTATAGTGAAACAAGATGACGACGTCACATTTTGTATATGAGTGTGTATGTGTGTGTGTGTTTGCGAGTTCGTTACGTACGTTAGGCCTCAGAGAATTAAACACACACACACATCTACACATAAATATAGCCTACATATTATATAGCATACATATTATCTTCACATAGACAATTAAACACACACACACATCTACACATACGTGATGACAGACAGGTGTGGGTGAATATGTGTCTGTCTTAGTATATGTATGTGAGTGTGTGTATGATAATTTATATTTTCTATTGGATTAAAATAGAAAACATCACATTTTATATATGAATATGTATGTGTCTGTGTGCATTCATTAGGTACGTTATTAAATACCTTCACTCATCTACACATACATATACATATGTACGACTGTCAAAAAAATGAGGTGAAAAGCTATGTGTACGTCTGCGTGAATGTATGTCTGTGTGTCTGTCTTAGTATATGTATGAGAAAGTGTGTGAGTGTGTAGCAACAATTTATTCATTTGGACACCAACAAAAAATTACACAATGGCTATTGTTTACCCTGAGGTGCTTCAAGATTGACAGATTTTCATTTCTAAATTCTATTATCATTACAATTTTGATATTTTTTTAATAAAATATAAATATTTTGAAATAATTATGAGAAAAAAAAATATCTTCATATTTATTGTTAAATAATCTGAATAAGAACAGCAGTAACCCGGGCAATGCCGGGTAATTCAGCTAGTATATATATATATATGTAAGTAAAAGGTAAACAGAAGTAACAACACAATCAGTACAGTATATGGAAGGTATATATTTAGGTTAACACTTGATATAGCAGGAAGAGGGTCTTAATGTTTCGGACGCTAGTCCTTCATCAGAAGAAAGAATGAGAAATAAAATAGATTAAGGAGACGGGCGGGATGGAATTGGAAAAAATGTCTTTAGATAAAAATAATAGGTCCATTCATATTTACATCTCTTGCAAAACTGTTGGTGCTGGTGTTTTCTGTATGATTTGTTTTTTAGAAAAGTGGATGATGGCGCGCGTCTACTTGAAATGGAAAAAAAACCGTTTTGTAAAAAGAGCTATACTTGAGCACATGCGTGTGTGTGTGTCTGTGTTGTTATAGGTCTGTATGAAGCTAAGAAGAAATGTGTGTGCATGTAAGTACGAAGCTATGGGCAAAAGTATGTTAATATAAGGGTGTGTATCGGCATGTATTAGTATTAAGAGAAGCTGCATGTATTAGTATCAAGAGAAAGCGATAGGAATCTAGGGGTGTGATAATGGACGGGGTATTAGAGAAATTGGGGAGGTGAGTTGAGTCGAAGAGGGGAATAGGACCCAAGATGGTGAATCAGACTGTTCAGTCCTGGTGCGCGAGGCCTCTGATCCATGATGATGTAAAAAGACACCAGGACTGAAACATGTAGGGAAGAATGACCAGGAGAACAAATGATGGGCGACAGGAGTATCCAAACCGAGTCGTATATCCCTCAAATGTTCGGCAAAACGGTCCGCCATACAGCGTCACGTTTGTCTGATATATAAAGACCCACAAAGGGAACACTGGAGGGCATAGACAACGTGGGTGGATGTGCAGGTGATGGAATGGCGGATACGGAAAGACCCGTTAGGGCCTGTAAGAGTGGTGAGGGTGGAAATAAAGTGTTGCATATACACACACACAAGAATGTTGTCTCCAGTTTATTTTCTCAGAGGACTTTGGCTGGATTTGATGGTCCACCAGAATCTCATTTGAGACGCCACCGTCGGTGACTCTCGCTCCTTCCCACATCCTGGATGCTAAATAATATTACAAATTGTTTATAATTCTTACAGAATATGGTAAAAGGCACAATTAATATTTTGTAAAATAACATTACAAATTTTTTATAATTCTTACAGAATGAAAATTTAAATACATATAATAAATAAAATTAATTATTGCTAGGAACCTCACAAATATAATGCACAAAAATATATGATCAAAGCGAGAAAAGAAATTCACCACTAAGTGCGTCAATCGGTCACCCCACCACAAGGGTCATTGGAAAATTTTGAGGCAAGCCAACATGCTTGCAGCATTACCACAAGTGATGGTGAAGCAACCAGGCACCCTCATAGAAATCACCTTACACATCGATGAGGTAAGCCATCAGTGGTCCAACTACACCAAACGTCTCGAATGCCACAGGCTGCAAAATAGTTATTCCCGGCATTTAAGCCTAGAAATAACAGGAATTAAACAAGCATTCGTGTAGAACCCCAGAATGAGGTATCTTATCAAAGTGTCTTGCTTAAAAATCTGCCCGTAGCTCTTGTTGAATTTAGACGGATCAAGAAAGCCACTGAATCTGCCAGTCATGAAGTAATTACCATGGTGTATCAGAAGACACAACTGATCTTCAGGCATTTGCCAGTACTTGTCCAAGGACCTAGACTGTGTTCCTCCAAAAAGTGCTCTCAGCCTTGGCTGACCAGGTCCCAAACCCAGACTAATTAGGCTGTCAATCGCAAACTTACTGAGACACATGCATACCATTTAGCCTTTGATAAGGCTAGGCATGAAAATCTAATTACCTTTTTTAACTTGCCCTGGCTTACCACCTGATATATGCCCAAAGTAGCTTCCTTACATCACAACTCAGTACCACATGAAAGTTTTAGCCTAAGCAACAATAGGCAGATATGAAATTTTGATAAGTCTGGTGAGACATGGAAAAGGGATACCAGCTGGTCTGAACATATTGTATCCACAATAGCTGGCAATGAAAAAGCTGTAGGAAACTAAAGAAAAGCAACCTGCCATCACATATATCATCATAAGCTTCTTCTGTATTACTGAGTAACACCAGAGATCTCGATCCTGTGTCATCACCTTTGAGAGGGGCAATTGGGTAAGGCCAGCTTTTATCACCTCATTCCAAGTCTTCCTGGGTCTCCCCACTTCAAGGCCTTCATCGACTTTGAGTGCTCTGCACCTTTTTATGCAACTGTCATCCTTCATAAGCATCAGATGTCTATACCAATGCAGTCTCCTCTCCTGCACACTGCATCTAATTCCTCTTATGCCTAGTTTCTCTCTCAATTCCTGTATGCTTCACCATTCTTGTTTATTACTATTACACATCCATTGGAGCATGCAAACTTCGTTTCTTTCTAATCTATGCAAGTCTTCTATACACAATGCCCAGGTCTCACTATCATGCAGCATTGCTGTTTGTATGCATGCATCATACAGTCTGCCTTTCATTTTGAGGGAAAAGCCTTTTGAAGCTAGCAGTGGTAGTAGCTCCCTGAATTTCATCCATCCCGTTCTTACTTTGGTTACTGCACTTTCAGAACACCCACCTCCACTGCTAAGTTGGTCACCCAGGTATCAGAAGCTGTCTACTGTTTCTATTGAGCCCTCCCTGAATTTGATAGCGCTTGTTTCGTGCAGTCGTTTGCTGCTTACTGTCCCGGTGCAGCTGCTACATGTAAAGCCTACATTCTAAGCTAAATTTCTCGAGATCCCACTACATCACTTGTGTACCCATAATTAGCATTTGGGACAGAGGATGGAATTTCTGCCTACACCTTTCCTACATACTGAGCAAGGCCATTTCCTTGAGGGGATCAGGGTTCTGTTTTCTCATCTACTTACTAGGACCTAAGTCTTTGTCAGGTTGATTTTAAGACCGCTTATGAGTATAAAAAGTAACAACAAACATTTACTGACGTAAGCTTCTTCTGTATTACAGAAAGGAAGGTAAGTCTATAATAAAAACAAAGGTAGATGACTTGTTTTTTCCAAAGAGTCACAAATATTTTTATAGTTATCTCCCTTGTCATTAGTCTAACAGAACTGATAAACATGTATATTCATGCAGCAGCTACTATGTATTTCTGTTATATAGTTATATTGATATTAACTGAAATATGTAACTGAAACTCTAGTCCCCATAAGATCACAACACCATCTATATATAGAGAGATAGATAGATTAACGTTCAAGCAAAGAATTTCTTCTTTCATCCTCCACAGGGTCTTCTGAAACTGCATCTACAGATTGATTTTTCTCAGTTTCAGAAGATCCCGTGTAGGATGAAAGCAGAATTTCTTTGCTTAAACTTTAATCTGTACTAATAATAAATATTTGCTTTATGGGTTTATATATACTTTTATATATATATATATATATATATATATATACAATCCTTAACGAGCCCTCTTCGAATTTTGGTCTTTGTATTTATTATTACTATATCCCCCCCCCCCACCACCACCATCACCACCGCGTGAAATGGTGGCAGGATAGATGCCAACCTACACACAAATTCTTCAGAACATAGCAACAGCACACTAAAGCTGACCTGCCAGCTGACCCCTTAACACCACTACCAACACAATGGAGGAGGTCAGCTGTACTTAAACAAAACCAACTACAACAGATTGTCTTGCCTCAGAAAAATTTCTATAAACTTTTGACTGAGGAATGTTCTCACAACTGACCAATGGGATACGAGAGTGTCCTATGACGCCAAATTCGTTTGTTCTAATCCATATGATTCAGGTTCCTCAGAGGAATAACAACACAACCAGGAGCTGGACATATTGATGTATTGACAGAGTAAAACACACTTCAACAACATGCGTACCTGTCTTTCCCACACCAATTCGGACTGCCTGAAGAGGTCACAACCAATGATGGCTGTCACCGAAATATATATAGCAGTATATCTATAATTTATAATAAATGAAGCCAAATTTTATATATTTGACTTAATTATTTTATATATATATACAAGCAAAAATAAATCGAAATAAAAACATCTCAATTCCTTTGTTCTGGAAAGAGCTCCATGGATGTAACATGTGAAAAAAAATCTTTTTATATAGCTACATCTTAGTCTGTACTGGAGTTGATTTAATCAACAAACCCCCTCCCTCTAAAATTTCTGGCCTTGTGCCTATGATAGAAATTATTGAATTGGCAAAATCGTTAGAGCCAGAACATCAAAAATACTCCGGTAATTTCCCTAAATAAAATAAATATGGAAATTGAAATCTTAAGATTGAGAAGATCAGCCATTGAACAGAAATATAACGGTATTTATGAAAAAATGCAATTGGAATTTTCAAAAGAGGTTTATGGTATACTATTAGAAAATATCAAGAAAACTAGGAAAAAGAATGAAAACTTTTTTTTCTAGTACACGGTACAATTTAAGAAAGAATGTGATTCAGATAAACCATTTTTGAAGAAAAAGCAGTCAGGAACAAAAGATGTGCAGGAAAAATATAACCGAAACCAAGAAACCACAATTATCAAAGAACAGAGATCATACCAATATAAAGCAAATCTAACCAACAACGAAAAGTAAGAAAAACCAAGCAAGTCCATGGAATATATACAGAGAATGGTCAAGGGACATCAACCCATAGAAAAAAGTAGGAATATTTTAATTACATGTAATAAATAATTCTGTTGTATAAATAACATTACAAATGCGTGAATAATATTATCGGTAGAAAGTCGGATGCCACGCTGCAGTTACGGCCCTTTATGATCTGAGTTCAAGTTCCACTAAGGTTAACTTTGCCTTTCATCCTTACGGGGTTGATAAAATAAAGTACCAGTTATGCACTGAGATAATTGCTGACCTTGTGCCAAAAGTATGAAACAATTATAAATTGTCCCCAATTCGTTCAGAAGAACATTATAAATATATGTAAATATATATATATACACACACACACACACCAATATATATATATATAATGTAGGAGGTGAGTTTTATTGTAGCACAATAAAGCAATGCAAATATCGGATAAGTAGCACTCTACAGTTTATATGACTGTTTATATATATATAGATATATACACATACTCTCTCACTAAATTAAATCTTACATCTTTCTGATTTGTTCAGATTGGGTTTCTTTTGTGTTGAGTTTTTTTTCAATTACATTGGAAGTTCTTTACCTTGTCATTTTTAGTCTTCTTCTTCCCCTTCTTTGCATCATCTTCTCTTTACTCTTTTTCTTCTTATTATTATTTTAGGGCAGCGGATTGGCAGTATCAGACATTCTGAGTTCAATTCCCGCCGAGGTTAACTTTGCCTTTCATCCTTACTGGGTTGATAAAATAAAGCACCATTAATGCACTGGGGTTGATTTAATCAACTTTCTCCTCCCCTTCAAATTGCTGGCCTTGTGCCTAAAGTAGAAACAATTATTATTATTTTAGGGTAGTGAATTGGTATAGTGGCTAGAGCATCAGAAAAGATACTTTAATGTATTTGTTCTGGTCCTTTATGTTCTGATTTCAAATCCTATCTTTGACCATAGAACCAAGGGCAGTTTCAGGCAGTTTAGTATCAAAAGGGTTAAATGACCATGTTTAACATAGTTATTTGTTTATGTATTTATTTTTCCATTTTTTTTTCTTAAATTCTTTTCAAATTCAACTTGAATCCATTTCCTCATACACCAAGGTTTTCTGAGAAAATTGACTGAATTTATCAAACTGACAACCGATGTGAAATTTGAGAGAGGTGAGGAGAACTTTGCTCATTATATAATGTATAATATATATATCGTTCATATATTAAAAATTACATAGCAATATGTATGTATGTGTCTTAGGCTTTCATTGTAAAAAAAAAACAACTCAGCAAATTTTGTTTTTTCCAATCCATGTAACAGACTTTAAATGTTTAGTGACAGAGGAATATTCTGTGTATGACACAAACCAAAAAGGTGTGTGCAAATACACACAAACACATATAATTATATATATATATATATTTAAATGTATAGGAAAAAAAAATACTAGACATGAAGTATAGAAAATTTTTTCTATACGCCACCTCTAGTATTTGTTTTTCCTATACATTTAAAAAATATTATTACTCCATGATCTTCCACCTGGATACTATAATCTGATCCCTCTTATTGGACTATTACTGTAACCTACAAGGACCATGTTGAGAAAAATACTTTGGTAAGCAACAATTTTTCATATATATATATGAAATATGCATGCATGGATATTCATATATACATACATATATAATTTGATTTCATAGTGTATTTATATGTAAAGTGTACATATTATGTGTTATGTACATACACTAATTTCAATGATTTACTCACTTCCTCACTATTTATCTTATAAAGGGTAGTGGAGGGACAATAAAAAATTAAACAAAACCAAAAAACAGCAGTGGGAAGCATAAAAAAATATCATTTCATATAATGACCTTAGCATCCGGAGAATTTATGTTTTCTTCTCAGTGGGGTCGAAGGTCAATTTTTATTGGCCATGTCAGTGAGAGGAACCGCGGGAACATTTCTTTCGCTACAACTTTGCGATATTTGTTCCGACTTTCTGCGCTCTGAGTTCAAAACTCGCCGAGGTCGATGAAAAAGTATCAGTCCAGTATTGGGGTCGATTCTTTTTCTATATACACTTCTCTATCACCCACTCTCTGACTTTTTCCTTTTCTAGAAGAAATCGGCTGTGCTTCGACCTGGGTTAAAGTGAGAATAACGATTTCAAATGGAAGTTGGAATAGCCGATTCATGTCTCTTAAATAAACGCTAAACCTACTTTTATTTAATTAGCCAAGAATACGCAATGTATATATCTCCTTTAGAGGAAATATTACAGCAAACAATCTATCAGCTGGAGGATACATTATAAACAAAATACAAAAATCCCGCCTTTTTCAAAATAATTTAACGTAGTGTGCAGCTTCTAAAATCATTACAACGGACGGATATTTTTGCATACAATACCGCATCTAATTGTTTTAGAGGTAAACTGCTTATTCTTTAAACTGTTTTGTATAATACCAGGACTAAGGTAGATTACAGTCAGTTCATAGATTATTATGATGCCATCGCTACTCCAATTTAATGTGGGAGAATGTTCTCTGGTGTGTAGAACGTCAAACACAAAATTGTGTGTGTTGTGAATTACTGTGTAATTTACACGGTGGATTGGCAGTATCGGTAGAGGATCGGATGCCATGCTTTGAAGCATAGAGTTACCTCCCTGTATGATCTGAGTTCAAATCCCGCCGAGGTTAACTTTGCCTTTCATCCTTCCGGGGTCGATAAAATAAAGTACCAGTAATGCATTAGGTAATTGCTGGCCTTGTGCCAAAAGTAGAAACAATTATTATTAGTGAAGTCGGCGAAGGCGGTGGATTGGCAGTATCGGTAGAGGGTTGGACGCCATGCTTTCCAGCATAGTTACGTCCCTTTACGATCTGAGTTCAAATCCCGCCTAGGTTGACTTTGCCTTTCATCCTTGCGGGGTCGATAAAATAAAGTACCAGTAATGCACTGGGTAATTGCTGGCCTTGTGCCTAAAGTAGAAACAATTATTATTAGTGAAGTCGTATATATTAATTGATATTTATATTACTCAGTGGGACTAACAGCAACCAGTGGTTTATACCATCGCTCACGCTAACCCGATTTATAGGAACTTAGGACAATGTAGGAGAATGTTCCCAAAGGCACAACGTTGTGTGCTGAGTGTATAATGAGATTTACATTGCTTTTATTAGTATTAATGAAATCATTTGAATTATCAGATTTATATATTATTCTCTTGCATTAACAACAATCAGTAACCTATACCATCACTATCCCGATTTATACGAGCCCTGAATGTATGGGAGAGTTGACATAAATCAATCGTCGCCACTACAACGCTATTAGCTGTCAGTCCAAGCAGCCGATGGAAACAGGCGAAGGTGACGTCACCCGTCAAATATCGTTTATTTCCGTATTACTACCACGCGTAAGTGGAGTTTTCACGCGGGTTTTTTGGAGAGAGAGAGAGGGGGAAGACTTAAAAGGGCCAAATTAGAAAACAAGTCATGGTTATAAAGCATATCGATGTAAGTGGAGTTACTTAAATGAAAATATAGGTGGCCCTTAAAAGGGCCAAATTAGAAAACAAATTTAAGTTAATTAGAAAACAAGTGATGGTTATCAAATATATTTGATTTATTCATTTATATTTTCATTTGTAGCGGTTGTCTCCCTTGTTTTGGTTGGGATCTAGACGGGAAGTAGAACCCTTTCTGCAACTTCCGGTCAGAACCCTATAAAACTAACAACTTTAAGCTAACTTTCTCTCATTGCCCTTCCGGCGCCCTGGCTTTAGCCAGGCGTCCTCTGCCAGCCGCGTTTGCCTGGCAATCAAAACGGTAACTACTAACTTTGTTTCATTCTAACATCTATCTTTGACATGTCAAGTATACTATCTACCGTTAATTAAATATTATACACACAAACCATGTCTCGTTTTGTTACATTCATACAACCTCAGTAATCTCGCTATACATTATTCACCAACCTTATTCAAAAGCATGTTTAGAAACATTTTTTTCACTAACCTTATTCAAATGCATGGAATCAGATGACGGATATGTTCTAATAACTTTTGGAAAATTTCTCCTTTAAATTCATACTGCCACATGAATTCAATGAGATGGGTTTGAAGCAAATTTCTGGCTGTCCCGTTTTCCCTTTTATTCCTATTTTTTACGTGTTTCCACAAGCATTCTATGTGATTCGTTGTGGCAAATGTTACTGGATCAACAAAATTGATCGAATGGTTCACCGTCAAATGTTGATAGCCTAGCTGATCGATCGTATTATAGGAACGCCATAGATCAGATATTATGGTTGTCCCTGGCAATATACGATCCTGTATAATGGTTAAAAGTGTCTCCGCTGTCCTGTCTTCTACTGCTACTAAAATACATCTCCTGGTACCTCTTTCCAAAGCACCAAAAACCCACTGTGTTTTCACAGAATGGCCACGATGGTATTTCCTTCTCACGAATGCGCTTTCATCAATCTCGACAATTCGGTTTGGCCCGCCAAGCTTAATGTTTTGTGCCACATAGTACTCTGCACATACATCACAGCAAAATTTTCGCCAATCTGCTACGGCCACATTCGCGATACGACATTCCTCTGAAATCTTCTTGGCTAAATCTTTTTTTGCCCCAAAATATAATATATCAACTATTTGTTCACACTTCAAATTGCTATTTTCTAAAAATGAACTGTATTTTTACAGTTCATGGTATTAGCTGTCAGAAGTGAAAGTAGGGGAAGGTTGACGAATGACGTCACATATTTTCATAGTTATGGTTATCAATATAAAAAAACAAGTCATTTTCACCAACAGTGGAGTTAACTTAAATGAAAATATAGGTGGCCCTAAAAAGGGCCAAATTATGGTTATCAAATTTTTTTCACCAACCCTATATATTTATGAAGAAATGTTTACAAAACAAATTATTTTCACCAACCTTATTCAAAAGCATGGATACAGTGCCCATGGAGACAAGCGACAGTCCCCATGGAGACAATCCCCACCAATCAGCAACAATCATCACCAACACCACGTGTAAATAAATAAGCTTTAATCTTCACTTTGTGATAATACACGCATCTGCAAGTTGAAAAATGAGTTCTATAATATATCCAAGTGTTAAGGGAATTAACCATCGCTACCGCTACTACAGCAGATACCGTCAATTGGTTGAACATTCAAGGACTTCTGAATACACAAAGGGTCTGCCCTTCATGTAGTCAACGTATGTTGGAAGTAGCGAAACAAAATGTGTCAGATGGGATTATCTGGTCGTGTAAAAGACCATGTAGAAAACAGGTTTCTATTAGAAAATAGCAATTTGAAGTGTGAACAAATAGTTGATATATTATATTTTTGGGCAAAAGAAGATTTAGCCAAGAAGATTTCAGAGGAATGTCGTATCGCGAATGTGGCCGTAGCAGATTGGCGAAATTTTTGCCGTGATGTATGTGCAGAGTACTATGTGGCACAAAACATTAAGCTTGGCGGGCCAAACCGAATTGTCGAGATTGATGAAAGCGCATTCGTGAGAAGGAAATACCATCGTGGCCATTCTGTGAAAACACAGTGGGTTTTTGGTGCTTTGGAAAGAGGTACCAGAAGATGTATTTTAGTAGCAGTAGAAGACAGGACAGCGGAGACACTTTTAACCATTATACAAGATCGTATATTGCCAGGGACAACCATAATATCTGATCTATGGCGTTCCTATAATACGATCGATCGGCTAGGCTATCAACATTTGACGGTGAACCATTCGATCAATTTTGTTGATCCAGTAACATTTGCCACAACGAATCACATAGAATGCTTGTGGAAACACGTAAAAAATAGGAATAAAAGGGAAAACGGGACAGCCAGAAATTTGCTTCAAACCCATCTCATTGAATTCATGTGGCAGTATGAATTTAAAGGAGAAATTTTCCAAAAGTTATTAGAACATATCCGTCATCTGATTCCATGCATTTGAATAAGGTTGGTGAAAAAAATATTTCTAAACATGCTTTTGAATAAGGTTGGTGAATAATGAAAATATAAATGAATAAATCAAATTTATTTGATAACCATCACTTGTTTTCTAATTAACTTAAATTTGTTTTCTAATTTGGCCCTTTTAAGGGCCACCTATATTTTCATTTAAGTAACTCCACTTACATCGATATGCTTTATAACCATGACTTGTTTTCTAATTTGGCCCTTTTAAGTCTCCCCCCTCTCTCTCTCTCTCCAAAAAACGCGTGAAAACTCCACTTACGCGTGGTAGTAATACGGAAATAAACGATGTTTAACGAGTGACGTCACCTTCGCCTGTTTCCATCGGCTGCTTGGACTGACAGCTAATAGCGTTGTAGTGCCCAATCGTCTTCAGATTGACTAATTCTTTGTGAAGGAATTTTCATAATCTACCACCTCAACTAAACTTATTACAAATAGTCAACAGATGATAATCACTTATTTGTTTTTGTGTGTTTTTGTCTATTTACATTTACTGTTGATTTATGTTTCATAACAATGGTTCGGTAAAAAGTAATTAATAAAATAAGTAACAGGTTTGAAAAATAAAAAAAAATTCTGGAGATCATATGAATGAGCAAATCATGGAACCAGTAAAAGGAAAGAATAAAAAAATATCTGAATCCAAATCACAGAAATACAATTTTAGGTTAAATCAGATAAATTTTATAGTGAAGGGGAGGTAAATACCGCGACATACGAGGGCCGGCTGATAACTTCATGAAGGAGCGATGCTAGAGCTGTGGAATCTTGCATGCATTAATTTCAACACTTATTCTTTGTCCACTTATTCCTGAAAGGGTCGTGGTGGCAGTCCTCAGACACTCCTTCCATCGGGTCCTGTCATAAGCAACCGTCTCCAACTAGATCCATAAGCGAGATCTGCCAAGTTCATAGATGTTATCCATCTTTCTTGGGGTCTACCCCTGGGTTCCCTGCCCGTAAAATTTGTCCAGCGATTCTTTCCTGAGACATTCTAACTGCATTGTTTCTTTCCAGGGGCTACGTTGAAAAATAAAGCTCATTTAGTCTATCCATGAAAGTATCTTGGTCAGCCTAAGAACTTTCCAGTCGACACTCGTATAGGAGAAGGACCGCAGGAATCCCTGAATTAGTTTAAAGTTATGACACAAACGACACTAAATCTCTTATTTAGTTGTTCGACCAGTTAAAAATAACCCAAAGAAAATAAATAAATTCAGGCTATGAATTATAGATTATCTGCAGATAATCTATAAGGCATTATTAATAAAAAATAATTAACGAAGAAAGGGTAAAATGTAAACAAAGCTCTACTAACATATTTGTAGCGAGACAGGATAGAACTATTTTATCGTTGTGGCGTAATTTGGTCGTGCTTGGTCAGTCGCCAGCCCTGTAAGGTTGCTGACGTATGAATACCAATGACCATTTCCGACCAGCAGTAGAACGCGCCTTTTAAAAAACTAACCAGTTGCACATTGGACACTGGTAGCGTAAGAGGTCTTAACTAGCTTTCCCAGTTTTTGATTTCCCTCTCTAACATTGAGAGCAGTTCTTTAGATGTCTTTTCAGGGATTTACTATTTATCCGTTCGCCTTTGTTTTACCAATATTCCAATCCCTGACAATAGGTAAGGGTAAATTAGAGCCTGTCTCATGCATTTTTTTACCTACTAGAAAGAAAACATTCGTTTCGCTGACATCTACACACAAAAAGACTCTTGCTGCATACATTTTTGTAACATGTTCAAACAATCAAAAGAATAAATTATTTTTATATAAAAAAAACTGCCTTCTCATCTATAATTTTTGATACTTTGGAACACTTCTCATACCTCTCCATCTGCCGATAGTGGCAATCTTGCTAAAGGTGATAATGGCCACTAAATATTAATTAACTAAATAAAGATTTTATTACAGTTGTATAAATTTAAAGTAGAATAACGTTACAAATATGTTTTAAATATAAATAACATAACAAATATAAAATTATGAACAAAAATGATAAGGGGAGGAGGGCTGTCCGTTTCTTATTTTTTGGGAGGTCCATTTTTTATTTTTTGGGGAGAGGTTCCGTTTTTGGCGATACTTGGTTTTAGTGTCCTAAATTATCATCATCGACATTCAATTATTAGCTCCACCCGCTACACGATACGTCACCAGCTGCTGCTGCTTGATTTGTACATGTTCATTTTCTTACATGCTTCATTTTTACACGAAAAAACATTGAATTTTTAGAATAAATATTTATTAAAATATTAACAGAGAAAATTAGATTTTTGATTTATTTTTTGAACAAAATAAATATTTATTTACAGTTTTTCACAGAAAAATGAAGCATGTAAGAAAATGAACATGTAAAAATTCAAGCAGCAGCAGCTGATGACGTGTCGTGACGTATCGTGTAGTGGGTGGAGCTAATAATTGAATGTCGATGTTGATAATTTAGGACACTAAAACCAAGTATCGACTTAAATGAAATTTTTATTTTTTTTTATTTTTTTTTATTAAAGCATATCGATGTAAGTGGAGTTATTTAATTAAAATATAGGTGGTCCGCATTACAACGGAATTGGCTGTCAAGTGAAAGTAGAAGAATGTGACGTCATTCGTCAACCTTCGTTTATTTCCGTATCACCACGCGTTTATTTATGTTTATTTACGTTAGCGTAGTAATCGATGAAAATATATTTATTTCGCTCTGTATATCAAATTAGAAAACAAGTTAGCGTAATCGATTTGTTTTCAAATGAAAATATATTTACATATTTCAATAATGTTTCAAAAGCATGGATACAGTAAAGTGAGTACATTTGAAAACAAATCGATTACGCTAAACATATAGAGAATACCAATCAGCACCACCAATGCAGACTCTCACACAATCCCCACCACCACCACCACGTGTAAATAAATAAACTTTGAAATCACCACGTTGATGCAAAACTTGGTTTTTCACTTTGGGATAATACATGTATTTGCAACTTGAAAAATATGAATTCTACATTTTCCCCCAGCGTAAATGGAATTAATTATCGCGATATTTCCATCGGTAAGTTAATATCTAAGCTTTTGCTTACACGTTAATTACAATTGTAACAGCTAGTCTAGTTTTTAATGCACATGTTAAATAATATTGTATATTATCGTTTTGTTTTAATTGTAGAAATTCATAAATGGCTGTGTAAACCCTTTCACTTTAAAACAAAATTACAAACCAATTATGTGGTCATTGAAGTTGCTAGAAATAGCAGGCAAATCTTATACCCTCTACCACATTAAAAAAAGAAAGAACGAAAACGGGAGTAACTCGTTAATATTTAATGAAATATTCGAAGCGTTAGTGCTTCGGACTTGATAAAAAGGAAATTATATAGAAATTTTTAAATATTTCGAAAGCACAAGCAATCGTCAAGAACTTTATATACTAATTCCTTTCTTTCTGTGTTCGTGGCAGCTGAGTATCAACCATCCATAAATAATTTTTACCCGCTAAGAATCTCAATGGGGAAAATTTTCTTCAATTTCTGCCAGTATTACAAAACAAGGTTATCTTGTAGTTACCCGCGTTAAATTGTTTTGTTTTTTTTAAAGATAGTCGGTAGTGTTGGCCCCATGAACTTCATTTGTTTTCTAATTTGATAACTATGACTATGAAATAAAACACGTGGTGATACGGAAACAAATCGATTACTACGCTAACGTAAATAAACATAAATAAACGAAGGTTGACGAATGACGTCACTTTCTTCTACTTTCACTTCTGACAGCCAATTCCGTTGTAGTGCCGGTGGCCCTTAAAAGGGCCAAATTAGAAAACAAATTTAAGTTAATTAGAAAACAAGTCATTTTCACCAACAGTGGAATTACTTCTGACAGCTAATACCATGAACTTAAATGAATTTTCACCAACAGTGGAGTTACTTCTGACAGCTAATACCATGAACTATATTTTCAGTCATGGTTATCAATGTAGAAAACAAGTCATTTTCACCAACAGTGGAGTTAACTTAAATGAAAATATAGGTGGCTCTTAAAAGGGCCAAATTAGAAAACAAATATATGGTTATCAAATTGTTTTCACCAACCCTATACATTTATGAAGAAATGTTTAGAAAACAAATTTTTTTCACCAACCTTATTCAAAAGCATGGATACAGTCCACATGGAGACATTTTTTTTATTAGGGATTTTCCGTTTTATGTTTTTGGGGAGGGTCCGTTTTTTATTTTAGTGGGTTCATTTTTGGAGTGGGGATTCGTTTTTTAAAATCTTTTTGGAGGGTGTTCGTTTTTTAGTACTGTTCACAGAACTCAATTACTCGGAATTTTCTCCTTGAGTTTATTTGATTATATGGGAATATTGTGAGTTTTTAACTCAACATTTTAATTTTGATAAATTGAGCTCCTGTGCTTTGGTAGAACTTTTACTATGTCAAATGGTTTTGGGCTGCTATTTTTAGTTGTCAAACGTTGTGTTCGAGCCACTCGGTACAGAATACGCATGTGTCTTTCCTCACGTGCTTTTTTAGTCTTCTAATGAATTTTAGTAGTGATGAGTGTATTGATTTGGACATCCATTGATATATTTGAAGGAGAGGAGAAAGTGAGAGAGGTGAGTAGT
Organism: Eledone cirrhosa; assembly: GCA_964016885.1. Classification (NCBI taxonomy): domain Eukaryota; kingdom Metazoa; phylum Mollusca; class Cephalopoda; order Octopoda; family Eledonidae; genus Eledone; species Eledone cirrhosa. Next base: position 45,547,253 of record OZ024740.1, read on the forward strand.
AAGGATGGTAGTGGTAGAGGGAGTAGAGTGGTAGAGAGATGAGAGAATATATATTGGTGGTGAGTGGAAGAGAGATGAGATGAGGTATACTTGGAAGAATGAATGAGAGATTTAAGCTAGAATAACTGGAAGTCTTTGTTGGTGATATTCAAGTGAGAAAGTTGAGTGGCAGGTAATGTGGGATCTGTATCTGTAGAAAGTAACTTTCAACAGAGGTGGTCTGTAGACAGGTGTTGAGAAATTTATATCATTTGTAGTGACTGAGAACTATATAATGTGACAGAGCCTAGCATTTGTAGTGACTAAAGACCCCTACAATTTGTCTTGACTGAGAGCTCTATATCATAGTGGTTGAGAGCCCTAGCATTTGTAGTGACTGAGAGCCTTACCATTTATAGTGACTAAAAGCCCTGCTATTTGAAATTACCAAGAGTTCTATATCATAGTGACTGAGAGCCCTACCAGTTGTAGTGACTGAGAGCCCTAACATTTGTAGTGACTGAGAGCCCTACCAGTTGTAGTGACTGAGAGCTGTGTCATTTGTAGTGACTGAGAGCCCTACCAGTTGTAGTGACTGAGAGCCTTACCATTTGTAGTGGCTGAGAGCCCTACCATTTGTAGTGACAGCCCTACCAGTTGTAGTGACTGAGAGCCCTAACATTTGTAGTGATTGAGAGCCCTACCATTTGTAGTGACTGAGAGCCCTACCATTTGTAGTGACCGAGAGCCCTACCATTTGTAGAGACTGAGAGCCCTAACATTTGTAGTGACTGAGAGCCCTACCATTTGTAGTGACTGAGAGCTGTGTCATTTGTAGTGATTGAGAGCCCTACCATTTGTAGTGACTGAGAGCCCTACCATTTGTAGTGACTGAGAGCTGTGTCATTTGTAGTGACTGAGAGCTCAACCATTTGTAGTGACTGAGAGCTGTGTCATTTGTAGTGACTGAGAGCCCTACCATTTGTAGTGACCGAGAGCCCTACCATTTGTAGTGACTGAGAGCTGTGTCATTTGTAGTGATTGAGAGCCCTACCATTTGTAGTGACTGAGAGCCCTAACATTTGTAGTGACTGAGAGCTGTGTCATTTGTAGTGTCTGAGAGCCCTACCAGTTGTAGTGACTGAGAGCCCTAACATTTGTAGTGACAGAGCCCTACCATTTGTAGTGACTGAGAGCTGTGTCATTTGTAGTGATTGAGAGCCCTACCATTTGTAGTGACTGAGAGCTCAACCATTTGTAGTGACTGAGAGCTGTGTCATTTGTAGTGACTGAGAGCCTTACCATTTGTAGTGACTGAGAGCCCTACCATTTGTAGTGACTGAGAGCTCTGTCATTTGTAGTGACTGAGAGCTCTGTCATTTGTAGTGACTGAGAGCTCAACCATTTGTAGTGACAGCCCTACCATTTGTAGTGACTGAGAGCTGTGTCATTTGTAGTGACTGAGAGTCCTACCATTTGTAGTGACAGCTCTACCATTTGTAGTGACTGAGAGCTGTGTCATTTGTAGTGACAGCCCTACCATTTGTAGTGACTGAGAGCTGTGTCATTTGTAGTGACTGAGAGCTCTGTCATTTGTAGTGACTGAGAGCTCTGTCATTTGTAGTGACTGAGAGCCCTACCATTTGTAGTGACTGAGAGCTCTGTCATTTGTAGTGACTGAGAGCTCAACCATTTGTAGTGACTGAGAGCTGTGTCATTTGTAGTGACTGAGAGCCCTACCATTTGTAGTGACTGAGAGCTCTGTCATTTGTAGTGACTGAGAGCTGTGTCATTTGTAGTGACTTCAAGGAATATGTATTTATAGGCTATTTTGTAAATCCAAAGTTACATTCTTTAGTAAAAATCATGGTCCACATCACAAAACCTTTTCTGTATAAATTGGAAAGAGTCAACACTTTACTCATTTATCTGTTCTCTTCATTTATAGAACAGATAACAGAAAAGTTGAAAATAGATCAAAACATGAATAAGATATCATAATCATATATCTACCCTTTTGTTACCATATTTCTAATGGAATACACTGCCAATGTCTTACATTGATTTTGGATGGACTTAGTAAAATAACTTTTTCAATATTTATCTTGTGTTTGAAATATTACTTAAAATGTTCTTACATAAAATTATGATAGAAGGTTCTAATATAAATACGAACAGTTAAAAGCAGGCAGTTTTGTATCTTAAAATTCTGGGGTGATTTCAAGTGGGTTAATATAGTAAGTAAAAATATTTGTAAATTTAAAGAAATATTTACACAGAAAACAACATTGTTATTGTAAAATAATTTTTAAGAATCCACACACAGAAAAGATGCAATGTTTAGGCAAATTACAGAGGCAGTAAGCATAAAAGAATTACAACCAAAATTAAATAGAAAATATGAGTGGAACAGCAACATCACAACTTACAATTAAGGACAAAATGAAAACACACACACACATAGAACAAACAACTTACAATTAAGGACAAAATGAAAATACACACACACATAGAACAAACAACCAACCAACAATAAATAAATAAACAAATAGATAAATGAACACAAACACACACAGACACCCGGATGTGGCGCATGCGCAAACTGAGCACACAACACACACACAGAAACAAAATGGCGTAGGATAGAAGAAAGGAAAGACACAGAAACAAAGAAAGGAATCCCCAGTCACTGAAGAGGTCACAGAGTGTGTGACGAAAGGACTATGACTATATATAAACAACTATCTGGTTGTGGAACCAACCAACCAACCAGAAATTTATAAGTTTGTAGATTTGTAAATTTATAAATTTATAAATATATAATAAATTGAAGTGAAAGCAACTGGTGCGTGTGTTTCTTATTGGCAACATGACCCTCCCAAAGTATAACAATATCGGTTTCAACACACGATTTCAGATAAAGAATCTTGCTAAACAAATTCAGAAACGAAATTTTTAAGAAGTTTATTAGAAAAGAAATGATGTTAAAACATCAATATTTGGTTGACTGTTGCTGAGTTAAAATACATAGTATTTAGTTATATATTACAATCATAACTCATAGCTAAAACTTAACTAGGGATTATTATAACATATATATATATATCTCTTGAAAAAAAACAAAAAAACATTACCCCTAAAGAAGCCAGCTGAAGAAACCATGCTCCCAGTATATGCTGCAAGTGGTTGGTATTAAGAAGGGCATACTCTCAGTACACACTGTAAATTGGCAGTTGGTGTCTGGAAGCCATAGAAACTAAGCCAAAATAAAGTGTACTAGCAGGACCTAGTCACCTGACTGGTTTTGGCCTCAGCATGTGACATTCTATTCAAGCAGAGTGGAACTACTTAATCTAATTTATATAGACCAGAAATTACCTAACAATGGTAATCTAAACTATAGTGTCTAGCAATTACCTAACCTGTCTCCTTGTAGAGATGGAAACCCAATTTTTACAGAAATACTTCATCTACCTCAATATTTTTACACAATTATTTCGTCATTGTTGATATTTTTACAGAAATATTTCATCTGTATTGATATTTTTATAGAAATATTTCATCATTGTTGATATTTTTACAGAAATATTTCATCTGTGTTATTTTTACAGAAATATTTCATCATTGTTGATATTTTTACAGAAATATTTCATCTGTGTTGATATTTTTACAGAAATATTTCATCATTGTTGATATTTTTACACAAATGTTCCATTATTGTTGGTATGTTTACAGAAATATGTCATCTTTGTTGATATTTTTACAGAAATATGTCATCTATGTTGATACCTTTACAGAAATATGTCAACATGTTATTTTTACAGAAATGTGTCATCATTATATCATTCTATTATGTCCTGGTGTTATGACAATGGTTTATTTTGATAACTGTTCTGTGCCAAACGTTGTCGCAGCTGACGAATTTCATTCATAAACTTTGTTTCAGTTCGTATCCTTTGTCTTTCATTGCTGAAGCAAACTGAAAATATTCAAAACACAAACCACAATTAACAAGATAGGCATCACAACCATCATTATCATCACCACCAACACCACCATCATCAATCATATCAAACTGTCTAGGATTATCATTAGCCCTTTACGGTCTGAGTTCAAATTCTGCCGAGGTTAACTTTGCCTTTCGTCCTTCCAAGGTCGATAAAATAAAGTACCAGTAATGCACTAGGATAATTGCTGGCCTTGTGCCAAAAGTCGAAACAATTATAGCACCACAACCATCATTATCACCACCAACACCACCATCATCATCATCACTAACATCACCACTGCCACCAGCATCACCACCACCACCACACCACCATCGTCATTATCCCCATCACCAGCTGCACCACAACAATTACCATCACCAGCAGCTCCACCAATGTTATCAGCGTCACTATCCCCACCACCATCATCATCATGGTAAATATAATTATAGTTGTGGATGTAGGCATGACTTAGTGGCTCCTTGAACAAGTGTCTTTACCATAGCCTTAGGTAGATAGCAACTGTGTGGAAGCCTGTCTGATGGATCATACCTGTAATTCAAAGGTCCAGCCTTGTCACATATTGGGTAACACTGATTCTGCCTGAGAATTATGTTATGGATACATATGGATGTGGAATACTCAACCACTTTTCAAATTGATTCACAACTCAATGGCTGGATGCCCTTCCTATCACCTGTATATACTCACATATATTTTACACACATTCTCAATCTACCATGTATAAATTTAGTTTAAGAATTATCAACAATCCTTTACTAAATTCTAGCTGAAAACTGACAATGCATTAAGAAATAGTTATTGTGCTTACAATTTGGAACATTTTCAGTTGAGTCCATGGATATATCAAGATTGTTGTCTCTGTCTATATCTTGTAAATGATCTGTAGAAACAAATCAATTCAACTATTCAGATTTTGAAGTTTAATAAATTAGCAGCATGGAAATGTTTGACAATAATAATTCACAGATGATCAAATATGTTTTTGGGGAGTTTAAACCACAAGTATAATGGATTAGTTGAATGAAAATATTTGACAATAATTCACAGATCAAACGTTTTTTTGTTTAAACCACAAGTTTAATAAATTATTAGTATGGAAATGTTTAACAATAATTTACAGATCAAATGTTTCATGTTGTTATTATCATCATCATTTTATGTCCACTTTTCAGGCTGGCATGGGTTAGATAGGTTGTCACAGTCCAAGATCAGATGGGTTAGAGTGAACTCATTTTGCTAATATGCCCCATATTTAGCATGATTTCTATGGCTGGATGAATTTTATTGTGGCGTCAACACTAACACTTAACAGAGTGTATGAGGTTGTCACATGCTAAAGCAGACTGAAGAATTTTCTCAAAGCCTTTAGTGTCTCCCTTCCACTGCCAAACACCGTAGCCACCAGTCTCTCACCACATTTACTTTTAGTGTTGCAATGCTCGTACTGTAAAACACATCAAGCTGTTTCCATAGCTTTGTATGATCAAGGTTTAATGTTTTATTTGTTTTGGCCCACAAGATATAAAACCTGTCCAATCCAGCCTGTCCCTCCCCAAAAGTTTGCCAATCCCTGATCTAAGATAGTGTTTTACTTTAACAAAGTTACATACCTGCATGATTTTCTTTTTCTGTTTCCATATCACATTTCTCAATGTTGGTTGGAGCCAGTTTAGAAGAATTACAGAGTAGGTCTCTTCTTACTTTTTCTGATACAATCTCCTGTAATGTGAGGCAGAAGTAATAACAATAATCTAAATATAATTTAGGCACAAGGCCCACAATTGTTTGGTGGAAGGGGAAAGTAGATTATATTGACCCCCAGTATTTGACTGGTATTTTATTTTATCAACCCCAGATGGATGAAAGGCAAAGTTGAGCTTAATGGGAAAGTAAAGAGCTAAAACAAATACTGCTAAGTATTTGTCCAATGCTCTAACGACTGCCAGTCCACTGCTTTTATTTAAATATAAACAATAATCAGTTTATTGAAGCTTAATCTACCACTGTATATTTTTTTATAGGCACAAAGTCATTTTTATCATCATCATCATGGCCCCATCTAGTCTTGCAATCATCACCATTTAAAGTCCACTTTCTCTGCAAGCAATGGTTGGACGAGCCAAATCAGTACTGAAGTGGGGCTACTGACTTCCCATACAGGTTAAGGATTCATATCTCACTTATATACATCAGACATAATGTTCCCATAGAAAACACAGCTACTTTATAGTTCTCTCAATATCAATCACTTTAGGGATATCTGATATTTTTATACTGAATTCAGTACTTGAGCCTAGGTTAGAAATTAATATTACCTGATGTTTTTTATCTCCCAATAAATCAATCATACACTCCATAATTCTTGACTCAAGTTCACTGTGTTTCTTACAGATTTCCTCATCAGATTTCACTGTATTAGAAGACTGAATATATTCACGCAGCATCTCCTAGAAATATCATAAAAAAACAGCAATAATAAATATATATATTCTTGGGATATTGATAGACATGAGAATGAGTACTCAATAACAAAATACTGTTTTGATATACTTTATTATAGCTAGAGTGGTGAGTGTTGTTATTCTGGAGTTTCACCTGTATACTTATAGGATCATCAGACCAGACAGTCTCATCTGATGATCCTATGAGTACTCAGGTAAAACTCCAGAGTAACAAGACTCACCACTTGGCCATAAGAGAGAAACTATATATATGACCTTATATATATATATGAGTGGATTCCCGCTGGGGATTGGGAAGTGATCACAGTTAAAAAAGCTACTCAATATGTTGGTAAAGAACAGGCATCTTTATTTTATATGTAGAAGTCATTTCTATGCAATATATATATGTATATGAGGGTAACCACAGTAAGTAAGGTACTCAATACCTAAGTCGAGTGATGACAGAAGATTATATAGAAAAGGCTTCTACAAGACTAGAACTGTTTGATTTGTATGAAATCATCAGGGCATTCTTGATGATTTCATATGAATTAAACAGTTCTAGTCCTGTAGAAGCTTTTTCTTTTTTACCCCCCCCCCCCTCTTTATATATACATATGAATGTTTGTGTATGTGAAGGTGTGTGGCTTAGTGGATAAGGTGTTCAGTTCATGATTGTAAGGTGGTGTGTTGTGTCCTTGAGTATTTCACATTGCTCCAGTCCACTCATCTGACAAAATTGGGGTGTACCTGTAACTCAAAAGGTCAGCTTTGTCACACTATGTATCATGCTGAATCTCTGAGGATTACGTTAAGGACACATATGTCTGTAGAATGCTCAACCACTTACATGTTAATTTCACCAGCACAATGGAACTCCTCCAACATCTCCCACACCCACACATATATCATATAATATTTAAATAACACTGTTCAGGTGATTGTAATGAGTTATGATGATAATTGTGTTGTTAATTAATTCATATTACTATTTAGCTGCTAAACAAAAACAACAATCTGTGATGTGATATTGTTATTGTATGATATTGTTATTGCTGGTTCATAATAGGTTTACTGCATCCTTGCATGTCATAAAGAGGCATCTAAAAGGGTTAGTGCTAGGAAGGGTATCTGAATGTAAAACATTGCCTTCAAAAGAACCTCAGGATGGGTATGAAGCTTGTCATGGTGCCCACAAACGAACATCTGCTTTGGAAGGGAATGTGATCTTAGAGCCCTTGCTTTGTTGCAAATGTCTTTTGAATATTTGTTAAGGTGAAATTTCAAAAACTGTAGTTATATCTACATTAAATTTACTTTAATATATTCCGTGTTCTCACATAAATATATATTATTTATGTTGCCAAATGATTGCATGCCATACAAACTAGTCTTACCATTTCAGCTATATTCTATACCTTGGTTGACATATATAGTGATGCTCTTAGAGCTGGATTTAATGGGGGGCAATTGCTCCAGGCCCCACCAGCGATGAGGGGAGACACACACACACACACAAAAGGAGACCAAGAATTGTATAAAAAACAGTGCCAAATGCTTGAAGTAGAAGATCAAGGAAAACATGGGAGGAAGTTGTAAAGAATAACATCAAGAAATTGAACCCAACAAAGGAGATGACATAAGACAGAGCTGATTGGTGATATGCCATAATATAAAAGACATGCCCACCATTACAGATTAGAGTCTACAGTGTTTGGCAATCGAATGAAGACAATATAGTGTTTAAGGGAATGCTTTAGTCTGGCCAAACATGTGATGGCCTCTTTAGTACTAGTGCCACGATAAAATGCACTTAGTAAAATGGGGATGGTTAGATTTTTTAAATTTAATACCTGTATGTATAACTTTTCAATTCCAATTACTTGTGCCAAGATTTTGATATATAAAATTGGGGGTTTGCTGTAAATTCAAATTTTTTGTGTATGTGGGGCCACCCCAAACCTTAAGTGCCCTGGGCCCCCCAAGGTGTAAATCTGGCCTTGGATGCTTTGGTAAGATTCCTCTAGAGACAGAATCATAGAGATAGTTACCTTTTGACAACAATCTCAAAAATGTATAAAGGTAATTGCTTATGTTTTAGTGGAAAGTGTTTATACTTCAATCTTTTTACAGCCAGGCTTCTAATTCAAAGACTAGTTATATATATATTAAAGACTATCATTTACATTAACCCTTTCTAGCCATATTTCTAATGAAATATTTCTAATGAAATATACTCTATTTCAATTAGTTAATGAAGAATTTTGAGGGATTTAAAAAGTTATGTTGAAGATTAAAACAGAATGGCTTTGTTTCATAGAACCAGGGCAGGTTTTGGCTAGGCTTGTATAAAAAAGGCCTCAACCAGTCATAGGATCCTGTAAGGTAATTTCTGCTTTAACAGTGAAACTAACCTTAAAATACTTATGTTGTAGCATCATTGATCTACTACAATTGATTAAATGAAATTATTGCTATGCAATATATTTACTTGTTCATACAAACGCTTCTCTAGCTCTGTTTCAAACTTTTTCATCTCAGCTTCAGTTAAAATATCCTCTACTTCTCTTGCACGCTGTGATTCCTGAAAATAGACAAAACCAGGAAAATAATTTATTTCAAATTAAGTTACACAAGGTAAGAAACATAGGCATTCCAATATGGGCAGACTTCATCTCACAGAACCTACAGCACACAAGGTAAGAAACATGGATATTCGAATGTGAGCAGACTTCACCTCACAGAACCTACAGCAATCAAATGACATAAGGTAAGAAACATAGGCATTCAAATATGGTCAGACCTCATCTCACAGAACCTACATTAAACAGCTATGTGTGGATGCTGAGTGCAATCTGAAAGACCTGCCATGAGCAATGGACAGCTGGAGGGGAGGGTCATGGCAATCCATGCAACCAGCACACCAAGATGATGATGATGAGGTAAGAAGATAAAATAAAATAGAATGGAATGCATTTCTGTTGGTCTCAATGGTGAGAGTTCCAGTTGTTCAATCACTGAAAAATATTGCTTGTGGAATTTACATGCAAGTGGCTGAGCATTCCACAAATATGTGTACCATGAACATATTGCTCAGGGAGATTTAACATGACAGTGTGTGACAAATCTGGTCCTTCGAATTACCTGAACAGTAAATCTAGTATTATGGTGTAAGTGGTTGAGCATTCTACAGATATGTGTACTATGAATGTAGTTCTCAGGGAGATTCAGTATGACCCTTTTAATTACAGACTCAGTCCATATTGTATTATAGTGTAAGTAACTGAGTATTCTAGACGTGTGTACCTGTAACATATTTCTCAGAGAGATTCAGCACCACTGTGTGCAACAAGACTAACCTTTTTAATTACATGTACAGTAAATCTTGTACTCTAGTGTAAGTGGTTGAGTATTCCACAGACATGTGTACCCATAATCTAGTTCTCAGGGAGATTCAGTATAACATAGTGTGTGACAAGGTCAGCCCTTTGAATTACAGGTATAGCCCACCTGATGGGCTTCCAAACAGTTTCTGTCTACCCAATCTCATTCACAAGGTTTGGGTTGATATCAGCATATTTGGGTGACTACAAAAAACATCAAAACAGTTGAAAAGATTTAGCCAACTAATCAAGTTAATTACTGATACTTATTTACTACAAAATATGTCAAATATTTTATCCAGTACTGAATTGTTTCACTATGACAGGTTTACAGGTGTGACCCTAGGGTGTTTGGGTCACATAATACACAAACTCTATGAAAAAGTCTGTACCCCACAAAGTCAAAAGTTACATTATGTAAGAAGTAGCCTTCCCAAAATCCGGGGTCACATGAATGAAGCAGCCTTCCCAGAGTCAAGAATCACATTATGTATAAAATAGCTTTCCCAAAATCAGGGGTCATATTATGTATGAAGTAACCTTATACATGAGTATATATGGTATTATCCTCAAATCAGGTATCACATTATGTATGAAATAGCCTTATACATGGTCTTATCCCAAATCAGGGGTCACATTATGCATGAAGTAGCCTTATACATATGTACATACAATATTCCTGAAGATGTATTTTAAGGAGACTGGACATTAACTGATGATGATACATAGAGAGGTACTGTAGTACAGTATTCATTCATGAAAACATTGGAAATGGAAATAATGTGGGATGATGTAATGGTGATAATGATGAGATGGTGAGGATGATGTGATTAAGATAATGGGGATGATGTGGTGATAATGAGGGATGGTGTGCTGATTAGCTGATAATGAGGACGATGTGATGATAACAAGGAAAGACAATGTGCTGGTACTAACCTGACTAGAAATACGATCATTCAAGCGATGAAGTTCAATTTCATGTTGTTTCCGAAGTAAAGTGAGAAATTTGTGTCGGACATCATCTAAAAGGTTCAGTTGTTTGACTTTAGCTTCTTTATTCATTGTCTGTAACCTGAGAAATGGTAATGGAATAGTTAAGACATTGTATAGACATTATTGAAGTTATCACAATATGAATATCATCATATTTATTATAGTTTATCTAAACAGTAGAAGGATGATCGGAATAGAGCCATCGATGAATGTTGTGAAGAGAAATGGAATGAGATGATTGGGTCATGTGTTGAGGAAGGATGGATGTGACTAGGTGAGAAAAGTGATGGAAATGAATGTGAAAGGAAGTAGAGAAAAGGGAATACCAAGAAGTACATGACTAAAGATGATAGAGGATGAAATGAAAGGGGTTGGTGAGAGAGGATACAAAGAACAGATTAAAATAGAGAAGCTTGTGAAGGGATCCACAATGTTAATCCCTACTTTGGCAGGGAAATAGCCTTAGAACATGTCTAACATCAGAAGATATCAGTCTCTCTGTCAACACCTCAAAGACTGAATACATCTGCTATAATGAGGACTCAATAAGCACAATCAAACAAAAACCCTAAAATCTGTGGACTCTTTTATATTCTTAAAAACTAACTTCCTATCTACAGAAAAGGATGAAAAAAATTCATCTTGCAAAGATTGATGGACAGTTTTTTCGGGCAAAATCAACCAATAGGTGACCCGGAGGTCGACCATGAGCAAGGTGGTTGGATAACATCCATAAACTCGTTTGGTCATATTTGGAGATCCAGCCAGATCAGTTGGAGACAGTTGCTTCTGATAGGACCTGCTGGAAGGGGTATCTGAGGAATCTGCCTCCACAACCTTCCCAAGAAGAAGAAAGATATGGGTTGTTCTTGATGGCCTCAGTATCCTCTTGAAGTCATTAATATCAGAAGCTCTTCCATGCCACTGTAGAATCAATACTATTGAACAGGTCTACAGGTTGACCACTTACAAAACATCTAGAGAAAAGAGTTGGAGGTGTTTACACCTAAGTGTTATGGATCATTCTGTATATCTCCTGGAAGTAGCATCTGATGAAACAAAGACTGACATTAGAGGAAAGTGCATGCACTTTGCAGGACATTGCTGGGCAGCTAAGCAAAAAGCTATTAACGATACACTCTTATGAACACCAAGACTTGGATATATATAAGTTGATTGTCCAGCAAAAATCTTCATCGGCTCGTTCTATATGGACATAAGATGTTGCCCAGTTGACCACCTGAAAGCTGTATGGGATTGAGATGGCTGGTGTGGTCAAGTCGAATAAATTCATTCAAACTTAACCAGATGATGATTAGCTAAATACTCCTGGAACTTTAATGAGTCTTCTTTAAAACTTTAAACAACTGAATATACACGAATGGAATCTCTTTGATCATGCCTGCTTGACCTAGGGCTAAACAAAATAACAACCTTAACTTCTAGCAGTCTAAATATAAAACTTGCTATAAAAACTTACTGTCTTTGCCGTTCTTTTAGTTTATCCTCATCCTCTTTCATCATTTTCCTTCGTTTATCTTCAGCCTCCAATAACATCTTCTGTTGCCGGAACCAAGCTTCTTCCTCTTGTTGTCGATGTAATGTTGCTTTATGGAGCTCCAGAGACAATTGTCTGAATAATAAATTATTTTAAATATCACATTTTATTCAAAAGAGAAGTTGTTTCAAATTTACTTAACTCTGTAAGGTGGTAGTGCTGGTGTCATGATGAAAAGCAGCTAGTCAGCACTGTAAGGTGGTAGTGCTGGTGCCACAACGAAAAACACTTAGTTTACCCTGTCATATGGTAGTGCTGGAGCCATGATAAAAGGCTCCAAGTACACGCTGTAAAGAGGGTGACAGTCAGCCATAGAAACCAACCCCAAAATGGAACATACAAATAAGACAGTCACCTGGCCAGGCTAGCCATAGTATGTGACAGCCTGTTTAACACATGCAAGTATGGAAAATAGATGTTAGAAGGTGATGATGGTTTCATACTAACTTGCATGAAATTACCCTTGGCTTTATGATACCACACTGTTTGTATTAATGTATTGATATATAAAATAATCCTTTTTTACCATATTTCTAATATGCCTATGATTTTCAAATAATTTTGAGGAATTTAGTAATACAGTGAAATTCCGTTATAACGAAAAAATTTGTCGTAACAAAATTCTTTATAATGAGATTGATCAAAACAAATCAAGATTTTGTTTGTTTTTACCTCGGGGATTGAAAAAAAATTATACTGAAAAATTTGTTGTAACGGTATTCGTTATAATGGAATTTTACTTGTACAACTAACTTTCTCATTATTAGGTGGTGTTTGGAGTATATCTTAACAAAGATTCTTACATAAGATTATGATGAAAAGTTGTTTTGATAAATATAAACATTTTAAAATAAAAAGCTTTGTATCATAGAACCATGGTCAATTTCAGACAGTTTGGTATTAAAAAGCTTATATAATAATTTTATGAGAAGCCCTTTTCTTAAATTATGTTCCAAACATTAGCTTAACGATGAGAAAGTTAAGCTATAATATTAAATTCCTCCAAATTCTTCATTTTTTTTCAAAATAAATTGAAATATGGCAACATTAGGGTTAAGCATGATTTGTTCCAGCAGAAATATTATATAACAATGTGTTTACTGTGTGTACTCTGGTTTTCAGAATAGGTACACCATATCCCTATGTTTTGTAAGAGGTGACTAAAAGGGTTAATGTCAGAAAAGGCATCTGACTAAAACATGGAAAAATGAATGTAAAAATGATGACAATGATGACAATGATGATGATTTATGGCTGTGTATTACAGAACAAAGGGCATTTTCAGGCAGTTAGTTAGATCATCATCATCATTTCATTTTACATCCACTTTTCCCTGCTTGCAAGGGTGAGACGGGAACTGATTCTGGCTAGATTTCTACAGCTGGATGCCCTTCCTAACACCAACCTCATTTACAGTGAGTGCTGGGTGCTTTTTTGCCGTGGCACCTCCACGACCACTTTGTAGTGGAATGATAGAGACCCCACTCCCTATCATCTCATTTCTACAGCTGAGTAAACTGGAGCAATGTGAAATAAAGTGTCTTGCTCAAGGAAACAACACATCACCTGGTCTGAGAATTGAACTCACAACCTTTCGATTGCAAGGCCAATGCTCTAACCACTAAGCCATGTGCCTCCATGATGAGGGTGTAATTATTACCTCAATAGTCACAGTATACAGATTGAGACAATGCTACATTAAATGTTATAATTAATGAGTTATGTGATACATCTATCATTGTCCTTGAGACAGGGGGAAAGATGAGAAGAGGAAGAGATGATGATTATTATAAAGAATTCACGAAATAGCACTAACACTACACACCACACCATAAGACCACAAACAGATACACATACACAGAGTTTTACTCTAGAAATAATAGATTTAGTTAAACATTTCTAACCTTTGCCGTAAATATTCCAGTTCTTGTTGCTGTATCTTTTCACGTTCTTTTTTCTGGAAGAAAATAAATAAAACCACAAAACCAAACCATTAACTTTATTGGGCATTATTTGAAGAAAATGAAAATATCTAGTTTAATTCATTGGGTTCATTATGAATGACCATGTCAAGGGTAGAGTGAGGGTGCATTAGTCAATTATTTTACTAAAACTCCTACAAATTCTTGATTATTTCAAAAATTAACTAAAAGCATGTATAGAGTATTTTATTAAAAATATGGTAAAAAAAAAAGGTCTAATGCCTGACTTCAATATAGTTTTAGCAGAGAAGTTTAAAAAAAACAAACCTTTAACCCTTTTCATTATCATATTTCTCACAAAAGACATTGAATGTGTTTCAGTTTGTGTTAAAAATAATCAAGAATTTGAAGGGTTTTACTAAAATAACTTTCATTAAGTTGATGTTCAGAACAATAAAAAAAAGTTCCCATATAAAAAATTATGATGGAAGGTTTTAATTTAGATATGAACACATTCATATGGGTTGGTATCAAAAGTTTTAACACTATTATCAAATGAGTCAAATTGACTCCTTTGATACTAACTAACCTGATACTATAAGGCGGTTATTAGAACATCAAATAGAATACTTTGTGTTTTAATTCTCAAAATATTCAAGAATTATGAGAGGTTTAGTAAAATAACTAACTTTTAACATAATAATAAAAGACAAATATTTAACTATTGAAATGTCATGTAATACTGATTACTAATTTAGGCACAACACCAGTAATTTAAAGCAAGGGAAAGTTGGTTATGTCGAGCCTTGTACTTTACTGGTATTTTATTTTATCGACCCCAGTATTTTATTGGTATTTTTATTTTATTGACCGCATTATTTTACTGGTACTTTATTTTATCATATCCCCAGTATTTTACCGGTATGGTATTTTATCAACCTCAGTACTTTACTGGTACTTAATTTTATTGAACTCAGTATTTTACTGGACCTTTTTTATCAACCCGAGAAGGATAAAAGGCAAAGTTGAACTCGGCAGGATTTGAGCTATATCTATCATGTAATAAAGTTTGAATATAAATTCGAACAGTTTAATAGAGGCTGTTTTGGATGGGTTAGGGTTGAAGGGTTAAACCTCCCATTATAATTTTATACAGGTATTTTCTGTTAAGTTATGTTTCAAAAGCCAGCTTGATATACTGATAAACAAAACAATTATTTCACTACATCTCTCCAAGTTCTTGATATAATTCAATAATGCCAATGTATGTTATTAGAAATATGGCCATAAAAAGGTTAATACATCATTATTCAATATGTAAGTAAATTAAATTTAATAATGAATGATTGAATTAATATGCAAATTTACCCTTTCATTACCATATTTCTAATGATAGACATTGCATATGGTTTTCAAAGGTTTATGAAAACAATTAAGCATTTGGAAGGATTTTGTAATATAACTAACTTTTTCATGATTAAGCTGGTGTAGGGCTGTGGATTGGCAGTGTCAGTAGAGCATTGGACAATACGCTATGCAGTATATAGTTTATAGTTACATCCCTTTACGTTCTGAGTTCAAATCCCACTGAGGTTAGCTTTACCTTTTATCCTTACAGGGTTGATTAAATAAAGTACCAGTAATGTACTGGGGTTGATTTAATTTACTTTTCCTTTCCCCAGAATTGTTGGCCTCATTGTGGCTAAATCAGAAACCATTATTAAGCTGATGTTTGGAACATAACAAAGATTCTTACATAAATATATGACAATGTTTTTTAGATAAATACAAACATTTAAGAACAAACAGCTTTGTATTGGTTGCGGTTGTTTTGGTATCAAAAGTATTAAGAGGAAGGTTTTACTAACTCTAATTATTTCCTTTAATCACTCACCTGATAATCAACTATGAACTTGGGATACTTATTAAACACAGGATATTGACCTTTAGTCAAAGGAATAAAGTGATTCAGTAACTTTAATGGATTCACTTCATCAGGTGTTGATGATATTAAATGATATGTTTCTTTAATTACATTTCCAATGTTGACAGCATTTTGTTGGCTGAAGAAGAACTGAAATAGAGTTTCATAAAAAAATATATCAAACAGGATATATAATAACAACATCATAACAATACTATAACAACAATAACAACACAATAATAAAATTATAACAGCAACACTACAATAATAACACCATAACAACAACAACACTATAACAACGGGTATTTTATGGCAATCTTCCCTGCTAAAGCATGCAATCCATGTTTATAATAGGTTCACCGTATCTGTGTGTCGTAAGAGGTGACTAAAAATGTTGGTGCCAGGAAGGGCATCTAATCATAAAATATTTATTGCATAATAATGGATCTTATGATGAGTATAACATATCAAAGTATGAGTATAACATATCAAACCTGCATATTGCTTCATTATACAATTGGGTATCACTTCATTATACAAATAGATATCACTTCATCATGCAGATACTACTTCATCATACAGATATCACTTTATCATACAAATGGAATGAAATGGACCTCTGTTAGAAATGTTCCAGTTGTTCAATCAACAGAACAGCCTACTTGTGAAATGAAAATGCTGGTGGCTGAGCATTCCACAGATATGTGTAATCCATTTGACAGGCTTCCAAACAGTTTCTGTCTACCTATGGCAAATAACACTTATTCAAGATGTCACATAGTGGGATTGAACCTGGGATCTTATGATTGCAAAGTGAACTACTTAACCACTCAGCCATGCTGCATCCACAGTTCATTATATACATGTGTACACACAGAGTTCATCACACACACACATGCATGCAGTACATCATATACACACACACTCAGTTCATCATACACACACACACAGTTCATCACACACACACATGCACAGTTTATCATACACACACACATAATTCATCACACACACTTATGCACAGTTCATCATACACAAACACACTCACAGAGTTCATCATATACTCATGTGCACAGTTCATCATACACACACGCTCATAGTTCATCGTACACACACGCACATAGTTCATCATACGCACACAGTTCATCATGCATACACACAATTCATCACACACAGACTATCATTCATTTAATACCCAAATTGTGGTTGCATCTATACTGTAGATAAATGAAATATTTACCTTGAAGTCATCAAGTTCTGTACACTTCAATAAAGCTGCTCGGGCACCGATCACATAAGCTACAACGACCATCAACAGAAATGCTGGATGGTTGCTCAACACATGGTCCAGAAGACGTAACCATTCATTCTTGGTTAAAACTTCAGTAAACAAACTCTCTAACAGTGGCCAGGCATAAATCTATGGAAGTAAGAATATAAAGTTTAGAGAAGGGGAGAGGTAGAAAATAGGTAATGCTCCAGCATGGTCTTGGCTGTGATGACTAAAACTAAGTAAAAGATGAGAGGTGGGGTTGGAGGAAATGTGATGCTCTAGCATGGTCTTAGGAGTGATGTCTAAAACAAAGTAAAAGAAAGCTGGGGGAGAAAGAAGGTGGTGCTCCAGCATGATGGCTAAAACAAAGTAAAGGAAGGCTGAGAGGTGGGGTGGATAGAAAATCAGGTGATGCTCCAGAATGGCATTGATTATGATGTCTAAAACCAAGTAAAGGAGGGTGGGGCAGAAAACAGATGATGGTCTTGGCTGTGATTGCTAAAACAAAGTAAAGGAAGTCTGGGAGCGGAAAACAAATGATGCTCCAGCATGGTCTTGGCAGTAATTGCTAAAACAAAATATGGAAATCTGGCAAATCAGGGTGGGGGTTATATATCTAGATTTGTGTCTCTCATCCAATATGTCTTTTTTAACCCTTTACCATTTACATTACTCTATATTTACTATTATATTTTCGCAGTAAAGGCTTTACCTCACATAAAATCGAATCTATAAGATTTTGTTAATTCATTTTGAGAACAATACCTTAACATAAGTATGAGTGGCCAGTTATGGTTGGTTTGAACAGAAAGAGGTGAGAGAATTCTGCCTGGTTATGGCTGGTTTAAATCTCCATCTGTTATGATTCCACTTCCTGGGTACTCTCATCTCTCACCTGGCCACTCCATCATACACCAACCCTTGCTGGTAGGGAAAACAGACCTTAAACAATGATGATGATACCCCCCCCCCCCCCCCCCCCATGTCATCAAGGATGCTATTGGATCTATCCAAATCTGTCATCTCTGACAGCAATATCCACTGCAACATACCACCTAAATATTGAGGGATGTCATTAGACCAGTCAGTATCCCAACCCCACTTTTACCAACTACATCAGTCTTCTTTCTCTCCTAATCATAACTGTATTAAATTTATTTCTACCTGATACCCTAAGGTCACTTCTTATTGACACCTTTTCTTTCATCTACCAATATCACCCATCTTTTACTCTCTCTCCCTCTCACTCAACAATTACTATCTCTATTCCATTACCCCTCCCCAACCACTATCTCTCTTCTATTACTCCCCTACCACCACCCTTCTATTACTCCTCCATCACTATCTCTCTTCTATTACTATTTTAAGTGTTTATATTTATTTGAAATAAAAAAAATAACCTCCCATCATAACTTTATGTAAAAAAATTTGTTATGCTTCAAACACTGGATAAATAATTAAAAAGTTAGTTGTATTACTAAATCTCACTAAATTATTGATTATTTTCAAAATTAATTGAAAATCAAAGACAGTGTTTTACATTAGAAATATGGCAACGAAAGGGTTAAAGACATAGTCAGTGCCTTTCATTAAAAATATTATAACGAAAGGGTTAATTACATGGGTAATGACTTTCATTAGAAATATGATAACGAAAGGGTTAAGCATTTAATTTTTCCTCTACAGTTCTCTTCTGTGTCTATGTTTTCCTCCATCTATAGAACAGTCAACATTAAAACTATCCTAATATAGTTATCTCCCCTACTACTATGAATAGCTATAAACACTATTAAATATTCTTGCCCAGATGAACAAACAACGTATTAATCCTTTAGGGAAGTCAATGTTGCCCTTCATCTTTTCGAGGTTGATAAAAAAGTACCAGCTCTATACTGAGGTAGATTCCTCCTCCAAGTCTCTTTCTCACGTTTTCTCTTACTCTTTCTTTGGAAGAAATTGGCTGTGTTTAGATTTGGGGGCATGCTGTATGTCACTAGTGCCCCTACAATTCAATAAGAAGTTACAGGTCCATACATATATAATTTCTTGAGCCTGGATCATGAGATATATCATTATCATCATTATCGTTTAACATCTATTTTTCATGCTTACATAGGTTAGATAGACTGTCATGTTATGAGGCCAGAGAGGTCAGATGACCGTATCTTGCTCATACAATCCGTTTTTTACTTGTTTTTTTTTATGGCTGGATGCCCTTCTTAAAATCGTGGGAGTTAAAGTGTGATTGTGTTGTCTTGCAAGAAAAAAGACCTGACAACTGATCCTTAAATATAGCATGATTTCTTACATTACATATAGGCCAAGACTAAAGTATATAAATAGTATGCACCAACCCACCCACTCCTATGAGGACAAGTTGAAGCATACATTCAGTGAAGCCTCCAGCCCACACTGTAAAGTGGTCGTGATGGAGACACCACAAAAAAACGCCCAGCCCACACTGTAAAGTGGTTGTGTAGGTATCACGACAAAAAACACCCAGTACTCACTATAAATGAGGTTGGTGCCAGGAAGGGCATTGAGCTGCAGAAACCAAGCCAAAATTGGTTCTGTACGAGCAAGACGTGGTGACCTGACCTGGCATTGCTCACAACAGATTAACTCATCTAACCCATGCCAGTGTGGAAAAATGGACGTTAAATGGAGATGATGATATATATATAATTATAACGAAGGAAATGTGGTAAGGAACCAGGTGGACCATAACGCACCAAAGTACTCAATACTTAGGGTAGTAGAGTGGGTAATAGGAACGAGTAGGACCCCGACGGCTGAGCTCAAGCCGTTTCAACGGCTAATTCTGGACAGAATTAGCCGTCGAAACGGCTTGAGCTCAGCCGTCGGGGTCCTACTCGTTCATTCATTTCATTTTACGTCCGCTTTTCCCTGCTTGCAAGGGTGGGACGGGAACTAATTCTGGCTTGATTTCTACAGCTGGATGCCCTTCCTAACACCAACCTCATTTACAGTGAGTGCTGGGTGCTTTTTTGCCGTGGCACCTCCACGACCACTTTACAGTGGAATGATAGGGACCCCAGTCCCTATCATCTCATTTCTACAGCTGAGTAAACTGGAGCAATGTGAAATAAAGTGTCTTGCTCAAGGAAACAACACATCACTCGGTCTGAGAATTGAACACACAACCTTTCGATTGCAAGGCCAATGCTCTAACCACTAAGCCATGTGCCTCCTATATATAATTATATACATACCTGAGATGTAACTTTGTGTTTAATGAGATGTCTTAGAAGATGTGAGTCATGACGTGATAGAACATTCTCTATCATTCCAAGAATATTTATTGGAGGATTAGGAAAATATTCAAACCAATGAGCACACCAGTTAGCTGGAAAAATAAATAAATTAATAAACTTTATTAAAAATTTAGGGTAAACTTAAGGTAGAT
The DNA here is from genome assembly GCA_964016885.1 of Eledone cirrhosa. Taxonomy (NCBI): domain Eukaryota; kingdom Metazoa; phylum Mollusca; class Cephalopoda; order Octopoda; family Eledonidae; genus Eledone; species Eledone cirrhosa. Next base: position 45,568,163 of record OZ024740.1, read on the forward strand.
ACTAAATCACATGAAAAGTTGTTTGTTTTAATGAGTTTATAATTAAATCAGAACCATACATCATGATTTTATGGAAGAAAAGTTAGTAATGTTTCAAGCAATAGCTTAAAAGGAAAAGTTATTTGTATTAAATTCCTAGAACAAGCCATTTTGAGGGTATTTCCTTGAAATATTGAATTCCAAAGAGTTACTACATTGATAATAGTATTAGAGAATCAGGTAAAATACCTCCAAGGACAGAAAATAAGTGGCCAGCAGACACTACTGAGAATCTAACTCTGTGTCTATTGAATTGTTGCCAAATATGTTAACATTTACACCAAATGGCAGCTGACAACAGTTTCTGTACAAATTAGGAACTGTATACAATAGCTTTAGTGATTAGGACCAAACATAAACAAATCTTACAATTTATCAAGGTGTTGTGATGATTTGAAATTTGAAAATGTTTATATTTATTTAAAAACCTACCATCACAATTTTATGCAAGAATCTTAAGTTATATTTCAAGCACTAGCTTGATAAGAAAGCTAGTTATATTACAAAATTCTTGATTATTTTCAAAATTATTTGAAACACATAAGTAGTGTCTTTTATTGTAAATATGGCATCAAAAGGGTTAACAGAGAATTCTGGAGAAAACTGTTAGCTTACTGATGAAAGTGGCAACTATTTCAAAACAACATAAATGGTTTTGGTGAAATACTTTCAAGAATGGAAACACCAAAGCAGGTAAATATTTGGTTTCTGCTAAAATTGGAGACCAATGAGCCAAAGCTGATAAAATCCTACAAAATAAAAAAAATTACTAATAGTTAAACTGTAAAATAATTACCGGTATTAGACATACAGAACAGTCATCATCATCATCATCCCCACCACTGCCATCACTACAACCACATTATCATCACCACCACCATCATTTTTACAATCATTGCTCTAAGCTTGTATGGGCTGGACAAGATCCTTTTCTGGCTGGTTTTTCTCCAGCCAGCTGCCCTTCATGACACCACTGAATACTTTGTTCTAACTATGGTACATACCACTGATGTCTGTTGAACCACAATGCTGGACAAATGACAGCACAGGCTTTGATATGATGTTTACAGCAGCAGGTATAAACATATGCACATATGTAAACACTAAAACTATTTTATATGTGCTGTGAGGCTCATCAGAAAGCTCAGACTACTGATGATGGATAGTGAGCTTCAGAGAGGACATGTAAAGACAGATTGGCCCATCAGTCCAGAGCTTATCCTACTTTCACTGGTGTTAATGTTATTGAGAGTACAAGACAAGACACCAGTTAACTCCAGGCTTAATCTTCAGTTGCTTCTGGTACTCATCTTTTCCTTACTTATGAAGACTGAAGCAATGCGAAATGAAGTAACTTGCTCAAGAGCATAATGCATTACCTGATATAAGAATTTAACACATGATCTTATAATTGTGAGCTTAACATCCTAACCACTAGGCTATCCTGAGCCTCCACAGATTTTTAAATATAAAAGTGTCCCCAATAAAGGAGTGTGGTGTGCCTTACCTCTGCAATAATCTAAATAGTCTGTGACTCTTGACTGGATAATGTTCTTGTAATGTGACAAATGATGAGTGGTTGCCCTTGTCAACCAGAGCTGCATAAGAAGTGTGATTCTCGGGGAGTTGTAATAGGGATCTCCAGATAAAAAACCTATATAAAACAATATGACAAAGGAAGTTATATTAGGGACCTTCAGATAAAACACCTATAAAAAAAAACAACAATATGATAAAGGGAGTTGCAATAGGGATTATTTTTTTGTATTATGAAATCAGAATTGATTTCATCATGTATCCCAATTGAAGAATAAATTGAATTTAGAATAACAAATTTCTATACAACATATTTTTCTTTTTTATTCTAATATATGAGGAACAATTTCATTTCCGGGCAATGCCTTTGCTAGTAATATGATACCATATTTGTAATCAACTATATAAATTACAACAATAAACACTTAAACCCTTTTGTTACCATGTTTTTAATGAAAGACACCGCCCTTGAATTTCAATTCATTTTTTAAAATAAAGAAGAATTTGGATGAATTTAGTGATATAACTTTAGGAGATTAGTATCGGTGTACATATAACATAAAAAAGACAGTAAATACCGGTGTGTGTGTTATAATAATGTTTTTACTTCATGGAAGTCAAAGGTATTAAATATTAAGGATTTGTTACCCGATGGTCATAACTCGAGGCTGAAGTTGGTAGAGAAAAGAAGAGATCTTTTCTAGCTGGTATTGACATCTTAGGCTCTCAGGCTGCAAGTTGCATTGTTCTTGGTCGCGAAGGATTACCAAGAAGGAATCATCACAAGCTAAGGTCGCAGGTGTTACCACTTCGGAAATCGGGAAGCAAGAGAGAGATATCGTGGTAACCTGCTCCTTTTATAGGAGTTGACCGGAAGTGACCAACAGGGAGTCTGTCAATCCCAAAGGGAAGCAACTCCAGCTACTTCCTGTCTAGAGAGCGGTGATGAGATTGACATGACAAGGGAGGCAACTCTTGCTACATTATCCCCCGCCAGATTTTTAAAACATAAAAATCGAAAGAAGCATGCATGGAGTAAGATGGCGAGCATGTAAGAGGCATGAAAATTATGGTACAAAGTAATAAAAGTACGAGAAGAGGTCAAAAGTTCAAATATCTAAAATACAGTTCACATGTGTGCAATCACATGACAGCAGTAAAGAATGTGTTCCAGAGAATGAATGCAGGTGGTTTCTGGTCTGTGGTATAACATGAAATTTCCAACTTCCGAAGGGAATTTCTCACAGGCAGAGTGCTGCAGAAATAAATTGTCTGGCTTGTTCTGCTGGTTTTAGTTGTTGATGAAGCTGTGTTGTTGTTGATGATGTTGTGAATGCGTTGACCTGGAAGGGTCAAGAGGCCAGCGACCAGAGAAATAAGCATTCTTAATAAATGCGCGGTTTTCAACGGCAAATTTATGTGGTAAATTTATAAACCGGCAAATAGAAGAATATAGCTTAAAATGTTCGTTGTAAAGGAAACGAAAAACATATATATACATCCAGTGAAATGGTAATGAGAGGTACATTGTAATACAATAAATCAATAAATAACAAGAACAGTAAAAAAAAAATATAAGGCCAATGGCCAGTTCACATAAAAATAGTTTGGCAGAACTTTTTGGGCCAGTGGACTCTCCGACCGGAACGGGTCGTAGTCTTGTATGTAGGTGAAGGTGGGGCAGAAGGAGCAGGTGTATGCACAAGAGAGAAAGATTGGGGTATTTGTGGCTCGGGTGTATGAGCGTCATTGTGTGCCCTTTTCAGTCTATCCACCGAAATTGTCTCTCTGGACCCCTTAACGTCTACAGTGAAATGTTTGTCAGTGCGTGCTAACACACGGTAGGGTCCAGAGTATGGTTGTGTGAGGGGTGGTCTCACAGCATCGTTCCTTACGAACACATGGGTCCACGAGATGAGATGGGACTCGAATTGTCTACCACGGTCTGTGGTGAGTGTAGTTGGTACCCCAAAGCGGGTAATCCACCCTGATACCAGGGCACGTGCTACAGTCTCAGCAGTCATGTCTTGTAAAGGGATGGCTTCAGGCCATCGCGAAAAACGATCGACACACATCAATATGTAAGAATATCCACTGCTGAATGGCCAAGGTCCAACGATGTCAATGTGGATGTGTTGAAACCGAGCATCTGGAGTACTGAAAGTACCAAGTGGAGTCCGGATGTGTCTATGGATCTTCGATTTCTGGCAAGCGATACAGGAACGGCACCAAGCAGCAATGTCGCGCCTCATATTTGGCCAGAAGAATCTGGCTGTTATGAGTTTAACTGTGGCAGCAGATCCTGGATGAGAAATGTTGTGCAAAGCCAGGAACACAATTCGACGGTGAGTCTCAGGAACAAGTGGCCGTGGTGCATCAGTGGATACATCACATAGAATCTGCCTGTCCATGGTGGACAAGGGCAGATATTTGAAAATGCAAGTCGCAAATTCAGTAGAAAGAGTGTCCAACGATTGGAGTGCAAGTTGGTCTGCAGCTAAACGACCTAAGTTGATCTCCTGGGATGATGAGATGGAGCTAATTGGCAAACGTGATAATGCGTCTGCAACTATGTTGTGCGAGCCGGCAATGTGCTGGATATCGTTTGTAAATTGTGAAACGTAGTCCAGGTGCCTTGTCTCTCTGGGCGAATATCTGTCGGCTTTGGCCCTCAAAGCGAAGGTCAACGGCTTGTGGTCGGTAAAAACCGTAAAATTTCTCCCCTCAAGAATATGAGAGAAATGTTTCACCGACAAATATATGGCTAATAACTCCCGCCCAAATGTGCTATAACGCGTTTCTGCTGGTTTCAACTTCCTCGAGAAAAATGCCAAAGGTTGTTGGTTTTCAGCGTAAGACTGCTGTAAAACTGCTCCCACAGCGGTATCAGATGCATCAACACAAAGCGAAAGCTTGGCCTCTGGTACCGGGTGGGCTAGCAAAGAAGAACCAGTGAGTGCTGTCTTGGCAGACTGGAAGTCCTGAAGCTGTCCTTGTGTCAAGGAAATGTCTTCATTCTTTTTACAACGATTTTTTAAAATGTCAGTAAGGGAAGATAGCCAATTAGCACAATGAGGAATGAAACGCCTATAGAAATTGATTAGGCCTAAGAAGTGACGCAACAAGTGAAGTGTAGTAGGCGGAGGTAACTCTTGTATGGCTTGAACTCGCTGAGGGAGCGGCCTAATACCTTCGGCGTCGATGAGGTGGCCTAAAAAATGTAGGGAAGTGGAACCGAAAACACACTTTGCAGGATTCACGCGAACGCGGTAATCCTGAAGTCGCCGAAATAAGAGAAGCATGTGGCGTATATGCTCTTCTGGAGAGGAACTAGCGACGAGAATATCGTCTATGTAAGCATAAACGAAGTCCAGACCACGCGTGACCTCGTCTATGAACCGCTGAAAAGTGCTAGTGGCGTTCCTGAGTCCAAAAGGCATGGGAAAAAATTCAAATGGAGCGAAAGGGGTTGTAATCGCCGTTTTCGGAATATCCTCCTTCCTGACCGGAATTTGGTGGTAGGCTCGCACTAAATCTAACTTAGAAAAAATCTTACACCCCTGCAGTGAAGATGCAAAATCGTGGAGATGGGGAATGGGATACCTATCCGGGACGGTCATGGCATTTAACCTCCTATAATCCCCAGTGGGTCTCCAGTCGCCGGAAGTCTTGGGCACCATGTGTAACGGTGAAGCCCAAGGACTCGTAGATGGGCGAATAATGCCCAGCTGCAGCATATGGTCAAACTCGGACCGTGCTGCCTTTAATTTTTCCGTCAGTAAGCGGCGTGGACGCGAAAACACTAGGGCACCAGTGGTGGAAACGAAATGTTCGGTCGAGTGTGTTGGGTCAGTGACTCGAAAATTTCCATCCGTGAGCTCCGGGAAAGAACCCAGCAACGAATGGTAGGCGTCTCCAGCAGCAACAACAAAGAACATGGGGCTGACTATCGGAGCATTGGCTTCCTGGCCATGAATTGAAAAGCCGGTGATGTTATGCACCAGGTGTTGGCCACGGACGTCCACAGTTAAAGAGAAGTTGTGGAGGAAATCCGCTCCTAAGATGGGATATGGCAAATCGGCAACCGTAAAAATCCACTTAAAATCCCTTCGAAGATTTAGGAATTTAAGAGGGAGTGAGATTTGCCCGTACGTCTTTATAGACGAGTGGTTAACTGCCTGCAGCGTAACAGATGATTCTATGGGGGTATCTTTCAGGCAATGGACCGGCCAAATGCTACAGGAGGCTCCTGTATCCACGAGGAAACCTCTTCCGGACATTAGGTCCTTAATGAAGAAATGGCGGTTTGGTGGCTTTATGTTGAGGTCAACTGTCCCCATCAGAGGACCTCTTAGGCGTTTCCCGCCTTATGAAAGGAGCAAGGTTGCACGCAGCGATTCGCGTTCTCAGCAAATCGCTCGTGGTACCAGCATAGAGATGAAGCTGGTGATTTAGAACGCCGTCTAAAACTTTGCGATCTCCCGCGACTGCGGGGGCGCGAACAGCCACCACACAATGCCTTCATCTTGTGGAGCTCTATGGTGAGCTCCTGAATGGACCTCTGCATCGCTATAATGGTCGAGCTGTCTGTTGGCGCTGCCACGTAGATCGCATGGCCGTGTGTGGCCCGAGCTGGGTGGTGAACAGCGGCAAGGGGGTAGCTGCCTCCGGCATTCGTCACCTCAAAAACTTTGTCCGCAGATGCGGCAAGCTGATCCACCGTGCTTGTATCCCTCATGGGGGCCAAAATTGCCTGTACGTTGGTCGGCAGGCGCGAGAAGAACAACTGCTTCAGTTTCCGCTGCAGACCCCTCCGTTAGGTCCTTCATTCGCCTAAAGAGGTTCGATGGGGTGCCATCCCCTATATGCTCCAGATGGACCAGAGCCCTAAATCTTTTTTCTGAAGACTATTCTGTCCGGCTGAGTATTTCAGCCTTCAGAGACGTGTACGACGAGTCTGTGTTTGCCTCTAACACGAGGTCCTTAACCGCTGGGAGAATTGCCGGCGGAATTGCGCTAAGGACCACAGAATGTTGTAGTTCCTCGTCAACTCTGTTCGCCCTGAAGAATGCTTCTAACTCTGAAAACCATAGCCTCACGTCGCCCGTGTACGTTGGCAGAACAGAGTGGGAAGCCATTGGTATACCGCAGGCAATCTACCGTTTGGAAAAATGTCTCTAACGTAACAGAAAAGGAAAACAAAATTTTTCCGTCAGACCACTGGACCAGAAAAATAATGCATCCGGGACAATATGCAAACAAGCGATTAAGTGAATGCTGTTATACTAAGGTAAGGGCAAGGAACCTAAAAAAAAAAAAATCCAACATGGCGGACTATTTCGCGCCAAAAACACTATTGATGGAGAAGAGAGACTCCATCTTGTCATCCTCAAAAATGTTTAGCCAGAGAAGAGAAGAGCAGAAAAGGAGAGGAAAAAAAAAGGTAAAAACATTTATACAATTGCTGTTTGTCTGTATGTCAATAATTGTAGGTGTTCGTTTTGTATTGGTAACAAATCCTTAATATTTAATACCTTTGACTTCCATGAAGTAAAAACATTATTATAACACAACACACCGGTATTTACTGTCTTTTTTTTCTGTCTTTCTTTTCTGTCTTTCTTTTTTTCTTCTTTATATTATATACACCGTATACCATTTCCCATTCTTTTTTTTTTTTTTAAAATCACGTCGGGGGTCACCACTTTAGGAGATTAGTATCGGTGTACATATAACATAAAAAAGACAGTAAATACCGGTGTGTGTGTTATAATAATGTTTTTACTTCATGGAAGTCAAAGGTATTAAATATTAAGGATTTGTTACCCGATGGTCATAACTCGAGGCTGAAGTTGGTAGAGAAAAGAAGAGATCTTTTCTAGCTGGTATTGACATCTTAGGCTCTCAGGCTGCAAGTTGCATTGTTCTTGGTCGCGAAGGATTATCAAGAAGGAATCATCACAAGCTAAGGTCGCAGGTGTTACCACTTCGGAAATCGGGAAGCAAGAGAGAGATATCGTGGTAACCTGCTCCTTTTATAGGAGTTGACCGGAAGTGACCAACAGGGAGTCTGTCAATCCCAAAGGGAAGCAACTCCAGCTACTTCCTGTCTAGAGAGCAGTGATGAGATTGACATGACAAGGGAGGCAACTCTTGCTACATAACTAACTTTTTCATTTTTCATTTGGCGTTTGGAATATAACTTAACAAAGGTTCTTACATCATCATCATCCTCATTTTACGTCCGCTTTTCCCTGCTTGCAAGGGTGGGACGATAAAATTGTAATAGAAAGTTCTTTGATAAATCTACCCCATATAATCTCTGGGAGGGCTCTGTAGAAACAGTAGACAGCTTCTGCTACCTAGGTGACCGAATTAGCAGCGGAGGTGGGTGCTCAGAAAGTACAATAACTAGGGTAAGAACAGGATGGAAGAAGTTTAGGGAACTACTACCACTGCAAGCTGCAAAAGGCTTCTCCCTCAAAATGAAAGGCAGACTGTATGATGCGTGTATCCGAACAGCGATGTTGCATGGTAGTGAGACCTGGGCGCTGAAGGTAGAAGACTTACGTAGATTGGAGAGAAACGAAGTCTGCATGCTCCGATGGATGTGTAATAGTAATATACGCGACCGACAAAGCATAAATGAATTGAGAGAGAGACTGAGCATAAGAGGAATCAAATGCTGTGTGCAGGAGAGGTGGTTGCGTTGGTATGGACATATGATGCGTATGAAGGATGACAGCTGCATAAAAAGGTGCAGAGCACTAGAAGTCGATGGAAACTGCCGAGTGGGGAGACGCAAGATGACCTGGGATGAGGTGATAAAAGCCGACCTTACCCAATTACACCTCTCAAAGGCGATGACACACGAACATGACCTCTGGCGTCACGCAGTAATACAAAGTACCCGACCTCCCATGGCTACAAGCTGAAGCATATAGACAATATGCCCCCACACCCCCCACTGCAAGGTGGTCGTGGAGGTGCCACGGCAAAAAAGCACCCAGCCCACACTGTAAAGTGGACGTGTAGGCGCCACGAAAAAGTACCCAGCACTCACTGTAAATGAAGTTGGTGTTAGGAAGGGCATCCAGCTGTAGAAACCAAGCCAAATCAGTTCCTGTATGAGCAAGGCATGGTCAGCCGACCAGACACTGCTCACAACAGGACAACCCGTCTAACCCATGCTAGCGTGGAAGAACGGACGTAAAACGGTGATGATGATGATGATAATGATCTGGTGCTATAACAAAAAAGCACACATCATGCCTGTAAGACGGTCATGTTAGAAACATGAAAAAGCACCCAGTCAACCCTGTGAGGTCATCGTGCTGGTGACTTGGCAAAAATTACCCAGTCTACCATGTTAGATAGTCGTTTTGGTACCACAGTACCCAGTCCAGACTAGTTGGCATTAAAAAGGGCACCTTGCCATAAAAACCAAGCCAAAATACAGATCTCTATGAGCAAGATATGGTCACCTGACCCAAATTATCTCATAACGTGACAACCTGTCAACTCATGCAAGTATGGAAAAATAGATTCTAAACGAAAATGATGTTGATAAACTCTTTAAAACAATTTTGTATTGTAAATCCAAGGTCAGTTAACTTGTTATAAATACAAGCTTAATAATGAGAAAGTCAGTTATATCATTAAATTTGCCCAAATTCTTCATTATTTGCCAACTTAATTGAAATTTATAAGCAGTGTTTTTCATTAAAGATGTGGTAATGAAAGGGTTAATGAAATATTGAAAAATCTCTGACCTGTATTTCTCAGGGTACTCTCCATGACCTTTCAGTATACGGTAAAGTCGATCTTTATCAATACTTTCTTCCAATTCCTTGTCCTGTAGTAGAAAGAAGAACAAAATACATGAGAACACAGTCCAAGTTTTACTGGTAGAACTAGAAACCATATATGATAGGACTGCAGCACCTATCATTAAAACACACAAGAAAGGTGCAATTTTATATGAGGTTGGTTAAACCTACATAGGTATGAGCCACAAGAACTAGAACCAAATTCATTTCTGACTTCTGTTTATTTCATAGCTTCTATTTCCTCATATTTAGACCTGTGGTTATTCAAATTTTTGCATGTGTATGTATAATATATATATATATAATTGTCAAGGCATGTGTTTTAGTGGTTGGAGAGTTGGATTCACAATTTAATTGGAATTATTGTCTTCCTTGATAAGCCATGCACCTCATTTACATACATTACATTTTAGGCATGGTTTCTGCAGCCAAAACTTCCTATCACTAACCATTTTACAGTGTGCACTGGGTATATATTTATTAAAATATATAAATCATTGTCATTTAACATCTGTTTTCTTGGCTAACAATGCTGGACAGGTCATCACAGATAGAGTCAGTACTAAAATGGAGCTACTGACCTCTCAGATGGGCATCTTGCTTCTACCGAGTATTCAGATGAGCTGGGGACCCACTTCTCACATATATTCCCATGCTCTACCAAGTGAATTTTATCATGTAGATCACCAATACTAGGGAGGTTGTCATTTATTTGAAAGAGCTGAAGAGTCCTCCCAACCCTTTGTTTGGCAGGTTTTCTATGGCTGGATGTGCTTCCTATCACCAACCATTTTACAGAATGTATTAGGTGCATCTTATCATGGCACCAACACTTGGAAGGTTGTTATGTCTTTGACACAGCTGAAGAGTCTCCACAACCCTTTGGTTGGCAGGTTTTTTATGGTTGGATACCCTTCCTATCACCAACCACTGAGTGTGTTTTATGATGTAGATCATCAACATCATAAACATTAATAAAATAAAATAAAATAAATATTTCCAGAATTTCTCTTATAGTTAAGTATATTTCTTAACTTACCTCTGAAGAATCGGTAGACAGCTTGTCTTTACTTTTACAACTACTCTTCATGGATTCCTCAAAAGACTTTGATTTTCTGACAGCTTTTACCACAGGTGGAGGAGGCTAGAAATGGGAGTTCAAAATTGTTATAATTAGCAGTAAAGTAAATATAAATATATAGTAATTAACCAAACAATGAATAAAAAATGATAGAATTCCTAAATCGAAATGAACCCTTTTGATATCAAGTTGTCTGAAACCCTGCCCTGGTTCTCTGACAAACTCATCACTATCATCATTTTTATGTCCACTTTCCATGCTGGCATGGGTTGGATAGGTTATCATGGTTCAAGACCAACCTCATCTCGCTCATATGCTCCATATTTAGCATGATTTCTATGACTGGATGTCATTCCTAATGCCAACCATTTTACAGTGTGTACTGGGTTCATTTTTATGTTGACATGCCCAAATCAGATGTTTGTACCATGATAAAATGCACCTAGTCCACCCTGTAAATGGGCACATTTACAGGGTGGACTGGGTGCATTTTATCATGGTACAAACATCTGATTTGGGCATGTCAATATTTCAGACCTCATATGGAAGCAGTCATTGATGCTAATGGTGGATTCATTGAATGCATGTGTCAAGAAGACTCTCAAGATTATTCATGCTAATTTTTTCTCAAATAAACCTCTTCTTTCATGACCTATGTCTTTTACTAAATTCATGCAAGTGTCCTCAAAGAACTAAACAACCCTGTATGATAGAAACATTTACTATTATTTCACACATGTTGATGTATGAGCTTTTGGTTAAGAAGTTTGCTTCCCAATCATGTGGTGCCATTGAAAGAACTTTTAAGCAAGTGTTTCTACTACAGCCTCAGACCAAACCATACCTTGTGGGTGAAATTGGGTATTCAGAAAGTTTGTGGAAGCCCATTGAATGGACAGTATTTGTAAACTGATAGGCTCAGCTTTGCCACACAGTCACACTCATTCTGTCTGAGTTATTACCTTAAAGGTACAAGAGAATGTGGAATATTCAGCCACTAACAATATACAGAGTGCACTGGGTACATTTTATAGTAGCACCAGCATTAAATGAAAAGGATACATTGAACAATGTAGTCCTTGATAGACAAAGTTTGGATGGTCATTGCTGGAATGTCTGTGGTCATAGGGTTAAATAACAACTCCAAACACTGTATGTTGAACAACAACAACAAACACTGTATGTTGAACAACAACAACAAACACTGTATGTTAAACAACAACAACAAACACTGTATGTTGAACAACAACAACAAACACTGTATGTTGAACAACAATAACAAACACTGTATGTTGAACAACAACAACAAACACTGTATGTTAAACAACAACAACAAACACTGTATGTTGAACAACAACAACAAACACTGTATGTTAAACAACAACAACAAACACTGTATGTTAAACAACAACAACAAACACTGTATGTTGAACAACAACAACAAACACTGTATGTTGAACAACAATAACAAACACTGTATGTTGAACAACAACAACAAACACTGTATGTTAAACAACAACAACAAACACTGTATGTTGAACAACAACAACAAACACTGTATGTTAAATAACAACAAAAAACACTATGTTGAACAACAATAACAAACACTGTATGTTGAACAACAACAACAAACACTGTATGTTGAACAACAACAACAAACACTGTATGTTGAACAACAACAAAACAAACACTGTATGTTGAACAACAACAACAAACACTGTATGTTAAACAACAACAACAAACACTGTATGTTAAACAACAAACACTGTATGTTGAACAACAACAACAAACACTGTATGTTAAACAACAACAACAAACACTATGTTGAACAACAACAACAAACACTGTATGTTAAACAACAACAACAAACACTGTATGTTAAACAACAACAACAAACACTGTATGTTGAACAACAACAACAAACACTGTATGTTGAACAACAACAACAAACACTGTATGTTGAACAACAACAACAAACACTATGTTGAACAACAACAACAAACACTGTATGTTGAACAACAACAAACACTGTATGTTAAACAACAACAACAAACACTGTATGTTGAACAACAACAACAAACACTGTATGTTAAACAACAACAACAAACACTGTATGTTAAACAACAACAAACACTGTATGTTGAACAACAACAACAAACACTGTATGTTGAACAACAACAACAAACACTGTATGTTGAACAACAACAACAAACACTGTATGTTGAACAACAACAACAAACACTGTATGTTAAACAACAACAACAAACACTGTATGTTGAACAACAACAACAAACACTGTATGTTGAACAACAACAACAAACACTGTATGTTAAACAACAACAACAAACACTGTATGTTGAACAACAACAACAAACACTGTATGTTAAACAACAACAACAAACACTGTATGTTGAACAACAACAACAAACACTGTATGTTGAACAACAACAACAAACACTGTATGTTAAACAACAACAACAAACACTGTATGTTGAACAACAACAACAAACACTGTATGTTAAACAACAACAACAAACACTGTATGTTGAACAACAACAACAAACACTGTATGTTGAACAACAACAACAAACACTGTATGTTGAACAGCAACAAACACTGTATGTTGAACAACAACAACAAACACTGTATGTTGAACAACAACAACAAACACTGTATGTTGAACAACAACAACAAACACTGTATGTTAAACAACAACAACAAACACTGTATGTTGAACAACAACAACAAACACTGCATGTTGAACAACAACAGCAAACACTGTATGTTAAACAACAACAACAAACACTGTATGTTGAACAACAACAACAAACACTGTATGTTAAACAACAACAACAAACACTGTATGTTAAACAACAACAACAAACACTGTATGTTGAACAACAACAACAAACACTGTATGTTGAACAACAATAACAAACACTGTATGTTGAACAACAACAACAAACACTGTATGTTAAACAACAACAACAAACACTGTATGTTGAACAACAACAACAAACACTGTATGTTAAATAACAACAAAAAACACTATGTTGAACAACAATAACAAACACTGTATGTTGAACAACAACAACAAACACTGTATGTTGAACAACAACAACAAACACTGTATGTTGAACAACAACAAAACAAACACTGTATGTTGAACAACAACAACAAACACTGTATGTTAAACAACAACAACAAACACTGTATGTTAAACAACAAACACTGTATGTTGAACAACAACAACAAACACTGTATGTTAAACAACAACAACAAACACTATGTTGAACAACAACAACAAACACTGTATGTTAAACAACAACAACAAACACTGTATGTTAAACAACAACAACAAACACTGTATGTTGAACAACAACAACAAACACTGTATGTTGAACAACAACAACAAACACTGTATGTTGAACAACAACAACAAACACTATGTTGAACAACAACAACAAACACTGTATGTTGAACAACAACAAACACTGTATGTTAAACAACAACAACAAACACTGTATGTTGAACAACAACAACAAACACTGTATGTTAAACAACAACAACAAACACTGTATGTTAAACAACAACAAACACTGTATGTTGAACAACAACAACAAACACTGTATGTTGAACAACAACAACAAACACTGTATGTTGAACAACAACAACAAACACTGTATGTTGAACAACAACAACAAACACTGTATGTTAAACAACAACAACAAACACTGTATGTTGAACAACAACAACAAACACTGTATGTTGAACAACAACAACAAACACTGTATGTTAAACAACAACAACAAACACTGTATGTTGAACAACAACAACAAACACTGTATGTTAAACAACAACAACAAACACTGTATGTTGAACAACAACAACAAACACTGTATGTTGAACAACAACAACAAACACTGTATGTTGAACAGCAACAAACACTGTATGTTGAACAACAACAACAAACACTGTATGTTGAACAACAACAACAAACACTGTATGTTGAACAACAACAACAAACACTGTATGTTAAACAACAACAACAAACACTGTATGTTGAACAACAACAACAAACACTGCATGTTGAACAACAACAGCAAACACTGCATGTTGAACAACAACAACAAACACTGCATGTTGAACAACAACAACAAACACTGCATGTTGAACAACAACAACAAACACTGTATGTTGAACAACAACAACAAACACTGTATGTTGAACAACAACAACAAACACTGTATGTTAAACAACAACAACAAACACTGTATGTTGAACAACAACAAACACTGTATGTTGAACAACAACAACAAACACTGTATGTTGAACAACAACAACAAACACTGTATGTTGAACAACAACAACAAACACTGTATGTTGAACAACAACAACAAACACTGTATGTTGAACAACAACAACAAACACTGTATGTTGAACAACAACAACAAACACTGTATGTTGAACAACAACAACAACAAACACTGTATGTTGAACAACAACAACAAACACTGTATGTTAAACAACAACAACAAACACTGTATGTTGAACAACAACAACAAACACTGCATGTTGAACAACAACAACAAACACTGCATGTTGAACAACAACAACAAACACTGCATGTTGAACAACAACAACAAACACTGCATGTTGAACAACAACAACAAACACTGCATGTTGAACAACAACAACAAACACTGCATGTTGAACAACAACAACAAACACTGCATGTTGAACAACAACAACAAACACTGTATGTTAAACAACAACAACAAACACTGTATGTTGAACAACAACAACAAACACTGTATGTTAAACAACAACAACAAACACTGTATGTTGAACAACAACAACAAACACTGTATGTTGAACAACAACAACAAACACTGTATGTTAAACAACAACAACAAACACTGTATGTTGAACAACAACAACAAACACTGTATGTTGAACAACAACAACAAACACTGTATGTTGAACAACAACAACAAACACTGTATGTTGAACAACAACAACAAACACTGTATGTTAAACAACAACAACAAACACTGTATGTTAAACAACAACAACAAACACTGTATGTTGAACAACAACAACAAACACTGTATGTTAAACAACAACAACAAACACTGTATGTTGAACAACAACAACAAACACTGTATGTTAAACAACAACAACAAACACTGTATGTTGAAGAACAACAACAAACACTGTATGTTAAACAACAACAACAACAAACACTGTATGTTGAACAACAACAAACACTGTATGTTGAACAACAACAACAAACACTGTATGTTGAACAACAACAACAAACACTGTATGTTGAACAACAACAAACACTGTATGTTGAACAACAACAAACACTGTATGTTAAACAACAACAACAAACACTGTATGTTGAACAACAACAACAAACACTGTATCTTGAACAACAACAACAAACACTGTATGTTGAACAACAACAACAAACACTGTATGTTGAACAACAACAACAAACACAGTATGTTGAACAACAACAACAACTCCAAACATAGAAACAGATATAAATGTAAATCATAGAGAATGGTGCCTAAATAGTTTTACCTTATTTAGTTCTGATGTTAGAGCTGGAAGACTGTAAATATTCATATTGCAAGAATCCATTAAACCAATCAAATGTTTGCCCATAAGACTACTTGAAATACTGTGTATTCTTTGTTCTATGGTGCCAATATCAAAGAGGAGTTTACATGAGTGAATATCCATGAACCTTGCAATACCATCTTGGCACAAGGCACCTAGGATCTGAAAGAAACAAAACATTCATAAATTATTGTTGGTGAAGAACTGGAAAAAATAGAGAGGTAAGTTATTTTTTGTGGCAATGTAGGGATTCTCTCTCTGTGTAGAGGGTAGATTATATGCTGCCTGTGTATAATGTACAATGTCATGTTGCATGGCTGTGAGACATGGGTATAGAATACAGAGGATGTGCAATGACTGGAAATAAATAAATTGAGCATGCTTTGTTTGAAATGCAATGTTAGTATGCTTGAATTATGTAGCACAGGTGAATTGCGAGAAAAACCGGGTATAAGAGAAACCAGATGTAACGTGCAGAAGAGAAGATTGTGCTGGTATGGACATGTAATGCATTCATGTTGGTGAGTGATTGATGGTGAAGTGCCAAGGCTTCTAAGTGAAAGGAAGCTGCAGAAGAAGAAGACTGAGTCAAAGGAGGAAGATGAATGACTGCGACCTTTACAAAGACCCCATAACTGGTGGGAAGAAAGAGGTACCTACAGGCCAGGTGGTGATATTATACTGAGCATGGAAATGAATGAACTTCCACCAGTTTCAACGATGAGTGTTCTAGTTGTTCAATCAAGGTAACAGCCTGCTTGTAAAATTAATATGTAAGTGGCTGAGCATTTCACAGATATGTGTACATTTAACATAATACTCAGAGAGATTTAGTATGACACAGTGTGTGATGAGGCTGACCCTTTGAATTACAGGGACAATTCTTCCAACAGGCTTCTACACAGTTTCTACCTACTAAATTTAATCCACAAGGCTTAGGTTGATCCAAAGCTATATTAAAAGACACTTGCTCAGTGGAATGAACCTTGACACCTCATGATTGCAAAGCAAACTTCTTAACCAGAGATCTGCTTAGCCACTGCTGACCTGGTGTTCACCATCATCATCATCACCATATGTCCGTCTTCCCTGCTAGCAAGTGTTGGACAGGTCATCCCAGACTAAGACAGTATTCAATTGGAGCATCCAACCTCTCAGACGGGTTGGGGCCAGCAGCTCACTTACATATATTCCTGTACTGTACTGGGTGAATGTTATCATGACACCAGCAGTAGGGAGGCTGTCATGTCTTTGAGACAACTGAAGAGTCCTCTTGAGCTTTAGATCGACAAGTTTTCTATGGCTGGATGCTTTTCCTATCACCAACCACTTTACAGAGTATATGTGCATTTTATCATGTCATCAACACTAAAGAGGTTGTCATGTTGTTGATACAACTGAAGTCCTCTCAACCCTCCTCATTATTTTACATCCATTTTCCATGTTGGTATGGGCTGGACAGGCTGTCACAGACCTGAACTAGATGGGTCAGAGAATCACATCTTGCTCATATGTTCCATTTTTGGCATGGTTTTTACAGCTGGATGTCCTTTCTACATTCAATATAATAATTATTTCTAACATTGGCACCTGGCCAGCAAGTTGGGGGAAGGGGAAAGTGGATTATATTGACCCCACTACATAACTGGTACTTTATTTTATCAACCCTGGAAGGATGAAAAGCAAAGTTTACCTCAGTATGATTTGAACTCAGAATGTAGGAAATCGTAACTAAATCACAAAGTATTTTGTCCAATGCTCTACTGGTACTGTCAATCCACCACCAACATAACAACAAAAACAAGAATAGCAACAGCAACAACAACAATATGGCTTTAAATGTTAGGAATAATTTGTTATTACCAACCTTATTTGATCCCTTATCAAAACTATCCGAGAGAAAGATGAGCTGTTTCACCAGGGTAACCTTGCTAGGTAACTCTATCACTCGGAATAAGGTATGTGTATCTAAGGCAAACAGGTTTATAAATCTTGAGTGACCTGCAGCTGCCAATGTACGACTGCTCCTGGTAAAAATATTTATAGAAATTGTGAAAAATCATATTTAACCCTTTCATGATAGTATTTCTAATTAAATGCTTTGTATTTCAAGTAATTAATGAAGAATTTGGGAAGAATTAACTAAAATTATAATTTTATTAAAATCATATTTGTAACATATGAAAGCACATGGCTTAGTGGTTAGAGTGTTGGGTATGCAATCATGAAGTTATGCGTTTGATTCCCAGAACCAGGTGAAGCATTGTGCGCTTGAGCAAGACACTTTATTTCACATGGCTCCAGTTTACTCAACTGTAGAAATGAGTTGCGATGTCACTGGTGCCAAGCAGTGTCAGCCTTTGCCTTTCCCTTGGACAACATTAGTGGTGTAGAGAGGGGAGGCTGGTATGCATGGGCAACTGGTGGTCTTCCACAAACAACTTTGCCTGGACTTGTGCCTTGGAGTGGAACATTCTAGGTGCAAATCCAATGGTCATTCTTGACCGAAAGCAGTCTTTACCCTTATCCTTCATTTGTAACATAACTAAATGTTCTTATACAAAATTATGTTGGCAAGTTTTAATTTAAATAGAAACAGAGGCAGTTATAGACACGTTGGTATCAAAATTGTTAAATAAAATGAACATTTTAATGATTTGTTATTTTTTTATGCAAAGGAGTGTGGCCTAGTGATTTGTAAGGTCTTGGATTTGTTTTCTAAACCAGGTTGTGTGTAGTGTCATTGAGCAAGATACTTCATTTCACGTAGCTCCAGTCCACTCAAAAGTAGCTAGGTGTTAAACCTGACCAACCCACCACAATTGACCAGTATAAACGGGTGGGTAGGTAGGCCAAAAAAATCAGTATAGTTGCTGAGGTTTGCCACTACAGGTGACTGAAGTGCTGATGGGTAGAATATATATATATATATATATATATATATATATATATATATATATATAATCAGGATTAAATCAGTATTAAACTAGTTAGACCATTATTCAACAGAGTACTTGATATATGGGATAGAAGAACTAGCTGTTGAAACAGCAAGAGCTCAGCTGTTGGGCCCAAACTCTTTCTAATATATATCTATATATCAAGGAAAATGATGAAGTTTCGTTTACATGTAGTTAGTTTTTTATTGTGTATCAACCTGTTATGTGCATTTCACAGGGGATTGGGTCAAGGTCACTCATACAAGTTATGGATCTGACTCCATTATTGATATGCTCATCAAACTGGTGATTCGACGAAAAATTGAATTATAAATGGAGTTAGCCATTTAAGTCATATATATCAAGATATGGATAAGCTCAATGTATTATAATTATCTGCAATCATGCACTAATTGATACATTATATATATGTGTGTGTGTATATATATATATATAGTCATCACCATTTTACATTTATTTTCTATCCTTAAAACAGCGATGCTACTGCTGCTGATTATGATGGTGGTGGTGATGGTGATGCTGATGCTGCTAGTGATGATGATAATAATGATGATAAGGATGATGGTGATGATAATGCTAATAATGATGGTGATGAAGCTGATGGTGATGTTGATGATTTGTTTTTGTAAAAAATACCAAAAGTTTCTTACCTTGTGGAAGCAAGGGTTTTGTATTTAGTTTTCTTTCCTGGTGGAATTGGTAGTTCAAATTTACAGGTGAGTGTTTCAAGATCCCAGCCAAATATTGAATCATCTTTGAAACATGTAATAATAATATTACTGAGAGGTAGGAAAAACACCTGAAACAGGTAATAATGATATTACTGAGAGGTAAGAACACATGAGACAGGTAATAATAATATTACTGAGAGGTAGGAAAAACACCTGAAACAGGTAATAATGATATTACTGAGAGGTAAGAACACATGAGACAGGTAATAATAATATTACTGAGAGGTAGGAAAAACACCTGAAACAGGTAATAATGGAAGTATTAATGAGAAGTAAGAAGAACACCTGAGACAGGTGTTACTGAGAGAGACAGGTAATAATGATATTACTGAGAAGTAAGAAGAACACTTGAGACAGGTAATTATGATATTACTGAGAGGTAAGAAGAACACGAGACAGGTAATAATTGTTTCTATTTTAGGCACAAGGCCAGCAGGTAATAATGGAGGTATTAATGAGAGGTAGGATGAACACCGGAGACAAGTAATAATGGAGATATTAATGAGGTAGATAGAACACCTGAGACAGGTAATAATAGAGGTATTAATGAGAGGTAAGAATACCTGAAGCAGGTAATAATAGAGGTATTAATGAGAGGTAAGAAGAATACCTGAAGCAGGTAATAATGGAGGTATTAATGAGAGGTAAGAAGAATACCTGAAGCAGGTAATAATGGAGGTATTAATGAGAAGTAAGTAGAACACCTGAAATATTAATCAGTGTTAAATTGAAAGTGACTGAATAAAACATATATGGGAATGAAGTACAATTTAGAATATGATTTGCATACAAATTAATATATAAATATAATTAATAGTTTCATCTATAAACATGTATAATAATAATAATAATAATAATAATAATAATTGTTTCTACTTTTGGCACAAGGCCAGCAATTATCCCAGTGTATTACTGGTACTTTATTTTATCGACCCCGTAAGGATGAAAGGCAAAGTTAACCTCGGCGGGATTTGAACTCAGACCATAAAGGGCCGTAACTCTTTGCTGCAAAGCATGGCGTCCGACCCTCTACCGATACTGCCAATCCACCGCCCTTATAATAATGATAAGAATAATAATGAAATTATTGTGTACAGTGCTCATGTGCACTACAACTAATTATTTTCATGTGTAGATACACATTTATTTCCACACACACACACATAATTATGTAATGATTTTCATATTTAAATACAGATCGTGTAGGTGTCACGACAAAAAAACACACAGTCCACACTGTAATGTGGCTGTGTAGGTAACACGGTAAACAGTTCCCAGTCCACACTGTAAATGTGGTTGGCGTTAGGAAGGGCATCCAGCCGTAGAAAACCTGCCAGATAGTCCTATATGAGCGAGACACGGTCACCCGACCAACCTTGCCTCAAGTGGGAGAACTCCCGTCTAACCCATGCTAGCGTGGAAGATAGACGTTAAACGATGATGATACAGTAACAGTGACAGCAACTGCCATGGCATCAATGCCAACTACAGGTATTACCAGTAGTAACTACGACAGCACCAGCAAGAACATCACTGGGAAGGGCTCTGATATTATATTTGTGGGTAGGTGATAGTTATTGTCATTGACACTGATGGACGTTGTCATTACCATTGCTGTCATTATTCTCAAGATTATTGTTAATGTTATTATTGTCATCTTTATATACATAGGTATAAATGATGATGTGTTCAAACGCATAGATGCTATAAGATAGCTTATAAAATAGAGAGAAGAGCCTTAAAAGATGGAAAAAGAAGTTGCCATCTTCTTTTAAGGGTTTTCACCCTATTACAACTATTTCATCTGACGAATGGGCTGGACATTTCTATAAGGATCGTCAAGTTTCTTGAAACCTTTGCTAATAGAATAATTATATTGTGTTGTTTATTATGTAATTAAATAGCTCTGTACTATACATGGAGTACTCTTCTTTCTTTTACCTTTTCTACGGAAATACTTAACATTTAACATACACACACCACACATATATATATATATATATGTGTGTGTGTGTGGAGGCACATGGCTTACTGGTTAGAGCATTGGCCTTGCAATCGAAAGGTTGTGAGTTCAATTCTCAGACCGGGTGATGTGTTGTTTCCTTGAGCAAGACACTTTATTTCACATTGCTCCAGTTTACTCAGCTGTAGAAATGAGATGATAGGGACTGAGGTCCCACTGTAAAGTGGTCGGGGAGGTGCCACGAAAAAAAAGCACCCAGCACTCACTGTAAATGAGGTTGGTATTAGGAAGGGCATCCAGCTGTAGAAATCAAGCCAGAATCAGTTCCCGTCCCACCCTTGCAAGCAGGGAAAAGCGGACGTAAAATGATGATGATATATATATACACACATATCTTAGCGCTTAAAAGTCCGAAAATTCGGCTTACATACATTGATTATCATCTTTATTTGACTGATGCAAATAACACCTGTTATTGTCGTCATCATCATCATCATATAACATCTGGATTGTTATTGCACGATAAAATGTACCTAGTACACCCATAAAGTAGTTGGTAATTGGAAGGGCACCCAGCTGTAGAAAAACTGCTGAATAAAGGGTTGAGAAAACTCTTCAGTTGTATCAAAGACGTGATGACCTCTCTAGTGCTGGTGCCACAATTTAAGCACCAGGTACACTCTGTATAGTGCAGGAACATATGGAAGTGAGGTGCAGTCCCTGGCTAATTTAAGAGAGCATTGGCTCTGATTAAATACTGACATAGTACGTGATGACCTGTCCAATCCTTGCTAGCAGGGAAAACATATGTTAAATGACGATAATGATGATGACTGCTATAATTATTGCTGTTGCTGTGGATGCTGCCATTGTTGGTATTGGTATCATGATACTGGTCATGTGTCATGATAATAGATCCATACCAGCATAGAAAAACTGACCATCATTATTATTATTGTTATCAGTAATATTGAATTGATAGAATTGTTAGAGTGTTGGACAAAATACTATTATTTAGCAAAATACTAGTATTTAGCTATGGCTCTTTACAGTCTGAGTTCAAATCCTGCCATGATTAATTTTGCCTTTCGTCCTTCCGGGGTCGATAATAAAATACCCGTAATGTACTGGGGTCAATTTAATTGACTTATTTTCCCCCCACCCAAATTACTGGCCTTGTGCCTAAATTAAAAACAATTATCATTTTTTAAAGTTTTGAGTTCAAATCCTGCCAAGGTTAGCTTTGCCTTTCATCCTTAAAGAGTCGATAAAATAAAGTACCAGTAACACACTGGGATTGATTTAATTGACTTTCTCCCCTCCCCAAATTATTAGCCTTGTACCTAAATCAGAAACCATAATTATCATCATAGGGTGGTTGGTTGATAGCATCAGTAGAGCATCAGACAACATTTTTTTGTGGCATATAGTTATGGCTCTTTAAGTTCTGAGTTCAAATTCCATTCAAGTTAACATTACCTTTTATTCTTACAGGGTCGATAAAATAAAGTACCAGTAATGCACTGGGGTCGATTAAACACTAGCATTTACATTATATATACTATTGTATATAGGCTTTATTTCACATATCGAATCTATGAGATTTTGATATTATTTATTTTGAGAACAATACCTTAACATCAGTATGAGCAGCTGATTACAGCCAGTTTGAACAGAAAGAGGTGAGAGAATTTTGGCCAGATATAGCCGGTTTAAATGCTAAAGGGTTAAACCCCCCCTCCCCCCCCCCAAAAAAATTGTTGGTCTTGTGCCGAAACCAGAAACCATCATTATTATCAGTAATATTGTTATTATTTTTATTAATAAGCAATATTGTTGTTCCCTTCACAATGGGAAATGAATATTACCATTATTTTTATGTCCATTTTTCTATGCTGGGTTTGGATGATTTGTTACAAAGTTTTACAGCAGGATGCTATTCCTGATGCCAACACTTTAACACTTTTAGTCACTTTAAAAAGAAAAAATATATATTTTAAAAAAACTGTACAAAACACACCATAACATACCTCAGTAATGTTGATACTTTCACTAATATTTAACTTTTTTAGTTGCTGAAATTTCTCCAGGTTCCAAAGAAGAGCATCATCCACTGATACAGTGATAGCAAATTTACCACTAGCATGTACTGAGATGTTATTGATTGCTGTTTGATGGCCTCTCATTTCAGCAACTAATTCTTTGGTTTCTAAATATTAATTGCAAAAGCACAATAAAATTATCAGTTTTCAAATTACCGTATATACTCAAGTATAAGTTGACCCCACTATTATATGTCTGAGAAATGGGCAAAAAATCCAAACCTTATTTGTGTAGAATTTGAAGTTGGTGAAAATTGTCAAAATATTGACCCCAAATATAAGCTGAACCCCTTCTACCATCAAATTTTTGGTCACATATTCCTTGGCTTATATTCAAGTATATACAGTACTAACCTCACCTTTATTTTAAAAAAATACACCCTGTACACTCTGTAAAGTGTTTGACATTAGGAAGGGCATTCAACTGTAGAAATCATATCAAATAAGGGTAAAAACGACTATTTAACTATGTGAAGGACATGACAACTTTCCTAGCATTGATGCCACAATAAAATACACCTAGTACACTCTGTAAAGTGGTTGGCATTAGGAATAGGAAGGACATCCTATTGTACAAACCATGTCAAACAAAGGTAAAGAGCACTCTTTAGTCATGCCAAGGACATAGCAACCTTCCTAGTGTTGATGCTATAATAAAATACACCCAGTACACTCTGTAAAATGGTTGGTATTTGGAGGAACATCCTTTCCATATTGGCATTGGTTGGATGTTACAGACCAAGTCCTTACTTATCAGAGATACTATATTATTGGCTCAACATGTTTCATTTTGACATGTTTTCCACAGCTGGATGTTTTTTGTAATGTTAACCACTTTACAGAGTGTACTGGGTGTATTTTATCATGATATCAGCACTAGTAAGGTTATCATATCCTTAACATGACTGAAGAGTCCTGTCTATACCTTGTGGCATGGTTTCTATAGTTGGATACCCTTCCTAGTACCTTCCCTCAAGGTTTTAAAATGTCCTTTACAACAGAAAAAACAAAAGCAATTTAATTACACATAGACCTTAGTATTGTACCGATTATCTGACAACAACACAAAAGAGGTTGTAATATTCTTGACATAACTGAAAAGTCCTCTCTAACCTTTTTTTGGCCTGTGGCATGGTTTTTACAACTCGGTACCCTTCCTAACACTAACCTCTTTAGAGTGTACTGGGTGTATTTTATATCACCAGGATTAGGAAAGTTGTCACTTGATGTACATGATGTACATGATGTACATATGTGACTTGATGTGACAGAATTCTTCTCTACACCTTTTTGGAATGGTTTCTACAACTGGATGCCTTTCCTAATGCCATCAAGATTTGAAAATATACTTTTTAATAGAAAAAAAAAGGGAAAGCACCTGGTTGTCAGATCAAACCATGGAAACAATGTTTCCATAGGTCTTTTTATTGCTGTTACTATCTGCCAGTCGCAGAAGAAACAACGTGAAATAAAATATAGAAAATAGTTTTTTTTTGTTTTGAGAGATCTACAACAATGCAAATAGAACATTATATCATCATCATTTCATTTTACGTCCGCTTTTCCCTGCTTGCAAGGGTGGGACGGGAACTGATTCTGGCTTGATTTCTACAGCTGGATGCCCTTCCTAACACCAACCTCATTTACAGTGACTGCTGGGTGCTTTTTTGCCGTGGCACCTACACGACCACTTTGCAGTGGAATGATAGGGACTGGGGTCCCTATCATCTCATTTCTACAGCTGAGTAAACTGGAGCAATGTGAAATAAAGTGTCTTGCTCAAGGAAACAACACACCACCCAGTCTCAGAATTGAACTCACAACCTTTCGATTGCAAGGCCAATGCTCTAACCACTAAGCCATGTTACAAATAATAACAAAGATTGATGTGTTCAAGAGGTGAGATGCTATAAAACATGGTGTTTGTTGACATTTAAAAGTTGTGATTCCACTATCTAATTTAAGATGGTAAGATTTGTTATGGTCCCTTAGCATAATGGTTTAAAGCAGGCATGTCAAACTGAGGGTTCCTGAGGGCCACAGGGGTCACATATGTGTAGTCTGAGGGCCACACATGACAACTAATTGTGCGCACATTATAACTATTTATTTTAATTTTATATTAAAGATAAAACATGCTCACTCTGTAAAAATATTTGTGCGGGCCACAGATGAGCTTGTAAAGGGCCACATGTGGCCTGCGCACTGCATGTTTGACATGCTTGGTTTAAAGTACCTAGCTGGTATCTGGGAGATATGGGATTCAATTCCACGAGTGACCCTCGGAAGTGTCCGCCCTATTAGGGAATTTTCCTTTGTTTCAATTTTTTGTTACTTCCTTTGTTATTATTTTCATTTACACACAGAAATGCCCATTTGTATCGTCCTGTACTGTCCAGTGCTGTCCTTAATGTTATACCTTATGTCAACCCTTGTGGTTAATAAAGAAAGCATTATTACCTATATCATAACGGAGTAAGGTCATTGATTATTACCTATATCATAACAATGTAAAGATATTATTACCTATATCATAACAATGTAAAGATATTATTACCTATATCATAACAATGTAAAGATATTATTACCTATATCATAACAGTGTAAATATATTATTACCTATATCATAACAGTGTAAATATATTATTACCTATATCATAACAGTGTAAATATATTATTACCTATATCATAACAGTGTAAAGATATTATTACCTATATCATAACAGTGTAAAGATATTATTACCTATATCACAACAGTGTAAAGATATTATTACCTATATCATAATAATGTAAAGATATTATTACCTATATCATAACAGTGTAAATATATTATTACCTATATCATAACAGTGTAAATATATTATTACCTATATCATAACAGTGTAAAGATATTATTACCTATATCATAACAGTGTAAATATATTATTACCTATATCATAACAATGTAAAGATATTATTACCTATATCATAACAGTGTAAAGATATTATTACCTATATCATAACAGTGTAAAGATATTACTACCTATATCATAACAGTGTAAAGATATTATTACCTATATCATAACAGTGTAAAGATATTATTACCTATATCATAACAGTGTAAAGATATTATTACCTATATCATAACAGTGTAAAGATATTATTACCTATATCATAACAGTGTAAAGATATTATTACCTATATCATAACAGTGTAAATATATTATTACCTATATCATAACAGTGTAAAGATATTATTACCTATATCATAACAGTGTAAAGATACTATTACCTATATCATAACAGTGTAAATATATTATTACCTATATTATAACAGTGTAAAGATATTATTACCTATATCATAACAGTGTAAAGATATTATTACCTATATCATAACAGTGTAAAGATATTATTACCTATATCATAACAGAGTAAAGATATTATTACCTATATCATAACAGTGTAAGGAATAGTCTGCCATAGCTACAAGAAACTCTGTCTTTTTCTTCAAGCTGAAAGTAAGAGCTGTTGGTGGGATTTTCGTCTTTTTCACCAACGTGAACCTGGAAAGGAAATAATTAAACACAAACATTAATGAATAAGATCACCAGCCACACCACCACCACCACCACTACCACCACAACAACAACAACCGTCATCATCATCGTTATCCATATTGGCATGTGTTGGATGGGACTTTTTGAGGCAATGTTTTACACCAACCCTTTTGGATGTTTCTTACGACACACAGAGTTACAGTGTGTACCTATTTTAGACTGGCCCTTTCATTAACATATTTCTTATGAAAGATGGTCTTTGATTTTCAAATTATTTCGAAAATGATAAAGAGTTTGAAATTTTTATATATCAGGTCATCCCATAACTAATGTCCAATTTTAATTGTTTCCAAAACTTTACAGTATTTTAGAATGTCTAATGGCATCAAGTAATATTTATATGTATTTAAACACATTTAAACTAATTAAATTTTATTTTGCAAGATACTGTATTTAAAATTTCACTAATTTAAACATGGAAGTGTCTAAGGAGCATTTGATGCACATAATGCTTTATGAGTAAAATAAAAGGGAACTCTGCAGCTGAAGCAACTCGAAATATTCACATGTTTTAGATAAATCTAATCAGATTTGTATGATAGAAAATCAATCTCAGTTTTAGGGAGTTTGGTATCAAAATAGTAAATATTAGAGAGCAGTTATAAATAAAATACTTTATTGGACAAACTGTTGTCCAGTTGCGTGTGTTTAGTATGTGTGTGTCTGTGTCTGGGTGTGCATGTGTGCGTCTGTATGTCATTGTGTATGTGTTTGTCTGTATGTCAGTGTGCATGTGTACATCTGTATGGTATTGTTTATGTGTGTGTCAGTGTATTGGTGCTTTTTTTCCCGTGGCGCCTACGTGTCCACTTTTACAGTGTGGGCTGGGTGCTTTTTTGCCATGGCACCTCCACGACCACTTTGCAGTGGAATGATAGGGACCCCAGTCCTATCATTTCATTTCTACAGCTGAGTAAACTGGAGCAATGTGAAATAAAGTGTCTTGCTCAAGGAAACAACACATCACCCGGTCCGAGAATTGAACTCACAACCTTTCAATTGTAAGCCCAATGCTCTAACCACAAAGCCATGTGCCTTCATATATATATATGCACACACATCATCATCGTCACTAATACTTATGCAAGAGCCAGAAATAATTACAGCATGCTTAAAAATGTTAGTTGAAAAAACACAAAAGTTATTTAAAATTTCCAGTCATTAGACTAATTCATGTTAACATTTATGATGATGATGATGATAATTATAATTACAATGAACATGGTTTTGATGATGATGATGGTGATAACAATGATGATGATGATGGCTTCATTCCAGAACCAATTGCCTACACCTCAACACATATCACACAGAAGGTCATATTTTATTCTATTTTGAAAAATGATTTACACATTGTCATTTCTTAAATTCTTTGATATAACTAACTTTATATTGATAGATGTCTTTAATTAAAATTCATAGAGTAATTGTTTAATTACAATTTGGTATGTTTATATAATATTAATTTGGTAAACAATTATCTTGTGTGGAATGTCAGATGGAAGTTGGAATTTGACATTTCATGTAAGATAATTGTTAAAATTCCTTTTGAAACTAATTACCTTTGCAGTGTACCAATATTGGTAACATGTCTTCTAGAATGCAATAATAGTTATCTTTAGTAGTTTAATTTCTTTCACTGCTCTAGATTCATCTCATTATAGAATGTTACACAACAAATATTTGAATTCAATTATGTTTTGGTTAACTAACTTTTTCATATTAACTAACTTTTTCATTATCATCATCATCTTCATTTAATGCCTGTTTTCCATGTTAGTATAGGTTTGATGGGTCAAGTCAATACTTAATTGAAACTAGTATCTTGAAAGAGAGGTTTAACAAAGTTTTTATATAAAATAACTGTTTCTACTTTTGGCACAAGGCCATAAATTACCCAGTGCATTACTGGTACTTTATTTTATTGACTCCGTAAGGATGAAAGGCAAAGTTAACCTCGGCAGGATTTGAACCCAGACCATAAAGGGTCATAATTCTTTGCTGCAAAGTATGTTTTTATATAAAATAACAACACTGAGTAACCAAAAGAATATGACTGTGAATACAAGCAGCCAAAATAGGGTTCCTCTGTGGGGTCTGTAGAGTAATGTTACTTGCTAGGGTACACAGCTGAGATCAGGCAGTCACTCCAAGTAGAGCTGCTAGTTCTTCACATTAAGAACTCACAGCTCCAGTACTACAGACCTGTGGTTAGAATGTCTAAG
This sequence comes from Eledone cirrhosa, assembly GCA_964016885.1. NCBI lineage: Eukaryota > Metazoa > Mollusca > Cephalopoda > Octopoda > Eledonidae > Eledone > Eledone cirrhosa. The sequence continues at coordinate 45,597,855 of OZ024740.1, forward strand.
GAAAGAATGGTAGGAGATCGAGAGGTAGATCAGGAGCAAGATAGCTGTTTAACAGCCATAAGCTCAGTTTATCAGACAGGAACCTCTGGAAGGCATATCTGAGGGCTTAGCTTCCATGACCCTCTTAGGAATAAGTGGGCAAAGAAGAACAAAAACAAGAACAACAGCAACAACAATCTTATTATTATACTAATAAAATAAAATGTCTCACCAATTTCTGTTTAAATTGAAAGCAAAAATATTTCCATGGTGGTCAGCTGCAATAAACTGTTCTCCAGTACGGTCAAAGGATGCACAGAGAAAACGGACTGTCCGGGAAGGATAAGTGACTGATGAGTCTAAAACACTGTGACATACTTGAACAATAATTCTACAAAAGAAGAGAAACATATACCCAGTGTGAAAGGTGTTAGAAAATAACCCTTCTGTTACCATATTTCTAATTGAAAGACACTCCCTATGTCATTAGCGGTTTCATTACCATATTTCAATGAATGACACTCCCTATGTCAATAGCCCTTTTGTTACCATATTTCTAATGAAAGACACTCCCTATGTCAATAGCTCTTTTGTTACAATATTTCTAATGAAAGATACTCCCTATGTCAATAACCCTTTTGTTACAATATTTCTAATGAAAGACACTCCCTATGTCAATAACCCTTTTGTTACAATATTTCTAATGAAAGACACTCCCTGTGTCAATAGCCCTTTTGTTACAATATTTCTAATGAAAGACACTCCCTATGTCAATAGCCCTTTTGTTACCATATTTCCAATGAAAGACACTCCCTATTTCAATAGCCCTTTTGTTACCATATTTTTCCAGCCATCCATCTAATCTACGAAGGTATTTTAGCCTACATATTGTCGTTAATATTATGATGTTCCCTGCTGTATTAGCGTTAAATTTTCCCTGCTGTATTAGCGATAAATTTTCGAGGGTTTCTCTTAGTAGTTTTTCATGACGTTATTATTGTTAATTTTACTGATGTAGTATTAACTTATTAACTTGGATATTTACCATGCGGTATTCTAATCCTATTGTATCTCTCTCAGTTATTTACCATGCGACCCTCAGTTCCTACCCCCCCTCTCTATGCACTTCGTTAAGGCTTACTACCCTGTCTTTAACCTAATTCATTCAATCTGAAAATATTGAAGAGATAAGACACTTTCCCATTCTTCTCTGCTAAAATGTATCACTAGAGCTGATTCCAATTTTTCCAGCCATCCATCTAATCTACGAAGGTATTTTAGCCTACATATTGTCGTTAATATTATGATGTTCCCTGCAGTATTAGCGTTAAATTTTCCCTGCTGTATTAGCGATAAATTTTCGAGGGTTTCTCTTAGTAGTTTTTCATGACGTTATTATTGTTAATTTTACTGATGTAGTATTAACTTATTAACTTGGATATTTACCATGCGGTATTCTAATCCTATTGTATCTCTCTCAGTTATTTACCATGCGACCCTCAGTTCCTACCCCCCACCCTCTCTATGCACTTCGTTAAGGCTTACTACCCTGTCTTTAACCTAATTCATTCAATCTGAAAATATTGAAGAGATAAGACACTTTCCCATTCTTCTCTGCTAAAATGTATCACTAGAGCTGATTCCAATTTTTCCAGCCATCCATCTAATCTACGAAGGTATTTTAGCCTACATATTGTCGTTAATATTATGATGTTCCTTGCTGTATTAGCGTTAAATTTTCCCTGCTGTATTAGCGATAAATTTTCGAGGGTTTCTTTTAGTAGTTTTTCATGACGTTATTATTGTTAATTTTACTGATGTAGTATTAACTTGGATATTTACCATGCGACCCCCAGTTCCTACCTCACAATTTCCCTCCCCCCACCCCCACACACCACCATAGTCTATTCGACCAATCAAACCTAGCATGCCATTTCCACTGCTGCTGCTACTACCTGCCTAACTAACTCTCTCCTCCTCTGGCGCATCCCAACACACCCTGCCATTACCCCACCACCACTGTTCTTCTAGCCCTCAATTTTCCCACCGTTATGGATGGATGAGCTGGGAATACACGAGCAACTCTGAATCAATAGATGAAATATGAATCTGCGAGCTACCAAGCACCCACGTGAAGCGCCAACCCAGAGACCCTCCCCTACGAGTGTCGACAAATGCCCAAAACTCCGAGTTGGTACCATCAATGTAGGCTCAATGAAAGGAAGAGCAGGAGAAATCGTAGAAATGCTAGAGCGAAAGGAAGTTGATGTATGCTGTGTGCAAGAGACTAGATGGAGAGGAGGGTCTGCTAGAGTCCTTGTAGGAAAAAGCCAGTGCTACAAATTTTTCTGGGTGGGAAATGACGATGGGATGGGTGGTGTAGGTATACTATTAGCTGACAAGTGGGTAGATAAAGTAATCTCAGTGTACAGGGTAAATGCAAGAATCATTAAACTCAGACTAGTCCTGAATAAGACAATTACCACAATAATATCAGCTTACGCACCCCAATCGGGGCTGCCAGACGAACTTAAGGATAGGTTTTACGAGTCCCTAATACACACTACTGCTCTAACAGACGACAAGGACTTCCTAATCATTGCAGGAGATTTTAACGGACACGTAGGTAAACACTGCGACGGCTTCAATAGAGTACATGGAGGCCATGGAGTTGGCACAAGGAATGAGGAAGGATTCAGACTTCTAGAATTCTGCGACGCCAATGACATGTCGATATGTAACACAAACTTTAAAAAACCCGACAACCACCTGATCACCTATAGATCAGGGGAGCACTCTAGTCAGTTAGATTTTATCCTCATCAGAGGACGTGACAGATGGACGGTCGTAAACACAAAAGCCTTCCCTAGTGAGGAATGTACATCCCAACATAGCTTAGTTGTCAGCGACCTCACGGTCAGAACTAGACGAGCCCTGAAACAGAGGCCAACCTGGAGAAGAAAGATCTGGAAGCTGAAAGTCCCCTCAACCAGTAACAGATTTAAAGATATTTTACTCAACGCCTACGACAGTAAAGAAGAACAGATAGAGACATTTAACGTAGAAGAGAACTGGGAGTTCCTAAAAAATAACTTACTAGAGGCGACGGATGAGGTTTGTGGCTGGAGTAAGACCTCAAGCAGGAGGAGAGTGACTTGGTGGTGGAACAATAAGGTAGATGAAGCAGTCAAGGCCAAGAGACAGGCATGGAAAGAATGGAAGAACGGGGGGAGCAGGGTACATTACATAGAGACCAAGAGGGAAGCTAGGCGACAAGTATACTTAGCTAGGAGGGAAGCAGAGGATAGAAAATTCAAGCATGTTTTACAACGTGAGGACCAGAAACAGGAGGTATTCAAGATTGCGAGGCAGTGTGTCAGAGATAGTTGTGATGTCATTGGAGAGAAGTGTATCCGGAATGATAAAGGTGAGCTTGCCCTCACAAGTGCTGAGAAGAAAGATGCATGGAAGAGTCATTATGATAGATTACTAAATGAGGAGAATGCATGGGAAGAAGAGACCCTACCCCACGTAGACCCTATAGAGGGACCAGCAGTACAAGTCAGCGGCAGCATAGTAAGTAAGGCAATCAGAGATATGAAGATAGGGAAGGCAACCGGTCCATCGGGTATAGCTGCCGAGATGCTGAAGGCATCTGGGTCTGTAGGTCACACTATAACCACACGTATCGTTAACCAGGTAATACTAGAGGGGGCCATACCAAAAGATTGGTGCAGTAGCATTATTGTCAACTGCTACAAAGGTAAAGGCGATGCACTAGATAGAGGAAACTATAGAGGTATAAAGTTGATGGACCAGGTCATGAAAGTAACAGAAAGAGTTATAGCACAGCTGATTAGGGACCGGGTGAATATAGACGAGATGCAATTTGGGTTTGTACCAGGGAAAGGCACCACTGATGCCCTCTTCCTTGTGAGGCAATTACAGGAAAAGTACCTAGCTAAAAGTAAGCCACTCTACTTGGCATTTGTCGACCTTGAGAAAGCCTTTGACAGAGTTCCACGTGCAGTAATCTGGTGGGCTCTTAGAAAACTAGGAGTAGATGAATGGCTTGTGAAAGCGGTACAAGCCATGTATAGGGGAGCAGTCAGCAAAGTTAGGATTGGCAATGAGTATAGCGAGGAATTTAGCGTACAGGTTGGGGTCCACCAGGGCTCTGTTCTTAGCCCTCTCCTGTTCATCATAGTCCTGCAGGCAATAACGGAGGAGTTTAAGACCGGATGCCCATGGGAACTCCTGTATGCTGATGACCTCGCACTCATAGCTGAATCTATGGTAGAACTAGAGAATAAATTCCAAACCTGGAAGCAGGGACTAGAGAGAAAGGGTCTCAAAGTCAACATGACAAAGACTAAGGTCCTTATAAGTAGACGAGAAAACAGAACCCAGATCCCCTCAGGGAAATGGCCTTGCTCAGTATGTAGGAAAGGTGTAGGTAGGAACTCCATTCTCTGCCCCAAATGCAAACAATGGGTACACAAGAGATGTAGCGGGATCTCAGGAAGCTTAATTAAGAATGTAGGATTCACATGCAGCAGCTGTGCTGAAACAGCAAGCAAACAGCCACAGGAAACAAGTACCACCAATCTCTGGGAGGGCCCTGTAGAAACAGTAGACAGCTTCTGCTACCTAGGTGACCGAATTAGCAACGGAGGTGGGTGCTCAGAAAGTACAATAACTAGGGTAAGAACGGGATGGAAGAAGTTTAGGGAACTACTACCACTGCTAGCTGCAAAAGGCTTCTCCCTCAGAATGCAAGGCATGGTCAGCCGACCAGACACTGCCCACAACAGGACAACCCGTCTAACCCATGTTAGCGTGGAAGAACGGACGTAAAACGGTGATGATGATGATGATGATTTCTAATGAAAGACACTCCCTGTGTCAATAGCCCTTTTGTTACAATATTTCTAATGAAAGACACTCCCTATGTCAATAACCCTTTTGTTACAATATTTCTAATGAAAGACACTCCCTATGTCAATAACCCTTTTGTTACAAGCAGAAAGAGTAATGTGAAATAAAGTGTCTTGCTCAAGGATATAATGCATCACCTGGTCCTGGACTGAAACTCACAACCTCACGATTGTGAATCCAATTCTCTTACCACTAAGCCATGTAATTTTTATCATCATCTAAGCTATATAATTTTTATCATCATCATCAGGGCTTAACATCTATTTTCCATGCTTGCATGTGTTAGATGTGTTGACATATTCTGCGGCTAGATAGATCAGGTGACTATGTCTTGCTCTTATGTTCAAGTTTGGGCTTGGTTTCTGCAGTGTGTACTGGGAGCATTTTATTGTAACTCTGGTACTACTACCATTTTATAGAGTGGGATAGGCAGCATTTTTATCAAGGTACTAGCACCTGGTAGGCATTGGTGGGAGTGGGATGGGGGAATGGGGTCTTGCCACCATGAGAGAAGTGTTTTGTACCTGTTAGAAATCCTTGTTAGTAGTAGTGGTGGTAGTAGTGTCATGTTGTTGAAAGCTAGGTTTCAGTACACTGACAATAGATCTTCTTTGAAGAAAATGACATTAACTCTTGTTTGATTCAATGGCTTTATTTCATATATAATACAGGTTAGGGTTCATTAGGATTAGCGTTTTCTGTCAACTTGTGTGTATGTCAGCAAAGTATGGATGGGCTGAGAGAAAAACTAAATATAAGAGGAATCAATGTAGTGTACAAGAGAGAAGACTGCACTGGTATGGACATATATGTGATGCATATAGATGGTGATTGTTGTGTGAAGTGCCATTAGTTTTCAGTGGAAGGAAGTTGCAGTAGAGGAAGACCTGGGCAGAAGTAGTGAGAGCAGATCTCAAAATGCTGAACCTGGCTGAGATGATGATGAAGAAACACAGTAGATGGAGGGAAGCTGTTGTAATGGAATACTCCTATGTTTTACCTGGTGAAGATTCGAAACCGAATCTGAGGGTTCTCGCCTCTAAAACTACCTATTGTTGGTAATTCCCAACCATTGTCCTGTCAAGAGACAATTATGACAAACGTATATACCACTTGACCTGTGACCCCAGGTTCTTGACAGATGAAACACACATGGCTGCTCCTAAATCAACCCATATACATATCCTTCTAGCTATAGGGTTATAGCTAGAAGGATATTATAAATACAAGTACTTAGAGAGTCCACCAGAGAGACCGAAGCAGCAGTCTGTGAGAGGTTAACAATGTAGCATATTCACTTTCTACAGACCTTTCACTCTCTCTCTCTCCTGGCCTTACAGGCTCTCACATTTCATACCAGCTCGGCAGATTGACCACTACGTATGCTAAGGATAGACACACACGCACAGTAGGTTTACTTATATTTTCCCTACTCTTTCGTCTTCCTGTTATTTCACTTCTATCTATTGTATCGTTTTATTGATACATGCTAGCTCGAAGTAGCTAGTCAGAAAATAATTGTTTCTACTTTAGGCACAAGGCCAGCAATTACCCAGTGCATTACTGGTACTTTATTTTATCGACCCCGTAAGGATGGAAGGCAAAGTCAACCTCGGCGGGATTTGAACTCAGATCGTAAAGGGACGTAACTATGTTGGAAAGCATGGCGTCCGACCCTCTACTGATACTGCCAATCCAAGAAAATAATGTAGTGATAATTGCTGTCACGATTTTATTACTCGACATTCAATGTACCAACAAGTGAATTTTGTTATTATAAAATAAACATTGTCAACATCACAATTCTTGCATCATTCTTATTATCATTCATCCTGAAAAGAATACATCTATTCACTACATAATGGTGACCCCCATCACTACACTGTGTTGGAAAAGACCTGTCTAACCCATGCTAGCATGGAAAAAACAGGCATAAAAGGGTGGTTGTTGATGATGATGTTGATAAGGGGGAAAGCATGGGAAACGAATCTGGTGAATCAGATATTATTTTCTTCAAAGGAGAGCTATTGTCAAGGATACCCTTGGGTTTAGGGGCCCTCATGTAAAACATTCATGACAATGTTCTCTGTTAATAGCGCCATGACAACAAAGAACCTCTGTATAGTCGTTGATATGTGTTAGAAATAGCAGCCAAATCACACCATCTTTCAAATACGGAAGGATATAGTAAAGATATAAATTATGTCTGAAAAGAGGGAATTGTCACAACTAGAATGCCTGTTGATCACAGGTCTGTTTGACCAGGGCTGCTGATCTGGAAGTAAATACCAACACCCATATGGTAAAAACAATGTCTCATTTATTTATGGGTCACGGAGAATCTTACCCTAATACAATTTTGGAAAACAACTTTTTTTCCCCAGAATAGTAATGTCCTATTTCAGATGTAGGAAGCTGAAGAAAGTTTCGAGAAAAAATAAATAAATAAAAATGAATGTTGAATGTTTGTGATAAAATGGAAATTTCGAAAACATTTTTTAAGAATCGTAATCCTTTATGTTTCAAATGTGCGAACATAAAGAAATTTTCGATATAGAATAAAAAGTTAGTGACTCGAAATTCAGCCCTTTATTTTTGTTCATTTCATACTACAAACATATTATTTTATAATAGTTACATAACATAATAGGTTATTTTTTATTTTCATAAACGAGATTTGATTAGCATATAATTAATTAATGGACGATTCTTCACATTATGTAACGGTATAAAATGTATTGTAAATAAAGACATCTTGTTTCATCCAATATTGTCTCGTATACTCCACAACTTTCTAGTATAAGAGACAAAACAAGAAATCCAGTAGCATTATCGTCATCATAAACATAATTATACGTCCACATCTCATGTTTGGACGGGTTGTTACGGTCCGAGTCAGTTTTTATTCGGAGTTTCTGACGTCCTAGACATCACACTCATAAGTCTGATGTGTGTATGTTGACTTAAAAAAAAGACTTTGGTAGAATTACTGGACCAAACAATATTTTGTTAGAATATATTTTATAATTTAAAAAAACCCATTAAATATACACATTTGAGATATTCTTCTTAATCTTTTTCAGAAAGTTTAATGCTGTTCCTGTTTGCCTCAACAAGTATTAGAGGGAAACTCCGGTGTGGTGTGTAACCAATTGACAAACTTAAGTGTTGACTTAATATTTTCTTTCGTTTTGATTCTATTATTTTCATATATATTGTATATGTGTGTATGTGTTGAATTTTGACAATTGTTTTTGTAATTTCAAGCTATCTATATTGTCAACATATTTGTTTAGAAGAGGCTATTTTGCCGGTCCTAACCCTAACCCAAACCTAACACAATTTAGGTTTACCGGCAAAATAGCCCCCCGGGGGGGGGGGGGGGTCTATTTTACCGGGACCGGTAAAATAAGCTTAAAAAGCATGTTTGTCTATTTTACCGGGACCGGCAAAGTAGATATTACAGACATGTTTGGGAAAAAAATGTGAACTTTGCTATTATGTAATTTTATGTACATTGTTTTTTTTTTTCGATATAATGAAATAAAGTATCAGTGAAATATGTTATTCTCATTCATAAGGACATAAAAAAGAAGAAAACAGCAGTTATTGAATGGAATAGTAAACATCACAATCGTACATGATTTTAAAAATAAATATGACAAATATCAGATGAATAAATAGATTGAAATACAGAGTAAGAGGCGAGCAGAAAGAAAGCATTAAGTGTAAAGAAAATCTCACAAAACTTCAACTGTTTGTATTTTCAGTTGAGTTTACAGCAGTAATATCTAATGTAGACAAACGGTCAACGATTTGTGGTGAGGGATAATTGATTTGATCAGCCAAAATGTTTAATGAACGGATTTGTATAAGAATATTATCTATTTAATGGTAATCTTCATAATGGAAAATGTACTGGTTAAGAAAGTTACGAATTAACAAAATCGAGAAAGGGAGGGGTGCACATTAAAAGGTAAACATGCCAGATGACCCATACACTGAATCAAACAGTTACTTTGCTAAGGGTCGGAATTTTATCTCAATTACGTTACTAAGGGTCGAAATTTTATCTCAATTAGTTTGCCAAGGGTCAATATTTTATTTCAGTTAGGTTGCTAAGGGTCAATTGAAAGTGTCCATTTATTACTAGAAACATACTACTAGAAGAAATAGTACACGAAAATGTTACTTAGGGTAATTCTTCGTTTTATGATCACAAACAACTTCCAGTAATTTCCGTTAGTGGAAATGACAATTAAAAAATATAAATATTAAAAAGTGTATATCTGTAAAATATTTATTAAGAAAATTATGTAAAAACAAACTCAGGTGGGGGATACTAAATTGTAGTTATATACATATATACATACACAAATTACCATTTTTACTCAGAAATTACCAGAGTTTTTCTGTGATCTTAAAACGAAGGATTCCCAATTAATAATAAAAATGACAATAATAAAATAACACATATTTAAAATTACCCATCTTGATTTGATGGTGAAGGTTTTCGATGCCATATTCTCCCCTCGTTTTTCCTACATACATCCAGATATTGCATATTTACAGAATATAATCAACAGAAATTACAAATAATTCAGTTAGAATCATAACCAACAACCTGTTCTAACTTGTCACAGTTTGTAATCTGGCGCTTCATTTTAGTTTATTTTAAGTCATAGCTTCGTATTAAAGAATCACCAATAATTTAAATCATGTAAAATTTAAACAATGTGAATATTTATTATAAAATATTTTTATTTACAACGAATGTAAGATTCTGATTTTTATTTCCATTTACATTATGTACAACAAAATAATAACAGACGATAGTAAATACGGTGTAAAATTAACGACAATCTTGTTTGAAAATGCATATTTGCAAACACGGTGTAAACTCAACGGACGTCCTGTCTACAAATATGCTCAAATGCTTGGTAATCACAGATCTGTTATGAGGGTGCTGCTGTGATCCATCTCCGAATGCTAGAGCCGATGTCTCATTAAGTGGTGAAGTAACTCTAGATTTTTTGGCCCCTTCCACCGCGACACCATAGCTACTCGATATAGACGACGAAACTCCTGTACAACAGCACAATATTAGGTGAGTCTGATGTGACTCCGGCCACATCAACGCGTCAGAAAACCATGAAATTTGATAAGTCTGGTGTTATGATATATCAATTTGTGTGTGTGTGTGTGTGTGACGGCAAGGGGCTAGCCGTCAGGCAGCAAATCATTATAGTACTTACACTCAACTTTCTTAAATATCGAGTACTAAGCTGAACAGTGGGCTAACTAGTTTAAACTGGTAACTCTCTCTCTCTCTCTCTCTCTCTCTCTCTCTCTCTCTCTCTCTCTCTCTCTCTCTCTCTCTCTCTCTCTCTCTCTCTCTCTCTCTCTCTCTCTCTCTCTCTCTCTCTCTCTCTCTCTCTCTATCTACCCCTCTCTCTCTCTCTAAATATATATATAGTAATAATAATAAATAAATATATATAGTAATAATAATAAATTTGGCTCCCTCGGTTGAGCACTCTACTGATTTATATTCATCATGCAGAAACAACATCTGAATATTTCTACAAAGAACATACCCGTACCAAGCAGGAAAACATACCTAAAACTCCTGATACAGAAAACAGACGCGTTCATTAAAAGGTTGCGTTGGCGGGGCTTTTACTTCGATAATCCGCGAAAAGCAGACAACAAACAGGATAAATTTGGATTTAAAACCTATAATAACCCCCCGTGTAACCCAGCATTGCTACCCTTCGAAAATGATGTCTTGGAACTCATTCGGAGTATCAAATTTCGGAATAGGAGCAATTCCTTCCAGCAAGACCTGAAGAATAGAATTCGTTCTATTAAGGATTCTAATGCCGTGCACGTCCATTCCGACAAAACTGGCAACCTATATCAAGTGGAGCGCAGTACTTACCATCAACTACTACATAATGCTGTAACTAAGGATTACCGTAAAACTAATCGGTGCGTCATCAATGAAATCAACGATGCTGGGTTTTAAATCACATCTGATCTCAACATCCTGGACCGGACCGAACCTCTGGACCCTATTTCTCCCCACTTTACCCTGAAGGATCACAAATCCAACTTTCCGAACAACCCCTCTATTCGGCTTATTAACCCTACGAAGTCCGATTTAGGTAGACTTAGTAAGACGATTCTTGATAGAATTATACCTGAAATTAGAAGTTTGGCCCCTCTTGCACTGTGGAACAATTCCTTCGCGGTGATTGATTGGTTCAACGGCATATGTAACAATGAACATTGCCGTTTTATCCAATTCGACATCAACAATTACTACTCCACCATCACTTTACCACTTCTCCTTAGAGCTATCAATTTCGTTAAAACACTCACAGTGGTTAAGGATTTCGAAGTTGATGTCATCCTCAATGCTCGAAAGTCGGTGATTAATTTCGACGACTCTATTTGGATTAAAAAATCCAATAGCACCCCATTCGACGTGAGTATGGGCGCCAGTGATTCTGCGGAGGTTACTGATCTTATCGGCCTTTTCCTTCTTTTCTCTATCAAGGACGAATTCCCCAACGCGGGCGGTGGTTTGTACCGTGACGATGGTCTTTTGACCATGACTAAGTGCGGCCCACGTGCTTGCGACAGGTTCAGAAAAGAACTCACAGCCTTCTTTAAAGGCTTCAACCTCTCTATACAGGTTGAGGCCAATCTCTCGGTCGTTAATTACCTTGACGTTACCCTCAATTTATTGAATGGGTTGTATTACCCGTATAGAAAGCCGAATGATACGCTTAATTACATAAGTAAGCATTCCAACCATCCTGCCAGCATAACCAAGAACCTGGTAAGAAACGTTTCGTTGAGGCTTTCCCGTCTTTCCACTAACGAGCGTATTTTCAACGACCATTCCACGTATTACAATGAAGCCCTTGCTCGAAGTGGATTTGTCGATAAGGTAGCATATACAGAGTACGAAAATAGACCTAGAAGAAATAGACCCCGTCGCATTTGTTGGTATAACCCACCATATAATAGGAGGTGGCCACACCATTAGCTAAGATCTTTCTTTCCCTTATTACGAAACATTTTCCCCCTACACATAAATATAGTTAAATTTTTAATAGAAATACTATTATAATTTCTTACTCTACGACTCCTAACCTTGCACACAACATCACAGCTTCAAATTTAGCTAAACTACCTAGCCGTAGGAACACGTGCAACCCTGTAGTTAGTACTAACTGTAATTGTAGGAATCGGGTTGATTGCCCCCTCTCTAGTAACATTGTCTACAAATGTAAGGTTGTAACACCCACGTCCCGTAGGGCCTACATAGGGTTAACTGCCAATAGATTCAAGCAGCGTCTTTACATGCATACCCATTCTTTTCGTTACCCTCTAAGAAGGAATATGACGTCACTTTCAGCTTATATCTGGAGTCTAAAAGACAACCACACCCAATTTAAGTTACACTGGGAGATCCTAGCTAGGGCTAGATCGTATAACGGAAATAAAAGACCTTGTGACCTCTGCGCCGCTGAGGCCCTGGAAATACTCTACGTCACAGACCACATCTTAAACAAAAAATCTGAGGCAATTTCGGCTTGTAAACATAAATTGCACAAAACTTTCCTGTATTACAACTCCACGTTATACCCTAACGGATAGTACGATCTATACGTGGATATTTTACGTCTCGATGTGGGAGCTAAGTATATTTTTTGTTTATACCTTTACTTATTTGCATAGGTAAGTATATATTACTTGTATGTTTTGTGAAGGTACGTATACCTTCTCGTACGTATATTTGATTGTTATGGCGTATAATTTTTTTATATATTCTGGTACATATGGTTCGGCTATGTGTATACGGGAGTTTTGCGTCTGTGTGAGTATGTAGGTTCGTACGTATGTAGGGCGTGTGTATATGTGTACTTCATGTTTTGGTTGACTTACGTCTCCGAACATTCGTGTATTTACATGTAGGTATGTGTGTGCGCTTGTTATATACGTATTTATTTATTTATATACGTTTATATAATTATTTATTTATTTGTATACACACTTACACACACACACATATTATATGTGCGTGGTTTTGTTTACCTATGGTAAGTTTTTGCGTATGCTTGTGTATGTACGTTTTTGTTTGCGTGCATGTATTTATTTATTTCTATTACTTCTGTATTGTATTTATTTACTTTGTTCTTAACTCTGTAGCGGAGATTCATTCGGTCTCCTAGTTAGAATTTAGTCTACGACTTCTGCTATACCATTTACGTGGTTTTGTATTTGCGTGCTATTGTTCTCCACGCTCCACATATGACGTATTATCTTCGTTTTTTTCGTTCATTGCCAGAGAACGTCTCTATGCACCACCTAAGAGAACATTAGTCTACGACCTCTTTTATACCATAAACGTGGTTCTGTCTTTGCGCGTAATTGTTTTTCACCGCTCCTATTAATGACGTATTATATTCGTTTTTTCCCGTTCTTAGCCAGCGAACGTTTCCACGAACCAAAGTATCATCTTCCTATCTTCCTCCAGTTGCAACGTTTTTTGAAATATCCAGTTCTGCGTTTACAGATTGACTTTGTTAGTTTCAGAAGATCCCGTTAAGGGTGAAAGCAGTGATTCTTTGCTTAAACTTTAATCTGTTATTTTAATATATATATATATATATATATATATATATATATATATAATATATATATATATTATATATATATATATATTATATATATATATATATTATATATATTATATATATATATATATTATATATATATATATATATTATATATATATATATATTATATATATATATATATATTATATATATATATATATATATAGGTAAACAGAAATAACAACATAATCGGTACAGTATATGGAAGGGATATATTAGGTTAACGCTTAATATAGCAAGAAGAGGGTCTTAATGTTTCGGACGCTAGTCTTTCATCAGAAGAAAGAATGAGAAATAAGATAGATTGAGGGTACGGGCGGGTTGGAATTGGAAAAAATGTCTTTAGATAAAAATAACAGGTCCATTCATGTTGACATCTCCTGCAAAACAGTTGGTGCTGGCGTTTTGTGTATGATTTATTTTTTAGAAAAGTGGATGATGGCGCGCGTAGAGGATTAATCCATCGGGGCGCTTGCTATTTCCACGATCGAAACCAGCCGGCTCCAATTGCGTCGAGACTCTTTCTAATGTCGTTCAAAGCAGCGTGTTGGGGTGGCCTGCACTAAGGCGGCAAGATAACGGGTGCTAACAGAACTCGTCGACACAACGGCATCTGTGTCGCTCGCATACACAGAGGCCGAGGCGCTGTGTCACTCCAATGCCGATGGAAGTTTGGTTGTGAGGCGGAGCATATACAGGCGAGACGATTGGTCTGAGGAAGACTTGATTCGCCTGAAGGCGGACTTGCATTTGACGTCATCCTAGTTACGTTGGGCATCGATACACTGGGGGACTGCTAGGCCTTCGTTGGTCCCGCCTAACGTTGTTGATGGCGTTATGCATGTCCAGTTTCACTAGGAAGTGAGGTGACGAAGGAGGCATGTGCTCTATGAATCGCCTGGTTGCATGAACTGCCACCTCACATCCACACTTAACTCCTACTCTGAGCTGGACAGTCAACGACTGACCTGCAAGCTACTTCGGCCACAAGTCACCGAACGGTCACGGGCATGGCGTGGCAGGCTGGCACGAAGAAGCCTGTTGGTAAGCGCGGTAATCAATCGGAGGAGCCGCCCTCTCCCCGCCACGGAGTGTGGGGAGATTAGGTCTCTGAGGTGGCCACTCCACCGCTGCTGCTCCCTTAGAAGAATCCCATGGCTGCTGTCACATCCCCGTCGGGCGCGAACAAGGCAGCAACACTGTCAGGGATCTGGCAGTCCCTGATGTCGGTCGATGGGTTTGGGTGTTTGAGACGGAGAGCGCCCAGAACCTCCAGTGTGAGCTTGAGTACCGATTCACTCGAGGCCAGCATACGCACCGCAGCTGAAACGTCACTCTCGATTAATTTTCGACTGACTCTTCCGAGGTCAATATAAACTTTGTGAGTGGAAATAGCTAAATAGAAACAATTTGGAGTCCGTCAGATGAATTGTATCTGTAATTCAAAGGTCCAACCTTGTTACACAGTGTGCCACGCTCTTTCTATCAGAAAATTACGTCAAGGGTGCACGTGTCTGTGGAATACTCTGTTGGGTGTTCAGGAGATCAAACGACTGAATACCCATCGTCGAAACTGACGGAAGATCCATCATGTATTACAACAATGTGTGTTAACAATTATCTCTACAGGAAATAATGAATTTGTAGAAATTTCCTTTCCTTTATCAGCTTTAAGCACTTACCTTGATTTTCTTGAGCATATTTTCTGAAGTGACTGAGAAGTCAATAATCTATGAATATTTTCAGATCAATATTAATTTCTAATTTAGGCACAAGGCTAGCAAATTTGGTGGAATGGGTAAGTTGATTCAATCAACCCCATGATTTGATTTTATCCACTCCGGAAGGAGAAAGGCATTGTTGACTTCTGAGTTGAATTCAGAATGTAAAGAACCAGAATAAATACCGCAATGACATTTTACTTGAAGTTCTACCAATTCTGCCAATACCACACCCTCAGGTTTCAGATTATTCTTCAAAATTGTTCACGAGAATGTATTGCTGATTTATAATTCGTCTAAGTGTGAATCGGGTAATATTCAACAGAAAATCTTGTTGGTGAACTGAGAGATGAGGGAGAGACTACCGTTGAGCTCTTTGTTCAAGTAGAGAATTAGACAAAATAATTTTTGGACTCTCCAAATTTAGTAATTGCTATACATGAGAATATGTTTGTTGCTGACTTATCATTATTTTGTGAAATATGAAATATTATAGGCTATATATTGATGCTGAGACAGACTGGGTCTTAAAACCAAGCCAGGTGACACTGATAAACAGACTGATGAGGGCCAGAGGTGGTGTTTTTACTGCCCAGTTAAGGTAACACTAACAAATTGCTGAGGGTCAGAGGTGTGTTTTTACTTTTCAGCTAAGGTGGTAATGATTGATAAATAGACATCTGACTACTGAAGACCCAAGGTGTTTTTTCACAGCTCAGCTAAGGTGACACTGACTAACAGACAACTGAGAGACAAATGATACGTTTTCACAGCGTAGCTAAGGTGGCATTGACTATCAAACTAACAACTATCGAGGGCCAAAGGTGTGTGTTTTTAATGCTCAGTTAAGGTGACACTAACAGATTACTGAGGGCCGGAGGAGTGTTTTTACTGTTCAGTAA
Source organism: Eledone cirrhosa (assembly GCA_964016885.1). Lineage (NCBI taxonomy): Eukaryota > Metazoa > Mollusca > Cephalopoda > Octopoda > Eledonidae > Eledone > Eledone cirrhosa. Next base: position 45,614,088 of record OZ024740.1, read on the forward strand.
AGGTGGCATAGACTAACAGACACACAAGGGACAGATGTGTGTTTTCACTACCCAATTAAGGTGACACTAAGAGACTGGTGAGGGCACGAAGTGTGTTTCACTGCTCAGCTAAGGTGACGTTGACTATTAGATTATTGAGGGCTATGGACGTGTTTTCACTGCTCAACTAAGGGACATTCCATTTTCGTTTCAATGCTTGTGCAACGGCCGTGACTTAGTTATTCGTGACATTTTAAAACCCAGCCTATATGGGCCGCCCGCTTCTGTTTTGAGATACTGTATAGAGGGAAAACAAATATTCTGGCCATTAAACGTCACTAGCAGAAAAACCACCCTTCGGGTGGTTTTCTACTAGCATGTGTAGTGTGCATATTGATATTATACGCAAGTATATATGCATGTAGATATGATACATCAAATAAAATCGTAATTGACAATATACACAGGAATTGAACGAAGACTGCGTTACACTGTCTTATGTAATCAGTAACGTAATCCATGATACATTAAAAAAAGACGATATTATATGCATTAGGAGAAAATTAATGACGGAAATATATGTTTATTTAAGCGATCGCTAACCGGAAGTGTTGACATTTGAAAATTTTAAAGTGAATCTTAAAATAAGCAACAAAATTATTTATATTTAATAAAAAAAATAACGAAATTTAGTAGATAAATTATGTAATATTTATTCATTATTTATTCAAAGTAATCCAACTTATTTTATAAACGGGAAAAAAAAAAAATATTCTGGACGCAGTCCCGCACTCCTTACTTTATTATAGTTTAGATTAGAAAAAATACACTACATCTTATAATATAGTGGGTTGTCTATCAGATAATTACCTCAGACTCAAGAGAGAAGACAAATGGTGCTTATAATACAGTGAGTGGTTCCCATCAGATGAGATCAAACGTTGAAGTTGACGAAGATATTTGGCATAGAGTCACACTAGCCGACTTGTTTAATTTCGCGCTGATTTTGCAGGATTTTCGTCGTTTACATCAGTGAGTGGCCTTGGGCACCTCTAGTGTCGAGGTGAAAGGGATTAAATCATTTACAGAATTGCTTCACAGCCAGATGAGACATCATTTCCTACATTCGAGACAGAGTAAAGCAGTATCTTTAATACAAACTGTTTACTCCGAATATGAGTTACTGTTCCATTTGAATAAATAAAATAAAAAAGCCATCGATGTTTGTTAAATTCCTTCTTTTTTTTTCTTCATTTTTGCACATATTACCTGCGTTATTTCTTACTGATATCACCTTCAACCCAGTCTCAGAAACTATCAAACTTGCTCTATATATAAGAAAATATCACCTCTGCCCTTAATATCAGAAACTGCCACCACTGCCCTCAATATCAGAATCTATAACTACAGCCCCCAATATCAGAACCTATAACTACTGGCCTCAGTATCAGAAAATATCCCCTCTATCCTCAATGTCAGAAACTCTCACCACTGCCCTCAATAGCAGAAACTATACCCACTGCCCTCAATATCAGAAATTATCCCTATATTTTAAGGAACAATAGTTATATGTCTCCAATATTAGGACTCGCATATAGAAGGAAAGGTATAAGGCTCCGAATTGGCAGAGTTGTTAGAACGTCGGGTAGAATGCTCCACGGAGTTTGTTCTGCCTCTCAGAGCTCTGAGTTCAAATTCCACTAGAGTCAAATTTGCTTTTCATCTTTTCAAGGTCGATAAATTGTAACATTCCAGTGCCAGGATCGATTCTCCCTCTGTCTCACTTTCTCTCTCTCTCTTTTTTTCTAGAAAAAAAATCGGCTGTGCTCTGACCTGGCGAAGGGATGTTCTCCGCCAGGTTTAAATGTCCAAGACCCACCGTGTGTCGTGGCGGTGTCTCCAATGTTCCCTCAGGAGTTTATAGCCAACGGAGGGATGGATACTGATATATGGAGTAATTTTTCCATTCTAAACTTTCTGAGTTGAAATTGAAAATAGATTAACTATGTAGCGGTGTTACTGTCTGGAGATTATCATGAACATTCTATTCACTTAATGAGTTAAAAGATATAGATAATTTGGTTGTGGTTTAGTTCCAGTTCAGTCTAGATATATATTCAAAGGCGTTCCTTCATAACCATCCATCATTTTATTTTTAAATAAAGAGTAAATTATTCAACGTACCTCCTTTTTTTTTTTCAAACGATAGGAAATTTGTTATTTATAGCGAGCCGGGAGACTATGTAATTTATTTTATCGAAACCTGTTGTTTGAATGAAATTGAAGCTAATACCAAATCTATAATCTAAGAATAGTGTTTAAGATGTGGAATGGTTTGGACGATAAGTGTTCCAGTTATTCGACCAACAGAACAACCTGCTCGTGAAATTAATGTGTGAAGCGAACTTTTTAACCATCCAACTGTGTTGCGTTCACGTTTAATACGTAACGTAAATCACGAAATAAATGCGATTGATTTGTATATTTATACAATATAATTTGTATAATAAACATACATAAGTTCCGCTGTGAGTATCTTAAGCTGTGATAATGTCAAGCTGCCCCAGTAACCGTGTGTGAATGCCAAAGGCTATAATATTTCAGTATCATTAATCCATCATCAGTGACGTTAATTCACACGGTACTGAGGTTAGAAAGGTGAAGCTTCTTATATACTGTATATATTAACGTAATATATATTATTATATTATATATATATTAAGGGATTATAAATATATTGTATATATATTAATGTATTGTATGCATGTATGTATGAACCCACACCTCTTCGTGGAGTCGTAAGGGTGCCGTAGTATCATACAGCGTTTCTTGGGCATTTAAAAAAACCTTGTAGCGTCCATCTCTCTCCAGATTTGAATACAGCTTATTTCCTCCATAATGAGAGAGAGAGAGAGAGAGAGAGAGAGAGAGAGAGAGAGAGAGAGAGAGAGAGAGAGATAGATAGATAGATAGATAGATAGAGAGAGAGAGAGAGAGAAATGACCCCAGTACTTGGACTGGTATTTTTTTATCCACTTCAAAAGGAGGAAAGCAAGAGAGCCGGAACGAATACCGCAAACCATTCTATCCAACATTCTAACGACTCGGCCAATTATATTATATACTAGTCGAATTACCCGCGCCTTGCTGCGTTTCATACATTTTGTTTGTAAGAAAATGATGATTGATTTTAAATCAGTGATATAATTTATGAAGAAAAACTCTGCATTTCAATATTACTCAATGTAAAATGTAATGCATGAAAAATTGGAAAACATTATTTTTTGTAATATATCAAATCAAAATTACATTATTAAATCTTATTTTTATTTTGTTTCTTGTAAATAATTTGTTTCAAAATATCAATTCAAAACTTTTATGAATAGGCATCATATCTTGTCATTTACCTATGGTTTAAATTTTATATAAATCGAAGGGAAAACATTTTCAGCGGGGGTTTGAGACCCCGGGGAACCCTTTGATTAAAATGAAATATACTTATCCAAGTACCCTGGGAAATGTAGTTTCAGAATATATATGGTTATGGGGGATCTTTCTCCAAAACCATAGGAGGAGTTCGTGAAATCTTGTTCCATTTATTGGCCAAAATTTTCACTATAGAGGTTTAACCCCCATTAGGGTGTCTTAATATTGAAATTTGCTGAAATTTTGTGAATAGGTATCATATCTTGTCATTTACCTATGGTTTAAATTTCATATAAATCGAAGGGAAAACATTTTCAGCGGGAATAAGGTTAATAGAATAAACTCATGGTATGATAGCAATAAATACCAGAGTGTAATGTTCATCGATACAACCCCTAGAGGTGAATTACCTTACAAATTTAGAAGGGCCCTAGATAAACATAAACTCAATATTAAGATAGTAGAAAGACCAGGTACCTCCATAAAAACACTTATTAGCAATACATACCCTTTTCAAAGACCTCCCTGTATAGATAAGAAATGTATAATCTGTAAATTAAGCCCCCATATTAACTGTAAAACTAGAAATGTAGTATATAGCATAAGGTGTACTGAAGGACAATGTAGAAATAAGAATATAGTGTACATAGGTGAGACAGCTCGTAGTATAGGGGAACGGATAAATGAACACTGGCGAGAGCTTCAAGATAGTAAAGAATCATCTGTACTCTACCAATATGCTAAAATAGAACATAAGGGTAAATTAGAGAACATAGAAATAAAAATAGAATCTACACACAGAAAAGACGCAATGTTTAGACAAATCACGGAGACAATAACCAAAATTAAATAGAAAACATGAATGGAACAGCAACATCACAACTTACAATTAAGGCAAAATGAAAACACACACACACATAGAACAAACAACCAACTAGTAACATGTAAATAAACAAATAAATAAACAAATATAAACACACACAGACACCCAGATGTAACATGCGCAAACTAAGCACACAACACACACAAAAACAAGATGGCGTAGGACAGAACAAAGGAGAAGCACAAAAACAAAGAAAAGAATCTCCAGTCACTGAAGAGGTCACAGAATGTGTGACGAAAGAACTTTGACAATATATGAACAACCGTCTAGTTGTGGAACCAACCAACCGGAAATTTATAAATTCCTAAATTTATAAATTTAATTTATAATAAATTGAAGTGAAAGCAACTGGTGCGTGTGTTTCTTATTGGCAACATGACCCTCCCAAAGTATAACAATATCGGTTTCAACACACGTTTTCAGATAAAGAATCTTGCTAAACAAATTCAGAAACGAAATATATATATATATATATATATATATATATATATATATATATATATATATATATATATATGTGTGTGTGTGTGTATGTGTGTACGTGCACACACATACACACACACACATATATACATATTTTTAAGACAAAAACCTATTTTCGTCAGGAATTATGGTAGGATATGGAATGAACTTCCGTCGGTTTCAACGATGAATGTTCCAGCTGTTCGATCAACAGAACAGCCTGCTCGTGAAATCAACGTGAAAGTGCCTGAACATTCCATAATCATGAGTACCCTTACGTAGTTCTCAAAGGGATTCAGCGTGACACAAGGCTAGCACGTTGAGTGACTGGTAATCTCATTATTGTCAGCTGAATGGCTGAGCATTCCACAGGCACGCGATTTAGTGTGACACAATAATGTAAAAAGGCAAGTTCCTACACTGGTTTCGTCTACTCAATTTCACTCACAAGTAAGTGTCGTCCTGAAGTTGCTGTAAATGAAGTTTGGTCAACATGCTACACAATGGGACCTTATAATTCAAACCAAACGTAAACGTTGCTGGATAATTAATGAAACACGTTATGTTAGTATTATCGCTGATAACGTGATAGATCTACAATGCTCAAATGAAAGACAAATGATGACTTTGATCATAGAGCAGCTCAGTAGTGGCTGACTTCAAGCTAAACAACAGCAATTACCATGAAAGGATAACTAGTAAGGTTAACGGCGCTGGAATCAGGCCGTGAAGTAACGTACCTAACTATTTTAGTATTGTAGTTTTTATGGAGCATTATGAAGTATGAGGTTAAGATTGTTTGTGGAAAGCCAGTGCAATGCACGTTAAATATACAGGAGTGAAAACTAGAGTAAAGTATGACAATAGAACAAGAGTTTACACTTCTACTTTAGATTTCATGATATTTCGGGGTTAAGACGCCTTTTACAAAATAAAAAATGGAGACTGATAGTTATTACACTGAACTGGCTTTCCCAAAAGAATCCTAACAACATATTTTGGTATTAACACATATTAACGTATTTCTAACATATATTAACATATTTCTGACGTTAGCACAAGAGAACACATTCTGTAGTCGATGAAATCTGTTGTAATGTTTGACTGGTACATTATTTTATCTATCCTCGAAGGATGATAGGTATAGTTGACCTCACTAGCAGTATTTTAACTCAGAACATAAAGGGTCATAACACAATGCCAGCAATTTTGAGGAGGGGGCAGTCAGTTGTAAAGATCTCAGTATTTTACTGGTACTTTATTTTATCGACCTCAAAAGAATGAAAGGCAAAGTTGACCGTGGCGGAATTTGAATTCAGAACACAAAGGATCGTAACTCAATGCTGCAAAGCATTTTTATCCGACTTTCTAATGATTCTGCCGATCCATCACCATAGAGAAGTTAGGAAATAATTGTTTCTACTTTTGGAACAAGGCCAGCAATTATCCCAGTGCATTACTGGTACTTTATTTTATCGATCCCGTAAGGATGAAATGCAAAGTTAACCTCGGCGGAATTTGAACTCAGAATGGCAAGGGCCGTAACTTTGTGCGTCAAAGCATAGTGTCCGACCCTCTACCGATACTGCCAATCCACCGCATTAGTTAGGAAATAATAAAGAAACAAAAGGTAACGAAAATGGTTGAGTCAATGGAACGCTGTAGTGTATTGCTGTTGTTATATCACAATCATGAGTTCGAAACCATGCAGAGGTAGGTCATTTATTTCTTCATCCAGAAATCGCTGTTAGTTATACACTGGAGGTGTTTCAGTGATCTACACACCTCTGTCAGAAATGTTTCTTATTAGGTGGAAGGGTGGAGTGTCTAATCAAATGAAATTTAACGTTTGTACAGATTTGATGTACAGTATTGTGTGTTTAATTTTTTCTATCATAGTAAGATAAAGAATAAGGTCGACCTCTGCAGGATTTCAACTGAGAACCGAAGAAGACATGACTACAACAACAACACTGCATCGTATTTAGTTTGGCATTTTTTTAAAAACAGTTTCTGCTATTTTAACTGGTATAAAATGAAATGAATAATAAAGAGAGACTTAAAAAATATAAGAACATTTATTAATTTCTTTATTGATTTATTAATTTATTAATCTGTGTTTTTTTATTGTTACAATAAAAGAAGTTTGTGATAAATCATATTACTACATATATGCTCAACATCGATGGCTGCATTCATGGCTAACGTAGGTGAACACATATATGCTCAACTTAGGTGACCACATATATGGTCAATTTAGGTGAACACACATGGTCAATATAGTTGACCACATATATGGCTAACGTATGTGACCAAATATATAGTCAACACAGGTGACCATGTATAAGGTCAATATCGATGACCATATACATGACTAACATAGATGACCACATATATGGTCAAGATCGATGACTACATACATGGTCAGCTTAGATGACCACATATAGGACTACCATAAGTAACTTATGAAAAAAATCTTTGGGTTATTAAAAATATTTGATTTATTTTGTTAATAGGAACAAAAACTTTTTAAAATATTTATTGATTTCTATAATATGCACAAGGCCTTAAAAATATTTATTGATTTGTATAATAGGCGCAAGGTCACCTGAAAATATTGATTAATTCCTATAATAGGCGCAAGGTCACCCGAAAATATTAATTAAATCCTATAATAGGCACAAGGTCACCTGAAAATATTTATTAATTCCTAAAACAGGCGCAAGATCATCTGAAAATATTTGATAGATTTCTATAACAAGCGCAAGAGAGTAGAGTCAAAGTTGATTAGATATCAACTCATTGCTCAATTGGTACTTTATTTTATCGATCCCGGGGTGCGGGGATGAAAGGCAAAGTGGACCTGAGTGGGATTGGAGGTAATTTAAAAATAATAAAATGGATTTAATGTAATTTGAAGATTCATAAAATTGAAAACAATCAAAAATAAATAAAAAGATAAAATTTCTCGATATTAAGCGATCTTTTCTAATTCCTTTATTGTCAAAAAGGAATTAAAATTTTTTTTATTGTGCTTCTGATAGAAGCTAATATTCTGGTGTATAATAAGGGCATGGGTTGATAGGATACGTAGAAGCCTTGCTGTAATTAGTTACATCTTTTTACGTTCTGAGTTTAAATCCTACCGAGATTGACTCTGCTTTTCATATTGTAAGATGTAATACACTTCTGTGAATGTAGTTAAGTTCTTTATCTCCAAAGTCCAAATGTTGCCCTTCTTTTGTGTCTATCTAAGGTTGATTAAAATATTAAGGGAGTGTAAAATCAATGGAGGATGAAAAGCAAAGTTGACCTTCGTGGAATTTGATTTCAGAACGTAAAGGGACGGAACTAGATACCACAAGGTATTTTGTTAATCTCTTTATATATTCTACCAATTCGTTATATATATATATATAAATTTATATATATATGTTCTTTAAAATAGTATAATTATTGCATCTAATTTGGTTGATGTTTCGATAAGATTTATTAATTTTAAAAAGAATTTAGTAAAAATTAGGCTAAAGTTGTTTTTTAGAATAGTCATAAGATCACAACATTTAGGGGAGGGTATAGTCGATCATATTGATACCAATACTT